>JAYMDG010000013.1:0-1200000 GCA_036872995.1 Hymenopellis raphanipes
TGTTGTGGTTGTAGCATCATGTAAGAGGCGAGAATGGATGGACTGTTCGAGGCTCGCACCATGCCATTGTTTGAATTATTAATTCCGCCCGTTCTTACGAAAATCTTTTCTGTCTTCTCTCTTTATGGCTCTGCCGCCTGTTCTATCCCCGTTGGATATCAAATGATGTAATTTTTGTACATTTTTCGATGCAACAAGGTATATTGAGTTACGACATTAATATCCACATTGCACGGTTGCGGGTATCTGGACAGTGTTGTTCCTTTATGAACGTCTCATATACGTATTCGTAGCTCCCTTCAGTGTTTCTGACGACCTGCATTCCCAAGTTTAAAAACGGATGTGTTTCTGTCAGCGTTTTTAATGACTGTCTGGTCTTCTGCCTACGCCGTAACCTGCATGCAATCGGTATTTATTGACTTTTATATGCGTACCGACGGTCCTCTTATAGATATAAATCGACTCCAACTATCCAGAAAAGTAGTAGTTTATGATTCTGAAGTGTGGAACAGAGAACCCGCAGTCTAATATCCTAATCGTGTCACGCGTGGAAATGAAAAGCGGTTAACGACCATATTTTTTATTTATTATGATATACAGCATTTCGACTCTCCGACGGGGCGAAATATTTCTACTTGTTAATATTTCATCTGTACTTATTTAATTCACAGTGAGCATAAATACCTTAAACTTAAAACAAGAAAAGTTAACCTCGCGAAGCAAACTCGTATGAAAACGCAAGAGGTCGCATAAGCTTGGTTGCATCAGCGTTGACACGGTTGGAAGCCGTAGCTTCTGTTACTCAGATCGGAAGCCAAGACTGAAAGTAATGTTTATGTCCGCCATTGTCGCAGTGGAAGGTATGAATGATGGCGTTTCATGTTGTATTGATCGGCATGAGAAGCCGCAAATGAGTATTGCAGTATTATGAATTGGTACGAAAAAGCATGCTGTTTTCCTCCTTTGACGAGGAAATGAATGAAGGAATTTTTCACTTAGCAAACATCGCACAGATAGCATCCGACACATCTGATAAGCTATGACATAGCGTGGGTTGCGATTAAAGCGTCCAACTAGCGTGTGTGTCATGACGAGTGGTAATGAATGTACGTCTCTTGATCTGTATCCTTCTTTTACAACTTGCTTTCAAGCAGTAGTTTTTTGGACCCGTTGGGGGGGGTGTATGTTCCCTGGTGATTGATGAACATTATTGCGAATTTCCCATAGTTTCTTCATTTCGTTTCTTCGCGTTGCTAGGTGAATTTGCAATACTAGTAACGATCAGTGCGAAAGTTTTACCTGGCGTCCTAGAAAATCATTTTTAAGAGGTGAAAATTTGGTCGTGGCGAACATTTAAAATGCTCGCATGTTCTCTCTGGTTTAACTTCACATAAACCACAAAAGTGTCACTTTTGATTTTCGTCATCTACAGAAAATAAATGGACGACGCTCTATCCGATTTATATGAGTATCATCCTTTTGTTATTGCTCCACATTTTTCTCCCGAGAAGGTGGTCCATGTCTGTATACAACGCTGGACTTGGAAAGCGTCTGTTCTGCGCGTGCGGAAGAAGTACGCGCGCGTCCATTTTTTTTTTCATCTTTTTTTCTTTTTTCTTTTCACTGCTGCATTACTGACGTAAAACCCGTGCTCCTGTAGCGCCCTCTAGATCACATCGTCGGCCTGTTTGTCGGTGCTCGCCTCAGAGAGCCTTATCTCGTGCCTGTTGTTCCAGAAAAGTCTTTCTCGGTCGTCCCGACACTATCGACCAACTCAGAATTGGTGATTGGGTGGTGCGTCGATCAGATGGGGCGACACTCGTAGACCATAATTGCCTGCGTCAAACCGTCATTTTTAATGCTTCGCATCATGTTTCCATTTATTTTGAAGATCATCGGCACCTGGTACAATGTTTCGATGTTGCCATATGTCGGGCGCTGACTTGATGTTCAGATTACCAACCATGTTATGGCGTTAGTTCTTGGTGATGCTCTCGGACCCGTTTATGGGAATGTATTATTCGTCAAGCACAGCAGCGCTTCTGGCTATCCGGAAAGTTGTCATGTCCACGACATACCTCTTCTTTTCGAACTTTTTCGACGGTGAGTATTTCCGAAAGATTTGGTTTTCCCGTTTGATGTTGTATCAGGCTACATTCGAAGCCTCCTTTGTCGAACCTACGTTGCACCGATCTATATACGACCGAAATGCGTTTCAACATCAAAAGTCCTTATTCCTTATCGTCGGTGACGGAGTCGGCCACCCCGTGCCAGAAAAAATGCATACATCATTGCCCAAGAGTTGGTTGAGTTGGTCTTCGATTACTGCGAGCCGATGTCATACCTACGTTTGATGTCCGTTTGTCATAAATTTTGGGCGATAGGGACCCATAGGATCCGACTTCGCTTCCGACTTATTTGTCGCTTATTCATGCCGGAGGACGTTGGGGATGCTTTTGTTGCACTTGTTGATCACCTCAAAGTAATAGTCTATGGTCAAGTGATCATGGCTATGTTGTATTGGCAACGCGATTGGACACCTACTAACCTCAATCTTGCTTTGCAAGTGGCACAGTTGTGGGTTTTCCTTGGCTCGTTCGTGGTATTGATATTCATGTTTGTTGATAGAGATGCGTTGATATCTTTCCTGTCTTCTAATTCATTCCGCAAGTTGAATATATCGCCGCATTCCCAGGCTGAGTTTGCACCTGGAGACTCTTTGCCGCGTGCTACTTTTTGGACGAAATCGACAGGAAATTGCCATCTGTAAGCGCTTTTCTTTATTACTTTTTTACATTTTCCCGATTGAATCCCACTTGGATAGACATGCATTTCCATTATAGCAACCACTAAGAAAACACCATTAGGCCCTATTTTTAGCAGCAGAAGTACGGCAGAGATGAATTTCTACTCTCGGGGCATGCTCGTTGTTCCATATCCAATGTTAACATTCCATAATGTTGCTTTGGCCCGACGTCCGTTCAATGCAGTCACCGCTATGCTGTGTGTTTAGAGGAGCGTAATATGGTATTGCGTTACACCAACCTAATGGATATCCGAAACTGCACATATATCTGTCCTGAAACGACGCGGACTATTCGAGGCTATCGAGGAATGGTGGTTTATACCACCGCGAATCGTGGTTATCGGATGATCTTAGCTTTTCTTGGACATTGCGTCAAACTTGTAGGAACAAAACTTGCAATGGCGATCACAATTGTTCGTTTACCAGATATATAACAAACACCATTCTTTGAAATAGTTTATGATAGAAAATCGTGCATTCGAATTTATTGGATGATTAAATGTTTCTGTTAAATACATTCTTCTGTTAAATACATTCTTTCAATCTAAAATGATGCGAGTTAATTTTCCTGCAGCACTTACAGCCGATAATCTTTTTCGTACATCTTAAGGTGGCCCGAATCGCGTCTTGCGTGCCTGATTGACATTCAATCGTCTCAGAGTATTGAACTTCAGATTTCACCTCCAAATCCTCATAATTTTTCTTTTTCTCCAGTTTTCTAATGGCATGAAAATTGATGTCGCTGGCGGCAGCAGCACGTACTTTGATGCGTAGCATTGCAGTTTAATTGCTTTAGGATTACATCTAATTCGAGTCTATTCATTTCTTCCAAGCAGTTGTGGCGGAGGTAATCGTGACACCATATGCACGTGAAATGTTTTTGGGCCAGAATTTTTTCACTCTGCTTACCGAGTATCGCTTTCAATACGTGCACATCATGACTTCCCATGCTATTATACGTTCAGTAAATAAATATTTTTAATTTTGTATTATTAACAGATGCGATGGGCACACTTTATGTATTACGCAATGCATGGTTTGGCTTCCCAAATCTTCGGTCGATTTCTTACATCAAATCTACCAACTGCGACGTGTATTGTTGTCGCCGACTGACATGATCGTTTTCGGTCAAATCAGTAAATAGCATTGAAAGACATCGGATGACCTGAAAGGTAAGGTATTAAGAAAAGCCAAGTGCATGCAAGAAATGTTGGAATTCAAAGATCCTTGTCGGTTAACACAATGTGAGAAACATTAAGAGCCATATGAGAAACGTCAGAACCTATCCCCCCATTTCTATCCTCCATCCTGTTGGATGCAGGCCGAATAGCACTTCCTAAAACAACCCCGTCGGATGCGGTCATTCCATAAAAAATCACAACTTCTTTGGCTCCTTGAAGGTTCCCGACATCCGTTGCTTAATTAAGAGCCCCATACGGCTCAATGGCATTTCATACAACAATTTTCTGTTCTGTCGGATGTGGTCATTCCGACCGAAATCACAACCGTTCCGGATGTCTGAGGGTTCCCCGACATTCATTACAAATAATCCATTCTCTTAGCGGACACGTTCATTCGCATCAAAAACACATTGTTTCTGGTTGTTCGCAAACACTACAATAACGGCAAATCGCAATGAGGGAAGTTCGAGTCACGTGACTCGAAATCGTCGAGTCTCCGGCGACGCTGCCACTATTTCATTCTATAAACGGCAATCCGAATTCATCGCGTCGCGTCACTCGAGACGTCTCTACATTGGCAGCTTTACCCCCGACGTCAACGAACAAAATCTCGCCTGACATTTGGGCGAAGTCACGTGACTCGGTCCTCTCGGAAAAGTCACGTG
Organism: Hymenopellis raphanipes; assembly: GCA_036872995.1. NCBI lineage: Eukaryota > Fungi > Basidiomycota > Agaricomycetes > Agaricales > Physalacriaceae > Hymenopellis > Hymenopellis raphanipes. Next base: position 4,653 of record JAYMDG010000013.1, read on the forward strand.
ATCCGGGCCGGTTCGGTCCCGATTGCCTGACTCAGCATCGGTACCGTCTTTTTTGATTAACTCGTCGGAACTCGGGTCATCCGACGAGTCAGCCATCAAATCAATTTTCTTTCTCCCACCACCACCACCAACCTTCAGCCCTCCTCTGAGGAAGTTTTATAGGCACATTAGCATGGAACCTGGCTCCCCTGTATGTTCTCCTTTCTTGTTTGCTTTTTTTTTAGCTGTTTCTTCTCTAAATAAATCTATTTTAGTCTCTCCCTATCCGGGAAGCGGGCGACCCGATAGTCGCAACCCCCGACGTCGAGCCAAAACTAAACCAGGTCCCCCTCTTCTGCGACTGGCTACCCGGGGATCCCCTACCCCCCGGCACGATCCCCAACCGCTTCCGAGAGACCGCCGACGAAAAAAATCGTCTACCGGTGGCCGAGACAGTCGCGCCGGGTTTGACGACGACGAGAGTTCCAACCGGCTAAAGGTACGCACCGCCGATGCGTAAAGATAACCCTATTAACCACGTCGCATAGACAACGCCGCGGGCGCATTCCATTCGCTGATAGTCGCGTCATTTTTTGGTGTACAGGAGAAATCAAAATGTATTTTGCTATCTACGTCGTCTAAATGTGCATGTTTCTTGTCAGGGTAGCAGGCTGTGCCCGCATGGGCCCTTTTCCAGTTATGGATCGCCAAGTGCTTATCAACCGATCGCGTATATCACGTGATGGTAACCTGTCGTAAAATTTGCCTCTTTCCCCGACCACCATCAGCCTCTCCTCTTCATCATGTCGAGCAAACGCGCACGCCGTCGCGATCCTACTGATCAGCTTATGCAACAGATGTACTCTGAATATCTCATACAAGGAATGTCGGCTCCGAGTCCATTTGACGGTGTTACAAGCTACCGAAAACATCCTATGCTCACCGTCCTCGAAAAAAACGCGGGTTTGGCAGAGAAATTGAGACTTATTCCGATCCCCGAGGGCTGCGAATATATGCAAGACGCAAAGCTGGGGCGTTCCTTCGCTTACCAACTTAAAGCGGACCAGTTGCTGCAGCAGAAGAAGTTCCGAGAAGCGCGTGAGCATTATGTCGAGGGCGCGATTACGCTGTGTGGGACGATTCCCTATCGAGAGAAGTACTTTTGCGACACGTACTTGGCGTTGAAAAATTTGGAGGACAGCATTGTTGCTACATCATGCTGTGTCGGCGCGGCAAGATGCATGTACGAACTCGGTGACTATGTCGAGGTAAGTCGCACTCAAAAACGCAGGTCGCTGTGCTTCAATAGCGTTATAGGCTCTGCAGTGGGTATCCCAAGTCAACGTTCTCCAGCGCCATGCTCAGGTTTCGACCATGGACCATACTTTCGGTAAATGTTCTCTATACCCTTTCCGTAATAGTGCGTTAAATAGTTTGCAGAATGGAAGGACTGTCAGGTCAACATCCCAGAATACTATCGCGTACGATTGCTCGCCACTGCTGTGAGCTCTGACATATACGTCAAGCTCGGGAACACGGGCGCGGCGGTCGAAAACCACTGGACTGCTACATGTACTCGTGGAATCGTTCCTCCTCTCCTTAAAGATGAAGCGATGAAAGGGATTCCGGAAGAGGCTCCGGGCATGTCCCGGAAAATTCATCTGCAGCGCCATCCAGATCCAGAGCTAGCGCACAAGCAGGCGGTTATTGCTCCGAAACTGCAGATCCTAGGTTCGTGGAAGAAGCTCAACTCTCGCGGGCTTTCGTCGCGTATGGGGTGCGGCATTTTCGTGTACGACGGTCAGTCGGTGCTTTCAATATTGAAATCGACAGTCATCAACTTGAAATCTTAGGTTATCTTTACGCCTTTGGAGGCGAGAAAGCGGTTGGAGGTCCTTTCTTTCCGGAGCTGTGGCGAATAGAACTGAGATCGCTAGGCGGCTCTGTTGGCGATTGGCAGCCGCTGCCTTCATACCCTTTCGCAAGTCTAACCACAGATTACACCGGATTTCCCATGGCGTTGAACCCCAAGGACAACAAAGCGTACCTATTCATCGGTACTCAAGACATGCGCTACTTTGACGTGCAGAGGGAAGAGTGGGGACTCCTCAAGACGACGTACAAAGGGAAATGGCCGTACGATGTGGATACGAAGAATAGTGTGTTCCACTGTATCGATGGGAAGCTCTACGTCTTTGGCGGGGTTAATACACGATCGCCTATCGGAACCGATCTGTTCATGGTCCTCGATATTGAAACGAGGCAGTGGCGACTTCTTGGTGGGACGGCTCTCCCGGAAAAGCCGAGTTATTTCTATCCGGGCGCGCGCGAGCACGCGTGTAGCTGGGTCGGGAAGGGCGGGAAGAGGATCTATATTATGTATGGCGATGCGGATAGGATGGCTGCTAAAATGGCGGGTAAACCAGAGGGATCGATGACTACGTACGACTATGACGACTTGTGGTGTTGGGATATCGAGAAGGAGACTTGGACGAAGCAGAGGATTATTGGAAATCAGCCGTCGAAGAGAACGGAGATGGCTTGTGTCTATGTAAGTCTCTTTTTGTTTTTTGCTTCTCGGCACTTATGAGATCGTTCAACTAGAACCCTGTATTGGACAAGGTTATCACGTTTGGAGGATATAGCCCTCGCGTGCCTACAGAGTCGCCTCAGACTAAAGAGGTCTTCACCTTCTCGTATTACGCTGACACGTTCATGCTCGACTCGGATGATCCTTCAGTCTCGTCGTGGAGGCATGTCTTGACGAAAGGCTTCCCAATATATCGTGCTCAAGGCCAGCTTGTCGTTGACGAGGCTACAGGGAAGACTTACCTCTTCTCTGGGTATACAAACTCGGAGTTCGTTCCCGGACAGAAGCATCTCGTCTCGCGGAGCTTTTCGGACATTTGGCAACTGAGATTGGATATGGCAGGGGGATTTTTTGAGGCGGTGGATGTTGAGGGGGAGGCGCTAACTGCGAAAGCGGGACCGTGGAAGAGGTGTTTCGCGTGTGGATCGGCTGGGATGTGGCAAAAGTGCGGTGGTAGGTTGATGAACATTCGAATGTCCTCAATATTCACTCGGATTTATAGGATCGTGTAATGGAAAGGCGTACTTTTGTAATGCGCAGTGTCTGAAGGAGAGTTGGAAGGCGCACAAGGAAGCTTTCAATTGTCGGAAAGTCTGATTGGGTAAGATCTTTCGATTGTTTGCCTCCCCACGTCTGACGCATGGCAGGTAGACTACATTCGTATGTCTTGTTGGGTGTCATCATGTTTGATAGCTATGAGCTCAGAAGTGACTTGAATGTCAGATATAATGATTCCACTAGTAGCGCTTAAAACCCGACACTACAGGTTCGGTTTAGGACCGAGCTCTAAGGAGCATTTCTACTATAAACGTCCGTCGTCCGCTCTTCAGCTACAGACTCTTACGCTCCTACCACCCCACCCAAGATGCAAATTCCTTCACTGATGCTTATTCTTGTCAGCCTCTTCGCCCAACTCGTCCTGGGGATCGCTCCTTTCGACTTCACTGAATTACCTCGTCCCGTTGATGTGACCGGAGCACATGCGTTCCAGGCGCCCTCTGACGGCGACTTTCGGGGACCATGTCCCGGTAGGTATTACTACCTCCGCTCTTGCACTGTGTAGGCTAAAGCGAATTGTACTAGGCCTCAATGCGCTGGCTAATCATGGGGTACGTACCGTGATGGGCTTTCTTCCATTCTGAAATCTTACTTCTCCGTGACAGTACATTCCCCGTTGTGGAGTGACGACAATGCGTCAAGCCATAGCGGCGTGTAACGAAGTCTTCAATATGGGAATGGATGCTGCCACCGCGGCGGCTGCTTTTGGGGTCATAACGGGTGGGAATACGTTTGATCTCAGCTTCTCGATTGGCGGCTCGCCTCCTTGTATATCTGGATTCGGATGTCCGACTGGTCTCAGTGGGACGCACAATAAATTTGAAGCAGATGCTTCGGCGACACGGCCTGATTCTTTTTTGAACCACGGGGATGCGAGTACGCTCAGTCTTGAGCACTTTTTACACCTCTATGGCCTTCAGGATCCGGAGTCTCGTGCGAGAACTTGTCTTTTCTTCGATTGGCGTTTGGAGCTGAAAAGTTTGTTTGTAGCCGATGCCAACTATGACCTGGAAATCATCCAGAAGCAGCGAGTGTACACGTTTCAGTATGCGATTTCGCATAACCCGTATTTCTTCAGCGGTCCAATTACGGGTAAGTGTTTGCTAGCTGCCTGCATTGCGATGGGGGTGACGTGTTATTAGGCTTCGTCAGCACAATAAATCATCTCATGATCCCGGCGCTATTGGCCAACAACTCGGTGCAGACTCAGTTGAATGGGGAAGTCTTTCGAACGTTCTATGGAGTAAAGAAGGAAGGAAACAAGTTTGTGTCTTGGTTCCGACTTTGCGTTCTACTGATGAAGCTCACTCGCGTTGCAGCGGAGACTTGGTGGTTTATCCTGGACATGAGCGGATTCCGGAGAACTGGTACAGGCGCAGTACACCGTATGGTGTCCGGGAGATTCTTATGGATCTGATCAATACGTATCGCAAGGATCCGTCTACCTTGGCGATTGGGGGAAATGTAAGATCTCCACTGGATTAGTGGAGAAGTCGTTCACTCACGAGGATGATGTATGGCAGACTGGAAAAGTGAATAGTTTTGCGGGAGTGGACGTTTGGGATTTTACGGGAGGCGCGTATCATGCGCAGACGCTGTTGGAGGGGAATAATTTCTTTTGTTTTCTGTGAGTACGGAATTCTCTCACCTCGAACAATAATGCGGACGATGTTTCATAGGTATCAAGTAATTCAAAGCATTCCGGAGGAAGTGGCCGCAGAGGCTTTGAGCAGCTTCACGGAGATCTTGCAACCTTTCCTCCTGGATTGTCCTGTCGTCAGACAATGTGATAATACTGTGTTTGATAAATATCCCGGGACGAAAGGATTATACCAGTAATGTAACATTTCAATGTTCCTCTTCGCTACGTTTTTGTTAGATGTATATATCCACTGTATGGATGGCGAACTTGACTTTTCCGTCTCGGCTACCAAGGCGTGCTGCGCCTCAAGTGTCGGGTCACATCAAGGCGTCGCTCGTTGAGTGTCTGCATACCCTGTCCGATCCCAACGTCGTACGCCAAACCAGGAACCAAGAGACCCTCGTTCTCTGCATCTCCAGTGCTGGCCATAGTAGAATCCGAGAGGCCAAGTTGCTGCCCTGTACATGTGTCCCTAACGCGCTGTGTTCCGTTCCTTCCTGCATTAACGTGTACACTGAGTCGGTGGCGGGTAAAGTTGTCTTTCTGGCCCGCGCCTGAGTTCGCATCCGACTAGAGTCAAGTATCGGATATGGTGTAAAGGCTAACATTAGCGCCTCTCATAGGCGAGTGAGGCTTTATAAGTACTGCGCGCTAGCTCGGGGTTCGATTCCCCGTATCCGAATAGTGATGATGTAGGGATCGCCTGTTTTTTTGTGTACCTAGCAGCTAGTTCTTTTTCAATTCTGGGACAAGACACGGGCCGAAGTCAAGTCTCAGTACTCACCTCTGCGCGACGGGAGGGTACCAGGCAGGAACTTGGACAATTGCGAACGAGGCGCATGAGTTCAGATCCCACATCGTTTTTCTTCCTATCTCGGCGAGAGCTGATATCCCCAGTGCATTCTACTAGCGTTGTATCGGATATGGTGTAAAGGTTCACATTAGCGCCTCTCACGAAGGCTTCAAAACATGATTGTTAGGCGCTAGCTCGGGGTTCAATTCCTTGTATTCCGAATTCGAATGACCCCATGATGTAGGATTCATTTTTGCGATGTTATTGATTCAGAAATTCGGAGTCGCTCTTTGACTATCCTCGGCATCAAGGAGGAATCTCAGATTGCGCTGGGGGATGAAGAATAAACTTATGACGGTTGTTGAGGGAACGCAAACACTAAACGTCACCGGGACTGTCTCCAGACGAAGTATCAGTGTTAGAATAAGAGGGTGTGTTTGCGATCGCGCTGTTCGGTTGGGAAGGCTCGCGTTAGAGCAAACAGATGCCCTACCGTCGAGTATGCATTCAGTATTTATACTACTTGTAAAAACTACTAGAAGGTACTACAAAGTTCGAGTTAAAGAGTATTCGTAAGCAAGCCGCTGCGCGCTGATTAAGCGCACGAGATAGAATCCTCGCGAAAGGACTCGACACAGGCGAGCTGCTCTCGGCCCGGATCTCAACAATCAGCCTACGTTCTCAAATCAAGTGGAGACCTCGTAAAACAACATAGCGTTCTGTGGGAATATACCTGGAACGCCACACTGCGGACGTGGCGTGGATGACGCGTGTTCAACATTGGAAGCAGGCGAGGCCGCGAGGGGCGAGGGGCGAGATTGCGGTCAATGTGTTGAGATAAAGCGATGTGGATGTGGAAGAGCCAGTTAGTCAGGACGAGACGACATGCCAGTGATTAGGGCGCGAACTTGGACGGTGTGGTAGCCGTGAGGAAAACTAAGTGTACGGTAGATGAGGCACATTGTCGAATGAGGAAAAGAAATGGCATAACAAGCCCCAGTAAGACATAACAGTAATCAGAGCCAAGGAGCAAAAACGAAGGTATTTTCCCCTGCACTTATTCAGATACCGGGAATCGAACCCCGAGCTAGCGTTGCCGTTACACCATATCCGATTAAACAGCGACTTGATATCCTGCTTGGAGAGCGAACTTGCAGTGCCGTCGAGTAAATGTAGGAAAAGTGGCGTCCAGTGGTCGCGTGCTTACCGTGCGTCATGCCGTCTAAGTATGGATACGGACTCGAACTGAGGTGACGGGGGTTTACCTGAGGAAGAGAATAGAGCGGGTCTCGGTGTGAAATGTGTAGCACTGATGCACATACCTTCAGGGCCCGTGTAAAACTGCGATGCAGTTCGTTACGTTGATTGTAGCAATGATGTGGCTGTAAGGTCTGAAGGCCTCGTTCTGGCCTTTGATGTGGACCCATGTTTTGATTGACGTTTCTTAGGCGAAATAAAGAGAGACGGAACTGGACAGCGGCGTTCGTGACCGGTCGTGCGGTATGAAGTATTTCAGGACCTGCTCTTCAAAGTCTATTTGTACCCTATGGCCTCCGCGACGCCAGCTGACAATGAGAGAAAAGTTCGCGATTGGACGCGTCTCTTGATCCCCTTTAGGCCGGATGGGCTGTGGTCATGGACCGTCAGATAGGCTAATGTTGTCCTGGATATGAAATGGCCGGGACATAGAGATGATGCGTCGAAGAGCGAATGGGATGAGCGGAGTGAGGTTGGCTAGAAGAAGCCTAGGCCCTATGACGGATGACGTCGATGACGAGGGGCAATTCATAAGAAAATCGGGGTAGGCAGCTTGGATCTGTACCACCATGACCTCTGTTATCGACCCCAAGACCATCGGGAAGCCCGTTCGTGCGCGTCGCCATGTCCGCACGCTGACAGGTAGGCCTCGTCCTCGGCAATGACGGGCTCGCGCTGATGGTGTGGTTGTACAGGGTATTTACCCGAGACTGACGAGGCCGGGAAGGAAAAGTGGCCTAGGGGCGACGAGGCTACGTGGAAGGCGAACACTCGAGGTGTTGATACAGGTGCGTGTCGGCGTTTGCGGTGACGACGTGGACTGACTGGATCGTGGTAGATGTGCCATCCATCACAAAGTCGGTCGTGAACCATGTACAGACGTCGCTGGCGCGTCAGGCGTACAATCTCGGTGAGAGGCGCGCTCTCCTTCACTGCCGCCCCTCATGCTCGACCCAGATAACCTCGGCGCCTACCAAGCTGCCGCGCTGTCCGTCCGAGACAACTTGATCGTGCGTCGTGTCGAAATCCATTCATGCCATTCTCCTGACATCGCCTAGCTCAACTGGAACGACACCCAGCTCACGTACACGCGCAAAGCACCCAAGAGGGCCTATTACCTCTCCCTCGAATTCCTTATGGGAAGGACTTTGGATAACGCCGTGCGTCCTCCCTATTCCATGCAGACCTCGCCTTGATATGTCTCCAGCTTCTCAATCTTGGACTCAAGGAGCAATATCAAGAGGGCATCACCAAGCTGGGGTTTTCCATCGAAGACATTCTCGACCAGGAACGCGATGCTGCCCTTGGGAACGGCGGTCTCGGTCGGCTGGCGGCATGCTATCTCGATTCATCAGCATCTCAGGTATACGCTGCACGGCCTGTCGCGTCGCGTTCAACACTCTCAACAATGCATTTTCCTAGGAACTGCCCGTCTGGGGATACGGCCTGCGATACCAATACGGCATTTTCCAGCAGGTAACTCCGATCCCCAAAGTCACTCTCGTGGTATCGTTGACGCGTCGCTGTAGCTCATTTCACCGGAAGGAAATCAGCTCGAAGCACCCGACCCGTGGCTTGCGAATCAGAATCCATGGGAGGTAACTGGCTTCTTATCTTATCACCGCTCCGACCGTAATTGAAATGGCTTTCAGCTCCCTCGCTTGGACGTCTCCTACGAAGTACGGTTTTACGGGAACGCAGACCGCCTCAACGATGGTACACCTCGCGCATCCTGGACTGGTGGCCAGGAAGTGTTGGCGATTGCCTACGATGTGATGATTCCTGGTTGCTACACGAAGACGACCAACAACCTACGTCTATGGGAGAGCAAACCAAAGAGAGGCTTTGATTTGAACTCATTCAACGGTACCTTCCCCCTCCTTCTTTTATGAGACGCGGCGTTAATGGTTCTCTAGCGGGCAACTACGAGGGCGCGGTGGCCGCATCCAACAGCGCGTCGGCGATTACGTCGGTCTTGTATCCCAATGATCACACGTGAGTCCTTTCGCAAGACTGAATCAGAACCGAAGCTGACTGGCGTTCATAGGACGTGTACGTTTTCCTTTTTCTCCTACGACGTATCCTTCGCCTAACAAGGGGTACGCAGTTGGGAAGGAGCTGCGATTGAAGCAACAATAGTGCGTATAGCATACATTTGAGGTGTGGCACACGCTGATTATGAACCAGTTTCTGGACTGCTGCGAGTTTAGCGGACATGCTGCGTCGATTCAAGAACTTGGGCAAGCCGATGACTGAAATACCTGATTGTGCGTGTCTCCGTTTTGGTCTCGTCCATTTCGTAATATCGAGATACAGATATCGCTGTGCAGCTCAACGACGTATAAGATTTCTCCGTTCCATTGTCATACGTTACTAATCGACATGTAGACCCACCCCACATTGGCTATCCCGGAGTTGATGCGCATCCTGGTGGATGAAGAGGATTTGGACTGGAACACGGCCTGGAACATCACCACCAATACGATTTTCTACACGAACCATACCGTACTCCCCGTGAGTTCTCCTTTGAACACGATGTAGGGTCGTTGATGCTGATGCCACTGCAGGAGGCGTTGGAGAAATGGCCGGTTCCTTTGATGGAACACGTATTGCCGAGGTGTGTACAATTGTCAGCTTTCAACGCGCTAGTTCAATAATTCGCTGGTAGACATATGCAGATCATTTATGACATCGTGCGTCCCGTCCACGTATTATTGAGCGGTTTCTAATCATGGGTGGGTTGTCTGTCGTGCAGAACTTGTACGTTGTTCCATCACACATGTTGGCCTTTCTGTTGACCGTCGTACAGATTCTTTTTGCAAGCTGTAGAAAGGAAATTCCCTGGTGATCGTGACCGGCTCGGTCGTATGTCTTTGATTGAAGGTGGGCGTCTTTCTCCTGGCGGATCACTGTACTGATATAAAGATGTATCAGAGGGTTACCCTCAACAAGTTCGTATGGCGCATTTGGCGTGTATCGGTAGTAAGAAGGTCAACGGCGTCGCTGAGGTATTACTCGACAAACCTGTCACCGAACTCCGACTGATGACTTTCCAAGTTGCACAGCGACCTCGTGAGGACAACCATTCTGAAAGACTTCGTTGAATTCGAGGGTATCAGTAAATTCAGTAATGTCACTAACGGTAGTAAGTGCTAGTGTACTGTTTCGTACGTCCGGTTGTCCTTATGACTGCACAGTCACTCCCCGCCGCTGGTTGGATCAAGTACGTCCTTCGCCGCCGAGTGTTGCATAATTTACTGACTGTCGTAGTGCAATCCGGAACTCAGTGCGCTTATATCCAAGACGCTCAAGATTGACAAGAGTGTGTGGCTCAAGAACTTGGATCTCATCGAGGGTCTATTAGGCTTCACGGAGGATGCGGCCTTCCGTGAAGAGTGGGCTAGTATCAAGCAGCGAAATAAGGAGCGCTTGGCGCACTACGTAGAGACGACGCTTGGATTGAAGATCAACACTCATGCGATGTTCGATGTGCAGATCAAGGTCGGCACAATTTTTTCTTGTGTATTGTCCTTTAGCTGATGGGCACCTCTTAGCGCCTGCACGAATACAAGCGACAAACACTCAACATTCTCGGTGTCATCCATGTGAGTTCAAAGGTGCTTATGCTGGTCGGCCGTAGTTGACGATGGATGCACAGAGGTACCTGTCGTTGAAAGCCATGTCGCCCAAGGATCGGAAGAGGATCAACCCGCGTGTCGTGTTCTTCGCCGGGAAAGCCGCGCCTGCTTGTAAATATGTGTTTCCTTTTGGATGCCTCGCATTAAACATTTATGCAGACTATATTGCTAAGCTGACCATTCGACTCATCGTCAACGTGGCACGGGTTATTAACGCAGATCCCGACACCAAGGACTATCTCTCGCTCTACTTCATCCCCGACTACTCCGTCTCTGTGGCGGAGGTATTGATACCGGCCTCCGATATTAGCCAACACATCTCGACGGCAGGCACGGAGGCGTCTGGGACATCCAATATGAAGTTTTGTCTCAACGGAGGCTTGTTGGTCGGAACTGTTGGTCGGTCGTTCTGCTACATGTGAAGCTCTACGGTCTCTGATTCGCTTGTCGTATAGATGGTGCGAATATTGAAATTGCGGAACAGGTCGGGGAGAGCAACGTGTTCTTCTTTGGCCACCTTACTCCGTAAGTCCCTTACCGTGATGGGTAGAGGGTACTGACAGTTGAGTGACTAGAGCCGTCGAGGATCTTCGCCACCAGCACAGATACCACCCTGTGCCGATTGAGGAAAAGTGCCCTGCATTGGCGCATGTTTTGAATCAGGTTTCTGCCGGTCTGTTTGGCGACGCTGGCGTCTATGAACCGTAAGCCCAGCGAGTTTCTTCGCGGAGAACACGTTGAAACCCTCGTGTTAGGCTCCTCAACACTATCAGACAAGGCGATTACTATCTGTTATCGGATGACTTTGATTCATGTAAGTTGTTGACGCGCGTATGTGTTTTTGTGTAGCTCATGTCTATGTTTGCAGATATGGCTGCGCTCGATATGGTGGACGAGGCCTACATGGATAGGGATGAGTGGATTAAAAAGTCGATTCGGACGACTGCCAAGGTGAGGGGTGTTGGGTTTCCGGAGTGACGTGCTGATGTGTTCTTTGTGCAGATGGGCAAGTTTAGCTCTGACCGAGCGATTATGGAGTATGCTGAGAGTTATTGGAATTTGGAGCCTACGCGTGTTACTACTGCGTAGTGGATATGGACGATGTGTACTATTGAATTATTGGAATGTGTGTACTGTACTTGTAGCTTGTGGGTACGAATAGGATTGGGGATGTACTACTTTTGTGGCTTGGTACTTACAAAGTTTGGTCCTTCGCGCTCGTAAATTCGTTTACTTCCAGATTGTGGGCATGCGGCGCCGCGCACAATGAGTCCCTCGACGTTATTCGTTCCCGCCTCATTATTTACTACAGGTAATAACGTGTCATGGCTACAGGAGACTGGGAAAGACTCTAGTCGTCGTTTCGTACATCAAGCTTGAATGGCCGCTATAAGGTTAGCACTAGACATTCCTGGTTTCTTCTACGACTTTTCCTGGAGAACGAACGCTTACAGAGAGTTTAAGCTTTGGCTTCGTTACATGTAAGTTCTAATACACCCTTCGTATGATCGTTTCAAGCGTCAAACTCCCTGTGCAGCTCAAGCCATCCGTCATAACTCGCCTCTTCTTCCCGTGTCTGAGGTCCCTTTCGGAGAGCGGGAGGATGGACGGGGGGTTTCTTTGGGAGGGGTGGGGAGGGTGTGGGTAGTGTTTGGGAGGTTAGAGGTGAGTTGGGGGGGAGAGGAGGGTGGGGTGCGAGAGGGTGGGGTGTGGGGAGGAGGGGGGGAGGGTGTCGAGATGGTGCAATCACTGGGAGGTATTGGGACTGCGTTATGGGCTGTGAAAATATGTGTGGGAATGTGCGCGGATGACATGGTGGGTGTACTTGTGTGGTGTTTGTTCTGTCACGCTCGTTGGGGGGCATGCGCCGCGTCTTCCACGAGACAATGAGTCCCTCGTCCGGCCTCTTATTAATAACGTGTAGGAGACTGAGAAAGACTCGAGTTTTTCAGTACATCGCTTCGTACGACAAGCTTGGACTCATTTCTGGTTCTTACAGGCGGGTGGCAGTAACACAGCTTTGGCTTCGTTAAGTACATATACTAATACACCTTTCATTTCGTTTCAAACAACCACAAGCTTAGAAGCTCGCGTCAGACTCTCGACAGTCTCCCTATGCAGCTTGACGACATTCCCAACCATACATACTGTACTATTATGACCTCATCTTCGCATAACGCATAACGGCGGCCTGTGAAATGAAGAGTCGGGGGTACCATAATGCATAACGCCCAAAATTTGGACCGAGGTAAGGCCTAAAAAGGAAATTTTCTGGCGCGGCGGCTGCCGCCGCCGCTCCCGCCAGCCCATATAAGGAAATTAGACCCTGAATGAAGAGCAACAGTTGTGAAGAGTATGCATAACGCATAACGCCCCATGAAGACAAGGTCATAATAGTACAGTACTCGGATCGAACAAACTCACCTCCGAGTCCGTCTTATCAATCTTCCCACTCTTTCCCCGCCCATGGCTGTCCTTCCCCTTGGCCTCGGAACCTCCTCCATCCCCACGCCCTCCTCCCGTCCATCTACACCCTCCCCATCTCGTCAAGACGTCTTTCTTGAGGGAGTATGAGCATGAGCATTCGGATGCGCCTGTGGTGGGGATGCGACGACGAGGGGTCCTTTGGGTAGGGCGGAGAGGGGTGGAGCTGCCGTGGCCGCCTAGGATGGGTGTCGAGATCCCGCTGTAATCGCTGGCGAGGTATTTGTGTAAGAAATGTGTGGAATGGCCCCATTGGGGATGTGCTTTTGTGGGGTTTGTTCTGTTACGCTCAGATCAACGCTACTTATTATGAGCATGCGCCGCCCTTGCCTCTTATATTATTACTGTAGCTAATAATGTGTCAAGACTCGACTTTTTTAGTGCATATTTCTCCGGGATTCGTACGACAAGCTAGGTTAGACTCATTTCTGGTTGTTCTATGTCCTTGAGAACGCTTACAGGCGGGTGGCAGTGACACAGCTTTGGCTTCGTTACATGTAAGTACTAATACACCTTTCATTTGTGCGCGTGATCGTTTCAAGCTACAAGGAGCTTGGAAGCTCGAGTCAAACTCTCGACAGTCTCCCTGTGCAGTTCCTTGACAACATTCTAGCAAACCAGCGGTCACAACTTGAATTTTACACCAACCATACTCAGACACTCACCTCCGTCTTGTCGATCTTCTTTATCAACCCCACTCCTTCACCAGCCCAAATAATCAAATGGCTGTCCTTCCCCTCTTCGAACCGCTTAACCCTCTCCTCCATCTCTACGCCCTCCACAGCATCTTTCCATATCCCATTAGCAATAGCCCGTCCATCTACACCCTCTGGCCATCCCATCGTCTTGCCCATCTCGTCAAACATCATACCACGCCTGGTCGAGCCTAGCTCAGACCTCAAAAGGACGTCCTTTTTAGCGGAGGAGTATGCGCATTCGTCTGTATAGAGGAATCGCGTGCCGCATACGACCCCAGAGGCGCCCATGGTTAGAAGTGAGGCGATTTGGGCTCCGGTGGAGATGCCGCCGGCTGCGACGACGAGTGGGTCTTTGGGTTTGGGTAGGGCGGAGAGGACGGCGGAGAGGAGGATGGAGAGGGGTGGAGAGGTGGAGCCGCCGTGGCCGCCTGCTTCGATGCCTACACACCAATTCGAGTCTGAGTCAGCGGAGAAGGAGGAGGAGGGAAACGATTCCACCTTGAAGGACCAAAACATCGACTTTCCACTCATTCGCCGCTCTGAGCGCCTGCTCCACGGAATTGACCATCACGAACACAACCGTCTTATGCTCCCTCCCCTCATCAAACGCTCTCACCTTATCAACATAGACATCCAGATCGTCGCCAAACGCGAACCACACTGCTTTGGGCTTCTCCGCTAAGACTTTTTCGAGTCTTTTATCCTCTGAATCGGCGCTCTCAGTGGTCTTGAGAATCCAGCCTATAAACCCCACACCCATGGGGAGTGGGTCGTGCGCGGGGATATTGAGATCCCGGCGTACGCCGCGGAGGACGGAGACGAGTTGGGCGGAGGAGTCGAAGCCTGCGCCGTGAAAGGGGAATGCGCCGGCAAGCGCGGCGGCGGAGAGCATGGGCTGCGTGGTGGCGAATGCCATGGGGGGGATGAGGATGGGGGAGGGGATGTCTGTTCGGGATCAGTTCAATCGGAGTGGTGGAAGGATGGACGTACTGAGTTTCTGGGTGAGCTCTGTGCGTATCGACATGGTGGTAGGTTGAAAGGTAGGAAGGTGTGGGGTTAGTAAGGTGCATTCAAAAAATTAAATGGGCCGGGTGTTTAGGCGAGACATAGGTATTCCGTGGATATCGCGGACTGGAACGGGCTTGGTGGACGCACACGAGGAAGACCGCATCTTGATTTGTTCACCCGCGTTTGCCAAACAAACACTTACTTATCGTCTTTTTTCATCATCTCAACACTGCTCGAGGCATACGGACAACAAAATCTCATTTTTTCCGTCAAATAATACGTTTATAAGTGTCGCCAAGGCCAAGGATCTTCTGAGATATCCTCTCTTTTGTCCAACATCTCGTCCCTCCGATCCACGTACACATGAAGACCCCCTCGGTGCAAACAAGGTAGTAGACCTTCGAACAGCTCGTCCGACTCTCGTCCCCAGTGGCGAATTTGCTTACGCATGATCGTTACATTCTCTCCATGGTAATTATTCACGTACTTCCCCCGTCGGTGTTCATCATGGAACTTCATATATGACCAGCCCAGGCTTATCCACAGAGGCGATGCAGAACGCCACCGGCTTCTCAACATGTTAGCCATGACGGATGGGGTAAAGGCGAGGTCGCCTTGAAGGTACAGCGTATGGAGCGCGGGAGCAGTGATTGCGCCTTTGTCAGACTGGACAGTCAGAGCTTGTATAACATCGTCGTCGATGCCATCCTCAATCCCGGTCAGTTGAACTGTTTCTAAACTCGTCACTGCCTGGAAAAGCTCGATCGCGTCCTTGGGATCAATGCGCGAAAAGTGGAACTTGAGGTGCGTGATAGGGCTCTTTGAACGCCCAAGACACTGCAGCATGTCGCGGAATGTTTCTGGTCCATCCGGAATGCGCTTTGAGCAGCCTTGTGATGTAATTCGTGTGCCTGTGCACACAACGAGTTTCTGCAGCACGGGGAACTGACAGTGCTGGAATATGGGGCGAAGAGGCTGACCATCAGGTTTAGTTACCTTGAGCGTGAGGGACGAGAGTCTGCCGCAGGTGATGACTGTGTCGGCAATCTGGTCGGGTAGCGATGTTAAATGAAGGGAACACTCTTGCAGCTGACGAGCCATCTGCAGCACCTTTAGAGCCGCCGCCAATTTTCCTCCACCAAGTGTACCATTATCATTCGAATAGTGCGTGATCTGGTGCCAAGGGAACTCAGTAGAGTCTGCCACGGATCGGGTAAATCAGCGGATATCCGCTACCCGATCCCATACCCGATCCGCGGATCGGATCACTTTTTTGCGATCCGATCCGTACGATCCGGATCGGGCCACGGGGCACGGTCAGGCTGAGGTGGGTACGGATATCCGTGGCACCGATCCGTACGATATCCGTACTCTTAGATACTTTTACAACATGTTTTTAAAAGATTTCTACAATTTTATTTGGCCTCAAATGCCCGCAACGTCATCCAGAAACGATGAATTTCCATCATCGCCGAGCTGGCCGAGCCTCGCGGCAATTGCCGGATAAGGATCGATGGACTGGGATACTGGCTCTTTACCTCCTACCACCACAGCACGACGGCGACGTCGTGTTCGTCGGCCCCAGAACATCTTCTGGGGCTTATTATACTTCTCTTCTTCCTCTTTTCTTGCTTCTCGGCCGCGGTTTGGCTTTACGCCAACCGCTACGCCCTCGGATACGTTCCGGGACGAACGCTGGTGCTTGTCTTCGCGACGACACCTTCTCTACGCGGATTGCTGCTCTCCGCCAGCAGCACGACGCCCACCACCCGCTGGACTGCCCCACAAGAGGGCTAGGTCTACTTCCCAGGCCGTTGCTACGGCGTCGCGGCCCTAGCAACGGCCCAGCAACGACGCGTAAGCCCCCGATTGGGCAGCAGACGACGCAGGACGACGACAATGGCCCTCCAGAGGTCCTAACGCGATAGGAGACGACTCCGCCCTGCCGTTACGCAGGCTTGAAGAGCGGACTTGGCGGAATTATGGCGCGCGGCGCGTCTGCAGACGACGCCGTGCACTAGGTGTGTGACTTTTTCATTTCTATTTGACAGTGTCTCCAAATGACACTGTCAACGCTCTTCTCTACCCTCACTACATTACAGGTATCATCTTCTTTCACTTGCCACTCCTACGGATCCTTACGCTACGGACATCGACGCGCCGCCACCATCACCGGCACATCCTCTCAACGCGGTGTCCCTCTCCCTCTTACTCTCCCTTCCCTATTGTTCTTTCGCTTGCGGTATGTGGTTCGCTCTGTTGAGCGTTCCGCGCCGCATCGAAAAAGCCATCCCGACTACGAGTATCCGCGAGTCGGATCCGTGACTCGATCCGCGGATCGGATTGTCCTAACGGATCGGATCTGGAGGCGATCCGGATCGTCGTACGGGTACGGTCTGGCGCTTGAGACCACGGATATCCGTGAAAAGGATCGCGGATCGATCCGGTTCGCGATCCGTGGCAGTCTCTAGAACTCAGTCGCATTCTCGAACATCCGCATGTCCACTGTGTGATAGGCCGTCAATTTTGGTGCGCTTCCTATGACATCGTGGGGTTTTGCTGGACCCGTCTCTGGAGTGAAGTTGTGAATATAAAGTGACTCCAACGAGGGAAGGGACTTGTGCAGCGGCGCCAGGTCCCTGATCATGGCCAAGGGAAGGGAAATGTGAAGACTTCGTATGCGACCGGTAACTCGCTTCAGCAGGGAGAGTATGTCGGGGCATAGGCTTCTGTGGGCTCGGTCATAACCGTCACCAGAGGCCGTTATGCAGATGTCTAGCTTGCACTTTCCGGTTCGTCTGATCTGTTGGGAGATGCGATGTTGAGGCGCCAAATGAGAAAAGGCAAAATTAGCGACTATAAGAATTCGCGACCACAAGGAAGGACAGTTAATGATGACCCGCCGCCATCGCTTGCAGACAAGCTCAAAGGTATTCAACTCCTGACCACGGGGATTCAAGTTCCAGTATATGGGCCATAAAGAATCAGTAGCTTTCTCCCGTTGAACGGGGAAGTCGTCGTCGATGGTGAGGGAAAAGATATGGGTGAGGATCTCGGTAGGGAGGGCTCTTATAGGGGCCTGTATCGACGCCCTACTGGATATGGCACGCGATAACGCAGCTCGATGGTCCTGCATTCGCTGCCTTTCTTTGTCCACCTTTACGGTTTCCGAAATCAGAGCGTTGTGGAGGCGTGTCAGCATACGAGACCGATGTTCAGCTTGGCGGAGCTGCGATTCCAGATCTGGTATTGCGCTCAGAGCGATTACTTTTTCCGCCTGCGTCGCGTGTTCGTTGCTATAGATGGCGCGGTAGAGATTGGCATTGTCGCTGATTGTATCGCGGAAGAGCGATTCAAGACGAGAAGCGGGGGACAGATGATTGGGACATGGGCATTTACTCGCTCCTTTGCACGCCTTCCAATTGGTTGCGAAAGCTAAGACATGGTTAGTTGACTTGAAAGAGCTGCATAGAAAGGCACTGACTGAAAGGCATGGTTATGAGTCAGTTACTAAGTGATATAAACCTCAAAATTCAGGCTTGGAAATCAGTCAGGCGGTCGTCACTCGTGTTATCCAACAGTGGATTGGTCGAGTGATAGTACAAAGGAAAGGCAGGATGGACCACGTGCACGAGTCATGTTTGGTTCAGCGCAAATTTCAAATTTTGCGACTGTCTCTCCTTCCTTAAGCAGCAGAAATTTCGTTATTCTCTCTACTCACTCTGTTTGAAACACAAAGCTCGGCAGGTCCTGAGGACGCATTGGGTACACTAAACAGCGATTTCTCAGCACGTGATCTATATCAACTTGCTTTCGACGGTCATAGTCGTCCACCACATGGATCCTGGGTACGCGTATCCTGTCTCCTACGAAAACCGGTTGCTGATCATCCTAATCCAGGCCAAATGTTACCCTGTTTAGTACGTACTCGCATCGACTACTTCCTTGCCATTAAACAAGTGTCTTGCAGACTACGTTCTCTATGTTGCCTCGTCGCCAACGATCACCACGATAGAGCTCATGTTTGGACGCACTGACGAGGGCTTATTTCGCTCTGGTCCACTCGCGTGGAATGCTGATGGACATTGGCAAGCTAACATTCCCTTGACGATGTAAGTTTTGTTCCTGCTTGACACGTAGACATGTTGATACCTTTTTTTTTGACAGGGCTACCTCCGACAGCCTCCTTGTTACGATCTTGGACGCTGATGAAGCGACTCTGGGATCTGTTACTATCGACATGCAACAAGTCTTTCGTGAACTTGGGGACAGTGTCTTCGCTGGTGAGAAGGTACCCTTTCAGTTGTAGTCATACTCATCCTGGAGAACTAAGAGCATCGATACTGCTTGTCGGACGGCGACTGGGTATGAGAAGCTCCCCTCGGAGTCGATGCATTTGGCCGCAGGCATGCTCTTGGCGGGATATCGCAGTGTAATCGCCACAATGTGGTCAATCCAGGATCGACATGCACCGCAGGTCGCGGATGGTGTGTATGGTTACCTTCTGAGAGACGAGAAGCACGACAGGCCGGATTATAAGGAGTCGGCGCTCGCGTTACACATCGCCGTGCAGCATCTCAGAGAACGAGTTGGAGAGGGCAATTTTTTGGCTTGGATGCCCTATATTCATCTAGGTGTTTAAAATTAAGATCTCAGCAATTACTTTTATGAATAATAGAGCGACAGCAAGGAATAGAGCCACGAGAAAAGCTATGTTAAGAAGTTGTCTATTTTGCCTTGAATTCATCCGAGCGAGTACACTGTCAAGGCATGGGAAAGAATTAGAGCAGAGGGATGTTAAACGAGGACTGTACAATTGGTAAAGTGCGGGCCTTCATTGGGGAAGGTGGAAGCTGGGAAGGAAGGAAGGTTGCATGAAACGCCGGTAGCCGGGAGTTGTCCGGCAGGATCGAGGTTGTCTCCGGCAATCATCATGGCGTCTACTAGGCTTTGCTTTTGTGGCTACTGTTTCACGTCTATTGGCGCATTTTGTCTTCTTGATGCCGTCAGTCTAAAGGCGCAACACTACTCGTATCTGGACTCCTTCACATACACCCTCGAAGTATGTCTACAAAACTTTTCCAGAATGACTACGCGAGTATGTTTTACTCGAAGGCCCGCGGATACACCCCCATGAATCCGGATGGACTTCAAGCTGATGATTCGCGCGCCTTTTTACTCGAAGGCGTTCAAATTGGCGACCTAATATATCGGCGCCGTACGGGGCCCCTTTTGTACGCTGGAATCAACATTACGAAGGGCGCTGACGATCCACGAAATTGGCAGTCCTTACCAAAGGATTATGCAGCGTGCTCCTTGGAGTTAGACATCGACTACACGGTCCACCCTTCCCGCTATCCCAGCCCTAGCGTTGTCTCTAGCACAACAGATGCCAGCGCGGAATTTGAGCTGACCCCCATCACTCCTGCTCAGTGCGTTGCTCCTCCGATGTTGTAAAGCACTCACTGATACCTGCCACAGACCGGACGGCATAGACAGAATCAAGTTCTCGACCAACGTAGCTCGGGGATCGTATTGCGCGCTTCCAGCGTCAGGCGTTGCGAAACTGCGGCGGCATGCCATGATACACGGCGTCTCTTGGTACCATCAGACGGTCCATGTGGACAACTTGGACATCCAAAACGGAGATCTGGCCGTCGTTACCGGGTGCGAAAAAACGTCGTACTGGTCGTGCGGCTTATTCTCTTCTGCCGGACCCAGCCCACGATTGACCAAGACGCTCCGCGTTCCTAAAGTTTCTGAAGGAATTGCGGAGAACGTATACATAGTTGAATCTTGCCCTTTGGAGAGCACCCCGACATCGGTTGACTTCTGGCTTCAAAGCGGTCGGCCAGGCGCCGCATACATGCTAGAAAACGAGCCGGCCTGTTTTGCCTTTCGTGGATTCTATATCTCCCTCAAAGCATCCGTATACAATGACCTTCGGATGCCTTGGGGAATCCGCAAAACATTGTGGCATGCTCTTCCCAAGGTGCTACGACCGCCGACACGATCGTGGAGCTTGCGGATGTTCATGTTAGCACCTGTGAGTTCGCGTTCGCCTCTTCTCAAGCACCGAGCAACTGACCAGAGATTTAAGCCTTATTATCCGTGTGCCCCCATCTGCGAGCTCATCCATTCGTCGGTAAGCTGTCTCCCAGTTACTGCCAGTGCAGTGTGTGCTCATCAGTGCTAGGACGCCCGCGTGAAGACAGTCGTCGTCCATGACAACGATATTATTTCCGTGCTAGAGCCTGTACGTTTGTTGATAGCTTGAACTTCATACACCTATAACTTTTATTACCTAGGACGAGAATTTCCTTCCTAGTGACGCTGAACTGGCCCGGCGAATGACGGCTCGATATGTTGTCCTTGTAGATTCCGGTGCATTGACTGCTTTGATCACCTTTCTGTACTAACTTCTTATCCATTAGCCGGCCGCGCCATCCTGCAGGACAAGAACGATGTGAAGCTCGGGAAATGGGAGAGATTGCGGGTGTTTCATCGCCGAGGATTTATTTTTGTTCGCCGCGAACACCTCAACGATTCGGCGGAGGCTTGATAGGAATGATTACGGGTTTTTTAATTTGATCCCTCAATGATACCAGCGCATTTGACTTCCGACATTACACCATCTTGAACTATGTACCACTACAGTCTTAAACTGGGGAATGCAGCCTTGCCGTTACTTTAGGCTTGGTGGCGTTCCCTATGTGGTACTGGTATGCTCGTTCTCGGAAGCATTCAATTTAAGTCGCCAAACTCTTCGGCTCGTGTATTTTAGGCGACAGCACTATATGTCAGAGCTCTGAGAGAACTTGCAACTCGACACGTTTTGCATCTATAGTATCCCCCGCCATAACGTCCATCCACATCCCAGGTGCCGAGAATCTCTCCTTGATGTGCGAAGTCGTTCTGTGGCGCATTTCGAAGAGTCTGCTGAAGATCTGCTTGTAGGACCGGTCCACTGATCTTGGGATTTATTCCCGCTACCTCTTTAGGGTAGTGGGTCCCTAGATTTCGACTGATGTCTTCAGGTTCTCTGCCAAAAAAGCGAGACCTCTGCCAACCTGTGTTAGGGGCAAAACAAATTATGACGCGGCTTACGAGAAAAGTCACATGACCTCAAATACCCTTTTTTGAGTACTATCCGTTTTGACAACGGAACTCCCAACGGCGTGCGGCCCAAAAGTCTAGGGCGCCCCATGAACCTCGGCGTGCCGCTTTCACCCGCACGCAACGGCAGGATACTTAAATCAGTCGACACTGCAGGATTCTCAGGACACGGATTATTACTGCGTGAGCGCAGATGCTCTAGGCAAGAGTGGCGACGGAAGAATGCAGAGGTGGCCGCCGAGAGAACTTAACAGGTGGGTCTACTTTCCGCCGTTATGTTTTTAGCTCATGTCGTCGACAGGAAGTTGGCACCAAGGTCTCAGCTATACGCTGTCCCCAACGATAACGCCATCGCATCACCGACGCGTCCAAAAACGCAACAGCCTCCCATTGATGAGTCTCACGCTGGTCTCACGACCTGTTTCTCTTCCTGCCATCATCCCATGTCAATGCATCTGCACTTAGCTTCCCACCCTCAGCCTCGCTTCTTGCCGACTGTGTCGACTTCTCGATGAGTGTGCGGTGTGCTCGTATTCAATCGGGATTGGACTCGCCATTCACGCAGGTGCCGCGGTCATCCTCTCCACCATCTCCGACCTCGTATCGGGCTGTGCGCGTCGATCCTTGTGTGATGCTATGAATGAATGTTCCATAGACGATATTTCCCGTTCTCCTGGCGGCGTCCGTATCGTCAAAGAAAGACCTGAAGGAAAGCGACGGTGGCTTCTTGGCGAGAGCGAGCAAGGAGAGGACACGGTGACGACAGGCTTCCGGGCGTGTTAATGATCACGTCCGCATCGCTCGAGACCGCCTCGAGGAGCTTCATCAAACCGCCGTCGGGTCCATGGGCTCTCAAGGTGCGTCTCCTCAAACCAACCAGCACAATCCGCCTCTCCACTTTCCTTGCTCTCCGTCGCACGACCTAGCACTCACGTCACGTTTCTAGGTCAGTACTGCGACATGACGACGATTGCCACTACCGGAAGGCAAGCTCGCCGCCGAGCCAAATCTTACTTGTAACCTGGCTGTTCATGCTGTCGGTCTGGACAAGGTGCGTTGGCATACTGCGCCCCACCCACCTGTAGGGCGACTTCGGCTGTCCACCTAACATGTTATCACTGTCAGGACGACACGAGGCTTGGCCATAACCTTCCATTGTGTAACCTTTACCCTGCTCGTGTTGTGGAAGGACCAAGGGAAGTGAGTGAGTTGTAGATGGAGTCGCTGCTGAGATAGGCGCAACTTGTGGCGCGTAGCCGCTCACGCCGTATGTACTCTGCATTGTCTGCACTAATACCCCAAACATTTTTTTGTGGTCAGGTCGCGATTACGCCTAAGCCGAGCTGCTCGTCCAGGCATGAGCTGAAGTGCTCGTCAAGAGGTATGTCATGTGGCGCCTGTGGACGAGGACGTGCGAGACTGACCACTCGTGTGCAGGATGCTCTCGATGGTGCTAGCTTCGCTGCACTTGATGTCGACAACGGCCTAAGGAAATGCCGGCTACATCGAGCGTAACACTCTGGCACTCTCGACACGCGCTACCCCCGCAAGAACCTTGTTGCACCTACTGTCATTTATGTGAGCTCGTTCCATGTAACCTATAACTATGCTGATCGTCGCTCTTCTAGTGTTCGACTGTTGTTAGTTCGGATGGATGGCTAGATACTGTCTGCATCATATTATGTACAACACACTATGTAACTTTGTGGTAGGCCGCATTGCTCAATAAATCTTGTGTTCTCTCCTCTTTGGTGTGATTATATCTAGCCTAGAAACTAGTTACATTCCCGTATTTCAAGGTTATCTGGGGCAATAGGGAACATGCTGTCGAAAATGGGGTGGCATGCATGCGGCAGTGTTTTCTCTAGCTTCTTTGTCAATTTGTGATTTGGCGCTGCATCGCGTATAATCTGTCAGACCGCTTTGAGCGGCTGACTTTCCCTTTCACGAGCCAATGCGCGCGAGCGAGGGCGGCTTGTCCGCCCTCGGTCGGCAAGCATTGGCGAGTCAATTTTAGGATTAACACAGCTTCCTGCGCAAAAGATTCACAAGGTTCCAGTGCTGGAACCGGCGACCTAGTGATTCATAGTAAGTTGTCTTTCAGATGTAAACGCAACTGAGAGAGCACAACATCTTGAAAGCCGACTGACACGCGGGTAACGCCGAGGTAGCGGGCCTTGCCGTGCCAACGGCGTTACCCGCGTTATATTTATGTGGAGCTAATGCCTGTACGGAGTGCTTATTGTTCAAGTCTGTTCGTAATTTCACATCAATTCTACTACCGGATTCTAAACCGAGATGGGATTCGGAGTGGCTGGTATAGCGCAAGCATTCTACGCTTAGCGCATCTACATTCTGACTGGGAGTTTTTTGTTACCCGTGATGATCGAGCTAGCAAGTGCTTCTGATGTCTAGGTACTAATGTCTTTCACGGATACCCAGGTGATGTTAATGCAGCTTACTGCCAACTTGGTCCTTTGCATCATAGTGAGCTCCCTCGACGTCGAGATACCCTTTAATTGAACATGAAATGATAGTACTTCAGATGCGAACGAAGAGTGCTCGATCTGGTCAACTTCCCCGAGAGTTCTACTACAGGTAGGTAGGTAGGTAAAAACCGGCACAGTAGTCGCTCTTGGTGCAGCCTACGCTACGCGCCTTCGAGATTCTTCACAGCCGACAAGACATCGACCCTCTCCACGGGATTCGCGGTCATTGTTACTATTGGCACGACATCGTTATGCCCGTGGTATCAGCATACACCTTGTTTACATTCTCCTCTGGTTACGAGTACGGGGTTCTTTGGCGTTTCGATTTCGGCTCAGTACTTGGATGCGAAACATCTTAGATTTTTTGTTGCCGAACCACAGAGATAATAATACCAAGCACAGAGAAAATGAACCAAAACACCATCTAGTTTTGCTTCAAGAAAACGGCAGTGTACGCAGGAACAACAATATACTGGATAGAGCTGATTTTGACCGTCGTCTAGCACAGGATAAATCAGTCGTTCCGAAGCAGAAGGATGAATAAATGCGCACCTGCCACTTGGCAATACCAGCCTCACCTCCAAAGTGACGCATGAAGTACGAACCAGTGGGCATGTTGTCCAGCTCAAAAGTGATGGGCGTGTCGGGGTTCTTGTTCACTATGACGAGACTGAGTTTTCCGTTCTCCGTTGCTGCGTATACTCCCTGTGTGTCGGGGTTCGGGGTCGCGAGATTGACCTGCGCGCTATTGGCTCCAAAGTGGGTTCCGAATCTATCCACGCCGTCGTCAGATGGCTAGTTCACCGGATAGAGTCAAGAAGCGCACCCGCGGTATAGCCAATACGCAAGGCCGATGGGGCCGAGCTCGTCGGTCGTCCCCCAGTATGTCGCGCTGTCGAGCTTCTGCTGCCCAAAGATACCGAGCATGTCGACCGTAACTAGCCCGCCCGTAACATCTGTGTCCGCCGTGGAGCTGAACTCGCTGATAGAAAGCTTGGTGCCCGGGTAGTTGATGTCGATGAGCGTACGGAAACGAGGGATCAGCGAAACAACTGTCGGGTTCCACTGGTGATTTTGCGGGGAAACACCGACCCACGACTCGTCGACGTAAGAGGTATCCTGCAGTGTATTAGCAATATAACCAAGAAGAAGGGCAGATACGCACCCAGAGTGACCGCGTCATACGGAGGCGGAGAGCCTTGGCGGCAGCGTCGTTGGCACTGGTGTCCGGCTGGAAGTAATAGTGGATGTCGAGATAATCGAGCAGGCGCTTGCCCTGCGTCTTCTCCGCCTGTGCCATCTGCATCAGGAACCATGGGAGGAAGTCAATATTGTCATGTGCCGTATTGTCCGTATATCCGATCTCACTTGTCCAGTCTGGAGAAATTATTTTGAATCACCAAGCCGAAATTACATAGAACAGAACACGCACAGAACCACCATGAACACGTAGACGGCGCGGCAACCTGCACGTCTGGGATCGCCTCCTTTGCTGCCAACGAGAAGTTCAACACGCGAGCCAGTTCCTCGTCATAGCCCATGGGTCTGACACAAATCCTCAGTAAAGCCGAGAGAAATGAAGCTCGAAACTATCACTCACACAGGGTGCATGTCCTGATGCGTATTGCTCGCAATCTCAATCTCATTATCAATCGCCACCAGCGTCGGCTTGTTCGCCATCCCCTGCAGCCAGGCCTTCGCCATTGCGGCGTTCCACGGGGTGTAGACGTTGCTTTGGTCAGGCACCGGGGTGATGTAGGAGCCGTTCGGGAAGAGGCCATTGCCTGCGTTGGGGAGGAAGGGGTCCGTGGATCCTTGCACTGTAGAAAGAGGCAGTGTCAATATGAATACACTGAGAAACAAAAAGGAGCACTGACGCGGATACGTGGAAATGGGGTACGAGTACGATGTTGCATCCTTGGCGACCCAGTCGAGACTGCAGACAACACCATGTCAGTCATACAAACTCGCATTCTTGGGTAAGAATCAGAAAACGGACGCACGCGGGAATAGTCAAAAGCGTCTGCGAGCCCGCGCCCTGCACCCAACCCACCCAGTCATCCGCGTCCGGCGGATCCGCCACCCGATTCTCAAAGTACCAGTCGTTCCCGGCGTTCGTAAACGGGCCCGCTGGGTTATACGCCGTTACGGCGTTCCCGCCCCATCGCGACATCGTCACGCCGAGATCCTGGATGTACGACGCGCTCGTGGGGAAGTTGACGCCGTAGATGAGGGGCGAGATGGGGAAATTGACTGTTTGGACGAAGCTAGAGTAGGATGTGTGTTAGTTAGTTGAGTATGTGAATATCAAGGGGATGTGCTGTCACAGCGTACCTGGCATATTGAACCGTAGGTAGAGTAACGTTGAAGGTGGTGTTTCCGCCGTTGGAGACACCGGTGTCGATCAACAGCGTGCCCGGCGCAAAGTTCTGCGCGAGGGTGAGATACGTGATACTCTTGGCGGGCGTCCCGACGGGGACGTAGCTCGTCGCGTTCAGTATTTCGACGGCCTAGAAGAATATGAGCACGGACCGCCGCGTAACTCAACAGAGAAAATGACCTTTCCATTGAGAGACACCGCAACAGTGGAGAAGTCCACATCGCCCTGTGTCGTAACGGCAATGGTGTTCGCTGCAAGGGGCTCAGCAGAGAGGAAGAGCGGGGGGATAACGATGCTCTCGACCACCACGATGTTGTCGATGTGGTAGGTGTCTCCGTTCCCGCCAGCTTGCCACGTAATGCGATCCCAAGTTCCGTTTCCCTATAATAGAGCGATAAATATCAAGTGGAGTTCATAGATGGACGAGCTGTGAATAAAGGAACACGTACCAAAGCCGCCCCGCTCCCGGGCAGGTTGCCGAAATTAATTAGTAAAGAGGTGAACGCGTCAGACGTGATGCTCGTGCTCAACGATGAGAGCAAAATGTTCGGCGACGTGGTGCCGTCAACGGAGGAGGAAATGCTGATTGTCAAGTCGGGGTTGTCGCCCTGAAAAATACATCAGTCAAGCTCGGGTGTTTATGATGAGCTAGAAGGAATAAACGCCGAGGTAATGGACATTTTTCAGAATAGACACGGAATAAAACAACTCTGAAAAGCCGCAACCGAAAACAAAAGTTAACATAGGCAATGAGCACGCACGTACCGCTATATCGAACCTGAGCCCCTGGTAATCCGGGAACGTGCCCTCAAGTTTTACAGAAAGCGCGCTCCAAGCCGACGAGTTTACACTGATGCTGCTTGTCCCCTCAAAAAGGTCCGTCGCAGCGAAATTGATATCGCTGCTCCAGCTCCAGTTTTCCCAGCCGGCGGCGAGTGCCGTATCCGTATACACCGTGATATCGTCCGCGAGAACCCAGGTCGCGAGCAACGCGAGCTGCAGGAGTAGGGCACGCATACTGTCGGCGGCTCGAGTGAATTGCATCCAAGCCTGCTCCTTAATGTACCCACCAAGCGGCAGAATCGCGGCCTATCTGCTGACCACTGGCCTCCGAATTTCACCCCAGGTATAACAGAAACGACCTCGGTTCAGGATCAGCGTGCGTCGCGCATGACGGCCCCGTGGCTGCTATCTGCGTTGGACAACACATGGCTTTGCAGCCAGACTGACCGGAAATTTTTTATTGATACAGATTCCAGAAGCCCAAGAGCGGACCGGAGACCATCAATGATAGTAGAACCGCTCATTTTGAGGCTGGTCAGTTCGGATAAGTGTCGGCGGCAAGTCTAGGATGATATGCGCGGAGATATTGATAGTTTATATAACATTGTCGTTGATGCCGTCCTCGATTCCGGTCAATTAGACTGTCTCTAAACTTGTTACCGTCTGGAAAAGCTCGATCGCGTCGTGGGGATCGATGCGCGAGAAGTGGAACTTGAGGTGTACGACAGGGCTCTTGGAACGCCGAAGACACCGTGACATGTCCTGGAAAGTTTCTGGGCCATCCGGAATGCGCTTTGACCTTTGTGACCAACTTCGTGTGCCTGTGCACACAACGAGTTTCTGCAACACGCGGAACAGTTCGAGGTATGGAAAGATACCATAACAGTTTCTCACCAGGGGAAGAAAGCGACAAATTTGTCCACCAATTGGATTGGTACATAGTCGTTCCTGTCATCCTTCGTATGGTTGAGGCTGGCCTGGATTGATTTTCCGCATAATAAGCAGTAGAATGACGGTCGCGATCAGTTTCCCACTGGGAAATGCAGACGCTCGAATGGCGTGGTAATGCGTTAATGGTGGTGAAGAGGAAAGCTTCGGAGTAACCCGCATCCTTACGTAAAACAAACTGCCGACGGGAACAAGAGCAGGACCCTTGCTCTTGGCGTATTTTCTGGGCCTACACAACGCTCTGGCTTAGGCAGCCGAAGTGTCACATATTCATCTTAGAACATAGGACAAGTGAATCAAATATTTCAATCGTATTTCTTGCTCTGCGCCACTCGCGTAGTAAACTACTGCACAATGGGCCCTATGCCTGGCTTCTTTCGACATGTATCTTCTCGACTCTGAGTCCGACTTCCTTCGTCACCAGTAGTACTGAATTCCTACAGCCGTTAGTAACGGACGCAATCTCAAACGTAACGGGATATAAACCAACCTGAAGTGCCATGTCGTCTGTTTCTGTTGGACGCCTAAAGTCAATCGGACGAGAAGACGTCGCCGATCGATGAAAGCGCGCTTTGCATGACGACGATGTCGGGACTGTGGCTCTGTCGGGTTGGCTCGCGGTAGTTGAGTGTCGCCACCAGGACATTGGTGTACCTACATCACGAATGTGTAAGCTCTCGAAGCGTAAACACACGAGCTTACATTTTCCCTAGCATCAAGAAAACCATGAGATGCATATTATACCGGTGGGTACTCAAAAACAAAGCCAGCTCGATGATGGCGCCCAAGCTTGTGGTCATTCCGCTCTCCATGTTGAAGCGAATGAGTTTGTTGATGAGGGCTGCCGTGGATCGAAAAGCTATGTGCGCGTCGTCGCTCTGGGGCTTGCGCCGGTAAAGCAAAACGATGAGTGAGACTGTTATTAAAAGGTCGCACGCGGCGCTGCCGGCTAGCCAGACCTGGTCATGAATTTGTACTATTAGTTCCCAGAGAGCGACTAGGACCCAGGAGGCGTACTGTAATCAGACAGTACACTGATCTCGCAGGACACTAGCCGCCGTCAACCTACCCCAAGCGGAACTGGATAGATTGAAATTGTAGAAGGTCTCAGCAATTAGGATTACAGTCAATATGAGGACACAGTCAGGTACTTTAAAGCATTCATTGAAACAGGTATAAGCGGAAAGTGCAACCTTTCCCTACAAAACATCCGACCACCTTGCTCTTACAGGGAGTACCCAAGTTCCGCAAGCCCACGTTTCCTATACATGGGTCAGCCTTATTTACACTCGGAAATCGAACCACCTACGCAGTCTTCGCGAACTTCACGAATCGGGGGCGTCCGCTGTTTTCCAGAACAGCAAACAACTTCTTCACCGCTGCGAGAGCCATTACCTCCATATCTTCAGGAAAGGGTTCGCCTTGAATGAATGCCCGCCGCGCGATGGCTAAAAAAATGAGGAGCTTGCGAGGTGGAAGCTTGGGATTGCCCATCCCATCCGCTTTTCGAACTGAAACGTAGTCGTCTTTGAAGTATTGATCCCATCGCGGGTCGGACTGAATGGTCTTGGCACCTTTGAGGTCGTTAAGGCACTCAAGAGAAGCTAGACCTGCTTCAAGTTCAGCGTAGGGAGAATCTCCACTGAACGGCGTGTACGGGGGAGGGGGCTAGAGAGATGTAAGTCACTTCGGCCTATTCAAGGAGGCTAATGCCGCTCACCAACGGGAAATCGTCGTCCTCGTCATCCTGTTCGTCGATCATGGAAAGGAAAAGGGACTTGTCCGGCTTGGATGATTCAAAAACGGTGCAGGGACCGTGACTAACAGCAGCGACGGCAACTGGCGTAGACGACACAGGCAACTGTATCCCGAGCCCAAATCTTGGGGGCGCCAAGGTCCATCCCTACAATTGTCGTGAGCGACTGAATTCATATGAGCGTGTGAACCACGTACGGCGGGGATGTTCTTTCGGATAACGTCAAACCCAAGAGTCTTGTCCGTGTAGCGACGCGCATCATGAACCACAAAGGCAAGATCGTCCTTTGTCAGATGGTATTCCTCTCGGTTAACGAGCATGCCGTTCATGTCTAGAAGAGTATGAGCACTACTTCAACATTACCAAAGCAGAGACAAACCTTCGTCGACATCGATAACAAAGTGCCGCATGAGTCTGGTCGCCAGCTCCTTGGCATCTGGCACGTATTCGCCCTGATAGAGTTCACGTATGAGTTCTATAGGTTTGAGAAAATGTCTAAAGAAATCACCTTTGCGAGAACCGAGAGATAATGCAAATCGTGGGCGATGACGACGTCCATCCAGGGAGCCTGCACAAGGCATACTCAGAGTATTCTTTGGCATGAGACAAAATTAAACTCACCGACTCTTCGATGTATGGGAACACCTCCGTCAAGGCGTGGGTTGAAGGCTAACAAAGGCGTGTGAGCATCGATGCATCAAGGACGAGAAGTGAATTACCGCCTCGCCATCAATTCCTAATTGCTTGCCCGTGTCGATCCAGCATCTATCACCAGCCCGCGTAACAATCTGCGCACATATGTTTTAGTATCTGGTCGACTGAATTGTTGTACCCAAGTAGCTACCTTGTCGCGTTCGAACTTCACTTGCTTAGAAGCCGTCGAAGTCTGGAATGGCCAACCCGATGAGATAAGATGTTTGGGAAGATGATAGACTTACTGAAGGAGTTTCCTTGATATCTGTAGCTTGTGATCGAGTCGTAGAAGATTCATTGTTGCCGCCGGAAGCGGGAGGGTTACCGTTCGAGATCGAATTCTGGTTCGAGCCGTACGGTACCCATTCGGACTTTCCGAAGAACTTGGACCAGAATGTGGACTCCGAGGCCTTGTCGACCAGAACAGGCACCTTGGCGAATAGTAGAAATCGGGAACAGAGGGCCAATTTCCAACCTACGACAGATGCACACTGTGTCGCCCTTTGAGGAGGGCCTGTAACGGGTCCACTCCGAGGCTGAATTACACTGGACGAGGAAATGAAACTACCAGTGAAGCCGACAGCGGCCTGTGGAACCGGATGGAATTGTACGGAGATACTCCGAGCATGACTGCTGGAGCACGCACAAAGGTTGTGCCATTCCTTCGCTTTGGTGCAAGAGGTGACAAAGTAGAGCTCGCCGTTCCGGATGGCGCGGTGATTGTCGCCATTCAGGAAGCGGTACCACTCAGCGGTATGTGTTCTGGCATAGTTACTAGAAAGGTTGATACGAGTGTCCTGCCAAACGGTGTGTCTATCGGGAATATAGAGCACAGCGCCTGCTTCGTCCGAAACGGAAAAACTGAGAGCCGCGCTGACACTGGCAGGTGCGACTCCAGGTGCGCTATGCCAAGCGTATGAGAATTAGATTTTGATCGTATTCGTAGAGCACTCACATTGGCACGGAGATGTTTCCCGAAACCTGCGCGGCATCGATAGTCTGGGACGCGTAGCACTGCCCATTTT
The DNA here is from genome assembly GCA_036872995.1 of Hymenopellis raphanipes. Lineage (NCBI taxonomy): Eukaryota > Fungi > Basidiomycota > Agaricomycetes > Agaricales > Physalacriaceae > Hymenopellis > Hymenopellis raphanipes. The sequence continues at coordinate 36,490 of JAYMDG010000013.1, forward strand.
TATCTGCGTAGGTGAAGTCGAGACCGGGCCTACAACCTGTGTACTTCTCGTGGCCCGGCGGGAGCAATGACCCATGGGTACTATTATCCTGATTGCGTGCGTCGTTTGGCCCCAGACCCGTACTAAAAGAGTAGTTTAGCTCGCCGCGTGAGTTGAGCCAGGCAACATCGAAAAGCTGTGTCCCCTCAATGAGGAAAGCGTCACAGTGTGTGTCGTGTGGTTCGAGGTCATAGAGTGGATGACCTTGAAGGCACTCGGCCATAGAACGAGCGTACTGTATCGCCAAGGTGGGAGAAGCCATAAGGATGCACGAGAGATTTGGCGGCTGAAGAGACGACAGGAAGAAATGGGATGAAGCGGACGATAGATATTTGACCTGGATCAATGTCCATTTTATATGCGCTGCAACGCGACTGAACGCGACGAACTGAATTCATGGGAAATCGTCAGTGGCAGATGGTGATGAACTCCGTCAGTGACAGATGGAGATGAAGTGATCACCGGGACCGAGGTAGGCCACGGCAACTGCCACGCAGGCGCGTCCCTGCATGTTTATTGTTACGCTTTTGTCTTCCTTATGCCATCACTAGACAAGGGCACGGAGGGATAGGACGATTTTCATCTGGAACCCACTCACAGACGCCCCCAAAGTATGTCCAGAAAACTCTTCCACAATGACTACGCGCGCATGTTCTATCCAAAGGCCCGCGGATACACGCCCATGAATGCGGATGGACTTCAAGCTGATGATTCGCGCGCCTTTTTACTCGAAGGCGTTCAAATTGGCGACCTAATATATCGGGGCTCTTTGGGGCAGCTTTTGTACGCTGGTATCAACATCACGAAGGGCGCTGACGATCCACGAAATTGGCAGTCCTTACCAAAGGATTATGACCCGTGCTCTTTAGAGTTAGATGTCGACTATACGGTTCATCCTTCCCGCTATCCCAGCCCTAGCATCGTCGCTGGCACAGCAGACGCTAGTAGGGGATTTGAGCTAACGCCCATCACTCCTGTTCAGTGCGTTGCTCCTCCGATGTCGTAAGACATTCACTGATACCTGCACAGACCAGACGGCATAGACAGATTCAAATTCTCGACCAACGCAGCTCGGGGATCGTATTGTGCACTTCCTTTCGGCGGCTCCTCCTACGAGTGCACAGCGTCAGGCGTTGCGAAACTGCGGCGGCATGCCATGATACACGGCGTCTCTTGGTACCATCAGACGGTCCATGTGGACAACTTGGACATCCAAAACGGAGATCTGGCCGTCGTTACCGGGTGCGAAAAAACGTCGTACTGGTCGTGCGGCTTATTCTCCTCTGCCGGACCCAACCCACGCTTGACAAAGACGCTATGCGTTCCTAAGGTTGTGGAAGGCATCGCACAGGACACGTACATAGTTGAATCTTGCCCTTCGGAGAGCACCCCGACATCGGTCGACTTCTGGCTTCAAAGTGGTCGGCCAGGCGCCACCTACATGTTAGAAAACGAGCCAGCCTGTTTTGCCTTTCGTGGATTCTATATATCCCTCAAAGCATCCGTATACAATGACCTTCGGATGCCTTGGGGAATCCGAAAAACACTGTGGCATGCTCTTCCCAAGGTGCTACGACCGCCGACACGATCTTGGAGCTTGCGGATGGACATATTAGCACCCGTGAGTTCGCGTTCGCCTCTTCCCAAGCACCGAGCAACTGACCAGACATTCAAGCCTTATCATCCGTGTGCCCCCATCTGCGAGCTCATCCATTCATCGGTAAGACGCCTCCTGCTTTCTGCCAGTACAGTGTGTGCTCATCAGCGCTAGGACGCACGAGTGAAGACAGTCGTTGTCCATGACAATGACATACTATCCGTGCTGGAGTCTGTACGTCTAACCCCTGCTTGCACCTTCTAGGCTGCTGAAATCTTAGCCCGTTAGGATGAGACTTTCCTTCCTAGTGATGCTGAACTGGCGCGAAGAATGACGGCCCGATATGTCGTCCTTGTAGATTCCGGTGCGTTGACTGCTTTGATCATCTTTCTGTACTAACTTCTTATCCTAGCCGGCCGCGCCTTCCTGCAGGACAAGAGCGATGTAAAGCTCAGGAAATGGGAGAGATTCAGGTTGATTCATCCTCGTAGATTTATTTCTGTTCGCCGCGAACACCTCAGCGATTCGGCGGCTTCATAGCAATGACTACGTGCTTTTGTATTTCAACGATACCAGCGCATTTGACTTCCGACATAACACCGCCTTGAACTATGCAGCGCTATTGTCTTACACTGGGCGGCCGGCGTTGCGAGCACTCTGTCTGCGTCTCGTTATTTCGAAGTGCGAATTTCCGATGTGGGGACACGTCCACACGCATTGTCCATCCTGACAGCCGTAGGCACCGACGCAAGTCGTTCATTGCTATTGTATCCTTTCAGGAATGAAGCGAAATCGCCGTATTCATTTAGCAACTTTGAGCACAATGACAATAAGTACTTTGTGGGGACAACTTCTCATACCGCCCGTCTGGATGAAGAACGAAATTGATTCGTATCAGGGAGCCTGGATACGACACGGACCTGGATGTCAGTGCCAGAAGGATCATTGTCTTCATCTGGAAAGCGGAACAGTTCACTGATACGCCCTTCCTTTACTGCAACAATGCTTTGTGGGTCCAGTTTCTCATACATTGTATCCCTGCTTCATTTCCGAAACGAAGGCCATCTGACATCAAAGCTATTATTATCGGCACAGAGCTTTGACTGATGCTGTGCAATTGTTACGCGAACGGTGCCGTTTTTCCGGAAGTACGCCACGCGAACTGGAGACCACCTTCCAAGAAGGAGAACAATACCATGGGAGCAGACCTTCCCAAGGTTTAGAACTGCCTTACAGAGAATCCCAGAGTAGAAAAGAATGTCTTGTTCGTCATGTTTTCGGTTGTGGACACGCATATAGTGCCGTGCCGATGTACCACAAGGATCCTGATCTCTTTCTGCGTGAGATAAGCCCGGTCGGCACGAACAAATGTTTCAGGACGAGCGCCCAATGACAACCCATCGCCACGCATGACGATTGCAAGATAATGAAATATCTTTCCGTGTCGCGTGTCCTCCTTTGGCCAGTTTTTCCTACAAGCTGGTCGGGCACTCCTCAAAAACAAATCCCAGGTGAAGTTGACTAGATTGGCGAGCACTAGGGTAGATATGCAAGGGTGTACTGAGGAGACCAGCCGATTTGTATGTTTACGCCACAAGGGTGAGGGCTCGGGGGAAATACAGCCACTTTGACGGAAAAGACATGCCTGTTCTAGCGCATCTTTCCAGTAAAACATTTGGCCTGTGCTGGGATACGAAACTTGTTCGACGTCGGACAGGAGTTCTAGTTCCGACTATTCACTCGAGCAAGAGCTATTTACCAGATGCGATCCAACGACATGGAGTTGTGGGGGTCAACTCTCACTAATTCTGTGCCTTGTTTCGCTTCCGCCCACAAAGGTATCCAGACTGAGATGAAGACGCGTTATCAAAGCTTTGTTATTATTGTTCGTATCCGTCGAAGGCTTTCATAATGAGACGGCCCTAATGTTCGTATTCAGCGTTAGTTTCCGCAAATTGGGAAGGTGGAAACGAGATCAGTTATGTTGAGCAGGTTTCCTTTGCACTTACAGCGAACAATAGCATGAGAGGAAGCCGAGCCGCTGGTTCTGTCTTGCTCGGAAATGGCAATATTGTTGAGCTGGGTATGATGCCTTTGTCCTCCACAGTAATAGAGAACAAGGCTTGCTGAAATCATGACATCCTATCTACCCCTGAACAACAACAACAACAACAACAACCACCATCACCGCCCCCGCCCCGGCTCCCGGTTTCGCTCATTTATGGCCCGTTTGCTCTGAAACTTTCCACTCTTTGTCTTTTTGCTATTTTACACGTTATCTCCTTTTCCGGAAAATTTTACGCTAATGGAAACCGTCACGCCAAAACCAACCATCCCGAAACTACCCCCGTACCGAGCTCCGCCCCCGTTTATGGAATGCCTGCCCTCCCCATCTCAACAGAACAGATTTCTTAATGGCACAGTACCGGCAGCATATGGTTGCGAACTCATCATCCGCGACGTCACTCCCATGGCTGGCCTATCGGCTGCACAGACTGTCGAGACGACGATCAAGGCGGCTGCTCTCCGCACACCGGAGAACTTTGCTGGATTTTCGTACACCCTTCCTTCTCACCCCGACCGCATGCTTTGGCACATCGCCCTCCTTCCCACTCGATCCCCCACTGACACGTTTTGCTATGTCCGCTTGGCTCAGCACGTGGCCGTTCTGGATGCACAGCCACGACCTGATCTCCTTCAGGAATGGCTCGAGCCGCTCCGTGCTTTGAATTCTGACTGGAAGCCTGCCTGGTCGCCAGCACGCAGTGGACGTGATAGAGGCCTGTGGGTTAAGGTTTCCGGGCTCTCCGGGCATGGAAAGGATACCGGCAAGGCCGAACTTGCTCTCGTCGCGAAGCGGCTCGACGCCATGAACATCAAAGTCGCTTCATACTGGCCCCTAGATAACGGCTGTGAAGGCACACTGATCCTTCAATATACCGCTGATCTCTCCCGTCTTCTCCGACAGTCCACTATTGATGTCGTCCTACCCAACGCCACCGATGCCTACCCCTCTCCTTCGCAGCTCGTCATCACCCAGCCTTTCGTCCAGGTACAGCCGGAGGGCCCTTTTGAGATGGCAGTTAAAGGGATCGCCCAGTATGACTATACCGTCAAGCACATGCTTGATCGCTTCTTCTACCGGTTCGATGATGGCGTCAGTGGATCCACCCAGTTCTGTTCCAGCCGCATTGACGGCGACGCCTACATTTTCCGCATGTGTGACTGGGCGAGTTCTCAGTCTGTCCTGCAGAGCACTCAACTCTTTGATGAACATGTCAGGACACTGGTTCCGGGCGCCCACCACCCTCGCTTCATCTATGATCTCAACTCCGACAACGCATGGGTCCCGCGTTCTCCCGCAGCTCCAATCCACGAGACTGCCTTAGACAGCATCCATTCTGCGATGAATCTCCTTTGCAAGGACCACGTAGTGGGTGTAGCGGCATTGGACAAACGAATTGGGTTGGTAGAGCAGGCCTTTGGTGACTTGGTGAAGAATATGGTTGCCTTGACGGACATCACTAAAATATATGATTCCTTCCGGTGATCTTCCCAGACCCTGGTAAGGCCTTTTACACCCAGAAAGGCCTTGCATGGCTCGTCGATCCTTGTAAGCTCTTGCAAATCAAGTTCATTCCTTGTAAGTAGCCTGTAAGTAGCCTTGTAGATAGCCTTGTAAGTAACGTTGTAGATACTCTTGAAATGACAATTATAATGTTATGCAGTTGCCTGCCAGGTGATTACAAGGGTGATTCCAATGTGGTTTACAAGGGTGGTCCAAGGCCGACTGCAAGGGCGACTACAAGGGTGTTCCAAGGGCGACTACAACGCGGTTTACAAGGATGTTCCAATGCGGTCTACAACGCGGTTTACAATGCGACTTGCAAGGATGTTCCAAGGGCGACTCCAAGGGTGTTCCAAGGCCGACTACAAGGCTGATTCTAAGGCGACTTGCAAGGGTGTTCCAACAGCGACTACAAGGGCGTTCCAAGGGCGACTACAAGGGCGACTACAAGGGTGACTCCAAGGGTGTTCCAAGGGCAACTACAAGGGCGACTACAAGATCGACTACAAGGCCGACTGCAAGGCCGATTCCAAGGCGACTTGAAAGGGTGTTCCAAGGCCGACTACAAGGCCACTAGCATAATATGCGTCGCCATACATACAGCAACCGATGCAGGGGACAGACTATGGCACATAGAGCAGAATCAATCACATTTCAGTAGAGCGAATACAGGTATAACAGTTCCACGAGAATTAAGCGAAGAGCACAGTCCCAGCAGTAGCAAACACAGCACAAGTCAGAGCTGTAGGATGGTCAGCAAAGAACGAATGCACACAAACACGCAGACTAACCGTAGGGTAAAATTTGTAGCAGCAAAGTAATCTATGAACGGATTAGTAGCGTACACGACGGCAATGATCAATACATACCATAGCAAGAGGATAAACGATCTAGATATCAATCAGCGTAGAAGCTCAAGGCGACGGAAAGCGTACCATAGCATCTTCAATCAGCATCAATAGCTAGAGCGCGTTATTAGACAGTGCATATAGATAAGTAGCCAGAGGAGCGCACCATCGTCTCGGAGAACATCTGACAGACAACGTGAATGCCAGATATTCAAAAAGTAAATTCACTCACTAGAAATTGCCTGGTTAGCTGCACGAGCAGCAGAGCGCGTAGCGCGCATCGGCACAGGCGCAGGCACGGAAGGCTTCGTTACCTTGGCTTTCTTTGGCTTCGCCGTCGCGTCTTTCGCTGAAACAGACTTTGGAGGAGCGGACCTCGGCGTCGCACTTTGAGGCGGTACAGGCTTGGGAGGAGCGGACCTCGGCGTCGCACTTTGAGGCGGTACAGGCTCGGGAGGAGCGGACCTCGGCGTCGCATTTTGAGGCGGTACAGGCTGGGATTTGGTACCTTTCTTTCCATACATCCGCTTTGGCTGGGTCCAAGCTTCCTGTTGGGGGTCCTCCACCGAGTTATTGACGGGTTGACTGTCCGCTAATGGTTTTCGAGGCGCAGTCTCCTTCGGCCCTTGTTTGGGCGGAGGATCCACGAACGTGGTACCAAAGGTGCTCTGGGAATCGCGAGTCGGAGGACCTCGACGGGGGAAAAGAGGTGGCGCTAGAGGCAGCTTGGCTGGTTTTTTGAGCGGCAGGGGTGGAAGGTTGTCGGGAAGTGGGTCATGTTGCGGCTCTAGCTCAGTGCGCCACTCGATGGGCTTTAGACTGGCCTTGTGGTTGGTAGACGACTGTCGGTAGAGTTCGGGATAGTACGTCGAATTGTAACGTCCCTCGTGCCGCTGAACAGGAGGCTCCGTCAGCGAAGCGTTCTGGTCGTCCTCGTCATCCTCGTCGTCCTCGTCCTTCTCGTCGTCTTCGTCCTTCTCGTCGTCTTCGTCCTCCCCCTCCTCCGAGTACAGCATGGGACCTTTCCTCTTCACCAGCTGTCCCTCCTTCTCGTGTCCGTCCTCCTCGCTATCCGAGTAATACAAAACGGGCAAGGCTAGTCGACCCTTCCCCTTCAGCGGCTTGGAGTAGCTCACGCCGAGAGTACGCCGAGAATCGTCCTCGTAAGGCTCATTTCCATCTATCACGGGAAGCTGTGCATCGTCGTCCTCAGGCTCGTCACCATCTGCCATCACGATATCGCCGTTCCCATTAGGCACAAACGCCTCGTCGTCGTCGAGAGAAAACTGCGTACGCTCGATATCGACCGAGACTCGATGCTTCTTGTGCGCGGGCGTCGCCACAGGCTCGTCGTCGAGAGAAAACGCACTGCGAGCTGGCTTCTCTGGCGGCGCTGGCGGCGGCTCAATCTGGTCGCGACGAGGCTGTGCAACTTTTTCTGCCGCCCGCTCCCAGGGCAAATTGTTCGCCCATCTAGTCATGGCATCCGCATGAGTCCCGGGCAGCGGTAGTACAAATTTGGTAAGCTTCTCCTTCCCGCCCCTCCGGCGCAAGGCACGCTCTTTCCACACCCTATGAAACATCAGTGCCAACCAAAGAATCGTTCAAAGCCACTTACTTTTGCCAGCCTTTCATCGTTGTCTCCGCAAATGCGGCCGTCTGTTCATTAGGCAGTTCAAACAAATTAACAATGAAATAAAACCAATGAATTCTGCTAGCATTCATGGACCAATGCGAGGCGCTGGACAGACAGTAGTCCAACTGCCAAAATCGTTAGCATAAGATTGACCGACAGAATTTTGAGAGCACACCTGGACGATGGCAAAGGCTAGCATACGCGGCGTAAAGTCGCGAATGCCATACTCTTCGTATATCACCGGCGCGGACGCCTTCTGGCCAGACTTGAACGATGATCCACTATAGATATGCAAAACGAACTGTATAACAATCAATAAAAGAGTAGCGCGGTCAAAGTCAAAATGCGTACGCGCACTAGGTGCTCCGCGGTGGAACTTAGAAAACCTTCTAGGGCGAGATCGTCGGGCCCGGTCGGCGGTCTGCACAAATCAAGGTCGTAGAGGTAACGGGGAAACATCATCCCGCTCCAAAGAATTTTTCCACTCAGAACGAGGTCGACATATCTGTGAAACGATTGAATGAAATTGATGTACCAAAAGTGAGAGACATGCCTGTCAGGGTCCTTCTCAAAATGATGGATGTGGTGTATAGGCACCAGAAGGGGAGCGGAACCGGCCCAGAACCACCCCCGTTCTTCCTTGCAGTCGGGCGTTGCGCCGACATCTATGCCCGAGGCGCGAGGATATCCCCGTTGCTTCCATTAGCTTGTACGTGGTATCGGAACGTGCGCACGCCATCCCGTGCTGCAACTAAGTACCTTGTTAAGATCATGAATGGATGTGCAGTATGTACGCCTACCAGACGAGTAAACCATTGCATTGCATCCAAGTCATCAGCGTGGTCAATAAGAATATCCTGCAGTGTTTGGAATACGGCATATGTATCAGAGGCCACTACACGGAAGGCCGCTAGCACACGACGCAGGTAATCGCTGCAAAACATTGGTCCAAAATCAATGCCATACTGTATCGAACGTACTCGTCGGGTATCTCGTTTGCGTCGTCAAGAGAGGGCCCATCATGAAGAATGTCCCTCCATTTGAGGGAGGTATCGCCCACGACATAAGTGTACATGCGACCGGCTTTGTAAACAGCCTCCTCGATAGCGGAGAATCTAAAGAAGACCTCCGTTAGCTGCCCGCCGAGTATGACGCGACCACCCACTTTGAGGGGACGATCATGCGTCGCTTCTTTTTCCCCTTGCCATCCGACACGGAGTCGGATGCACCGGACGCGGAGTCGGGTATCTCATCCAGGTCCTCGTCATCGTCTTCCTCGCTGTGCAAAGGTTTGATCAGATATATGCGCGTATATTTAACAGTACGACATACCGCGCGCTCGTCTTAGCCTTTTGCTTACGTCGGTGTTCCTGGTCATCGTCTTCCTCGCTGTGCAAAGGTTTGATCAGATATATGCGCGTATATTTAACAGTACGACATACCGGGAACGCGTCTTAGCCTTTTGCTTACGTCGGGGTTCCTCGTCATCGTCTTCCTCACTGTCCAATACGCTGTGCAAAGGTTTGATCAGATATATGCGCGTATATTTAACAGTACGACATACCGCGCGCTCGTCTTAGCCTTTTGCTTACGTCGGGGTTCCTGGTCATCGTCTTCCTCGCTGTGCAAAGGTTTGATCAGATATATGCGCGTATATTTAGTAGTACGACGTACCGCGCGCTCGTCTTAGCCTTTTGCTTACGTCGGGGTTCCTGGTCATCGTCTTCCTCGCTGTGCAAAGGTTTGATCAGATATATGCGCGTATATTTAACAGTACGACATACCGCGCGCTCGTTTTAGCCCTTTTCTTACGTCGGGGTTCCTCGTCATCGTCTTCCTCACTGTCCAATACGCTGTGCAAAGGTTTGATCAGATATATGCGCGTATATTTAACAGTACGACATACCGGGAACGCGTCTTAGCCTTTTGCTTGGGCTGTGCCCTATAGCCCTCACTGGACGGGTCCGGCGAGGGTAAGGGTTTGCGGGACTTGCCCGTAGTGACGGCGCCGCCGGACTTGGGAGCAGTCGCGGTGTCACGGCTGACGGGCTTGAAGGGGTTCGTGTGTCGTCTGTTGGGCGCGTCGCCGTTGCCGTCGCGTTTACGTTTAGAGGTGGTCCCGTCGCCTTGTCGCGGTGGAGCCATTGTGGCGAGATGATGGTGGTAGAAAGAAAGAGAGCTGCACAGACGGCACGTTTAACGTCCCCAAAAATCTGACACAATGTGGTTAGTAAGCTGTCAATCGGGGCACCACAAATTCTTTTCCACAATTTCCAAGTCCGGATCGCGTACTACGATTTATGCAGTGCCTCTTGCAAGAAAAAGACTTACCGTCAACATATTTTAACGCCCCAAAACGACACAAAGACACCACGAGCGGACACGGAGTCGGCAATCCAAAAAGACTGACTGGGGCGGGCCAAGCCAGCGGCTCACTGGGGCGGGCCCAATGAGTGGTTTGAGGGTGAGGAGGGGGTTAGTGGGCTCTTGTTTGTTTGGCATTGAGATGCAGCTGCACGGCATCTCGGCAAAGCTGCCAATCAAAATGGACTCTTCCCCCTTGAATAATTTAGCCATCATCTCACTCCGAGTGCGGTGTTGCTGTGGAAAACGCTCAACTCCGCGTAGAGTGCTCGTGGATTATACGCTTGACTCTGCGTCAGGTGCTCATACGGAACACGCGTCTGCACATCTCGCCAGAATGGGTCCGTTCTCTTGCATTATCATATACTCTGCCTAATCCACATGTAGTCCGATCTTTTGAAGGCAAGGTTGCTCAACGCTTCGCGAACTATAACCTCTTTGTATCCTCCCCGAATATGTCTTTTATCCCTCCTCCTCCCTTCGGCTCCAGATCTATTCGCATGTTCAATGATGGCAAATTCGGGCTCGACGACCCACTCGTGGCGCCTCAGATGTTTGACCAAAGAGTTCCTCACCTCGCTCTCATTCCGCACCCCGCAAGTTTTGAGGGCTCTGCCACTATTCTCTCAGTCCTCCCCAAGATAGAACACGATTTTGAACCCGTCGAGGCCAATAACCCGTTGTGCGGTCTTGGACGCATTAGATCCCATTATAGACAACTCCTCACTGATCATTACCTCGCTCTACGTCAAAAAGTCCGGGAACAGCGAACAGCCGAAAAGAAAAAGGATGTCGTTCAAGGACTTATCGACGACGCCATCACAGATGGCCATCTGCATCGATTGAAATATTACTTTGGTCGTCTGGAGTGCCTCACAGACTTTGACGTCGCCTTCATGGTCTGGTGCCTCATTCAAAGAACGTGCTTGGAGCTGGAGGCACGTATTTCCTGGGTTTGCGAAGTCGGACCCGTTTTCCTAGATGTCCGGGCTCGGTCACTCCCCACACGAGGTAGCTGCGTCGGGGCATTCGTAGAATCTCGTGGAGGCTGAGAATCTCATGAGGGCTGGTGTGCCTTGCTGGCTTGTACGTCGCATGGGGGAGGAGCAAGGACTGAAGGTTCTCGAATGGCTCGAGTCAACTTCATATGACGAACGCTGGCTGGAGTCTTTTCCCAAGCATGAACGCGAGGAGGCTCGCCGTCTACGCCGTGTTCTATTCATTGATGCTACTCCCCGTCATGCCACGATATTCACCGGTTTGGGAACCGACCTGGAACGATACCGAGCCATGGCCATATATATTCAAGGGCGCACAACTTCCAGCGGGATCGTTAAAGCCACTGTTTCTGAAACCCCTGCCACCCATCCATCTGAGGCCGGTCCTTCTCGAACGTCCACGTCGCGAGGTAGCAAGTCTGAACGTCCATGTAAGCTTTTCACGACTAGTACTATTCCTTGCTAATGGCGTTTCATAGACGCCAAGCGTCCTTCCAAGCCTCAGCCTTATACAGGACGCAACAAGTTTGTTGATGCAGTTTCAGAATTTATGCCAAGGGCTTTATCGGGATGGGCGGATGGTCTGAAGGCGGGCGGACGGGACTTTAACCAGCGTGAGGAGCCTGAGGCCGGTGTCAATCGCGGATATTTCGTCCCCGATCCTAACAATCTGTTGTGCGGCGGTGCACGGGAAGAGAGCTACTTGAAAATGTACGTGAAGATGCGTGATGCGCTTCACTATCGCGTCACGTCTACAAGATCTGCACCACTCAAAACACAATTGTGGCGCGACCTTGTCGGGTTGGACATTTGCGAAAGTGGACGGACCGATACTCAGGCAGCGAAGAGACACTCGAAAGTCAAGGCGGAGCTCGTGAAATGCCTCAAGGAGAGCAGATCGCAGGTTTGTGATTTCCACATTTTTATTGTTGGCTTTATTATTAACTTTTGTGTAGGGCGACATTGATTTGTCGAATCTGAACGCGGCGCCCATGGTCTGGCAAGGGCAGCCTCTTAGTCCACCCATTTCCAAGGGAATTGGCCAAGAGATTGTTTGGGAGCTTTTCGAGGTCAACTTTAGATCGGAACTACTCGCACTCGATGGCATGGCGTACGAGCTGAAGCCTAAAGGATTTGAGACTGCCGAGGGTGCTCATTTCAACGCGCTCGATGCCTCCAGCGTAGAGGATCGTCGAATTCGAGTGCTAGGCTACATTCCTCACTTCAATGGCCGACTTATTCCCGAGTCAGTGCAGGTCGGTCGTACGGGTTTTGCTTCGAATGATTTGGAGGAACGTCGGCTTGCCCTGTGGGCTTTGTATCGTGTCATGCAGACATGGACGAAGACACCACCAATGTCGTCGAACATGCGGGCCATTTGCTCCAAGATTGAGCCGTCCCAGACAGTATGCGCCGAAGACGTGGACGATGCCGAGTACCGTATCGCGTTTCATTATACTTTTAATTATGTCGATTTTTTCAAGCGTGCACCTGTTATGCCCCATGGACTGTAAATCATTCATTGTATGCCGCGAACTGTAAATTCTCATTTTATCTTGTTGTATTGTGTACATAGAGAGCATAATTGTACTAGATTTCTTGTTGAACATGAAAATTCCCGTTTTATTGCAAACATTGTGGTGCAATTCGTTTTGTGTAGTGGCGCCGACAACCTTAAATTAAGGTTATGCCACGTGGCATGCTTACATTAAGCTATACAGTCACCTCCCACCCTTGTCAACGCCCACGATGGGGCGCTGGCAGATCTGGCTCTGTGCCCGACAGAAACTGTCTTCTCCGCGAACGCAGTTTAGGATTCATAGTTTTCTCCGCGAAAGCTTTGACGGCCGCGGATTTTGCAACGCTGCTCAAGGTATGTGATTTTTCTCTAGCTTTGTGTTTCTGGGCATCTACTGAACAATTTCATACAGATATCTTTGGTTTCTAGCTCCGGGCTAGATATTTGTTACGTTCTCTCCGCGAGAGCGCATTATCGAGGGACGCCATCGACGAGATTCGCCTTGTCCGCATCATATGGAACAGGTATGTATGAATAAAATAATCAGAGCCTGCATTAATATGGTATATAGCAAGGGAATCCCTCTGGCAGTACCGTCGGTGGGGGGCACATCGACCGCCGGGGTCGGTGTAACTACTGCAAACATAAATATAGAGATGCATCAGCGCGGGGCGCGATAGAAAACCATCTACACCGATGTCATAATTATCAATCGCATGCAGCCTCTCAAACCCGTCCGTCTTTTCCTTTCAAGAAGCGGCCTCGGCTGACCTTTGGGAAGGTCTTGGTACGTCTAATTGAGCCGTTCAAATCTTAAGACTGATATTCGTATTTAGGCCAAGCTACCAAAGGCCTTAAAGCCTGCTGCAGCTGAACCATCTCCTGAAGCTTCTCCCATTCCATCTCCTGAAGCTTCTCCCATTCCATCTTATGAACCTTCTCCCATTCCATCTCCTGAAGCTTCTCCCATTCCATCTTATGAACCTTCTCCCATTCCATCCCCCACTCCCCCTCCTCCCGCACGTCCTTCCCCTGTCGTTTCTAGGGCCCCTACGCCTACATTCGATGACCCTCGCCCTGCATCGCCGTTTACGCCACAAACGCCTGAGCCTTTTAGGTCAGACTACCCTACAGCGAAGCTCGCCATCGGGTACCGGTTGCAAGACGGTCGATATACAACACAATCTGATCAGTTCGGCGTAATTCGTGTTTACCGCTTGCGCCCGTCTCATATTCCGTACCAAATGGTGGCGGATGACCCAAACTTCAGCGAGAATGGTATTCCGGAGAGCTTCGTCAAAGAAAAGGATGAGTTGGCGCCCTTTGGAATCACAAGCGAAGATCTCGAGATGGTAGACGAGGATGGTCAGGGAGAATGGTTTCATCCCTTTCCCACCGCAACTCATGAGCTGCTCGTTGCTCACCATTTCTCCGGCCGAGGAAAGAAGAGCAGAGCAGATCTTGATCGCCTCGTACGTGTCTACATGAGTCACCCGGATTTCAATCAGGCAGATGTTGTGCCCAACTTCCACGCCAAGTCTGCTATAGAATGTCTGGACGATCCCACCACAGAGTCAAAGAAGGCACGGGTGGGTAGCAACCCAATCTTTCGGACGCACAACTGGGATCTGGGCAAGGTTACCATTCCACTTCCTTGTGCCGGTTTTGAATGGGATAATATGGAGAACGTTCTGACGTTCGAGGTCGAGGACATTCCCCATCGTAACCTCCTCGAAGTCATGCTCACACCCTACCGCACCAAGGATTTTCTAGTTCGGAACATTGCCGGCTATGAGGAATTTTGGTGTCCAGAGGATGGCGCGCGGCCCCAGAGGATAATTGGCGAAGTGATATCGTCGCCGGAATACCTCGAAATCTGGACCGAGATTAAGACCCAGGTCTGGGATACCAAGGGTACGACGTGGTCCCGCCTGGAGGCGGCATGGGCAGAGAGTGTCGGGACCGAGGTGGATCTGAAGACCGTGGAGATTGTGGTGATACCTGCAATCATCTACAGTGATGCGACCCTCTTGGCCAACTTTGGAAATGCATCTCTTTGGCCTACATACCTGTTTGACGCCATGGTTCCGGAGCACATTCGCTCTCGACCAAACTCGTTTCATGTCCAGCATGTTATGTATCATCCCTCGGTTGGCTTGTTTGCTCTTTCGTACTCGATGGTGCTTATATTTCCTATAGCTGCCTGAACAGCTCATCCAAGAAACGTATATGGAGCATTTTGAGCAACCGGCTAGTTCGGACGTCTTGACGTTCTTGAAGCGTGAACTCACGCAAGCCATTTGGAGGCTTTTGCTTGATGCTGATTTTAGGGCGGCGTACTGCCACGGGAAGCTAGAAGAATGCTATGACGGGATATGGCGTCTATTCTTTCCTCGATTCTACGCAGTAGCCGCCGATTACATTGAAAAGTACGTATTCGAACGTATCTGATCTACTTGGGATCTGATTTTCGTTGAGCAGGATGCTTTTGGCTTGTCTGAAGACGCTTGGTCTTCATCCGTGTCCCCGCTGTTGTATTGATAAGGAGGACATGTTGCAAATGGGCACGGTCAAAGACATGAGGAACCGCGAGACGCTCGCTCGGGAGGATGACGAGCTTCGAAGGGAGAATATTTTGGACGCTCGTCGCTTGATGTTTGAAAGGGGTGTAGCAGTCAATGGTAAAGCTGTGGAAAACCTCATGAAGAATACGTCGTCGGTTCCTGTCATGGTAAGCCCCTCCGTGGCCTCTTTACGTGTGCTGACTCTGCAAGTAGAACGCCTTTTCAGAATTCTTTGTCGAGGTCGAAAGGAAGACCGGGTTCCAAGCCAACTTTTATGAGCTGTTCAAGAATGACGAACTTCACGAGTGGCTGATTGGAGTCCTGAAGCGGCTATTGGTGCACTTGATTCGAATCCTCTATTGCCTGGGCGCAGACAAGGTTACAAAACTCAATCGCCGCTTTCGCGACATTCATGCATTCGGGAGGTCTGGGATACGACGTTTTCCCGAAAAGGTGGCGGACATGAAGCAGTTTGCTGCACGCGACTATCTCAACATGATACTGGTGTGTTTTGTTTCCCAGGTTCTCTGCTTACAGTCACTGACTAGATTCCAAGTGTGCGCTAGCCTGCTTTGAGGACTTGATATCTCCGGCTGAGGCGAACAAGGATGTCATGCGCCTACTCTGGGAGTGTTCCATGTGGACCTCACTAACGCGACTCAGCGTTCATCCAGAGGTGACGCTTCACATGCTCGACGCCGTCACCAGAGACATGGGAGCCGCCTTTCGACGATTCGCGTCAAAGGTCTGTCCGCTGTTCAGCACGAAAGAAACTCCAAAGGAACAGACTGCTCGGATAGCTCGTGAAGCACGTTTGGCGAGCCGGACCGAGACGACTTCGGCGCCAAACCGCAAGCGTGGGCCTGCGAAAGGGAAATTCCAGTTGAATACGGTCAAGTATCATATGCTTGGCTACGTTCCTGATCTTATTCGTCGATCGGGTGCTCTACCAAACTTTTCGACGAGGGCTGTAAGTCCTTTCTGATTTTCTTCTCTGCCCGCCTAACAGACATCCAGGGAGAATCTGAACATTGCCGCCCCAAGAGTGGTTACGCCGTTCGGACAAACAAGCGTGGGATCGTCCGGAAACAGTTGGTCAGCGATGAGACACGCCAGCAAAGGCTACGGATCATGATGAGCAAGGCCGGCATCAAGAAAGAATGAGAGGCACTGGGAACATCAGACCCGTGGAATCCGTACGACGTGTCGCTTAGTAAATTGGACAGCGTCGACTTGGGTACTTTCATCGACCGTCATGAGAATGATCCGGCGTGTAATCCACAGGTCGGTGGACAATTTATAGTTTGTTATATATGACTAACGGCTTGACAGCTTTTCCGAGGAGGTCTTTTAGATCACATTCTTGAGCGATTAGGTCAAAGGCCCGAGGACGTTTCGGAGCTTGCGCGGCAGCGCGCCAAAGTGCGCATTCGCGACCAGAAACTCTACTGGCACAAGCTCATTCGCATCAACTACACCAGCTATGCTCGCTGTCGCCGCCAGGACATCATTAATCCTCTAACGAAAGCGGATATTATGCTTCCCGCCTTACCAGAGGATCAAGCAGTACATCCTTACCGCTATGCGCGCGTCATCGCCATCTTTCATGTGTCTGTGCGCATGACGGGATCCGAAGACTACACCCTTCTTCCGATTCTCTGGGTGCGCTGGTTCGATGTCGATGTCAAACATCCTGGTGGATTTAACAAGCGCCGACTCCATCGTGTCAAATTTCGTCGTGCCTCTCACCAACACGCCTTTGGGTTCGTGAATCCAGAAGAAGTTATTCGGGGTGTCCACCTCATTCCGAGATTCGCTGGAAAGAAGACTAGTAACGGATTGGGGAGGACGACAGCTCGCCGCGTTGAATCAGAGGACAACGACGTGGACTACGAGTCGTACTATATCAACCAGTAGGTTTGTTGACTCTCTCTTGTTCTATTCTTGACAGATTTGTAGATTTGCAGACAACGACATGTTTATGAGATACACGGGATGGGGCATAGGCCATCAAAAGACTTACTCGATTACGGGAAAGTTTCGGGAGAACATCAAGGAAACGTACGGGGATTGGTACAATGCCGCAGAGCCAACTGAAGACGATCGTCAAGTTGAGAAAGTCTTGGAGCAACTGGCGCAAGACGCAGAGGACGCGGACCAAGAAGGACCTGAAGGCGTGGAAGAGGACGAGGATGCTACTGAAGATTGGGATCGGGAACGTCAGGCGGGTGGTGAGGAATGGGAGTACGTCGATGAAGACAACGAACAGTCTGAGGGCGAGGAGGAATAATGGTACGTGAATTTCTCACAATCGAACTAGTTTACTGAGCAGAGTTTTAGATTCTTGTACTACAAGTTACATATTGAATATATATACAGCTTTTTTCGCGAGTAGAATCAAGATACAGGTAGTTTGAATCTTCAGACACGGTAAGCCTTGTTGAAACAAAGAGAAGCGGGAAATACTGACAATTTCAATAACAGGCATTACTTCTGCTTGATCAACGACTTGAAGATTCCGACGATGTGGCTATGAGTCGTTTGTTACAGTAAGTAAACGCGCCAGTGAAGGATGAATTGGTACCTTGGAGCGTTGGAATTGAGCTCGACGCCGCCTTGGGTTAGGGTTACCCCTCCAGCGAGGACGAGCAGTCTTTCGGCGGCGTCGTTGGTTGGTGGAGTGGGCGGGACGGCGGTGTCGGAGAGCAAGCGTGTGCCGGGGGAGACGTCGGTGGCAGGGTTTTGCGTTGCGGGCAGCTCGGTGATGCTGGCAGAACGTGGGTGTTGATGGTCTGCGATGTCTCCAGAAGGCAGCCTTTCGGCGTCGTTGAGAGGCGGAAAACGCAGCGCGGCGGCGTTGGAGGGTGGGCGCGCACTCGAGGAGACGTTGTTGTATGGCTGCAACAATGTTAGGTTGGCTGTGGAGACAAAAAGGACGGTTACACACCGTCATGTCGCCAGTCCCGCCAGCTTTATCATTCCTTACTAAATTTTCTAGGGCTTTGCGTCTCTTGGACGGTTCTTCGCGCTGCCCGCTGCCGCCAATTGACTGAGGATGGATTTGAGGTAAGAAATAGACCGTCAAAAAACCATGAATTACTTACGTATTTTGTCCGCCAGGCGCCACAGCTGCGGACAGCGGCGTTGTTGTTGATGTCGCGGTGGAGGAGGGCGCGGAGCCAAGGCGCCATGTCGGTGGTCGTGAGAGAGAGAGCAAGAGTCGTGATCGCGGACGTAATCCGCTCCCGCGAGATACGCTTTGACCACGATCTCCATCTGCACGCCCGGTAACTCTCATCGGACGATGCGTCCTCCTCCGCGAACTAATTTTTCTTTTCGGTTTCTGCACAAATGTCTGCTTTATCCTCCAGTACGCCTTAGGCACCTCTGGATGATCCAGATCTCACGAGAACAAAACGTCGAGCCAACAAAGAAGCGTGCTCTTCCCCACGGGGCCATCTCCATCGAACGCGTGTGGCTTTTTTGCGATGCGAGTCGTTATCGGCGTTGCTCTGGCTTATAAGGTTCTGAGTCCGAATGCGTAAGTCTGCTTCGTTGTCTGTGGTACTAATATCTATTTCAGTCTCGCCATTTTAATGACCGTCTGTCCACTCTACGTCTTGTACCCCACCTGCAAGCATTCGCACCCATCCCTCTTGGACTCATGTTCAACATCGGCATATTCACGGGATGGGCCGATCTCACCAAAAACGGTCATATCGCCTTTGACGCGCTGATGCCCATCTACATGGGCGCTCTGTTATGGACCAGCACCAAGACAAGCTCGACGACGTGAAGATTGGCATGAAGTCACTCGCTATCTTCTGCTACGATGGGTTTCGGAGCGTTGATGGCTTCCGTTCCTTACGCCTGTTGTAAAAAACCCTCGCTCCGGTATGTGAACGTCGTTCATTAGTAGACGACTGTCTCATGACCCAATTTAGCTGGATCCCGTTCCCATTCCTCCTCGCACAAGCACACGGACACGTCACGACGAGGAACGTTTCATGGAGAAGGGATCCGAGAAGCTTCAAAGTTTTAGATATACTAGACAACACATCCTGGCCTTTGCCCCCGCGCTTTCCTCCCGATTATCGCAACCATCTCTGGCTTCCCTGGAATCTTCACCCGGATCTGCATAGCTTGGGTCGTCTTGACACGCGGGAATACGTCCAGCGACGCAATGTCCAGATCTCGACTTGGTTTTGTTGACCACCTCACACTTTTGGCAGTGCAACGCTTTGCGATGGACGAGAATGAGATGATGGATCCATCCATTATCAAGTAGCAGGCTGTACGTCCATGTTCCCTAGACTTCAGCATTGGCGCTTACACGAGTCTAGTTGATGCGTATAGAGACCTCTGCAGACAAAGGCGGTCGCGGGTCACCTCCCCCCCCTACGTCCCCCATTTTTGCGTTTGGTAATCACATCCGCATATACCAAGGAAGGTGATGGAGGACGCGGCGGAGAAGAGTGGCGACTCGGGTGCCGACTCGCCCGCCTCAGAACTCGTCGTGGTCTTGGCGTATAGTCCTATTTTACTGCTTATTTCACGCGGAATAGTCAATAGAAAATGATTTTTCATTATTTCCGGCGTGTCTAAATCTATAGCCCAGAATGCCCTTCCCGTACCCTTGTAGCTCTACCAATTAAGCCTTGCAAGGTCATTGCAAGGCTTCACGATCCTTGCAAAGGCCATTACAAGGCCTTTCGATCTCCGCAAGGCCTTACAAGGCTATTTGCAATGCTCGACCTGACCTTACAAGGCCTTGCAAGGCCTTGACAGGCAAGGTCGAGCCTTGCAAGGAATCACATATTTTAGTGATGGATACGACGGTGAAAGTTCAACATTCAATCTACAGTCTTCATACATGTGGCCAGGTTGCTGATGACTGCACTAGGGTTATTGATGATAAGTTAAGTCCGACAGACACAGTGATGGCTACACCTTTAGCCTCCCTTCCTCAACCTCAATGCTCTCCGCCTGCTCCTAGTGTCGCTTCCTTTGACTGTGTTTTCTCGTTCTTGAATCTTGTTTATCTGATCTTGGCTCTTAGTATATATTCATTTCTTATGCTGCTGCTTGCTCTTGTTCTCTTGCCTGCTCGTATAATACACTCTATGTTACATATACTGAAATTTAATTCCTCTTTCTTTATACCACCTTCTCTTCGTTTCCGCTTGCTCCTTTACTTGCTGCTGGCCTCGGTACTAATCTCGCCTGTTTCGGCGACTCTTCCGGCATCCTCTCTCTCGATTTATGCGCTGAACGCGAATGGGCTTGGTCACTCGCTAAAAGTGCACTCTGTCAATAATGCTATTCGATTTCGCTCACCGGCTGTCTTTGTTATCTCTGAGCTCAAGTCGACAACACCAGTCTCTGGAAAACTGCCAACGTCTGATTACAACATGTTCGAGGAATGCTCCCAACCCACTGCCGGAACGTGGAAGTGGGGTGTTGTGGTGGGCGTTCGCAAGGATATTCAAATAATTAATCGTGTTCAAATTACTGATGCTGTTCTCAAGGGTAGGGTGGTCGCCGTGGACATAGCTCTTCCAGATGACACCGGCGGCGCCTTCCGACACCGTATCTATGGGGTATATGCACCTTGGGACCCTGGTGAAAAACCTAGGTTCTGGGCTGCATTTACTGCCTTGTGTCGGTCGACGCCTCACGGCTGGTCTGCCTCTGGTGATCTAAATGCGACGTTTTCTGCAATGGAACGGGCGACGTCTGAGGATCGGCGGTCTTTCCTCTCGTTTCTTGAGGATTGCAATGCGATTGATGTATGGAGTTTGAATCCAGCTCGAACGCGCGATCATGACTGGACCTGCTGCCCAAAGAAGGGTGACAAGAAGGATGCAAGAGAAGGAAATATAATTGACCGGCTTGTCGTTTCTCGCGATTCTACTATCGAAGCCTATTTATTTGTCGCTGATAAACCCCAGGAGTTTGTACCCGTTACAGATCATCGGGCCATACTCGGCTACGTTGTACCTCGGTCGAGCCGTGGCAGCCTACGATACAACGATCTTGTGCCCAACGTCTCGCGACCGCGGCTGTGCTTTCCGAAGCGGTCTGAGAAGAAGCTCTTCGAGGTCTTCGAGGAGAAGGCTGATAAGTGTGCGTATGATCTTGCTCTGTTCGACATAAATGTTAACGACGATGTTTCATGGATCCGGTTATATGATGGACTCACGGATATCATGACGGACACGGCGGAGGCTGTGTTCGGTCGTCGTCGTCCATTTAATCGAAAGGCGGGTACTCGTGCGCTCACGTCTCCTCGCATTCAAGCTCTTGTCAATGAAAACCGCTTGATTGGTGGCTCGCTATTGCTTCTTCGCTTCCCTGAAACTGCCAGAGTCTCTACATCGACTGTTACTTACCTGAATGCCTTTAGACGACGCCTGACACTCACCAATCGCTGGCTGGGACTTGCCTCTGATGCTTTGACTATTGATGCTTTAACTGCCCGCCGGAAACGTCTTGCTAAAGAGCTCTACGCTGCACGGGCTCAGGAGGCTTACCGGCGCTCTTACGAGTCCGATAGAACGAAAATCAAAGCCGCGCTTCTTGGTGGCTCGACGAAGAAGATGGTCAACACTTCTGGAGAGTATGCTGGGCTCCCGCTTATCGTCAACAAGCTGGGATCTGACGAATTGTTATCGCGGCCTCAAGACGTCAAAGAAGAGACTCGGACTTACTTTCAGACGCTCTATGATCGACCTGCGCCGCCTGATATTCCTAAGCCTTGGCTGAAATGCGACTCCGTACAGGCTATTCATGACCGTGTTGACCAGGATCCGTTCCAATGGCCCCGTCGCGTATCTGTGCAAGAATATCGCGCTATGCTCCGGAAAGGTAATGCGCGACCCTCACCGGGACCGGATGGCTGGGAGAAATGGTGCGTTAAGGCGCTAAATGACCGGACTTTGGCGCTTGTCGTCACCCTCCACGACTACATCGTCGAGACAGCGCGGTTTCCTGGGAACATCAAGGATGTATGGGCGACAGCGCTGTACAAACGCGGCCTTCGTACGGATCTGTCTAATTATCGCGGCCTGCAGATCTCGAACTTTCTGGCAAACTCACCGATGACTTGGTTGAATTACTGTTTGACTCCCTATGTGGCTCGTCTTGGTATTATCCCAGAAACGCAAGTCGCGACTCAACAGGGTGTGCAGGCTAGGGATCTGGTTAGCTTTCTCTCGGGCATCAAGACATGGGCTCACCATCACAAAACCGAAGTCTGGTGTCTCAAGCGCGACCAGATGAAGGGTTTCGACTATCTGGCTCCCCAAGGTTTTCACGACGCTGTCACCGCTTACGGATTACCTGCCTCGATTATCGAACTCGACCGTGCTGCGCAGGACAACGTCAAATGCTCGATCCGAACAGCGCATGGCATGACTGAACCCATTTTTATATCCGGTGTCACGAAGCAAGGCGGTCCACTGTCTCCTCTCAAGTCTACACTCACAACTAGTCTCGGACATCGGTGGCTCTCTGATCTAGCTGCCGATAGCGAAAGCAGTCTTGTTCTACGGTCCTCTAAGGCAGAACGTGGCGATCCGCACCTGCCTGCTGATATAACTGAGCTAAATATTTCAATGGCCGAAGCAATGGACGACTCTTACCTGTTTGCACGCGATGAAGCTGGGCTTATGTACTTCACACTCTCCTTGGAACGATTCCAATTCGCGTATGGGTGGCTTACCCAATGGAAGAAAACCGAGGCTTACGTGCTAGGACTGCAGCGCGAGATACCCGATACCATCTACATGCCGTCGATTACGAACAGGCCTGGCGTTAACCCGATGACGATTACACTTCATGCAGTTCCGGTGGTACGCGACGAGCTCGAATTCTTACGCGCCAAGGTCGATGATCCAGCTGCTCGGTTCAACGAATTAAAATGCTTTATTGAAGAGTTCAAGATGCCGAAGTTCGCTCTGCGCACGCCAATTACACTGGTCCAGAAAATACTTGTTCAGAATGTTGTGTCTCGTGCTCGTGCTCTCCTCGCGTTACAGCCAATCTCTCTAGCCAACGCTAAACGTCTCGACTCTCTCATCGCCCTGAGGACACATGAGTTGTTAGGGTTCCCATATCGCCCGTCATCGAGACTGCTTACCTTGCCAATCACGTCCCACGGTTTCGAAGTCCCATCTATTGCCAATATAAACGCGTCGCTGGCTGTGGAGGGATTAGCCCGAGATCTAAATCACCATGTTGCTGCGTACCGCAAGATGGCGCGCATCACCCTCGCAGACTGGCAGTGCTCCGTCAATGGTTGCGTCAATCCGCTTGACGGCGCTGGTCTTGGTCGTACGTTCTCTCGACATCGCGGGCGTCTTCCATCGGCTTGGATTACGGCTCAGCAGGCGATGGGAACTGCTGGCGCGAAGCTGAGTCTTCGGTCAACGGACCAGAGTCATATCCTGCGTGGAGATGTAAGCCTGACCCACGTATCGGCACTCTGTCGTGTACATGGGAAGGACGTACCACATGGGCGCACTTGGGTCTCTCTGCGGAAAAAGGGAGTAAGTCTTCTTTGTCAGGTTGGGAAATGGAATGCTCGCGCCTTTTCAGCCTACACTAACGCTCCTTTCCCTACCCATCGCGTGTCTGATCTGGGAGCCTCGGTCGCTTGGCAGAGAATGGTAGACGTCTTCGAAGATCTCCCTATGTCGTAGCTTGTTGATGGATCCGAGGATTTGGTTAAGCCCCGCGAGGAACGGCGCGTGGCTGCCGAGTGCTGGATTCGTTGGATGGCGTCGATTTCGCAGCTGTCGTCGTCAAAAGTCAAGTCCCAAAATAGTGACGTCACAATCTGGGCTTCGGATGGATCAGCAAGTCCGGCATCAGCGGGACTTCTTGATCCAAAAACTCTCATTGCGGCGATTACTGGACCTCGAACTCTTGTCATGCGCGTCGCCGGCACAGCTAAATCGATCTTACATGCAGAGGTCTTCGGCCAGATCATGGACTCCCTGATTGCTGACCTCGGGCCCAATACTCGACATCGTCTACTTACTGACCACATGAACTCGGTACGACTCGTGAACGATGCTCAGACGATTGTCGACATACGGCCTCGTCTTCGGAATCTGCCTGCGCGTTCGTACTATCGATGGCTCTTGTCTGTTCTGAGGCGAAACCGACATCTACAGCTTGAGTACACGAAAGCTCATACTGATGGAGACTCCGTGGAAGCGCGACTTAATAGTGAAGCGGATCACTACGCATCTGGGTCTCATTCTGTCTCTGATCGGCTCCCTATTGCTCCAGAGCCTACTTTCTACATGAACGACTTTACCTTCTTCTCTGATGTTCACGGCTGGATCGAGTCGGACATCAAAACTTACCTCACCTCTGTCTTTGCACGTCAGACGTCTCGCGAATTTGGATTCGGACGAAAGTATCGGATGGCCACTTGGCTTTACGATAAGCGTCCTCCTCCTTCCTTCCCGTATACTCACGCAGTTTCAGCGTATTCAGCTGCAGTACAATTGTACGCAAGATCGGGCCAACTGCCGAATGCCGAAACGATGCATTCTCGGAATTATCTCGCGTCAAGCCTGTGTCGTTTCGGGTGTGTTGCAATAGAGGACATGCATCACACCTTTGTACACTGCCCTCGCTTCTCGACATTCCGCGTGGATGCACTCAAAGATATCAGCCGCGTGACCGAGAATGCTGTCAAGACCGGAGACAAGGATTCCAAAGTATCCGACTTTCCTCTGCTCAAACACGCGGCTGAGTCTCTCTTTCACGACGATCCTGTTATTTGGCCCCTCTCGCTGACCCAATTTTATCTAGGGCATGTTCCTCCCCTTGATGGGATGATACCTCGTGGCGCTTTCTCCAGTGGCGTTCTACGGGATAGAGTCCTTCGAAACATTTCCTCCTCTTGGCACACTGCCTTTATCCGACTTGCCGGATGCATCTGGGGCGATTACACGCGTCGGGTCGCCAAGTCCAAGGGCATTTCCGCGCGTCGTTTCCGTGCAAGCGATTGATTTCTTATTTACATTTCCCACCGATAACCCGGTAGCTTTCCCTGACGAAGGTTTTATCCTCACAGAGGTTTTCCTCGCAGGGTTTTGAGGCACCCGTGGTCTGCATCGCAATTTACGTATCATTTTCTACTTTACACGGTCCGTCGGGGTACTTGTACCTTAGCTATTTAGTTAGTGTAGGCGGAATCCAACATTGTAACATTGTAACACAGAAGTCTACCGTTCGAGGCATTCGCCACCAGCGTCGAATGACGGGACATAGATCGTCTAGAGGCCTAAACAAATACAGTTCATGTACCGGAGAGAACAGTTCGAGGTGTGGAAGGATAAGACAGAAGTTGGGTCACAGCTTTTCGTGAGGGGACGTAGGCGACTTAAAAGACACCAATTGGATTGGGATGGTCGTTGCCGTCATCCTTCGTATCGTTGAGACTGGCTGGGGTTGAGTTTCCGCGTGCTAAGCAGTAGACTAACGTCTTCATTTCCTGAGAAACTCGTCGCGACGCGCTTGAATGTCCCATGAATCAAATTGATGGTGGTAAAGAGGAAAGTTTCGGATTGTCCCGAGTCCTTACGTAAACGATATTGCCGGCGGGAAGACCCCGTCTGTTTTTCTCGCTTTGTTCTGGTTTGCCATCATGTACGTTCTGTAGGTCCGCGTATCTCTGGCTTTGGCATCTGGAATTCGTTTCGTTGTATTCCACAATTACACAAAAACAGTATAGTGATCAATCAACAAGCCGGCTGCGATTCGTCGGAGGATCATCCCCTCGGTTAAACGGGCCGCCTCGTGTTGAAGGTGCCTGTCCGGCTATACGGGCCTTGCCGTCACTTTTAAGCTTGGTGGCGTCCCCAACGTAGTACCGGTATGATCGTTCTCGGAAACATTCAATTTAAAACGCCTAACTCGTCGGCTTCACGTATTTTAAGCGACAGCGCTATGTATATGTCAGAGCTCTGTGACTCGACACGCTTTGCATCTACCCTCCACGATGACGCCCATCCACATCCCAGGTGTCGAGAATCTCACCTTGATGTGCGTCGTTTCGTGGCGCATTCAATTTCGAGCTCGACTGAAGATCTACTTGTAGGACCGGTCCACTGATCTTGGGATTCATGTGGAGCTACTGCTTATATGGCGTGCTTATTGTGCAAGTGTGTTCGTATTTTCTCATCGATTCTTCGATCCGATTTTTTTCTTATCCGTCCGTAGACGTGTACGCGGAACGATTCGTTCATGACAGAGCGGCGCTCAAGATCTTGGGTATGCTTCTTCACGACCGCATGATCAAGTTGTTCTTACGCTCTTCTGCCAAGTCTGGGGTCTCTTCTTCCTTGAGACCGTGTTTACTGTGTTTATGACCATCACGGCGTGGAACACGTTTGGATCTAGCTGGGGCGTCATCGAATCAATTCTTATTCTGGACTGGAGCTGGATACCCCTACCGCCTCTCTCCAGTTTAAGTGAGCACTCCCTACTTTCGATTTTCGAACTAAACCGACGATTGGATATGGAGTGGCTGGTATGGCGCAGACATTCTACGCCTGGCGCATCTACAGCCTGACTGGGAGTTTTTTGTTACCCGTGATTATTGAGCTAGTAAGTGCTTCCGAGGTCTGCGTACCGATGTCGTTCATGGATGCCCAGGTTATGTTAATGCAGCTTACTGCGAACTTGGTCCTTTGTGTCATTGTAAGCTCCTTCGATGTTTTGGTGCCGCGATACCCTTTGATGAACACGAAATGATAGTACTTCAGAGGCGAACGAAGAGTGCTCGATCTTGTCAACTTTTCTGACGTGATTACAGTAGGCCTCCCAAGTCCTACTAGTCGCTCTTCAATGAAAACTGATACACTGCAGGTCTGGCTAGCTGGTAGCGCTGCTTGCGACCTCATGATAACACTCTCACTCGTCGTGATACTTTACCGGTGCAAGCCCCATAGCGCTGTCCCGCACGCAGTGGCTTTTCGATCCACGGCAGCCCTCATCAACAAACTCATTCGCTTCAACATGGAGACCGGCATGATCACAAGCTTGGGCGCGATCATCGAGTTGGCCTTGTTTTTGAGTACGCATCAGTATAATATGCATCTTATGGTTTTCTTGATGTTAGGGAAAATGTAAGCTCGTCTATCTTCGATTTATTGATGGGAGCTTAGCCGTTACTAGGTACACCAATGTCCTTGTGGCGACACTCAACTACCGCGAGCCGACCGGACAGAGCCACATTCCTGACACTGTTGTCCTGCAAAGCGCGTTCTGGGCTGATAGGGAGACGACGAACTTTCATCATCGATCCGCGATGTCTTCCCGTCCATTGGACTTTAGGCGTCCGACTGAAACAGAAACAGACGAGATAGCACTTCAGGTTGGTTTAGTATATCCCTTTGCCATTTGCACTAACGGCTCTACAAAGGAACTCAGCACTCCCGATGACGATGGAGGTCTGCCTCAGAGCCGAGGAGAGAAATGTGGAAAGAAGCCGGTGATGGCCATCGTGGAGTAGCTTACACAAACGGCGCAGAGGTGTGATACTTCGCAGGTATGGGCTGATGGGAGGCTCTCTCTGACATGTATTTCCCGGTCTTTGACCGCAATTCAAGGAGCCTGGGAATAGTGGGCGTATGGAAGGCGCGGAAGCATAGGTGGATATATGGCCTGGGGACAGCTGTACGCGTCTTGCTGAATCACTTCTTTTATCATTGTAACACATACAGCTTAATTTCATTCGGCCGCATATCATAAGGCTGAGAAATCCTTCGCGACCCAATGATCATACACAACAAATGTCGCCTGAGGGAACTACAGGATCTGAGAGCTAGGTGACTACGCCTCAACTGAGGAGGCGCTCGGCTCGTACAGAAAGCTTATACAGGATAATACATAATTCTGTGCTCTCCAACCCCACATCGGCCCCAGACATCCCCCTTCACACCGTTATAGTCTCCCAGACCCGCAAAATGAAAGTGCATTTCAACGCTCCGTTGAGAACCCTCAAGGCAACCCATTTGCGTCAACTACTCCACGATTCTGACACCTGGCTTCTCCTGATACTTCTCTCCCCGGCTCTCAGACCGACTTCCTTCCTCGTCAGCACTCCTGCTGCTCAAGTCCTGCGTATAGTAAAAACCATTCATCAGCCAACTCCTTCAAAGTATAAACTGGTAACTAACCTGAAGCGCTATATCGTCCATTTCATGATCGGTCCTAACCTCAGTCGTACACCTCACGTCAAGAGGACGATGAATCGTCTCCCCATCAGCCCAGAACGCGCTTTGCAGGACGATGTCGGGGTTGTGGGATTGTCGGGTTGGGTCGCGGTAGTTGAGCGTTGCCATCAGGGTGTTGGAGTACCTAACAAACAAGCCTTAAGCTCACTTCCATGGATTGAAAACCCACACTTGGACGTACAGTTTCCCGAGCATCAAGAAAAGAATGAGGTGGATATTATATTCGTGCGTGGTCAAAAACAATGCCAGTTCGATGATGGCGCCCAAGCTGGTGATCATGCCGGTTTCCATGTTGAAGCGGATGAGTTTGTTGATGAGGGCTGTTGTGGATCGGAAGGCTGCCATGTGTGGTGCAGTGCTGTCGGGTTTACGTCGGTAGAGGACGATGACGAGGCAGAGTGTTATTATGAGGTCGCATGCTGCGCTGCCGGCTAGCCAGATCTGTTCATGGTTGTGTAAGGACGACTAGTAGGAGGTGGGACGCGTACTGTGATCTCATCGGAGAAGTTGAACAGATTGAGTACTCTTCGGTCGCCGCTGAAGTACTATCGTTCCCGGTTTATCAAAGGGGATCGTGATGCCAAAAGGGTGAGAGGGCTTACGCGGACGGAAAAGACAAAGGCTGCTGTAAGCTGCATTAACATAACCTGGGTATCCAGTAGCGTGCGCACGCATCGGAGGAAGTAGCGTTACTTACCAGCTCGATGATCACGGGTAACCAGAAGCTCCGGGTGAGGCAATATATACGCCATGCGTAGAAGGTTTGTGCCATACCGCCCACTGCGAATCCAAGCGTAAGCGTCGGGGTAATTCGAAAATCGCCAGTGGTGAATGCTCACTGAAACTGGAGAGAGGTGGTAAAGGCGTCCAGCTCCAGTCTAGGATGAGAATGGCTTCTGGGTCGCCCCAGTGAGAACCGAAAGCGTTCCACGCGGCGATGGTCATGAATACGGTGAACACGGTTTCGAGGAGGAACAGCGTCCAGACTGGGCGCATCTAAGGCATAAGGGAAATATCACGAGATCGTGTTGAAGGAGCGTACCTAGGATCTTGAGCGCCGCTCTGTCATGGCTGAATCGTTCTGCGTATACGTCTACCGTTGGATAAGCATGAATCGGGTGTGTAGGGGCGATGAGGAGATACGGACACACTTGGACGATGAGTACCCCGTAGAGACAGTAGCTCCACATGTATCCCAGGATGAATGGGCCGGTTCTACAAGCAGACTCTCTTCAGACGAGCTTGACTCATGCGCCATAGAGAGACGCACATTAGGGAGAGATTCTCAACACCTGGGATGTGGATGGGTGCCATCCGAGTCGTGGAGGGTAGATGTAAGGCACGGACGGGTTCTCTACGCCTGACAGTAGTGACATATAGCAAAATACGCGTTGCCGAAGAGTTAGGTGTCGTAAATTGAATGCTTCCGGGAGCGATCATTCCGGTGGGGGAGGTACATTGGGGGATGGGTAAATAGCGTGGAGAAGCTGAGGGTGACGGCAGGCCTGTGTAGTCGGACATGGAGGTTGAGGGTAAGATGGATCCGCGGTCCGGGCGTAGCCGGGCTTGTTGATTGACTACCATGAGTCGTTTGGTTCAACGAGGCGCAACTCTCAGCTTTGTTTATCATTGATTTAATGGATCCGTAGCTGTTGAACGTCTGAGAGGAATGGAGAGCTCCTAGTGTGTCCGGGAAACGCATTTGACGCGTGGTGTTGGCGCCCTAGATTCACAGAAGCCGTTCAAACGACATGGCGCTTATAGAAGTACGAGGAGATGGCCCTTGTTGACATACCTTACAGATAGAAGACGCCGTCAAGTAGCGGAGAATGTCCGGCTCTTCTTGCCTTGCAAAGAGTTTCTGGGTATCGGATGCTTCTACGCGTCTTGCTGTATCGTTCTACATGCAGCTTCAGCTCGTTCGTGCTCATATCATGAGAAGTAGAAATCTTACAAGGCCCTAGCAGAAATACTTATCTGTGGAAGTATCTGTACTGGACTGGTGTAGGTGGATAGCATATTCAAGTCGGTGAGTCCGTCGTCTGAAGGAGAGTGTCCCAGCTGTTTAGCTATGAACATGCAGAAATCACTCCATATTTGACATTAATGAATTTTACCTATGGCAGGGGTTTTTCATTTGAGAGAGTGGGTCCAAGGAGGTGCCTCATCCCAAAAAGGCAACTCCACTTTTACTCCCGACCACCATGAGCGCAGTGTCGGCCAGTCGACATCTGCTGCGACAGCGACTACACCGCCTATATGCGACATCTTTTCCACGCCCGCCACCGCCGCCAACGGAGCCGCCGCGCGTGACGACGTACAAGGACACATCGCGTCCGAGACCGTACCAAAGAGACTTGCCGCGCGTCGAGGTACGTCCGTAGGCCCTCTGCGTCCCACGGCTGCCCTAATGCCGGCTTGTAGCGACGCTGGCCAGGAACCCTGGCATTCGCCGTCGTCGGCATAGCAGGCTGGGCGGCGTTTTACACGTTTGTGACGAATCAGGAGAAGATATCGAGCTCGGTCGTGAAGCAAACGCTGCGGACAGTGCGAAGCGACGCGGGCGTGAAGGAGGTGTTGGGCGAGGCGATTCGGCCACAACCGGAATGGTGGCTGAATGGGGACCCAAGGATTATCGGGTCGGTGCGTAATGCTTCTGGTCCCGGGGAACTATATCCTAATCGAATTGGCGCAGATTAACATGATGCAGGGCAACGTGGATGTAAGCTATCGAATTAGGGGGACGAAGGGTGCGTTTACTTGCCTTTCTCCAAAAATACTGGCCTAAGCCCTGTATTAGGGTCTGGAACACTTTACTTCACGAGCGTAAGGAGGGACAAGGGACTACCGTTTGATATATGTACGTTGTGTCACCCTCCTCGAAGCGTTGCTGACGGCGCTTGTAGTACGATTTAAGATAATAGCCGACGATGGAACGGTCATAAATGTGGACGCCTCAAGCGCATAAATATCGCACCTGTAACAGAAACTATTCGCATCCCAATAACATTCCATTCCTATCGGCATCATCTCTCAAGGGTTATTATTCGGCGCGTAATTGTATGCCTTGGTTATATTCTCATCCGCCATTATTTCCCCCTTTCCCCTTTACCATCTATGTCCTTGTTCTTCACGCTAACCCGGTTTAGCTCGATATTGGATTGCCAGTCGCGCTCGCGTCGGCCTCTATCGCAATGTAGGCAATCATTTCCTTGATTACCTTCTGTTTTCGACTAGTTTTCTAATTCTCTCCAGGACCTTGGTCACTCCGGCTTTTCGTTAGTTCTGGCTGCCCGCTTATCATCAATTGGTCCTCTGCAGTTATTTTGTTCTCGGAGTCATGTCGAGCCAACGCGCCAAGGTAGAACATTCGTCTGTCACGATAAACATTTCTGACTATTTTAAATTATAGATCCTTTGTTCCTATGTACATCGTCGGATAGGATACGTCCAACGTGTTCAGTTGAATTTCTTGTACTTTCCGTTTGGCGATTCGGCCTCCAGAACCGAACGATGGTTGGAAGGGGGCAAGTTAGCATAATTTAGGACTATAACGCAAGATGAGAACGAGTGCGTTCTTCCTCCTTTCATGATCACTGGACTAATGTCCGTCTTGACTAGTAGAGTTGACAGGCATCATCAAGACTGCGCAAAGTCAAAGACGAATTATTCTCTCCTTGCAAGGTACGTCGTCTCTGAAAGTGTGCTTCTACCCCTGTACGATTCCGCTAGCGAGCGGCGATAAACGTTTGTATATGTGAACTGGCTGGATTCGTAATGGCGCTCAAAGCATATGGATCAAAGCTTAGCGTCTAATATCGACTTGATCTCCTTCTACTTAGGGATTGATTCATGCGTGGCCCAGTGTACCCATGCAACTGCGTCCCGTTATTGCGTGTTCTCTATGACCCCATTCTTGCCCGCGTCGAAGCGCCGAGTTCCATTTATAGGCTGGACCGCCGCTTTCTCCGCAAAGAGAAACGTCCCATTTCAGAGCTCGGTCTGCCGCGGATCAAAGCCGTTGGCATCGCTTTACCTCACGGATCTTCCAGTGCGCAGATTGATGGAACGACTCTACGTCCACCCTGTGAGTGATTAACCTATAGTGCTGTATTAACTTGGCTAAGCGCTTTGTAGACTAGCATGTGGGAGACTCCTGCCATCATGTTGTGCCCGCTTCTCCCCTCCCCGGTATCAGCACGAGACGGTAGATCTAACCATGAGGACCATCACGCGTCTAATTCGAATCGCCCGAGGATCGAGGAAGTCTGCAATGCATGTGCTCGGTTTTTGTCGATCTCTGTCGACGCCAGAAACTGGATGCTCCTTCAGATCATTGTTGCCAGCATCACATTGTTCCAGCCAGGTGGGTTTGGTTGATGTTATCCGGTCACCCGATCCGCTCATATGCCTTGCAGATGTACAGCTTTTGTTTTCTTTTTTAGTGGATATATATAAGGACGGCAAGTTCGAACAGGAAGACAGAAGAACCACATACCGATGTTGTTCCGTTTCCTCTCAGTGCTGGGTTTGCTTGCCCTCTGCGCGTTCGCGTCCCCCGCGCAGATCGATGAGCACGATGTTATACCTCGCGCACCGTCTACGTTCACGCATCCCGGCGTTCTCATAGATCGCGCTCAGCTGGATTTCATCAAAAGCAAAGTGAACGCCGGAGAAGAGGTGAGTCGTTGACATCATCTGCCGAGTGTCATGCTAACCAGTCTTTGCATCTAGCCGTGGTCCTCCGCATACTCGTCCATGCTGTCGAACTCACTCGCGAGTCTCTCACGGACGCCCACGCCCACTACCACCGTCGAATGCGGACCTACGTCTACGCCTAACATTGGCTGTACAGACGAGCGGCAGGACGCGCTGGCGGCGTATGCAATGTCACTGGCATGGTACATTTCTGGGAGTGCACAGTACGCGACCAAGGCCATCTCGTATATGAACGCGTGGGCCAAGACGATCAAGGCGCACACGAACTCGAACGCGCCATTGCAGACGGGGTGGGCGGGCGCGTCTTGGGCGAGGGCGGCGGAGATTATCAGGTATACGTATACGGGGTGGGCAGAGGCGGATGTTACGGCGTTTGAGACGATGTTGAGGAATGTGTATTTGCCGACTGTGATCAAGGGGTCGCAGAGTAATGGCAATTGGGAACTGGGTGGGTTTCCATTTCAAGTCAAGACTATTTAAGTTGACACAAGGACTATGTATGTAGTGATGCTCGAGGCGGCGGTGGGGATAGCGGTGTTTCTTGAGGACAAGACGAGCTATGATACGGCGATGACGAAGTATATGGGAAGGGTGCCTGCGTACGTGTATCTTTTGAAGGATGGAAGTTTGCCGAAGGTGGCCCCGGGGAGTGGGCTGGATACGGCGGAGAAGGTTATAAGTTATTGGCAGGGGCAGCCGACGTTTGAGGCGAATGGGATAGCGCAGGAGACGTGTCGCGATTTTGTGCATACTGGTTGGTCTCACCACTCCTTCCAAATAATGACTCTATGTACTCATATAGTGATTTCGCTCTCCAAGGCTACGGCATATCGTCGATATCCCACATCGCAGAAACATCGCGCATCCAAGGGACAGATCTCTACACGGGGGACATTGGCGAGCGGCTGCGCTACGCGCTGGGGTTCCATGCTTCCTTTGAGACGGGTGCGGCGGCCAAGCCCTCGTGGTTGTGTCCTGGGAAGAGTCTGAAGCTTGGGTTAGGCCCGATTGGGGAGGTGGGGAAGGAAGGAAGTGTATTACTCAGCTGGGTACCAAAGGCACTGCTGAGGTGTAAGGACTATCTACTACTATGGCCATTGTAAGTCCCTACGCCAAACTCCTACCCATGGGACGAGCTCGTCACGTTTAATACGGTAGATCCCTTGGGCGGTAGCCTAGCTCAAGAGGCTCCATAAGTACACTAATGTATTCCCCGGAATACAAGTTGGCAGCTAATGATCGAAACAGCGAAGCTGAAGTTCCAGTCACACAGGTCGAGGACATCCCAAAGGAACTGAGCCAGAGTCGCCGCACATATTTGCCATGCAAACGACGTCAAGCCCGGGATGCGGTTTCGGTCGATGATTATGAACCAAATGGACAAGACCTTCAGAAGCAGGATCAGGTGCAGACTGATATTTCAGGGGAACAATGGAGAGCTCCGTAAACAGAGGTGCAAGTCTTGAATGCAAGTTCAAGCCTAACTGGCCGCGTGTAGGAATGATCTCTGTATACCTTGGGCTTTAAGCTCCCATAGTACTAACTCAAGTGACATGTCCGCAACAATATCACAAGCACTGGGAGGAACGGGTCAATGGTATAGCAGTAATCTAATCCTCTGCAGCTTCTAGGATCAGAACTGTGTTTGTGTCGATGCCAGCCTCTGTGGCCATGCAATGATAACGAATTTGGAAGACAGTGCAATGAGTGGCGCGAAAAACTATGGCAACATACATGATCGATGACTCCGTGTGCTCCACGAGAGACCGGGCCAACCCTGTACGGCTTCTTGGGCTGTCAATCGGACTACATTGGGAGACAACGATATGACTGCAAAGTAAGAAATGTGCTTGTGGCCATTGCAGGTATGAATAAAGAAAAACAGATACATCGAGTGGGCGTAGCCTATAGCATTCCAAAGCGTCTTGCCCGACCTCCGTCGCCAGCGCCGATACGCGAAGAGTTCGGCGACTCCCGCGCCGTCGCGCCAGCCAAGTGCGGCGGCCGTGTCAAGGAGGACTCGACCCAAGATGATCCGACTGACGTCACACGCTGACGTGGCTCGGAAGGAAAAGAGACGACGCCCAAAGAGGCGCAGGCAGCGACGCCTAACCCACGCAGCAGATGGGCATCAAAGGGTGAAAGTACTCAGGCAATGCAGACGCAAGAATCTGAGGCGTTGCCGGCACCGCGGGGCGGCAGGGATATATTCGTCGCAATCCACACGCGGAAAACAAGAAAAATTTAATCTAGTCGTACTCCGGAAGTGCCGGCGAGCAGACAGATGCTCAGGAAGATAATCCTGAGGCTTCACGGGTTGGGTAGTTGTGCTCAGAGCGAGATCCGAGGCTTCACGAATTTTGATGATGGTGGGGGTATAATGCGATGCATAATAGGCTGGGGTGGGCGATGACGAATACGCAGGGGATGGTGCTGGGGGGAAGGCCGGCGGGGACGAATTGGTTGTTTGTGGGGTGGGAGACGTTGACGCATGGGGATAATCCTGTGTAGGGAGGGGGGAGAGAGGGGGCTGGGTGGGAGGGAGGAGGGGAAGGGAAGATAGTACTACTAACTGGTGGGGTTTGGGAATGTAAAATTGGGATTTGCTTGTATTAGGGGTTTTGGGGAGTGTTTGGCAAGAGAGAAAGAAGTATGTTAAGGTACTTGGTGATGATGTAGATGACATACATCCATTATTGAGAACGCCACGGTGTTCTATTGAAGATCCGAAGTTGAAGATGGATTTTTGGAAGTTTGATGGGTTGTGTGGGGATGCTTCGATGCTTACGCGTCGGTTTTGTTAATATGATACGCATCTCGGAATCGAGTGCATCTTTTAATTATCCGCATGGCTACTATACTAATTAACAGATGGGTCAGTATGTACGATGCTTCGATACTACCACACAACTGTCATGCGACCGATGTGATATTTGTTTGTCCTCTGATATCTCCTGTGTGGCGTCCTACTTAGTAGCTCAAGTCAGAACCTTTGAGAGCCTAGGAAGGAAACGTACATGCATAACAATGACGTCTGTGGTATGGGAGCTGAATCTTCCACATGGCGTCTGCGCTCTGGGTGTTCCCTGAACATTGGCGCATTTGCGAATTTTGAGGATGTGTGAGAACTTGCGAGGTCTGATGCGGACAGAAGTGGGATTGAACTCACAGTTTTCCGAACATCTTATTTAGAATCACGAAGAACATCCATGTGGCGCCACGGTGTTCAATTGAGGATCCGATGTTGAAGAATCTGGGCGTGAATTTTTGGAAGTTTTGCTGGGTTGTGTGGGGATGCTTAGATGCTAACGCGTTAGTTTTGTGAATTAATCATATGCATCTCGGAATCGAAGGCACGAGAAGTTGGAACATCTTTTAATTATGCGTATGGCTACATTAATGAAAAGTGGATCGCTATGTACGATACTAAACAACCGTCCGTTTGGAGTCCCCACTGGCATGTGGCGGATCTGATTCGTATATGACTTGTTTATCCGAGTCTGATCTCTCATCGACGGTATCCGTGAAATCCTGTGGCGTCCTATCAGCTAAAGTGAGAATCTTCGAGAGGAAACGTACACGCATGACAATAAAGTTTGTATCGCGATCCGTAACGACGTCTGTGGTGCGGGAGATCTGCAGGCCCTGGGGCGTCTCGTGCGTTTTCGTCATCCCGTCGTTGGCGTCGCCCCAGAATGCACTCGGCGCCAGGTTTGTCGATGGTAGCGTCGCGTTGGCGCTGACAAAGTTTTGCTGTTCCCTGAACATTGGCGCACGCGAGTTTAGCGTCGCCATCAGCACGTTTGAGTACCTGCCATGAGAAGTGAGTTCGCCGCGTCCGACGCGGACAGAAGGGAGATTGGACTCACAGTTTTCCGAGGACGAGAAACCTAGTAAAGTAAGTAAGTGATGTATCCGAATATCGCGGTGGGGTGTACGTACATGATGAAGTGGAAGTTGTATTGATTGCACGAGAGCCAGAGGACGAGCTCGAGCAGTGCGCCTGCCGTTGTGACTGCGCCGGTCTCCACGGTGAATCGGATGAGCTTGCTAATCAGGCTCGTCGTTCGCTCAAAGTTGCTGGCATTTCTGCGGCGGGAGAGCTGTGCGTGTACCGCGTCAGTTAAAACGTGAACCGGAACGTGCGGGGGCCGGAATTTGACGTACGATCCAGACGAGGGAAATGGTGATTAAGACGTCACATGCTGCACTGCCTGAAAGCCATACCTACGTCCCGGTCAACAATTGGTAAAGGACGAGGAGGATGCGAGCTTACGCTGATCTCGGGAGATAGCTCGAAGAGCTTGTCGATCCCGGATCCACGAACGAAGACCTATCGAGGTACTAATCAGGAAGGCACATGAATAAGCTTGCTTGGCTGTACTGACGGCTATGCTGAAGTAAAACGCGAACGTTATCTGCATAAGTGACACCTAATCAAAAGCGGAGTTAGACCGGAGAACCATGTACTCTTCACGAAACATCCACATACGGCTTGGATCAGGAGCGGCAGCCATACGGATTTGGTCAGGCGGTAGATACGCCACACATAGAATGTCTGCGCCATACCAGCCACTAGCGCGATATTATGAAAAGGAAGCCTGGGGTAGTAACGAGTAAGTACGTACAGATGGCGTTAAGCTCTGCTAGAGGCTTCCAGGACCAGTCTAGAAAGAGAAGTGTGTCGACGTCCCCCCATCCTGGACCGTACTGATTCCAAGCGCCGATGTTCATGAAGATGGTGAATATGGTTTCAACGAGAAACATACTCCAGACTAATCGCATGGCAATTTAGGGATCTTGCCGGCACGGGCGAAAATACGCCGCCTACCGAAAATCTTGAGTCCAAGGCGATCTTTTGGAAAGGTTTCGGTGTACATATCTGCGCAGAAAGCCGCGAATAATCAGAGCTGTGAACGTGATTGAGCGAGAATACGGTTATACATACACACTTGAACGACAAGAACTCCGTAGAGACAATAACTCCACATGTAACCCAGGACCTAGTAAGGAGATTTAAGGACCTGTAAGTTTAACAGCCAATGATATTCCGCACCATTGGTCCGGTACTAGTCGTAGTAAGACATTTGCAAGCTAAGGAGAAGATGAGACTCACAGCAAGGGCACATTGTGACCGGGCAACTGAACGGGGGCCATAGGTAGAAGCAAGCACCGAGCCGCGAGCCCCAGGTCATATATACATCGGTGCTCAGTACTTTTCCACGTTACGTAGAGTCATCGCATTGATTCTATACAATGGCCGAGGCAGATTGCATCCTTCGTGAACGGAGAGTAGGATTAGTGCCGTGGGGACAGGCTGTGATTGAAAAAAAACGTTAGCATCACGGGGAAATAACTAGCGAGAAGGAAGAAAGTCCGACAGATGGAAGGAGATGAATTGGCGCGTGAAAATTCCGAGTGTCGAGTGTCATGATCGTGTATCATATAGCCTAAGTGACGCATACGTGCCGTAGAGACGTTTTCACGGTGAGCGAGAGAACCGGCTTTTGTGAGAGATGGGGGCTGAAGATTGGAAGAATGGCGTAAAATCTAACCGCCATGGGGTGCACCGGGGATCCAGGTCTCCCGAATACTGGTAGTACGGCATGGGGTTCCACTATGGCCATTTTTGCCGGTATCTTTTTCCTCAGAAAGGCGCGAAGTCCAATGCTGCATAACTTCTTCGAAGACGTGGAAGGAGAGAAGCGGGTCCGTAAAATCCGGCGCGTGACCCGCACGTGTTCGGAGAAGCCCGAAAAGACGTGTGCCTCCTGCTTTGATATTCGTTTTTGCTGTGCGCCGTCTAGATCCTTTCTTAAAAATTTCAGACGACGTCTAGTGTGTTCTCGCTGTCAACATTGGAATTATGAATGACGCAACAGCTTCTCCTCCGAATCGGATCTGATTGACCCTTTTTAATTCGGGTTTCCTGGTCACCATCCGGTCCACACAGTTACAATATAAGTTGGAGGGTCCTTCGTTAGAGGGTGGTTCAGATACCTCAGCATGACCGCTCCCCACTCTATCGACGCCGAATACGACATAGTCTTTGCGGGGGGAGGAACTGCAGCGTGTGTTACCGCTAGTCGACTCGCGCAGGCCGCGCCTGAACTCCGCATTCTGGTGCTGGAAAGCGGCCCCACGACCAAGGACAAGCTCGAGCATATTCAGCCTGGCCAATATCTCACCCACCTGGCGCCCACCAGCACGACTGTGCAGTTTTACACGTCTCCACCCTCGGAGTACTTGGCCGGCCGGTCTGCGATTGTCCCTTCTGGTCGCTGCATTGGCGGGGGATCCTCTGTCAACTTCGCCTTGTACAATAGGCCCGCAGCGTCGGACTTTGACGCGTGGGAGAAGGATTTTGGGAACCTTGGATGGTCGTCTAAGGATCTCATCCCGCTTTTGCAGAAGGTATACACAAATTTACACCGTTGACGCGTTGCTGAACAGTCATAGGCTGAGACCTATGAGATCGACCCTACAAAGGCGACACATGGGGGTGATGGTCCTTTGAAAGTGTCCTACGGCGGACCGAACTCTGTCATGAACATTGGGAAGCAATTTCTTGACATTGGCCCCAAGTTCGAGACGAAGCGAACGTTAAGCGATGAAGCTAATGGCTTCGGTGAGGAATCAGTCAATGTTTTCTACGTGGGTGTTGTTAATCGCACAGTTCGATGCTCAACTAATGTTCTGATCAGCTAATGCCGAAATGGATAGCAAGCGATGGTCGGCGTTCAGACGTAGCCGTATGTATTCAGACTCTCGCCGCGATTGCTCTTACGTTGCCTTTCAGCATCACTACGTTTATCACAGGGGACTGCAGAATCTCTTTGTACTTGACGGATGCCTTGTCAATCGCGTTGTCGTCGAGTAAGTATATTCTGTCCTCCCTGAAACGATATTTAGTTTTCAATAGGGGCGGCGTCGCTACCGGAGCAGAGTACTACTTTGACAAACGAGTTTACCCCTCTTCACCTCAAGATCTGCGAACAGTGCGCGCCAGAAAGCTGGTTGTCGTGTCTGCGGGTGCTATGGGCTCTCCATTGATTCTGGAACGATCCGGGATCGGCCGGAAAGACCTTTTGGAGAAGGCCGATATACCGCTTGTCGTTGACCTTCCTGGCGTCGGGGCAGACTATCAAGGTACTCTACACCGGCACGGTATTTACTTTTGACGTCGATTCACTGATCAAATGCGTAGATCACGCGTTCTATGTAACGCCATACATCGCTGATCCAGCAGAAACCACCTTCGACGGTATTTATCGTGGGGAACCAGAAGAGTGGGCCAAGGCGCAGAAACAATGGCACAAGGACGGCGGTGGCCGGCTGGGCGGAAAGTTAGCTAATTCTCTTTGTGTTTCTATTCTCTGCTGATGCGCTTTGGTAGTACGGCGGATGGATGTATCAAGATGCGTCCATTGCCCGAAGAGCTTGAGGAGTTGGGTCCCGAGTTTGTTGAACACTTTAACAAGACCTTCGCGGGTAAGCCGGACAAGTCCTTGTTCTGGATGTGTGCTTCAGCTGGGTAGAAAGACTTGTTCATTCGCTTCTTGTTACTAACGAGTTCTGTAGACTTCCCGCCGACCAAACAGGCCTTCCTGCCTTGAATTATACATGCGTCTGCATATTCCTAGTGAGTAAAACTCATTATGATAGCCCTCACAGTCCCGTTCATCCTCGCCTTCGCAGGGATATCCTGAATCGCGTGGTAGCCTCCACATATCATCCGCCGACCCGTACACTGCTCCCAATTTCGAAGCTGGTTTCCTCACCAAGTAAGTGATGCTGATATAAATACACTTGCATAAACTCACAGGTGTCCAGATCGGTGGACGTCGCCGCTCTTCGATGGGGTTACAAGAAAGGACGCGAGCTTATCCGACGCTTACCTGCTTTCCGAGGCGCTCTCGTCCCAGCTCACCCACAGTTCGAGGCTGATAGTTCTGCGGCCCTCGTGGAGACGGGCCCGGTGCCTCTTGATGCGCCTAAAATCGTCTATTCTGCAGCAGATGATGCTGCGATTGACCAGAACATCAGAGCGCTTGGTATGTTCTCCTGCTCGAGCCTTGTCACACAGCTGATATAAATCCATTAGTGCAAACGACGTGGCATTCGGTACGTCTTCTTATTGATGCTCACTGCGAACGCTCATACCTCGACAGCTTGGCACATGTGCTATGAAGCCCTTGTCAGATGGTGGTGTTGTCGATAACAACTTGAACGTCTATGGGGCGAAACGATTAAAGGTCGCGGATCTGTCCATTGCACCATCCAACGTAAACTCCGTGAGTTCATACCATCCTTGAATGACACGAGTGTCTGCTGACCATGTTCGTGTTTCGGGTAGAACACGAACTCCGCTGCGATTGTAATTGGGGAGAAGGCTGCTCTTATTATTGCGAAAGAACTTGACATCGCTAGTGCTTGATTTGTTAGATATTTGTCACGTTTAATAGCTACAACGTATTAGACAGGAGGGCTTGAAGCTCGAACTGACCGTTGATAACAGGAAACACTACTTCGTTGCTTACTAGACACATGTATGGCATGTAAAAATCTGTCCTCCGTGTATGAACTTTGAAGTCTAGGTATACGCTAATGATGAGAAAGACCACGAACGCCGTGAAATGCATGCATCACTGGAGAAGACGGCAGCCTGATGGACCAAGGTACGATTCGTCCGGCATCTCGATTGTGGCTCCTCTGGTTGTGCCAACTGCGACGACGCCTCCTACTTTCATTCTTCCTTCCTCTCCCTCGACTCATGATCACCAAACCCTTCCAGGACGGGTATACGCGCCTTTTCTACTCAAAGGCTCGTGGTTATCCTCCACTCGACCCGGAGACTTTGCAGCCTCATCCCAGTCCTGCCTGGCCGCTGGAGGGCGCTCAAATTGGCGACTTGGTTCTTCTGGATCTTTCCGGCGCCCTTCTCTATGTCGGGATCAACGTCACCAAAGGTGCCGATGATCCTCGTAATTGGCAGCGTTTACCAAAGGACTACGAGCCGTGTCCTTTGGAGCTAGGCGTAGACTACACCGTTAGCCCATCGCAATTCCCAAGTCCAACTATCATCGGAGCCACAACAGGTCCTACAAACGAGTTCGAAGTGCACCCTATGACTCCGACTGAGTAACATAACTTCTTTCACCTTTGGTATCAATTACTGATGT
Source organism: Hymenopellis raphanipes (assembly GCA_036872995.1). Lineage (NCBI taxonomy): Eukaryota > Fungi > Basidiomycota > Agaricomycetes > Agaricales > Physalacriaceae > Hymenopellis > Hymenopellis raphanipes. The sequence continues at coordinate 78,783 of JAYMDG010000013.1, forward strand.
AACAGACAGAGACGGTAACCGCGAGAGAGTCAAATTCTCGACGACCGCGTCTCAAGGAGCCTTTTGTGCGCTTCCTCTAGGCGGATCATCCCAGGAATGCACACCGTCGGGTTTGGCGAAGCTTCGACGGCTCGCAATGACACACGGCGCAACTTGGTACTACCATGTCATGAACCTTGACAGTTTAGAACTGCAAAATGGCGACCTCACCTTGATCACCGGATGCGAAAAGACAGCGTATTTTGTCTCGGGACTGTTCGAAACGAAAATCCAGAACCCGTGTTTCACCAAGATACTCGTCGTGCCTAACGTCGTCGGTGACGTCGCCGAGAGGATTAAGATGGTTGAGGACTGTCCCTCAGAGAGCACTCCGCTGTCGTACGACCCGTATTTTCAAAGTGGGCGCCCCGATACTGCTGTAAGACTGAACAACCGACCGAGTTGTATTGCACAACGCGGTTTTCATATTTCCCTCAAGTCGTCCATCTACAACGACATGCGGGACCCCCGGGGCATCCGGCAGTCGATCTGGCATGCCCTACCTAGATTTCTGCGGTGGCCAACAAGATCTTGGCCTGTTTTCGACGAATCTAAACCAGTAAGTTGGCCATTTGCTCTGCACAGTACACAGATCCTGAATGGTTCGGAAGACTTACCATCCCTGCGCCTCTATCAACGATCTTATCCACTCTTCGGTGCGCCTCGCGTTGTCGTCGGAACGCCATTAATAATCCTTTTTTTGCAGAATAAACGCGCGAAGACCGCCGTTGTTCACGACAATGAACTTCTTGCTATCCTTAGAAAGGTCCGCTTGCATCTCTTTCTATTCAATCGTCCATAAACCATTCGCGCAGGACGAACTGCCTCTTCCAAGCGACGCCGACCTAGCTCGAAGGATGATTACACGATATGTTATCAGCGTAGACAAAGGTATGTACCAAATTACAGTACACGGCTACTTAGTATCTGAGGGCATGAAGCCGGTGGCGCATTTCTACAGGACAAGAGTGATGTAAAACTCAGACGCCGGGCCAAACTCCGTCGGCCGAATTGGTGTGGCAAGTTCCTATCTGTCCGACAGAAAGATTCCGTTCTCGAATAATCTTTCTTTACATCATCACACTCGAGTATTACTATTGTTAATTGGATTCTTTTTCACGATGTCTTCTGAGCTCGATATTGAGTAACGGTCGCATCACGGTGCCCTTTCACTGGAAGGATAATTTACTTTCACGATAGTACACAGTACAATGGTATACACAAAGCGGACAAACACGCAAAACAAGTGGCTAAACGAGGAGGGTAGGATATGCACGTCAATTGACATACACTAACCCTCCATGCAAGTTGGTCTCGACCTGGAGAATTTTGAGGTTGTCCTGGTACAACAAAGTCCCGGCGTTCTCCGACGTCTGGTCCTTCTCAGAAAGTCTCGGATGCCAACAAGGCCAGCCGTGGATTTCGCAGTCGGGTTTGGCTACTCCCAATCCATACTTGGGCGACACCAAATTCCAGCCCTAGAACGTGAAGTGAGCCGGCGAAGTAGAGCGCTACGCAACACGTACAGCTGGTATGTTCTTCCTAATGACATCAAAACCAACATCACCGGGTGCCCAGTGTCGAGCGTTGTGCACAACAAATGCGAGTTCGTCTGAAGTCAGATTCGCCTCCTCCCTATCGACGAGCATACCATTGAGGTCTGTCGAGAGATGAGCACCTTCACGGACGACATCACGATTGCCGCTTACCTTCGTCAGTGTCAATAACGAACCTGCGCATCAGCCTTTTCGCTAGCTCATACGGGTTAAGCGGTACAATTTCCCCCTACAAACAGAAAGTCAACACCATTTAAGAGCAAGTCCCCGGAGAGATGGCACCTCCTGAACAACCGAAAGGTAGTGTGTATCATGGGCGATGACAACATTCATCCATGGCGCCTGCAACAAAAATACGAGATTAAACATCAGATCCGGAATCGAGATTCAGTGCAAAAGAGGCTCACCGATTCTTCTATGTAGGGAAAGACATCAGTCAGTGCATGACTTGATAGAGGCGCCTGGAAATATAATGAATAGCTGGTCGACGAGCGCTGTACAAGAAAACGTACAGCCTGAGGTAGATTCTCGTTGCCTCTTGATGCAGCGTCAATCCAGACCATATCGCCTGATGCGGCGACGACCTATGATACAGATTTCGGTTAGATAGACGGTAAGTAAAGTCCTACTGACTTACTTTCTCGTTCTCGGAATCAGGACCTTGCAGACAGGAGCAGCAGAGAACTCTCTCATGTCCCTATACATGTGTGAGATCCAATGGACGTGACTTCAAATACAGACGTACATTATTGTCCATGCGGTAGCGAGCAAGAGGCCGACGGGAAAGCGTAGCCAGATTAGCCTTCGCAAGTGCGGAGGGTAAGGCCTCGGAAGGGGTAGGATCAACTTTGGAAAGAGTCGTTTGCTTGGAACTGTACGGTTGCCAATTGGACCTTCCGAAGAACTTCGAGCTGAAAGTCGACTCTGCAGCTTTATTGACCGAAACCGGAACCATTGCTATCCGCAAAAAGCGGGAGCAGAGGGCGAGCTTCCATCCGACCACCACCACGCACTGCGTGTCCCGGTCCTCCTGGGTACCGGGGCCTTCGTGTACCGCGATTGCACCGGAACCACGATCGAACTGGACTGAACCCGGCGCCTGTCTGCGAAGTAGGATGGAATGTCAGCCTGGCGCCCGTGGCCTTGTGACACGAGAAGGTGCAAGCATTGTGCCACTCCGTGGTCTTAAAGCACGAGGTGACAAAGTACAAGTCACCATTGCGAATCGTATTGTTTTGGTTGTCGCCATTAAGGAATCTGTACCATCGTGCGGTATGTTTCTTTGCGTAGTTGGCCGAGAGATTCAGATGCCGGCTCATAATTATAGCATGCGGCTTGGGAAGATACAACAATGCGCTTGCGTCCTCTGCGATGGTAAAGGAGACTTCCCCGCCAACACTGACAGTACCGGCGGCAGGCCCTAAGAGACATTCCGTACATGACCCCCCTCTGATTACAAGCAAAGAATCCATACAAGACCGCGTCTAATTAGTAGTCCACCTAAAAGGAGGGAGGTCATGCATGACTCACCGAATCGTGCATCACTTGGGATGCAGGATCCAAAATCCCTCCCGCCTTGCCAAATCGGGCCCCAGAAAGCGTCCATTACCCGAAACGGAATAAGATCGCGCTCAGCGTTACCGAACCGTCCAGAATCGAGTTCACAAATCTCGAGAAGCATTGTCATCAGCGGTCTTCTGCCAGCCTGCCAACGATGACGCCGTACCAGGCACCAATACCATCCTTCCAGTGATCGGGACATCCCGCGTCATGTTCAGCTTCCTTCCTTCCAATCTACATTGCTGTTGATGATGAGCGACATAACGTGAAAGTAAGAGAACTGGGCGGTGACGATACAGTCACAGCGCGGTGACCGTGATAGACGAAGGGAGTCAACGTGGAACGTGGTTGGCGGTCACAACTCGTAGCGCAATGTGTTGGAATAGACGACCCGCTCAGCGATGGCCACGCAGGGCACGCTCGAGCCTCGAAATGCTCGGGTGTGTAGATGGTACTGAGGGTCACTGCTGCATGAGGCAGGTTATAGTTCCCTGGCCACGACATGTTAGTATAACCATGGACAGGACTTACAGAATAAAAATCTGGTTTATAGTGTATACGCATTGAATCTGAGCTTACGATAAGCCGAATCATGCCGAATCACCTTCAAAGCATTCAGAAGGACAAGTACTAGCCAGTTAAATGTGCCGCCAAAAAAAATTGGAGGCGACTCACTCTCGCGAGGCATAGACATGAAGGTTACTGTTAGCGTCCTTAAGCGCCTTTCGATCGAGGTGATGATTTCGTCGGACGAAAACTCAAAATCACCTGTCCCCAGCCTTCTGACTATCCGGAACCAATCAGATATAGTTCAGCATGTCCCTACTTCATATTCCAGCACTAGTCCCGACTGTCGAATACTATGTCGCACAGCTTCCGGAGGCTGATGAGGCTCAAAACAGGTTCTATGACTGACCTGACCCTCCATATGCCAATTTCCAACAGTACAAGTGTGAAAGCTTAGATAGATATTCAATCTAAAAGCTGCAATCATGACCGTTCCGGCCTGAAGAAGGATAATTCGCAGAAATGCAGCCATCCACGTAGTCGGCATTCGGACCGAGCATGTTTCGGACAGCGCCGAGCGGAGTTCATATAGGAGCTGTACAGTTGCGGCCGAGACCACTTGTTCTCTGTCAACGAGATGAGGGCGTCGGATGCACCCACCATAGCCGGTTTGTCAGAGGATCACGGCTAGGCACCGAATATGGATGGAGTCGTGCGCAGTGGCAGGCACCAGCGCCATTTTTTCCAGCGCACGCCGCAAGCCGATTGTCCTGCGATTATTGATGCCACGGGGGATCCACTGAGCCTAGATACGTTACCCGGAATGTAATGCACTATTCTTAGTCTTGTCTACTGCCCCCGTACTATGGACAATGGACAATTTTTTAAATGCTGCGCCACAGTTTTTCGGGCGCTTTTGGCTCTACAAATACGACCTCTCGATCATGATCGAGAGGAAGGAAATCAGTCTTCTTCGCGATAGATGGCGAAGCGTGATGCTCAGCAGTCCCACCCGATATGGGACGAGTCGGGAGTACCACGAGTAAAGTACGGGAAAGATCATACATGGTACGCCTCCAGGTATTTCATGCACAGCTGAGTCATGCACAACTCCATTCTCTGCCCTCTAATTAGACGTGGCCTTGTATGGTTTCTTTGCTTGTAATTAGAAGGGATCATGTATGATTAGGGTCTTATGAGGTGCCGGCGGGAGTCGCAGCGCTATGAAATCCGTTAGAGAGGTAGGTAGGAACGGAAAACAGTGTGCTCACAGTGCTACAGAAGTGTCTGCCGCAACGGAGGTCTTCTCCTTCGTCCAGGACTGATAGCAATATCCCGGAGCAATAGGGTCTATCTGGCGAGAGGAAGATAAATCACCGCCGGTGTACCTTTCATGATTAGGTGGAAGCAACGAGCGATTACCATCCATGTTCCGAGGAGCATTGGGTCCGAGAGCAGCGCTGAAGCCGTATGAAAGGCGTCCTGTATCGTTAATCCAAGCAACGTCGAACAAGTCGGTACCGTCTACGAGGAAGTTTGGGAAAGGATCGATAGGCTTGGCGGAATGAAGTGGATGGCCACCAACGCGTTTCGCTAAGCAACGAGCATAGTAAATCACTAGTTCGGGGGTCTGAGCCATAGCTAAGACTCGGAATACAAAGTTGAGGGAGTATGGGTCTGGGGAAGTAGTTCTGAGCTTTTCCGTTCTCCGCTGATCATTTTATACGCAATGAAATAACGAGTCGAATTGAATTCATGAGAAATAAAGCTGATGGTCGCAATGAGGAAGAGGAAAACCCGCTGGGACCGAGGTAACGCCGGGACACGATGCCGTGTCCCTGCATGTTTATTGTTGCTGTAAGATCAGTGTAAGATTGTTGTCTTCCTTATACCATCAACGGGACAAGGGCTCTGAAAGATAGCACGAGCTTTTACGATCATTTCTTTCCAACCCTCCCCCCTCCAGCCATGACTACAAAAATGTTCCAGGACGACTACACGCGCCGTTTCTATTCAAAAGTTCGGGGCTACCCTCCAATTCTGGCGGACGGCATGCAAAGTCATGACTGTCCCATCTGGCTGGTAGAGGGAGTTCACATTGGCGATGTGATGCTTCGTAGCGATTCCGGGGCCATCGAGTACGTCGGTATCAACGTCACACGAGACGCCGATGACCCACGAAATTGGCAGCAACTGCCAAAGGACTTCAAGCCGTGTTATCTAGAGCCAGGGATCGACTACATTGACTCTTCGCGCTTTCCCAGTCCCACCGTCATTGGTAATACCGCAAGTTCGACGGCAGACTTTCAGGTACAACCCATACCTCCCGGCGAGCGAGTTACTTCTTTTCAGGTTTTACAATGCTTTCTAATGTGCCGTATAGCGATCAAGACCATTGGAGAGCAAAATTCTCCACTAACGCCTCGGAGGGCGCTTTCTGTGCCCTGCCTTTCGGCGGCTCATACCAGCAGTGCACGTCGTCGGGAAGAGCGAAAATCAAACGCATGGCCATGATGCACGGCGCCGCTTTCTACTACCAAGTAATGTACGTAGACGGCCTCGAGCTCCAGAATGGTGACTTGAGCGTCGTCACTGGATGCCACAAGACCTCATACTGGGTGACCGGCCTATTATCATGTGGAGCACCAAACCCACGTATCACGAAGACGCTCCTCGTGCCTAAAGTCGAAGGCGGCGTCGCCAAAATGCTGCCCATGATTGAGGATTGCCCATCGGAAACGACACCACCGTCTGCTGCCCCGTGTTTTCAAAGCGGTCGCCCAGATACCGCTTCACGCTTAGAGAACGAGCCAGCTTGTGTCGCTTTTCAGGCATTTTATATCTCCTTGAAATCGTCTGTTTATAATGATATGCGCGAACCGCGAAGTATACGCCAATCGATCTGGCATTCTCTTCCTAAATTTTTGCGACCGCCTATGAGAACGTGGCCCATACATGATAGCTACACACCGGTATGTCGCTCGCATCTGCATGAAACCTTTCATTCTGACTTTAACTATAGCCTTATCATCCGTGTGCCGCTATTAGCAATCTGGTACATTCATCGGTGAACTCCTTCTCATACCCTTGCAATTTTGTCGCTGACGACTCCCAGAATAGACGCGTGACTACTGCTGTTGTTCACGATGAAGAGATCATGTCTGTCCTCCGGGAGGTACGTTTCGACGACCTTGGTCCTTACCCTCGCCGATTGATTTCATCAGGATGAAAAGTTCCTCCCAACCGACGCTGATCTAGCACGAAGAATGATCGCCCGTTATGTCATTGTTGTTGACAGAGGTGCGTACACTGTCGGTGGATCTCGCTAGAAATTCATGATCCATAGCCGGTCGCGCATGCTTGAAAGACAAGGCTGTGGTAACACTTAGTCGTTGGGCCAAACTCCGCGTCCTCAATTGGCATGGCTTTATCTCCATACGCCAGGAGCATCGTAGTTCGGATTCTGTTCCCTCATCGGACTTAAAACCTGTATGACGCTCTGTTAATCGTACTGAAGCAACAACGTGTGCATGTGTTCCTCCCCTGCTGGTGATTCTGGGTGCGGAGTCATTCTTCGCTTTCGGGGATGTCGCCGCTTCTTGAATCACACAGCTTCGTACAATGACCGTGGTTTGTGGGGACACCCTCTCACAGGCAATGTAAACGAAACTGCTTCGCATCAGGGAGGCTGGATATGAGACGGCGTTTACAACAAGCTACAACAAGACGCCTTATGTCGCCGTCTGCGCAGCATAGTCTTCAGTCAGGAACAGGTCAGGAATTAGAACGGAACCTTAATGTGTATGTCAATTGCGACAATACCGTGTTGGTGTTACAACAGTTCCTCTCTCAATGTATTACCGTAACATGCCATAAGTTCCGGTTCCACAAGGGCGTCCTAAACGAGCTGAAGATGCGTCAAAGCTATTGTTCTTGATGCACTGCTTTGGCTAATGTTACTCAGATGCCACGCGAATATATGGACAATGTTCTCGAGTTGGAATGTCGGGGATGGATATCCGATTTGGACGATTGCCGGTGTCAGCGAAATATCACAGGAGACAAGACCTTTTCGCCATTTTGTGGAGCATACAGACATCGATGGGCTGTTCGCGTCCGCCCTGTAGGATGGCACTCTTCATAAAATCAACGAAGTCATAATTAGAAGCCTTGCTGCACCGCGTCCTAAACCGACTTTTGACAACTTGATATGCGCCACACTTTGGACGACGCGTTACGGAGTCGCGCCGATATGTTAAAAGTATGTACAGGCATGAGAAAGTGTTGTTGTACCATCTGTGAGGATCGACTGGCAGCAATTCCGTCCCTAGATGAATCTTGAGATTCATCAACTATGAGGGCATACAGAGGTGAATGCACCGCACAGAACAAAGACCGTTTCAGATCATTCACTCCAACAGCGACAGCCATTGTTCTTGTTCGGAGTCCAAGTGTTGCCACCACAACAAAGATCTGTGGGGAACGACTCTCAGAATTTACGTCCCTGCCTGATTCAAAGGACGTGTTTCAAGAAACATCCAAAACGGGCTGAAGGAGACGTCAAAGCAACTTCTATTGTTGCCCCTCGGATCTGAAGACCCGGAGACAACGCTGTGCGCTACGAATTGGGAAGGTCGGGAATGATATCAGCTCAAGTCAAGACTTCTGGCAATCTCACAGGATACAACAATAGTATGAGAACGAACCGTGGGGCTGGTTGAGTCCTTCTCAAAGTACATCAGACGGAACTGTGAGACTAGACACCATCATTTCCGGTCTGAAGTACGCGAACCAAACAGTAACATGGTCTCGCAAACCGCAAGCCGTTCTCTGCGGGGAGCGCGCTCAACTTTGGCAGAAGTACACCGCTCACTGACTGCTGCTTCAAAGCGAGGGAGGAGGAAAGTCAAGCTCAGATACAACACCTCAATTAATAGTGCGACCTCGTTCAGGAGAAGCCGACTGGTAGTCAATCAACCACGTCCACGTCCCAACAATGAGGACACGAGACGCTGCACGCAGAAAACAGACTTTCCTTCATCAGAAAAATTATCCTTACCCCGCGGCGAAACAGGGAGGAGGGAAAACAAAGCGTTGGACGGAACAAACAATATTCGGGCGTCCTGCCGCTAGACCAGATGCCCGCGAGAAAGATGCGAAGCAATTCACAATTGGGTTGCAGTCACGACCGAAGTGGTAGACAAAGTCCATTGGAACCCGATAGAGAGTCTGCCGCAGCACGCAAGTAGCAAGGTATCTTCAGTTTGTGGATGACTGTCATCGTGGTTACTGGCCAAGACAAGGGTTGTTTGTTTGGTCCGATCGCCTCTGCCGACGCACTTACTTCATGACTCTCGACACGGCTTCCAAGGCATATCCTTTCACCGCTCGCTATCTCCAGGTATGCCGAGCAGGATAAGATGATGTGCAAAAGCGCTATGATAGGCGGCTCCTCACGATAGTCAGCTTTAGTAAAAGGGTAACATATTCTTACCCACAACTTTCTCTGCATTTACTCGATTTTCTTGGTCTACGTACAGAACTGGGAACTGGATATTGACGCACCTTGATATTAATAATGATTAGGCCGACCATGTCGGACGTCACTGGAGATATCATCCCGGGCCGTAACGATAGTCTTTCTTCCTGACCAACATGGATCCATGGTAAGTTTTTCTCCCATGTTGATTGACACGTACATCAATAACCAAACGGTAGGCCTAGAGTGACACTTTTTGGTATGCCCAGATTCTCTTCTATCTCCAATACTGATATCTTTCAGACATTTTCTTAAAACTGACCAACTCGGATAATCGATTCAACGATCTGTCGCCAACTAGCAAGCTTGGTATCCGATTCACTCAGAACGAGCGAATACTCTGGGAGCTGCAGTGTGATACACGTGAAGGCACCGACGGATGGATGGTAAACGAAGCATTCACATTGTACGTCTTCTGGCAAAGAGGCAAGTCTATTGGTTAACGCCATGCTCGTTAGCCTGGCTGCAGACGTCCTTGTCGTCGATATTGTTAAAGCCGACGTAAGTACGAAACTGGGATCGTTATGCCTCGACCTTCCTGCAGTCCTCCCGGACGTGCGGACCCGCAACTTTACCGGTACATCGATTAAATTTCCACCCACGTACTAAACCTAAACATGTAGGCAGATTTATCGTACAATGTTAACATGGACGCCGATAACCTCCCCACTTTGAGCTTTAGTGCAGTAGCAGCTTCCGCCCCGCTCCCTCACTCCGTTGTCGGTTATCCCTACCGACGGATTCAACATCTGGTTTTTTTCGATGCGGTGGCATGTCATAGCTCAGGTAAGTATTTCGCTACTTGCTTCATCCCTCCGACATCATTCTTGAACAGTCAGCCACGCCGACTTGGTGAGGTACGCTACCGGATTGGATGCCCTCTTGCGGAATAGCCGCATCGTTCTACTTGAGACCCCGTTGAACGGGTTCAAGTACCTTGTCCTCGACCCACGGCAATTTAAAACCATTAGAGACAGATGTCTGTCGTCTACGAATATCCACGGCCGCATCTTTCTACTTCTTCTCTTCGCCAGGATCTTTGATCATCAGTTTCGCCAAGGCGGCCTGGACTGGATGTACATGTTCTCGCGCTTTCTTTACTACGATGTAGCCGCGGCTTTGGGCACCCTATCCAGAAAAACGCAGATTTCCCTCGCACTTTCCCTTACCCTCCTCCCCAACAATGACTCGACGAAGACGATACGAATGCAGTCCTTCGGCAGATACTTGGTCACCCATTATCACACCAATGAATCGCACGCACAGGAAGACGACCTTCATCTGGGTATCTTCCTCCTTGAAAGGGTAGAGCAGCTGCACATCGACGGATACTCTGATTGCGAGCTCGACAAGTTCTCGCTTTACGTGAGCCTGTTTGAAGGATACCATGCTCGCTACCGAGCGACGTGGAACATCTCATTCCTCGATCTTGCTCTGGCGGGTATGAGCAAGGCGATGAGCCTGCAGCTTCCCTCGGGTTCCGAATGGTGGGAATCTCCAGACCAGCGGCCAAACGCATCCAACATATTCGCTGTGGGGTTCATGGTGCGCATGGTGCGCGTCGGGGACCATCTAGATCTCGATGGGGCGATGGGGCGTGTAGGCGAGGCACTGGCGCTCATTCCCAGAGACAGCGCTTCGCGTTTGAATTACCTCCACTGTCGAGGGCTGGTACTATCTTTGCGCTATACATTCCAGCACAACGTCAGTGATTGGGAGGAGAGCGTGAAGACTTACGAAGAGCTTGTTATTTCGCTTCCCTCCACCGATCCCATGTTGCCGGATATGAAGCGGAGCCTTGCTTCAGAGCTCGTGTCTCGGTTCCAGCGGGAGTTTTTACAGGCGGTGCAACAGGACGAGTATGCAGGATCGGAGCTGAAGGATGTTGCCAAGTGGCTCTTTGACAGATTTGGAGGTGACGTGAACCGTGCCATCGAAATTTCAAGGGAGCTAGTTCACAACTATCCCGACAATCCTAGTTATCTTCGAATTCTGGGGACCCCTTTACGTTTGCGCTTTTTATGTCTGGAGGATAAGAAGGACTTGGACGAAGCTATTGCCGGTCTATGTCGTGTTTGGCCTTCCAATACCCAAGATCCTGAGACCGCCTTAGCGATGGGCGAGGTACTCAAAACCCGCTACGACTTCTGCGATGCGGATGATGTAGACCTTCGTTCCGCGATCTCAGCCTTGTCCTCCGCTGCGACTTGCATCGCCTCTTTCCCGGCCGAAAGGCTGTTTGCTGCGAACCTCTGGGCTGACTGTGGAGCAATGTTGGTTGGAGAGGCGCAAGTTCCCACATGCATGGACGCCTTCAAAACCGCCATGTCTATCATACCCGACATGGTATGGATTGGCATGTCCGTGCAGGTTCGACACCAAGTACTTCTTGGGGCGCGGTTGAGCTCAGTACCTTGGGCATCCAAAACAAAGTCGCGCTCTGCGCTGTCTGGGATCCGGGGAACGCCAGCGAAGGCGGCGGCTTTTGCTATCCGACATGGCCAGCTACGCCAGGGAATAGAATGGCTGGAACAAGGGCAGTCGATTATTTGGTATCAATTGTTGCAGTTTCGTCTCCCATTGGAGGATCTGACGCGGGTGGATAAAGACCTGGCTGAGAGTCTAGACGGAATTGCTAAAGAGCTCGTCGTATCCAGCACCCGGCCACATTTCTGGACTACACGTGTTGATGAAGAGGGGAAGGTGCTCAAAATGACTTTGGAAGCTGAAGGACAGAAACATCGCAAGCTGGCTAGTGACTGGGATGCAGGACTGGCACGGGCGCGGTCGTCATTACCCCAAATCGACAACTTCCTCCTTCCCAAAAACTTTGACTACCTCTCTCGCGCTGCCGAGGATTGCATCACGGTCGTGATTAGTGTCAACGTTAACGGAGGTGGCAGTGACGCGTTGGTCTTGTTTCCTACTACGTCAGAAAGCAAGGTTGTACATGTTCCTCTTGCCAAACTTTCCCACGTCAGTGCAACGCGCATGCAAAGGAGTTTGAGGGCTCTTACTCGGGAGGACTTTAGATACAGGTCGGCGTCTGGGCAGTCTGAAACTTCTCTCTCTCCTTCTATCGTATTGGAGGAGGACCGGCTAGAACATTCACAGAAGCGTCACAGACTAAACCAGATCGTCGCAAGTAGCAAGTTAGGGGACGTACCATCCAGCGCGACGCGGAAACCCGTTCGTCTACCCCCAGAAGGCAGAAGTTTCGTGGTGAATGTCACATTCAAAGACCTCCTCTCTGACATCTGGTACAAAATCGTTCAACCAATTGTTCATGTCATCAGAACACATCAGTCTGATACGGTGTGTCAATCTCTTTCTTTGATCGAGTTGACCCACTAACACGTTCTTCAGTCCCAGTCGGAACAAACTCGCGTGCGTTGGTGTCCAACAGGACCACTTGCCTCGCTACCCCTTCACGCCGCTGGAGACTACACCCAATCAGGAAAAGGACACCGAGTCTTCGACCACATCATATCATCCTACATCCCGACTCTAAACTCCGTCATACGTCCTTCGCCTCCCCTGAATCAAAATCACGCGGCAAAAATCAAAATCCTAGCCATATCCTGCGCATCCGCCAACGGCCAACCCACAATCCCCTTTACAAACACCGAAGTGGCGCATATCAAAAAACACACCCTATCCATATCCTCTTGTAAATGTAAATTCACTTCCCTCCAAGGCCCCCTCGCAACATCCCCCAACGTCCTCAGCGCTCTCAAAGACGCATCGTGGGTCCACCTCGCCTGCCACGGCATCCAAAACACAGAGAGCCCCACCGAGAGCGCTCTTCTCCTCGCAAACGACAGCCGCGTAACTCTATCCGATATCGCAGCGCTAAACCTCCCCCAGGCCGAACTTGCATTCCTTTCCGCATGCCAGACAGCGACTGGGTACGATAAACTCCCATCAGAGTCCGTACATCTCGCCGCGGGCATGCTATTGGCCGGCTATCACAGTGTCGTTGCTACGATGTGGTCGATTAAAGATCGACATGCGCCGCAAGTAGCAGACGAGTTTTATGGCTGGCTTCTCAGGACTCATCACGAGGGCGGCGGGAGACCTGATTACAAGGAATCCGCTATGGCGTTACATTTAGCTGTTGAACGTCTCAGAGAAGAAGTTGGCGAGACGTCTTTTTTGTCTTGGGTGCCGTTCATTCATCTGGGTGCTTAAATTTGTCGTAGGTAAACAATCCTTAAGAGAATTACTTCTACCATGAAGCAGAGATCTAGGATAGCATGATACGCGCACAACGGATAGCTACAATCGGTCAACGATAGTACTGCTCGCATCGTATACTCTGTTATGCACAACCACTGCAGGTAGCAAGCTACAGGTTGAGAAGAATGTAGAGGTTTACCTTGTTCTCTCCATCTTCCTATCTTTCATGGGAGGTGCCTCTGGAGCAGTCTGGAGGTATCTTACCATGCCACTGTAGAAGAAGAGATCGTAGTGCTGTAGTGTATAATTGATGATGATAACCAGCCTCGGGAAATAATGATGCAGTCCGTCCAGTAATAAGTAGCTTGTGAGCTCAACAGTAATTAAGGAAACGCTCATCATGAAAGGTATCGATTAATGGTCAACTACGACCTCGATCAGCTCCTCAGGCGCGTCCACAACCGAGGGCGTCCTCCGCAACGCAACTTGGTTCCTCAATGATTGGAAGGTCTTCCTACTTCTTCAACTGCATCGAGACCAGCTGGCACCGGCACGACCTCTTCCACTTCGTCTACAGCAGCGCGCTCTTTGACAGGCGGCGCGGCTGCAATAGGCTGGGCGTAGGAACCTCTCGCTCGGCCTCCTCTGCTGGTGGCAATGCCTCGACAACCGGTACTGGTGATAACGAACGCTCCTCGATTGGTTCGGGAACCTCGACCGCAGGTGCCTCAGCAACGGGCGCGGGACATCTTGAACGGGCCCATCGCGGACTGGCGAGACCTCTGCGACAATGTCGCTTACCGGCTCGGATAGCGACTGCTCCGTCAACCGCAGGCTCCTCAACGTAATCTCTTCAGAATCTGCAGACACCGGAGACTCAGCTACACGACGAGATTAGTTTTGAGCTTTGTTTACGAACGGAAACGTACCACGCTTAAGAAGCATCCTCCCCCTCTCCCAGTAACTCAGCTAAACACAAGTTACATCAGAACCCAAATGGATCATATATGCAGGCGCATACCTTGAGGCTCTTCAGCAGCAGTCTCTTCGATTATGGGTTCAGCCTGAACTCCTATCAAAACGTTATTCTTCAAGTCTGAAGAAGGACTGAGGGACATACCAAGACTATTGGGGAATAACATCCTCTAGCTCACACAATTCATGCTCTGGCAATGTCGGCTCCGTCACGACAAAAACTTCCAGAGCGGCCCCTGCAGGTGGTGAAACATCTTCATCCGCGTTGTCTGCTTCCTCCTCCCCGAGAAAAGGAACACTTCGTCGGCGCCTGACAATAATTGAATCGTGCTCGACTGGCTGGACATCATCAACTGGAACGGCCTCTTCAACGTGTACCTTCATTTCGGCAGCAGCTTTGGTCTCCGCCTGAACGCTCTCGCGCAGTCCAAGTCGCGTTGAAACGAAAGCCATGGTGTGGCAAGGTCTGAAGAGACGTCGGCATCCCGGTGTAATGAGGTCGCCGCAGAGCCGCAATGCAACGACCCTTCCAGGTCTGTGCAACAGAATAAGCGTAAAATCCCAAGTTCAGCAAGGTGACATACATACCTCAATAAATTCGTCCTAGGGCGTCCATCAAGCCAAGCTCCATGAGATCTGGATCGCCGTCAGAGGCTAAGAGGATATGAGATAAGCGTGGGTAGTCGAAGGTCCTGATGGGTTGGATCAAGTCGAACGGGCACACAAGCATCGTTACGCGAGGCATGCAACGGATATTGTAAAAAGGGATGATTGACGGCGGTGACATGGGAAGGGAATACGCGAATGATAGAGAACGTGGAGAAGAGAAAGTACCCAAGACGAATTGGTACCACGTCCCAAAGCATCCTTGAAATCCCAGTCCGTTAGATCCAAATCGGGATCACCGGCCAGATTTGTCCGAGCGCGGAGTAGGTCCATGTGGTAATTGGAAGGGTTCTGGGAGACTCGGATGAACGAGGTGCGATTTTCCGACGATAACTCCATGCCCGACGTCTCCAACTGGGGCGGGAACGACCTCCTCGAAGGCGGAAACAGTTTCCTCTGAGAAAGCAGCGAGCTCCTCAAGAGCAGGTATAGGTCAACCGAACCCGACTCTTCAAGCGCAGCTGCAGCTTCGTCCACAAGCGAGGACTCGATGACTGGAGCTCTACAACGCGAGCTTCTGTGCTGTAGGACGAGGGCGACTTGAATCGGTTCCTACGATGATTCCGACAACTTGCTGTGCGACTGGCGCGACCACATCGTCCTCAGCCATGGCAGGAACTCCGTCTACAAAAGGCGTAGTGACCGAACCCAGAACCACAGACTTGATTTTGGCCCACAGCGATGCTAAACTCGACTCTGCCGCGTCATCCGCTACGCGTCCGATATTAAACGTAGAAGGTGGAAAGACCTCGACGATGATAGCTCGGTGTCTAGGCGGACATGCGGAGCAATAGACTGGGGGCGTCGAGAAGCGTGGGTGTGGAAGAAGTCCATGTGGGGTGACCATAATGGTAGTTCTTGACTAGCACCGTCAGCGGTTTGGCATTGGGTGGGTGAGTGTTTCCTGTCGAAATAAACGTTAAAAGACGAACGAAAGGGCAAGAAATGATGAGAACCTTATATTTGACAGAAACAAGTGCTCCATCTTGCGGCCAGTCTGTTCCTATCGCTCGTACAACGCCAAGCGTCCGTCTCCTCTACTGAATTAGCTTCGAGGAGCCTTAGACCGAGGTGTTCGGTTATGTTGCTCTCAGAGATACTGTCAGCCTGGTAGAGCTACCCTCGGTCAAATGCCCAGACAAAAGGACGGTGCACACACGAGTCACTCTTGAAGATATTCCACCATGTCTAGCGTCTGCTAGTAGTCCGGTATCTTTTCCTCGAGGCCCCGCCCCCGCTGAGCCAGAATTGCATCCATAAAGCGGTATTTTCTGCATGACTGTTAGTGCAACATCAGAAAATCACGGTATCGCACATACCCTATCGCGTCGCTGAAGGCTTCAGCGGTCCATGATCGTCGCCGTCGGGGAGGCCGCTGACGTATGGTTCAACCTGTATGTACCGTCAGTTTCTTGCCATTTCCAGTGAGGAATTACCGACAATGAAGGGTGCCACGCGTATTCGTCTCTTCGGAGCCGGAGGACTTGGTCGCCATCGCCTATTGTCGTCCTCGTCCTCGTCGTGGGCGACGATGAGCACGACGTGTATG
The DNA here is from genome assembly GCA_036872995.1 of Hymenopellis raphanipes. NCBI lineage: Eukaryota > Fungi > Basidiomycota > Agaricomycetes > Agaricales > Physalacriaceae > Hymenopellis > Hymenopellis raphanipes. The sequence goes on from JAYMDG010000013.1 coordinate 95,353, forward strand.
ATGATGGCAAAAAGCAAGAGTGGTGGGATTACGTCATCGACCATCTTACCTACTTACACCCACATCATTTGAATCTTTTTACAGCTCTTACCTTTGCACCGAACGTCAGGGAATATCGACAGATTCCTCGAGTCGTACTTGAAGAATTTCGCGCTGCGTGGAATAACACTTACGTTCTGAGCTGGCCGCTTCACGATACAATTTGAGCACTGCGCCAGCTTGTCACGTAACATTCACTCACCACTTTCTTTATGAATTCTCCGAGTGCGCCAGAGTTCAAGGAAGTCAGCGCTTTCCGCCGAGACGAGCAGTATGGCTGGTAGTCCTCGCGCTCTTGAGCATGCTGATAAGTTATGATATCGTCGGTACATACAACTAACTGTCTATCGAATTCTGAATATATATATACGACAATCAATATTTCGAATCTCGCAAAGGTTCTCAAGCACCGATATGAATATATGGTACCCACTGCAAAAATGATCCTTCCCCAACCCGCGCGCGCAGTTTCTCCATAGCTAGATGCAACGCAAGCGCCGATTCCTTATAATCAGGTCGAAAACTCGTCCCGTCCCTCAAGAGGTAACCGTAAACATCATCTGCGACGTGGGGCGCATGGCGATCTGCGATTGACCACATGGTACCTATAACACTGCGATACCCAGCCAACAACATGCCTGCCGCTAAATGCACGGACTCCGAAGGGACCTTGTCGTCGCCAGTCGCTGTCTGGCAGGCTGAGAGAAAGGCGAATTCCGCCTGAGGAAGATCGAGGGCAGCGATATCAGACAACAAAAGTCGACTGCCATTGGAAAGGAGCAACGCGCTGCTTGTCGGGCTCATCGCATCCTGGACGCCATGACAGGCAAGATGTACCCAGGTCGCCTCCTTCATCTCCTCCAAGACTCGCTCAGCCGTCGCACTTTTCTTCACAAGAGCAGTATATCGAGACACGGGCGTTGCGGGTTGGTTAAGCAACGGCACAACATGCCTTCTCACACGATTCACCTCCTCCTCAGTGTCAGGAATTGGTACCTGTCCCTTGGCATAAGGACACGCAACGGCTAAGACTTTGATTGTCGAGTCCATGGGATCATCGCTGGATGCAGGCGGCGGTGACCGAATGATGGAATTCAGAGTTGGAATGTATGATGAAACGACGAAATCAAACACTCGATGGCCCTTGCCTGATGAACTGTAATCACCAGCAGCGTGGAGAGGCAGGGAGGCAAGGTGTCCTGTCGGGCACCAGCGCACATGTGCTCGGTCTTGGCCTTCGTCACACTGTAAAATGTCAATAATAATCAGAGAAGAGATTTGAAGGAACGTACATTTACAAGCCCCGGCCGGTATTCCATAGCTACACAGATAATGGGTAGAACAACCTTATACCATAGATCACCAAGCATTTCTCTGAATCCGGCATCTACATCAACTTCATCAAAGGACGCGGGACGCCCTGCGCGCTGAGCTCCCACATCTGGAATGAGAGACAACAAATCTTTATGCATCTGCTCAACATTGGAGAAATCTAATTCTGGAAGGGGGACATGTTGAACGTCCTTGGTTGGCCCCGGAAAGATGATTAGCGCATCGCAAGCCTCCATAGAAATATTGATAATGACAACAATACCATCATCGGCAGCACTGGAAAGATAGTCGAACTCTTTTGGAAGTAAAAATTTCTCCAAACCAGGGAGTTTACGTACACCGGCAACCGCTTCCTGCCATTCACTTGCAAGTCTACGGTGTTTCTGCCCTTCAGCCTCCAGAGAGACCTTTTGCTCCCGCCCATTCTCATCCATCTGTGTCTTCCAAAAGTGAGTCTTCGTACTGGATATGGCAAGTTCTTTTGCAAGCACAGTAAGCTTCTGTGCCAGTCCTGGGTCCTCTTGCAACACATCATCCAAAGGAACACGGAATTGTAGCAATTGGTCCCAAATTATTGAGCGTCCTTGCTCCAACCACTCTATCGCAGTATGGATATTACCCAATGTAATAGCTATAGCTGCTGCTTTGTTGGGAGTATGGCCGATACTATCTTGCAGATTTTGCGGTGTGCGGTACCTCCGTATCCAGTTCAAGCGCGCAGGGAACAGTATATTCATCATGAGGATGTCATGTCTCTCCTGCATTGCCATGCCAATCCAAATATTGCTAGCCATGACAGACATAGCTGTTTGCAAAGCATCCATTATGATGGAGTCACTTAGGCTGTCTCTGTGTTCTACCCTAACTATCTCCATGGCACTGGTCACTAAGAGGTGGGCAGAAAAAACTTGTTCTATTGGATTAATATCTGAAGAAGTAGCTGTAGAAGAGTCGGCTAATATGGCAAAGTAGAGGTCTTCAATATGTCCGCCACATAAGAAGTATCTGAGCACAAATAGTACACCAGTCATGGGGTCATCATGAGCTATAGCATCATGAGAGAGCCTCGCGATAGCTTCGTCCAAATCAGCCTTATTCCTATGGTCTTGGAAACATGTTATGAGCACTGAGACCCCTGACACATGATTGGATTCCATATGCTGGAAGTCTTCACAGGAAGTCATTTCCTCTTGGTATTCCTGCCAATTAATCACCCCTTGAGTCGCATCTACATCTGTAATGGACTCTTCAGGGTACACACCAGCATTAAGCCTTCTGTAAAGATAACACGGTAGCAGCAACTTTAGCTCCCTTTTAGCAGATATTACTTCAGGACAATTTATATCCTGCCCATTCACAATCAGCTCCCTGTTGAGCTTTATGATCTGCTCAAGATCAGTGAGCGCCATATTGCCAGATGTTAGAATGCCCATAGATCGTAATCCCCTGCTAAAAGCAAGGTACAGTCTACGATCGGGACTATCGACTGATATACTCGTAACGGCATCATCAAGGCATTTTATTGCCTTTTCAACATCATGCTCTGCACCAAGGAGGCAGAACCGCTCCCACAGACCAAAAGCAAGCGCAAAGAGGGCTTCCGGCCTTTGACCTTCATGAATCCACCAAGGAACTGACAGTTCTACTGCCATGTTGAATGATGCCAATGCCATATCAAGATCTCGAATATCCTTTGATAGCATGTAGCGAGTGTGATACCCATCACCCAAGCTTTTATACATTATGAACCGGTCAAGAATGAAGTCACTTGGATGCAGGCCCGCTGGTAACTGGTTCACAGCTTCGAGCAAGGAGATACCCCATGTAAGATCATCTTCATCGCTATGACGGTCAATGAGGAACTTGCCGAAAAACTGTATGGGGAGGGACAAGGTCAGCCTCAAAGGGGTCTGACTCTCGGAGAGGCAGGATGTAAGACTGGAGATGAAGTCAACCTGCTTTGGCCGGCTGAGGTTGCCTAAAGCAGTGGCGAAGTCTTCATACAGTGTGCGGGCACACATGAACATCCACCTATTGCCTAAAATGAGGAACTGCAACTCTAAAATGTTTGCAAAGATATTGAACATCATGAATTGGTTGTTCCCAAAGATGAAAAATCTATCCCGTAGTTTGAAGAATTGCTCTATGGGGAGAAAGAGAAATATGTCGGGAGACAGACTGAGAAGTTCTTTGAAGTACATCACAAAGTCAGCATTGGTGGTTTCCTCTGGAGAGCAATCAAAACAGGCATGCACATATATTGGCGGAAACTTACCGGAGCAGATTTCGAAAACCAGAAAGGTGGGACCCGACCATGCAGTAAGCGGCGTGGAGAAGGGTACAAACGAACTTGCTTTCAAACCCAACTGCATGGCGGGAAAGTCCTCTGATTCCATAATAGCATCATGCACATCCGAAGGTATGTCGATGACTTCAACGCCTGTCCAATCATTGGCGCGCGCTCTCTTGGGCCCATGCCTGGCGTCATGTTCCGCAGAACTGCTACGGGCTCTTTTCGCCATAGGCTTCGCAGCAGCAGTAGCAGCACGAGGGGCGCGCTGGGCGGGAGTTGGGGAAGATCGTAGATGAGGCGAGGAGGGGGGAGACGTGTACGATGAATCGCCACGCGTCTGAATCACATCCTCGAGGTCAAGATATACCGAGCCTAGCTTCACCTTGTTATCCTTATTATCGGCATTGACTTTGAACACATCTACAACAAAGATATCGAGGGCCAGTCTGTTAATTCATTAGTTAGTGGGATACGCAAAGTTCGACGAGTACGTACATGATTAAACAGAAATCCAATACAAGACACCCATTATCATCTCGTGTCATCGGTCCCGATTCGCATACATATTCGCCATTTTTCGAAAACTGCAGATTGAGCCTCGCACTGGGCGAGAGAAAGCTAGTTTCATCGTCGACGACCTTCAAGACGAACTCTAAAGAAGTGGTCAGAAATTGAGTAACAATCAATCATGCAAGGAATCACCAGAAAGCACTACTTTAGGTCTACGTGCACAGGGTCAGCTACGATGTGAGACGGTGCAGCGAAGAACATACCCAGGATCCATGCTTGGGACACTAATCAACGCAAGAGTCAGACACCAATCAATGCAAGAGTAATATATAGCAGGCAGGACTCGGACCTTGCCGGGTGCGTAGCATGTAGCTGTCAATAGACACTGCCTTTGACACTGTCTTCGTTACTGTTGAAACAACCTCCGAGTAGCGCCGTAAGGACACGAGTTTGGCAGGATCGCATGAGGACAACTCACACGTCTCCCAAGCACGCCAGGCGCTTGTCAGATTACCTTTGCCGTTGATTTCATTGACGACGTTGACAGATGTACGAGATAGACGCCCATCCAAATGAATTACACGCCATACAGGGCTAAGGGTTCCCGGTGTATCCGGCGACTGCTAAAAACAACCGTGTTCACGTTGAGCCGCGAGCTTTGACTTTGAGGGTACCAAGTCGTAATGGGGCATCCGAGTTGAGGAAGACACACAGCACGAAGGGGATTCTGCCGCGCTGCATCTCGATCAGCTGTTAAGAAGAATCCCCGACTAGCCCACTTACCAGATGGAGGGTCGACTTGGTACTGCTGTTCAAGAAACAGGGGAGCTTCTGTGAGCTGTGGTACAGGAAGCATAGCCGCCAATGAAGGGATTACTGAGGTGGTACCGTTTATCCCTTTCGCAAGAATGCGATGCGCATTGCCCTTTCATCGCCCCAGTAGGCGGTTCTTGAGGCCAATGCCCGGACACCATGTATCCTGTACGAACGGCGAAATGAAAGGACATAATTAGACGCGATCAAGGTGGTAGTGCCGAGCACTGAGAAGCAACTTGGCAAGGGAAGACAGACCGATATTGGAAGAAGAGGTGTGCGGACCAAAAAGTACGTGAACGCAAGCAGTTTGATGAAGCTCCACGCGACATCTGTACGAAATACACCTTCGCGAACCGAAGAAATTGACGCTGTACAGGGAACGAGCGGAGAGTCGAGTAGTATATGCTACGGCATAATTGTGATCCCACGAGGAACACGTTACACAGCAAGCGAGCGGAGAAACCAGTGTAATAAGCTACAAGGTAAGCGGTACAACACGAGTAAGAGGCTACCAGAATTTCCAACTAGATCATGCTGCCTGCGAGGCTCTCATCGCAGGTTCTCCAATATACGCGTAGCACCGCCAGGTCGCGCGCCAACGAAACCGATGGATGGAATGGGCGGGCGCGACTCTGCTTCCAGATACGGTCGAATGGTTCCCATTTCTGGACCCGCTTTACATCGAGTTTGAAGTCCAGCGCGGGGGATTATGGACCAAGCGCGGCGTTTAGCATCGGGACTAATAGACTTTAGAGATGGATCATGGCTAGTACAATTGAGCTCGCTGCTGGAGACGATGAGAAAGACGGTTACGGCGCGCTGTCAGTGTTGGGTAGTTGCCGGCAGTAGTCGGGCAGGTCGCCCGTTCAATTCCTAACCAACGTTATATTGCTGGGCCATTGGCCCCCGCGTGTATAGGCCAGATATCGGTACCGTTCATTCACCTACGTGGCTAGCCTAAGCGGAATAAAACGAAGAAATACACCTAGCAATAGTTTGGAGAGCATGATAACTAGTGTCGGGAAATAATAGTGCAGTCACAAATGGGAATCGAGTTCTTCCACTATGTAGTAAGTAGATCGTGTATAACGTAGCGCTGGGTCCGTGATTCGTTGATAGGTACAGCGACGTCCGTGATATGCACCAGTGTCAAGCGCCTCTGCACCTGGGGCTGGTGCTTCGTCCGCAGTATCCGCCACAGCTGTAGACTCTTCAACGACAGGCTCCTCGATGAGAACAGAAACATCTGACTGCTCGACGGCTGTAGCGACATCCGCGGCGCCTCGTCAACCACAGGCTCCTCAGCGGATACACAGCCTCGACAGCTTCTTCGATGAATGCAGAGGCTTGGTTCCTGAATAGACGTTGGAACCTGACCTGGGCCTGGAGCGTCTTTCTCTATAGGCGCAACTTCTTCAACTTCATCCAAAAGAGCTGGCACAGAAACGACCTCTTCCGCTTCATCGACAACAGCAGGCATAGGCTGCAACGACGTCGTCGGTACGCGGCGGAACGTCTTCCTCTGGCGGTGATTCCACGGCTTCGGTGACCGTGGATACGATTTCGGAATCGAATTGAGGGAGCGTGGATAAGGCTGTAGGGCCTCACGGGTTGGATCAAGTCGAACGAGCACACGGGCATCGTTACGCGGGGAATATGATGGATATTGTAAAAAGAGATGGATGGCGGTGATGTGGGATGGGAATGCACCGCGTCCCAAAAGCGTCCTTGAAATCCCAGTCCGTTAGATCCAAATCGGGATCACCGGCTAGAATTGTCCCAACGCGGAGTAAGTAGGATTCTGGGTGACTCTGACAAACGAGGTGCCATTGTCGGACGAGCAGTCCATGCCCGACGTCTCCAACTGGGGCGGGGAACGACCTCCTCGACGGCGGAAACAGTTTCCTCCGAGAAAGCAGCGGGCTCCTCAATAGCAGGTATAGGTCAACCGCCACCCGACTCTTCAAGCGCAGCTGCAGCTTCGTCCGCAACCGACGACTCGGTGACTGGAGCTCTACAACGCAAGCTTGCTCCTGTGCTGTAACAAAGGTTGCGGCTTGAATCGGTTCCTCAGATGCTTCTACAAGCTCGACAACTTGCTCAGCGACTGGCGCGACTACATCGTCCTCGCCCATGGCAGGAACTTCGTCTACAAAAGGCGTAGCAACCGAACTCTGAACCACAGACTTGATTTTGGGCCACAGCGACGCTAAAGTCGACTTTGACGCGCCATCCGCCAACAAGATTACGCGTCCGATATTAAATGTAGAAGCTGCAAAGACCTGGACGATGACAGCTCGGTGTCCAGGCGGACAAACAGAGCGATAGATTGGGCGTCGAGAACCGTGGGTGTGGAAGAAGTCCTCTGACCATAATGGTGGCTCTTGACTAACTCCGCCAGGCGCTTTGGCATTGGGTGGGCGGGTGTTTCCTGTCCAAATAAAGGTTAAAAGACGAACGAAAGGGCGATAAATGACGCGAACCTTACATTTGACCGGAATGCTTGCTCCATTTTGCGGCCAGCCTGTTCCCATCGCTCGTAAAAGACGCTAAGTGTCCGTTTCCTCTGCGCATTTAGCTGAGGAGGCTGTGGAAAGCAATGACTGGATGAAGAGCGATATGAGGAGTCGCTGGACGAGTGATTGCATGCGCCAGGCGTCCCAAGACCTGTAAAAATATAAGCTGGGGTCGTCAGGGAGGATAGCGAGCACGACCTTGTGCTAACGATGGCCTACGAGCACACCCTGACGACAACGAGCGCCTTGTTCCATGTTTTTTCTCCGCAGACGTCGGTGTCACGGCCGCAAATTTTCCTTCGAGAAGAGACGCTGCAGGCATGCGGCTTTCCGACCAGAGCTGCCTGTGGTCCGGTCCTGGACAGAAATTCCCCGCACTCCCTGTACTTTAGCCGACATTAATGATTTCCACGGTTTGAATGAAAGAGAAACGAGAAGAAGAATCAACGTGGTCGATGCAAATGTTGACCACGTGCGCATCGCGTGGTCCTTGCGGCATCTGGCGACGACCGCGCCAAGCACTCTCGCCCTCTTTCCTAGGCATCGCAGATGGCGGCGATGGCTGCAGTGGTGAAGTCGTAGGCTCAGTTGTTTCCGCCTTCTCGATGCGACGCGTCAATCCAGAATATATGCCCGCCACATTTCCTTTGTCAGATAGGCTACAGCGATTACGAACAGTTCTTCAGCCTCTGACCCATATTTTGAGTTGTGGGGATGCGTACCCATTCAGCTTCAGGATGAGTGTAAAGGTCGTATATCATGTCGACCATTTCCAATTCGAAATCAGCTTCTTGACATGTGAACTTTGAAGGAATCGAACTCTTCTTCATTTCCAAACGGCTTGCTGTCGAGGAGGTGCCATGCGACGAACATTCGTGTTAAATGACGTTGAAATGCTACGGCTTGACGATTCTGTGATCATCAGGAGTCTTTGAAGGACAAAAGTCAAGAAAACAGTGAGAGAACACTTCTCATATGCTGAAGATGAAGCATGAGGCCGACTTAAATCACCGAATTCAAGTAAACAGTGAGAGAACATCGCGCGAAGTATGGCCGGATCCCCGTGAATTGACAATGGCCTCAAGAAAGGACCCACAATTAATGTGATGCTTGAAAGCCATGGTTTCAGGGCAACCTCGGCCATTGCCGAGCACTCGTGTCCTTCTACCATTTTGACAACAACAAACCCTGGACGCGTTGCATTACTTCCTCAGCATTCAGCGAAGCCGTAAAATGTACCTCCCCGAGGCAGTGTACCATCTATTCTGGCTTCCATCGCGACAGCGCTATGTGAGCTTTTCGTTTCCAACCCTCGACTTCGGGCAGAACGGACAAGAACTAACGACAGAAGTAGCTTCCTCTCGAGAACCTAGCTCACGATGCGTGAGTTTCTGCGCCCACAAAACCTTTCTCCTTCTATCTATGGAGCGGAATGCCAATTCAATTCCCCAAGTTCGGCGCCTCAATTTCGGTTGATCGTGTTTGGCACACTGGCGTTCGGAATCCACGCGTTTACACTGCCCTCCGTGTCAGTCTAGACGTGTTCTCGCCGTCTGTGTGTAAAGCCATGTCCTTAGAAGTATGATATGAATCTCGAAATGGAAGATGGGAATACTTAATCGCTGCTCTTTTGTTCGGCGGGAGGGTTCCCGGTCCTGGTTCTCTTGTCTTATTATGGACGGGAGGCGCCCTCAGAGGTAAGCTTTTGTATTTCTACCCGAATGCTCCTAACGACCCTCTCCGGACCAGTTCTGGAACAACCGCGTTCAATATTGTTTTCTACGCGACTAGAGCAGATCTTCCTTGTTCTCTCCCTCGCCTAACAGCACAGGATCTCCATTGGCATGGAGAGCATGAATTCCTCGTGCTATGACGGCAGAGGGACCGTCCAACCCGGTCCGCTATAAAAGCCTTGTCACGATCCGTGTCACTTTGTCTTTGCACAACAGCCTTCCTCCCCACCACCACCACCACCCTAGAAACATCTAGATTTTGTTCATGAACACTCCTACCAACGAGGCTCCCAATTCCTCGAGCGTCAAGCGAGAGAAACTCGGGTTTTTTCATGTGGCGTACGAGCCGCCCGCACCGTGGTCGTTCAACAGTTTTTCAAGTGGCATAGCAGATATTCTCAACCATGGATCCTAGGCTACGCTCATGCTCTACGACGCGCTTACGATTGCACCCGTGCCCGTCCTGCAATACTTGACAGCATCGTTGTGGCTTTGTATGGTCCCAACTTTACATCTCTGTGTCGCGTACGCCGCTGGGTTTGGGCTCGTACGTCTATCTCTTCTTACTCCGTGCTGCTCCTGAAACGCCTAAAGGTGGAATCGTGGGTGGCGATGAGCGCTGCGCCGTTCCTCGCCACGCTCAGAACTGCTGTTATCGTCTGCCTTACAACAGGCGCCTGGTCATCCGTAACCTCTAGGATCATGTCCGTCGTCCCCTGCTGATCGTTGTCATTTACTGATTATTGTCACAGAGAAGAGCAAAGTGTCATCATCGACTCATCGTTCAAGTTACATTTCTTTCCCAAGTTCGCGGAAGGTACGAGTCAGCCCTTCGTAAAGACGTCGTCGTGCTCATCACCTTACTTAATCAGTTAGCCTCGCGCTTGACCTCAAGAGGTCTCTTGGTCGGTCTTCTACCTACATCGACGTCTCCGTGTTTAATATCCTTCTAGGACCCACTTCCCTTCCTGGACCAGACGAACTCCATATGGCGCCCAAGTGTCAAGGATGGGAGGCATTATCGGGCATCATACTGCACCTCCGAACGTCCATCACCATCGCTCTACAGCTGTGTGTTCAAGTGACGCTTCTCTATCTCTACGGATCCATTCCCCAGTGGACAGTCCTCACCCTCGGCTTCGTGCTGCCCGCCCTGTCAACGTTCATACCTTTGTCGCGCTTTGGAGACGCAGGTGCGTACTCGATTCATTACCTTATTACACTTTACTGATCACTCGTAGGCTACGTGTTCTGGACGAATGATAAACACTATACTCGTCTGCGCGGATTGCATCAAATGATCTTTTATCCTTCCGTTTATCGCGAGTCGTTGATCAAGACAGGCGGACTGGAGAAACTGTCCAAAGGTTCGTCAGTCCCGACGTAGTCTATCCGCTCCACTCACGACACTATTTCGTAGAGTACGCCAAAGAGTTTGAGAAAGTCGGTGCTTTGCGCTGGAACGAACAGACACTCGCTATGAGTCCGCCTCCCTCATGGGCTTGGGACGTCGTCCGACTTCTTATCGACTACTGTCCCGTGAGTACATTTCTTCAGATCCACCTCCGCTTCTCATTTTCGAGAAGATACTTTACGGGAGCATTTTCAGTTATCTATTCCCGATAGACGCCAATCTCCTGGTATCTTTGGCGCTCATGCAACTCTCGTACTCAAGCATCAAGCAGGACATCATTTTCATGAAACAGCTTTCCCGCGTGCAGCCTCTTAATGTCCTCCTTCAGTCGGCAAAAAGATTCTATGACGCCCTAGAGATGTCTCCGGCGATGAAAGATGGGCAAGTCAAAGACCTCAAGTCGAAGGGTGGATTCGCTGTTTCTCTCAGGTTAGTCTCAACGCCGTCGTGTTACTAACCGAGTTTACTAATGTGCACTTTACACAGAGACATTTCCTTTGGATATACGGACGGTAGTAATGTTCTCAACGGAGTGTCCTTTGACGTCTCTCCCGGCGACCTCGTCGTAATCATTGGCGATAACGGATGCGGAAAAACAACCTTACTAAACCTCGTCGCTCGCTTGATGGACTGCACCAGCGGAAACATCTTCATCAACAACACCAACATCACCGACATCGACCTGACGTACCTCCGCAAGTCTATCGCTATCCTATCTCAGACGGACGACCTATATCCTCTTTCCTACCGTGATAACTTCCTCATCGGCGCGCCTGCGGACATCGGATATGAAGACGACGTCCTTGCTGAGGCATGCCACTTGGCTGGATCCTCGAAGTACATCGAAAACTTGGAGCACGGTCTGGATACGCTTTATACCCCCGAAACCTTCTCGACTGGCTTCAACACTTGTTTCTCTAGCGCCCCGATTACTCCAGCTGTCTTGGCCGAACGCGATCGCGAGCAACCTATCCGGATGCCGACGAAGATCTCTGGGGGTGAATTGCAAAGGCTACTGTTGTAAGTAGGCTATCTGTCTCCTAGTGTTGATCAAGCTAACCTCGACGTCCTAGAACTCGCATGTTCACCAAAATACTTGCTGCGAAAGACTCGTGTGGACTGATGCTCGTCGACGAAGGATTATCTGCATTGGACCCGGTCGCCGTAGAACGTATCTCCAAGGCTCTCGTGGACTTTGTAGACGATGGAAAAACGATGATTGCTGTTACTCATACGCTCGTCCCGCTTGTACATCGCGCGAACCTCATCTTGTAAGCTCCTCCTTTTTGCCTTCTGGGAAATATGAGGTATTCACCGCGGTGGTAGGCGTATGGAAGGAGGCACGATTGTCGAGCGTGGTACTCACGCCGAACTTGTGGGCATGGATGGGGAGTATGCAAAGATGTACAAGGCTCAGACCAGTGGTGTAGCTGACTCTGAAGTGGCCTGAGGGTTTTTGGTTTCTTCTTCTTCTTCTCTCCAGTTATGACTTTATTTCTGTAATGACCACGGACATTAGTAGTTACACGCTACGACTTGTACATGCGACTTGTACATGCATGCGCCTTCAGCAAGTTATTTAAACACTGACCTGAGACCGCTTTTTCTTGATGATACGCTCCCGTTAGTCTTGCGTCGTCGAACCGCTGTCGAGAACCGCGCTGCCGTCAAGGTCACTTAACAGCAGAGTCACATTGAACATCGCTGTAAAGACAACCTCCATAACGACACTGTAGTCGACTGCTACAGCCGTTACTAGGCACAGGTTCCTTTAAAGACTGATTTCATCTCGGACGCCATGGAGCCTCTGAACTCCGCCCAGCTCGAGCGGTCATTCTCACTGAGCACCGCTTCTATGTTGGCAGCCCCTGCGATACATACCGGTCATGAGAAAATGCCAAGAGTCGTCGAAGGAGAACTCACACTTGTAATGGCCCTTCTGCCTGTTGTCATAATTAAACCATACCCATCCCGTCGCAAGTATCTGGATTTTGCCCGTCGTCTGCGTATCGCACGACGTAGTCGTAAGCTAGTGAAGCGAGCTAAGGAGCATAGAATGCAAGTATATATATCTGGACAGACCGAGGCGCCACACTGCTTTCCGTCCTTCGTTGCGAGGTTGACCGTAACTTTCCCCGAATCCTGGTATTGAACATCGAAACTTGGATATAGTCAGCGAATCCTGTCGAGAGAGGAGGAGGAAGAGAGCTCACGCGGTCGACTGTGAGTTTGTAAACTCAGTGAAGACTGTAACAGATTCCGAGGCCGATGCTATCCCTCGCACTCCAGCCGTAAAACTGAACGTGCTATTGACACCGATCGTTGAGGTTTCTGTACATTATGACGTTTTGAATACCATCGTCTCGTTGAGGTGAAACGACAGACTGGTTACGGTTTGCGTCGAGCCCGTCTTCCATCCTTGGTCAGTCTCTACTGAAATTGCACCACTCGTATTCGAGATGGTGCCAGTTGGAGCAACTGTCATGTTGTGGCAAATGGGGTCGTCTATACATATGCAGGAACTTCGGTTCAAGTGGGAAGTCAAGGTATACTTGGACAAGGCACTTACTATCTAAGGAGAGCTGCACGACCTGGTCCGAAACACAGAATTGGGCTCCCATATCGGGATACTGTAATCCAAGAACGTCAGAAAAAAAACAGGTGAGCTCGTTCCTAATTGGTTACATACCTCCTTTGGATTGGTTAAGATGTTGCGAGAGCCATCTCCCCAATTGTCATCTGCATATTTCTCTATGGCGTTCCATCCGGGAACTAAGCAGACTTTTGTCAGCATACCCGCACGACGTGATTATGAAGCCTCACGAGTCTTGGCCTCCTCAATTGGCAGGTTTCCGCAGCTTGGCGCCGCGCGTTCATTGAGCACAGAGTCCGAACCCTCACCAAGAGGATAGCGACCCAGCATTGATCCATCTCTATGATACGCCACGACCTCTCGATTATCCGTGTCCACAGCAATATATGTGACGTTCCCAGGAAGGGAAGGCTTGCGCATTGGGGCGTCGCCTGATACTCCCTGCTCGCGAATGTGGAGGTTAGTACACGGACAAGTAAATGAAACTTGTACCTTTTCATCCGGCGAATTTTGATTCTGGTCGGGTGTCGGAACAGCATGCAAAGATCCTGCCAGAAGTATCGCAGCAGCCAAAGTGAGCACGAAGTGAGTCGTGGATAGCATTAATAGAGGGTGTAGCAACTGGTCCAGCCAGTTAGTGACGTGAAAGTAGAGGGGGAAAGAAGCACCGGGCTCGAATAGTCAAAATCTAGCGCACCACTGGGTGTATTAATACCCATTGTGCATTGTAGGATCGTCAGAGAAACCGGAATCCCAAGCAGACATACATCAGCTGTGAAAGAAGATATGCAGAGGTATCCGGCTATCTCCAACACGACTCAGAGATGTTGGAATTCCAAGTGCATTGCTGCACTCGACTCCGGCTCCCGATCCCGGCGCACTTCACCGGTGCCATCACCACAGACTCGCATCTATTCCTCCCGACTCCCTTCTATGTTTGTAAACCCTCGGATTGATATTTATAGTACATACTTGCAGTGCATTTAAAGCCCTTTATGTAGTCAGTACATTCCAGTTTCGAATTTGCGGGTTTTCCGTACCTGTCCAGCCCCGTCAACGTCCTAACTCGCATGTTCATCGATGTGTCGTTCCCGCTCTCGATGTTTTCTTCTCGCGCAAATCCGAAATTACCGACCGTTCACCCCGTTTCCTTGCCGCCGCATCGCTAGCCGTCGCTTGCCATTTCCCGCATTGTCATTTGCCTGTTGGGCCGAAGCCATCTGTTGCGTCCGTCGCTGCGTGTAAGGCCCGAAACCTACTACTGTCGAATCGTCGTTGCCTGTACGTCATCTCCATCTATTCCATTCCGTGGTGGTAGTAAATGTGTAGACAACACACATGCCACCAAGAGTTGTACCGGAGGAATGGAGAGATAAACTCCACCGCGAGTCTCTATGATGAGGTCCCCGCACTCGGATGGCATTCCCGCAGAATTTGATCAACACCAAAAAGTATCATGGCGGTCAAGCGTTAAGGAAAAAAAGACACGCGTCGCCTTAAGCGCGTTATCGCCGCTTTAGCGCTAAGACCTTGACTTGGAAGTGGTTGGGACCTGTCCCTGTCAATTCAATCGGCCTCGATTTACGGATAAATGTCGACCGTGAACGTCGGAGAGATCCATAGGGTACGTGGAAGAGAAAGGAGAAAGCCGCAGAGCGCATGGCTGTACGGTGTAACGCTCACGTGGTCATCACGTTATGGTCGCGTAACGGCATGCAAGCATCTAACATATTAGAACGCAAGACAAGCTCCATAACAAGACTGTAATCAACTGCTACAGCCGCTACTTCTCGCACCCTCCTTCAAAGACTGATTTCGCCTCAGACGACATGGAGCCTTTGAACTCGGTCCAGCTCGAGCGGTCGTTCTCACTGAGCACCGCATCTATGCTGACAGCCCCTGTGAGAAAGGTCAGCCACGAGAAACTTCAGAGAGCCATCGAAGCCAAGAAAAGGGGGGACTCACACTTGTAATGATCCTTCGTTCTGTTGTTATAATTGAACCATATCCAGCCGGTAGCATATATCTGGATTTTGCCCGTAGCCTGCATATCGCACGACGTAGTCGTAAGCTAGAGAGTCGAAAGTAGTGAGGCGCATATAAGGCAGGGATGCATATCTGAACTTACCGAGACCTGACACTTCTTTCCGTCTTGGGTAGCGATCTTGACCATAGTCTTTGTTGTATCCTGGTATTGGACATCGAAACTTGGATACAATCAGCGAGTCCTGTCGAGAGAGGGAGAAATAGAGCTCACGCGGTAGACTTTGAGTTCGTAAACTCAGCGGACACTGTAAAGGATTGTGTGGTCGATGCAACCTCTGGCACACCAGCCGTAAAACTGAACGTCCTGGAGACCCCGATCGTTGAGGATTCTGTACATTAGAGCATTTTTAATACAATGATCGCGTGGAAGTGAAACGACAGACTGGTTATGGTTTGTGTCGAGCCCGTAGTCCATCCTTGGTCAATCTCCGCTGTAACTTCACCGGTCGTATTCGAGATGCTGCCCTTTGGAGAGCTTTTCGTGTCGTGGCAAACGGGATCTTCTGTACAAACGCAGGAATGGCTCAGCCCGGAAGTCGACGTATGCTTGGAAGAGGCACTCACTATCGAAGCTCAGTTCCACGACCTGTTCCGTCACGCAGAACTGGGCTCCCGAGTCGGGGTACTGTAACCGAAGAACATCAAAAGAGAGGTAGAGCTCGCTCATAAGTAGTTGCATACCTCCTCTGGATTGGTTACGATGTTGCGAGAGCCATCTCCCCAATTGTCATCTGCATATTTCTCTATGGCGTTCCAACCGGGAACTACGCAGAGTTTTGTCAGCATACCCGTACGACGTGATTATGAAGCCTCACGAGTCTTGGCCTCCTCAATTGGGAGATCTCCGCAGCTTGGCGACCCGGCGCGTTCAGTGAGCATAGAGTCGGGACCATCCTCAAGAGGATAGCGACCCAGCATTGATCCATCCCGAAGGTATGCCACAATCTCTCGACTCTCCGTATCTAGAGCGATATACGTGACGTTCCGAGGGAGGGAAGGCTTGCGCATTAGGGCAGCGGCCGTTGCTCCCTACTCGCGAATGAGGTTAGGAGTCGGTATAGACAAGTATATGAAACCTGCACCTTTGTATCAAGCGAATTTTGATTCTGGTCGGGTGCCGGAACAGCATGCAAAGAGCTTGCCAGAAGTACCGCAGCAGCCAAAACGAGCACAAAGTGGGTCGTGGATAGCATCAATGGAGGGTGTAGCGACTGGTCCAGCCAGGCAGTGACGTGAAAAGGTAGAAGAAAGAAGCACCGGGCTCCAATAGTCGAAATCTGGCCCCCTACAGCTTGTATTAATACCATTTCGTATTGTAGGATTGTCAGAGAAACCTGGAATCCCAAGCCAACGAAGTACAAGGCGGGAACATGTTGTGCGCTGGCGATTGTAGTCGTGTCGTATGGCAATATTGAAACGCAGCAGACATACATCGTGCGTGAGAGAAGGTACTATCCGGCTGTCTCCAACACGACTCGGAGTGGATACTTGCCGAAGCTCGACACAAGCCGCCATGCGAATGGCAGGCATATCAACGAATTGTCATTCAGTACTCTGGCAAAGAGGGAAGTAAGAATTTCCGAGGGTTTGGCGAGGACGATGAATATGGTAGGAGCGCGTGGAGATGTGCTCGAAGAACACGAGGAATAGGCTGTGTTCGTCGTCGTCATTATCGTTGTCGAAGCATTCCGCAGACAGGTGAAGAAGTTGCTGGTACTAGCATCTATACAGCATGACATGTACCAGAGCCAGAACTCCTCGAGGCAGAGCGGAAGAGCGTCGTACTCGAGAGGCCACAGTGCTGGAGAACTGAACATGGACGTCGGACCTCAACCTGAAACACGTGCTGACGCGTTGAAGATCGCCAGGGTTGCCAGTCACGCGCCTGCGTAAATGTTGGTTGATTGCCTATCTGTCGTGTTTAATGGTGGAGATTCCGTGATCTCCAGCTCACGTAGCCACATATAGCCCGCGAGCAGCATCCCCGGATTCTTCAAGCACCAACCAGGAGAACTTGAACCCCATTTGTTTCTACTATTCAATCGCCAACTGCCGAATGGACAGAACAAGACATGAGGCGACGAATATGAGGAAGAATCAACGAAGCCTGTGCTTCTCGAAACCAGCTCGACGATCTGTCACTGGATGGCGGACATTCATGATACTGCTGGGCACTGACAACACAGCAATCACTCCACATGAACATAACTACGTGCTACCTTTCAGTGGACCTCACTATCAAGAAACAAAAGCATGAGCTAGCATTAGAGCATAACTACTATTTAGTCCCTTTGTTCTTGAGTCTTGATACCTACAACAAACCGTCTATTGAACTCGGAATACATAAGTATACTACAGTGGATGTTTCGAATCTCGTCCACGTTCGCAGACGCCTATACTTATAATATACGGTAAGCACACCAGGAAACTTACAATTCGCGCCAGTAACTGTTTGATAGCCAGATGTAAGTCCAGCGCCGACTCCTGATGATCAGAACGACGACTCGTCCCCCCCTCAACAGGTCAGCAGTAGCATCATCTGCTACTTGCGGCGCATGACGATCTGCGACTGAGCACATGGTGATTATAACACTGCGATGCCCAGCCAGCAACATGGATGTACGGACTCCGATTGAGTTGAGAAAAGTGCCCGAGGAAGATGGACGCAACACTCTTCTCAATTCCCCAATCCAGATTCCAGACGCTCTTCGGCTTCTCGATAAATGCGATGTTCGGCGGTGGTCATCTTTATGCCGACGTTATATCCTGTGTCGAATGGTACCCACGTCGCTTTCCCTACTCGTGTTGAACTCACCGGTGGATATTGTTGTCGAATAGATTGCGCTTTGACGGCGCGCCGCAGGCAGACATCGTTGAAAAAGGTGGTGTAGTACGTTGGTGACATATGTCGCCTTGCAATACCGAGTCATACGCCCGCAGTTCGGGGAAACAGCAATGCTTTACTTGTTGCACAACATATCGACGGAGCAGGATACATGTTCAAGAATATTTGTCGTGTACAGACTCCACGAAGAGCTGAACTCTACGCGGTTCTCACGACTCACTCAAGGCCATCCGCATCAGAATCGGTCGTATAAACGAGTTTTGAAAACCCGTAATACTCGGTCTTCGAGAGACTAGAGTATCGGCTCTGCAGTGATCATCGACGTCAACAAGGGAAAGAAGTCTTTTCAGAATAGAAGCATACCCGTTTTAAGAACCGCCGAAGCCCTTTATCTGCAGGATCCGCCCATAGGAACGCGCAGATCGCGTCAGAGAATGCTGGGAGCGAGAGCAGTTGACGGAGGGCATATCGCCCGATGCCTCGACGACGATACTCGGGCTGGATGACTATAGCCGGGATGTACAGGAAGGGCGTGATAAAGAGGTGTGCGGCCTCTCCCTCCCAATCACCGTCTTCCGCGAGCTCGCGAGCCATGAAGCCGCGCGGCCCCAAGATCTTCGCTCCGAAGCGACCTAGTTCCTGGATTGGATATGAGTTCTCGGGATAGCGCGCGACGTGAAACGAGATGGCATACCT
The DNA here is from genome assembly GCA_036872995.1 of Hymenopellis raphanipes. Taxonomy (NCBI): domain Eukaryota; kingdom Fungi; phylum Basidiomycota; class Agaricomycetes; order Agaricales; family Physalacriaceae; genus Hymenopellis; species Hymenopellis raphanipes. Next base: position 114,186 of record JAYMDG010000013.1, read on the forward strand.
CCGACCAGTCGTCAAGGGCGCGGACAAGTTCAGCAGGGCCTCCTGGCGGACCGACGCGATCCTCATCTGGATCGATATGCTGCACTGCGACCATACCGACCTCTGTGCCGTTGATTTGTATGGATACCCTGATGTTCTTGGGACAACAAATAAGTGAGTCCTGACTCGTTGGATAACAACATGAACGGCGTACCTTTATGAAGGGAAAGTCAATGATGTTGTCGGTCTTGAGGTAAGGCAGATCGCGTTCGGCGGGCGGACTCATAACGAAACGAATATCATCGAGGGACGTGAAGAGCGCCATGACTGCAGGAGCGACTGGTCAGAGCGTCCTTTATACCATGAAAAAAGCGTACGTATAACTTACGTTTATACGACGACGTGGAAGAACGTGTTTCGCATTCAATCTTTGAGCGACGCCATTAAAGAAGGATTGAGGATCGACCGAAGTAGAAGACGATTGCTTGACTGTTGACAGTCAATTAATTGAGTGGTGTACTCCGAAGTAGGGATCAACGGTGGACGTACCAGACTTAAGAGCCTGGAGAAGATCAAATTTTAGGATGACAAGTTGGTGAACATGAAGGAAGGAAGAAAGAAAGAAAGAACTGTCTGGCTTGTCCTTGTTTCTCTCTTCGGCACAAGTCGGCATAGCGGCTAACCCCGGCTCGGTTCCAGGGCTGAGTGCTCCTTGATTCTGCCTCTGGATATATCCCATCTTGAATCATTTGGACTTACTAGAGCCACAGCGACTTTGCGAGAGTGCAATAAACTGCCGATGCCCGACCAACTTACGGCGCGGATTCGCACGGGGACTGAAGCAAAACCCAGCAAGCATTTGGATTGAAAAGCGCCACGCATGCGGGATCTTGGTGTCGAGATTAATAGAGAGTCGTAAACATGAGTACTAGTACAAGCCAGTCCGTATTCCAAGGTAACTATCGATACAAATGACTGATTCGGGACGGAGATTGCGGGACAGTTCGGGAGAAAGACAACTAGTTGCTGATCAGAACTTCTTACGATGTGTAAGGGTACTAGATGGAACGCACTTCTATGTTAATAACAGCTATGCATCCCGAAGCTAGCGCATCCGCGCGCGTCTACTTCTGTGTCCGAATCTGCGCCACTTTCAGCGGCTGCAGGTAGGTCGTGTGTGGCCCGAGGAACAACGACGACGGTCGTGTCTTCATATGACTCCAGAGGTAGTGCGGCTTCAGAAGGAATAGGCGCTGAGATGGCCATCGCCACTACAGATCTCAATCAACGATCGCAATCGGGCGCACTGATAGGACTCACGCGACGTGAATAGGAGCGATATCAGAACGAGAAAGTTTCCTTTCATATTGAGTAAGTAGGATGGGTGTAAAATGGTCTTTGTAGCGAACAGCATCCTCTGCGCTGGGGCTTTATATACACACAACAGTAACCACGTCCAAATGCAGCCCCGTGCTTGTTGAGGACGAACATAAGGGCTTGACCGATTTAGGAACAAAGATCAGCGGCGAGTCGATTCGAGGACCGGAGTGCACCAGATTCACAAGAACGAACGGCGAGGTACGCGTGGCAAGTAATACATTTCTAGAGATCCGGTCAGACGGCCATTGTTCAAAGTACAAGACTTAGCTGGAAAGGCTGAAGGTGTGGGGGTGGTCATCAGAAAATGTTTTGTATGTTCTTGTCCTCCTTCGATTGCCGACGTCGAAGGACCTGAAAGACTACTTCAGAATGTATGAGTCCCGTTTGGGAGTCTGACCGAACCGCGATCCGTGCGCCACACATCCAAAAAAAGTTAGCAACTCGCATCCATATTGTAGTCCATTGTTAAAGAAAGAAACACCAGCGAAATACTAAACTAAATGAGTTACAAATGTAAGTACAAGTAAGTAAAAATACACCTCACAATGGCAAAGTCCATAAAATCATAAACTCTCAAAAGGCCATCCCCAGCTAGGCATCCTAAACATATTCTTCTTCCCAATCCTCACACTGCCCTTAAATGGCAGGCCCTCCAACATCAGCCCACCCTCCGCTACCGGCAAACCCGGCACATCCACCTCCACCGCCACTGTTCCCACCAGCCCGGCCAATGCACCATCCTTCCCAAAGACCACTTTGCTCACAAAATTGCTAAACTCTGTTTGTCGCCCGGGAAGCACCTCCAGCGGTACATCTTCAATACGGGCTGTAACGGCATAAGCCGCGCCTCCATCTACCTCTTCTCCTGGCTCGAGTGATATACTCGCACACCTACTCTCAAGCCAGTCATCAGGGCGAATGTGGGCAAAGGCGCGTTCGGGGAGCGGATCTGGGAGTGGCGGCGTTGGCGGGGGGTCCACTAATAATCTGGGCCAATAAGAATCCGGCGCCTCGCCGTCAAAGACAAGGACATCTGGAAAAACGTGTGTAACGTTGAGTGAGATATTCATACCCCGCGGGAGGACGACGCGGGCAAAGACGACACCACTCGCGAGAAAAACATTGCCGGGTTTGATCTTCATGTCGTGGATAGTGACATTCCGCAGCACCCGTGGGCGGGGATGGGGCGCGGGGAACTCGGCTTCGATGTCGAGATTCGAGATGAGCGGAGTAGAAAGTATAATAGCGTTGGGTAATGCCGAAAGGTAGCGTGAAAGAAAAGTCGAAAGAACGTGGGACGAGCTAGACGGTGGTGGTAATGCCGAGCCAGTAATGTCGATTGTAATGTTAGGATGTGTCGTGGTGAATGAGGCGGTCGTTACAGCTGCTATCGGCACATCTGGAGGTAGTGAAACGGAGAAAGGGAGTGGCGGAGCGGTAAAGTTGCAGGAGAGGGGAGCAGGATCCACAAGTGTGGCGCGAGCAGATAAAGCGAGATGATCCTCTACGGTGGACACACTGAATGTTTCTAATGTTATAAGATCTGCGATGGGGGGAAATGGTACTCCTCGTCCAGGTTGAGGAAGGCCAGGTAATTGAGGAACTAGCACTAAGGTTAATTGAGGACCAAATGCAAGAGAATCAACACACCATCAAAGACAACATATGTCTTGACATTGAGGAACTGGTGGTAGATCTTGTTTCTCCAGCTGAACTCACCCAAAGCACCGCCCAGGATGGAGACAGTCCCAACTTCAATATTCACCATAGCCCTTCCTGTCCTCCAAGCATCACTGAAGAAGGAAACAAGGTCTGTAGTGTTCCGCGTAGGCTGGATTAATACGGTAGTGGACACTGACCGCAGCCAAGACGAGTCATAAGGCGGGTCGATAGTCAAAACCACCTGCTGCGGCGGTATGTCTACGGTTGCCAAGAGCTCGCCGCCGTCTGAGACAAGGCGAATCTTGCAAAGGTGCACCGAAACGACATCCACTTTTCGGATGCCCCAGCGCCCAAATGCCTTCCACATCTCCCGAAACAGAGTATCCCCGTCATCAGAGTTGACGCCTATAGCCCTACCAGCGTCTAGCCCCATCTGGCCGTCTATGCGCGTCCATATTCCGCCAGACTCGGTGACGTTGAGAACGTCAACACGGCTGGGCCCTTTAAATTTCATGGCCTCATTAAGCACCATCTCGGGTGATATTTGGGAGACCTGGGCGGCGTAGGACCATGCCAGAAAAGCGAGTAGGATGAAGAGGACGATGCAGAGGCAAAGGGTGATGGAAAAAACGTAGACGAGCTGGGTGACGATCCGCCGTCGCGCAGTGGTGGGTGAGGGACTGCGGTCGACGTCGTAGATGAGCGAGCTCGATGGACTCGGTAACAACGGCGTGCTTTCTGTCGGGGGATCCAAGGCGCGGGTCTTGCCTTTACCTTTGCCCTTGGAGAGCGATTCAGAGTCGGCGTCGTTGTTCATGGGGGGCTACAGCATACGTTGTCGTCGTCGTCGTGACTGACAGTGACGAACGTGTGAGATGGTGCCGAAACATGGTACAATTCACGCACTTCTTCGCTGCCTGCAGTGAATTTAGTGGCCTGCTCGTCGTCTGCGACGACGTCGAAGATGTGTTGTACGTCGTTGATGATGGTGGTAAGAGTAAAAGAGCACGTTTATGCATGATCGGCACTTGATCGGCACCGGCTGCAGTGCCGGGAGTTCATGGTCTGTTTCGGTAAGATCGCCGACCATCCGGCCAGCGTTCAGTTCCTGTTCAATTCGGGGAGCGGCAGGCATATTTGCAAGGTAGGTATCTATTCGAAACTTTTTCTTGCTATGTAAATTGTCTGAAATTAAGAAATAAGAAACTGAAAGTATTCATTTGTGTGTCTGAGCATTGAGCACCGTGGCGCATTATTTGATGCCTGACGGGTCACTGAATGTACCTACCCACATGAGGCGGTGAGAACTGATGAGGTACCGTCGAGGATGAGTTGGAGCCTGCTTTCCCAATTAATCCGTTCACCGAGACCTGGATTGTAGGCGTGGAGCGATGAATGAGAGCCAATAGCAATTGTCAAGCTGACTGATCGGAAGCTCAGTCAAAGTGCGTACAATACCAGTGACCGGGAAAGGGGAAGAGGCTTTTCGATATGCGTTTTAGCTATACCCCAAGAGCCTAGCCAGAGAATATCTGAAGGTGCCGAACTCGAGCTCGAGATCGAACGCCCAGAACCTAGAGTCGTCGTCGATGTATTTGTAACGCCCACCAAATACGAAGTCCACGTACATCAATGTATGCTTAACATGAGCACACCAAGCACCATCCGACGGGACAGTCCGGCTCCAGCCAAAGGAAGGATAATGAGGAGGGAATGGCGTAAGAGGGTGACCATATGTGGATCATCACAAGTACTCGTCGTCATGGAGGAGTGTTCGCTTCTTAGTTTTGGTAAACGCCTGCCCGAGTCCTACTTAGTGCTCCAAGTCTCCTCAAGATTTTTAGTACTCATTCTCGAAGATAAAATCGTGTTGCTTTGGATTTACAGTGCTCTGAGCAGCCGTACCCAAATATCTGGCGTATACAATTGGCTGTGTGTGGAAGCCGTATGGAAACACATTCACCTGTGTTGACGAAATTGGAAAGTTCGATAAGACCGAGTATCGCTGGATGGTAGCGAGTGTGGTGCTTTCTGAGTAATAATAATATAGTGATTATTAATAATTATCAGAGTAACTTCGCTGATCCATTCTGTACGCAATCCAGGTGCAGTTTTGACCGGACCACTAGCCAGGAAACATTCAGTCCCAATTGGCGAATAATGTTGCGTTCGCCAAGAATTGAACGGGTGACCGCGATCTGACCGAAAATAGACGCCGGCAACTAACCGGCATCTACGCTTGGCTCCGTCCATCATCTTCATGTCGTTCTTCAAAGCGTTCCGCGGCGTGGTCAGTCCCACCCTTCCCACCCTTTTCATCGTCATTGACAATGCTGACAGCGCGCCATAACTGTCTAGTAATGCGCTTCCTTGTTGTCGACAACTGCGAGCTCACTGTTACTAGTCATAATCCATCTCTGGAGTCTTCACAAAGGGCCGTCCGCATGCTAAACGCGGCGCTTTCTGCTCCGTATCCCCGGGCGACACAAAGAACGCTCCACTGGACTTCAAGCTCGATGTCGAAGAGTCCGAGCCGGGTCCAGACGAAATGGGCACCATTCGACAATATCTCGAAGCAGAATCTCCCCCGCCCGTTCCATCGAATTATCCTCTTGTTGTTGACTGGTTTGGCGGCCGCGCTACTTGTGGTCCAGATCTCGGCGGCGTTACGCGTATATTGGTGAACCTGCAGAAAGAGCGCGATGAAAGCTTCGCAGGCAAACTTAAATCAAGTTGGAAATTCTGGTAGCCTCTTACTCATTTTGTACTACTTACTTTGTAGCTTATAACACTGGTCTCTCCACTCGCTTGCTGTGTCCTTCTTGGGAGCTTAATCATATCCACTACATCGTAACGTGGTGACCGAGCTTGGTCTTTGCGTCGAATCACACTTTTACTGCAAAAGCATGGAAATTAACTTTATCATGTAGGAAGACTAACATAATTAGATTCCAGGGTCGACCAGGAAAAGCTATGCATCGTTATTTGTGTACGTTGCGATGAATTCACAAGTCCCGAATCAACTCACGTAAGTAACAAATTATGTCTGCCGACAACCACCTGGACACGCCTCCCTTGGCTGATCTTCGCCTGACCACAGCTCCCACCAGCTGGACACCTGAATGTCCTCACCACGGACATGACGTGGATGAGTTCCCGTTCTTGACGGTATCTCCCGGTTCACACCGTTCTGCACCTCGACATACATGCTGATTACCCTGTTCCCAAGAATATCACCGTCTGGATACACTTGAAGGACGTCAAAATCGGTTATATCGCTGTAACACACGTAGATACCAGTTCAGAGCAGCTTCGTGGACCTGCCAATCTAGTGGAAGGACTCGACGACTGGGACGCGGTACACTACCCTTTTCCACCGCTGTTATTATCGCAGGATTAATATTCGGTTGCAGGAGATGGGTGATTTCGCCTCGAAGATTCTGGGCCGCGATGGTTTCATGTTCAACGGCGATGAACATGGTTGGGAGGACGAGGCCGCCTACCTGTTTTGCACGCCATTCCTTTACGTCCCCGGCATAAAGATCGAGCCTGAGTACCGCCGCCGCGGCATTGGCAGATGGGCATTGCGGCAGCTCCCCAAGCTCCCTGTGTTTTCGGACGCGATCTGCGTGTTCCTTTGGTTCCCTCCAGCAGACAAAGACCTTCGCAGATTTTACAAGCGCGTGCGTTTGATCGTGCTTCTTCCTCGGCTGCTGTACTAATCACCAGTCACTCTGAAAGACTGGATTTTCGCGCTTGGGCAGAACCGAGTATTACGGACTTTCCAATCTCTGACGCGGATGGGCTTGAAGATGAGGATTAGGATTGTAAACTCCGTCGGCAGCGCAGATTGATGCATAGTGATCCACATGCGAGTTATACTCTTTGTGCACGGCTCTTCCTGGGCATGCGCCCAAAATATGGGACATGTGTTCTGCTCTGTCAATATGTTGTGTAACAAGTAAAGCATTCTATTTCCCTCCAATCGAACAATGTAGACCAGAGATGCCCAATCACTGAGGGTGTAGAATCTCTCTACTTACGGTCAGTCTATCGACATGTCTGGTATCGCTATTTATCAACAGCATTACTACGAGCGCCGCGAATGGCCATCAGACCGCCGACATTGCGTACTGAGAACCCGAAAAGCAACCTACCTTCGTGTTTATGACCCAGGACAGCTAACGCGATGTTTCTTTGTTAAACACTACTCAATTTTTTTCCATTAACAGTGTCAGCAAGCATTGGACCTTCTTTGTAGGTAGGGATCATGCTTTGGATCATGCATTAAAGTGCTTCTGCACAACTGTCCCCAGGGCCCAAGGAGGGATTGTTAATATTCTATCGACGGGCGCACCAGTCTGCCTACACAGCTCGTGGAAGCAGGACACTAGCACCATAACCTTCTTTCTCTCGGCGATTTGGGGTGACGTAAGGAGATCTGATGTAGGACCGGGGTATGCAACCTTGTCCGTGTTTGATCGAAGAAGAGCGCTTTCTTCTCATTATACTTTCATCTCACAAGGATCCGGAAGGAGGCTTGAAGGATAGGACGAGTCCCCGTCGAAATTTTCTTTCTAACCCCCCTACCCATGCACTCGGCAGCCCTCCAGAATGACTATACGAGTTTCTTGTATTCCGTGGCTCGCGGCTATACTCCTCTTTACCCCGACGCGCTTCAACCTCATCCCTCGAAGCACTTCTTTGTTGAGGGCGTGCAGATAGGCGACCTGGTGCTTCGTAATGCGACTGGCTCGGTACTCTACATTGGCATCAATATCACGAAACCTGCCGACGACCCACGAAACTGGCAGAAGCTACCGAAAGACTACGAGTCACTCGTCCTTGAGCCAGGCATCGACTACACCGTCGAGACGTCACATTTTCAGAGTCCGGGGATCCTTTACACGACAACGAGTGGACCGGACTCCTTTGACTTGCGCCATATTCCACAGGCTGGGTGCGTGTCCTTTATTCGTGACAGCTAACAATCTGACAAGGAATGAGCAGGAATGACACGTTGGAGAAACTTGAATTCTCCACGAGCGCGACCGCAGGGGCGTACTGCGGACTACCATTCGGCGGCTCGTCTCACGAATGCACGCCTGTCGGTTTTCAGAAGATCCAAGCCTTCGCACTGCGGCATGGGCGCTCTTGGTATCACCAAGCCATCAAAGTCGACTCTTTGGATCTACAGAACGGCGACCTATGCGTTGTTACTGGCTGCGAGAAGGCGTCCTACTGGATATCTGGATTGTTCTTGTCTGCAACGTCCGAGTCTCGCTTTACGAAGAGACTCCTCGTGCCCAAAGTCGAGGAGGGTATTGTACAGCCGATTCGTATGTTGGAGAAATGTGACGATGAGACCACTCCGACAATCCTCGACTACTCCCTGCAGAGTGGGCGAAAGCCTACTGCTCACCGATATGCCAAGCAAACGTGTTGTATCGCTTTCCGCGGTTTTCACGTATCTTTAGGGGCCTCTATCTATAACGACTTTCGTAGGCCATGGACTACTCGCGAAAGATTATGGCACGCGCTGCCAAGGATTCTGCGACCGCCCACGAAGACCTGGCCAATATTTGAGCACCAAATTCCGGTAAGCTTCCAATCATAGAAAGAACTCTATGAGCTCACTGCACGACAGCCTCACCACCCATGCATTGTTATCAACGATCTCGTGCTCTCATCGGTTAGTTCGTACATACGTGCATCCCCTCTATTCTTCTCACAGTGCTCCTCGTACAGAACAGCCGAATTAAAACGGCCGTAATTCATGATGCGGACATTCTTTCCGTTATTCAACCGGTCAAGCCCTCATGTTATCCCTCCGGCATATACTCACTTTATGTTTATCTTAGGATGATAAACTCGTTCCCGATGACAACGAACTAGCGCGCCGGATGATTGCTAAATATTTCGTTATCTTCGATTCCGGTTCGTGTCGCGTTTCCTCCTTCATTCATTGGCTCATTTCCTCCCAGCGGGTCGGGCGCTCCTTAAAGACAAATTTGAGGTGAAGTTGACCCGGTTTGAGGAACGCTGGGTCGGGGGAAAATTCAAGCCTGGAGTCCTTCCGAACAAAGCTGACACCACTCGATTTGTATGTTTACGCCGCAAGGGTGTGGCTAGCGATCTACAGCAGGTGTGCGGGTATACCGCTTGAGCATAGGCGGAGGCGCGGCTTACGCTGAAGTTGCGGCGCGCATTGGGAATTTACCGCTGGAGGTGCTCCCTGGGCGGCAGACAGAGTTCAGCAAGTTTGTGAGTAAGATGGTGTTTGCGAAGGATGGCGCGCTGGCTGTGCTGGTGTGTGCGGTGGAGGTAACCGGGTTGCCAGTAGCGGAGGCGTCAGGTTGCTTGGAGTTTATGATGTTATCAACGTGTGATTGTGAGATGTATTATTCTCTACTTTACTTGTACTTACAGTTTGTACTACTGACGATTGTGTGTGGTGGCCGACTGATGTGGCCGCGAACTATTGAATGGGGTTCGGGTCAAGCTCTCAACGGTTTGCATATGTGGCGCACGGGTTGACATGCTTACTCCGCGCCAAGTACTCATGGCCGTCCCCACTCTTCAACTTTGAACAACAGTTGTCTGACCGGATCTGTAGAACTATAGAACTATTGAATGGGGTTCAGGTCAACCTCTCAACGCGTTGTATACGTAGCGCACGGCTTTGACATACTCCCCGCGAAGTACTGATGACAACCCCCACTCTTCAGCTTCTACTTTGAACAACGGTTGTCTGACCGGATCTGTAGAACTATATTACTGGCGGGCAACGGCGCCCTGGCCCCGCAAGTTTGCCGTTGATTTTTGTTTATAAGTCAATCCCGGCGAGGTGTTGTTCGCTACAAAGACCATTTTACACCCACCCTCACAGCCAACAAGCACTTCATGAAGGGGAACTTACTCATGCTCTTATTCACGTCTCGTTAGTCCTGTCGGTGTGCCCGGCTGTGATCGTTGCTTGATTGAGGCCTGTAGTGCTCGCTATGGCGATGTCATCTCCCGTCCCTGCTAGAGGCGTGCTGCCCTCGAAGGATTCAGACGTCGTTGTGAGTTCAGACGTTTCGTCTATCTATTCCTTATTGAATCCTCTTTGAAGGTTCCTGAAGCCGCAGCTGTTAAAAGTGGCGCAGAACCGGTAGTAGACGAGCGTGGATGTGATCCGTTTGGCGCGCATAGCTGTTATTAAAGTGTACGACAGAACCATGCAGATAATTTCAACAACTGTATGGTTGACGGGAGTATCACGCTGATGGCCGCTGATGCCCCATCACCCGGCTGGTCAGGACCTCGAAAACCAGTTGCCATATATACATAATAAGGTAGTTATTTTGTATTTTTGGCAAATCAATTGAACAATGAGTCAGCCTGATGTGAATGCGTCTTTTTACCGCTTACCATGTCACCTTGTGGTGTTGGTCAATTCTGTGGGCATTCCATCAGAGTGCGGGGACCTCCGTCATAGAGACTTGCGGTGGAGTTCATCTCCATTCCTTCGGTACACTCTTGCTGGCATGTTTATTGTTGACACCTTTTCATTCATTCCTTCCTTGCCTCCTTCATTAACTTAAGAAGTATGGTAACGGTATAATGGGTTGGGTAATTCACGGGACGGCATCTGACTGGTCATATTGCGATATACCGCCACATACCGCCATTAGCAGAGTGATTCTGCAACCTGCAAGATGCACTTGAGCGTTTTGTCATCCTGGCAATGCTCAGAAGCTATCTCTTCCTTCTTGCCAATACACCATCGATGTGCCTGCTGGCCTCAGAGGCTCAGAATATGTTTTGAGACCTCTCATATACCTTCTCCTTCATTTTCTTTCAGTCTTTCCCTAGATTTGGACTGCAGCAGCCCTTGGATCCGTTCTTGGGCTCGTCTTCCCATCACGTGATGACACTGTTTTGACAAAGACTTAGATTCACGCTATGTAAGCCCTCACAACGAGGTAGCTGTATACCTGTAGAGTGTCCGGCGCGGGCTTCGAATACCTGCCTCACTGTATTTGCTTCCATTAATGTGGTCAAGATGATTGTCGGGTTGGTGTAACATTGTGGACGCATCCTGAGCTCGAGCAGTGCGTCTTCATTATGTTTTATCTCCTTCAATTTCCTTCGCCATCCTCAGACCTTGCCTGCACCATATGTTCATGTCACCCTTGACGGCTATCCCATTACTAATGCTGTGCCATTCTCACCCTCTCGACTACATCATCCTCCGAAGTTGTCTGTCACACCTTACTCGCGGTATTACCCGTGCTACTCCTTAACATGTTGTCATCATCGACAATGCTCCACTATTCATGAGTTGTGACCGTTGTTTCGAAGGACGACAAATGTGTCCTTCAGAATTTGCCGGATACCGATCCTTGCTTCTTAAGAACTGTGAGATGGCCTCCAGCTCTGAAATTTGGTTTTTGCCGGCGCTTTCGCTTTTCTTATTTGGACACAGATCATTGCTGAGGGTTCCAACAGCTGTGGAGAACATTCCAAGGATGACTGGGGCCTTCTTGTTCTGACAACAGCCATTACTCGCTGTGTAATCCCTCAGGTCAGAGCAGCAACATATATGGAACGACAGTAACGGGCTTGAAGAAACCCGCCAACCCATACACAGTGCTGGAGGACTGAGCATGGTATATTTGTGCAATTTATTTTGACCTCAACAAGCCCAACCTCACTCAGAAACGACGTTTGCGAGGAATTTCTCGATTCGCCGAGCTGCCCGAACGATCCGGCAGTTGCCGGATAATGATTGGCTAGCTGCGATCGCATCTCTCTCATCTCACCACCACAGCACGACAGCGACGTTGTGCTCGTCGGCCCCAGAACTTAAGTATTCTGGGGCTTATCCAATGTCTCTTCTTTGTCTTCTTTTGCTTTTCTGGTGTGGTTCGCCCTCGAATACAGTTCGGGGTGCATCCCGGTGCGCGTCTGCGCGACCAATTCGATGCAGATTCGACACGCATAAGCCCTCTGAACGAGGTTGCATTACCACTGGATTGTCTTGGTGGGCTTGGGGCCCCGCCTCGCCGCTGATCACCCAACATTACTTAGGGCTGGACATGGTCTTCCCGATGGCGCTGATTTACCGCAGACGCACAGCGCCCAAGCCCTCTGGACCATATCTCAACACTACTGGAGATGTGGACTTCTTGTTGTTCGTTTTTGCGCTGGACAGAGGTGGATTATGTCTGCGACACAATCCAGCTCTTGAAACAGTGTGCATTTATTTTACTTTCTTTTTCTCTCCTAATTTGTTCTAGTATATAAATCCCTCCACTTCCTTCCACCCTGCCCACCCACCACTCTTTCATCACCGGTATGCGGTTCGCTCTCTTGAGCTTTCCGCGCCACATCGAAAACAACCGGGTATCGGGATTCCCATTCCCCGTTTGCGACCCGCGGGGCAAATAACGGGTAACCCGTACCCAACACTTGGGTACGGGTGTTGCATCGGGTTCGGGGTGGGAGTGCGCACTCCCACGCATACCCGACCCGTGCTATCTGAGAAGACGACGTGGTCCAGGAGACGACTCTGCATAACGCGGATTTGCGATTGATGGCGCCACAGCGCCACAACGAGGTGCTGTATTCTGGCTTAAGACTTTTGCGTTAGCCATCTCTGGCCTTTCCTCTTCTCTTCATTCTGATGTATAGCCCCGGATGCGTGACAATGGCCTACGACAGTCGTGAGCACGACCTTGTCTCATGTTCTGCTCTCTCAACGAGCGACATCAGCTGAAGAGAGTAGGCTTGATCCTCGTTGTATCTCTCCTCGAGGTTATAAGCAATGCTGTCATGGTTGCCGTTAGGCTGTCTTGCTCTCTCCTTGATGTTGTGGCTGTTCATCATTAGCGTAGTCATTTGTTATTGGTGTCATTGGTAAAAGGAGATAGATGAAGAGAGTATGACACCACTGGCATTGGAGTGAAGACTAGTCTTAGCACAGCCATCCGTTGAAGATAGATGTGAGTCGTTGGCCATCCAAGAACAATGGGTGCATGCAGGGTGTATTGATGAAGTGTTACCTTATGACACGTCGTCGAGTATTAAGAGGAGAGTTGTCGGACTTGGCCAACAATGTATGTCCAGTGTAACAGACTTGATGCTGGAAGCTTCATTCCTTGATCTAGCTGATTCGCTCATCTACAAGGAATGGACCTGAAGTCGGACCTCTGAGTCTTATGCCCTCACATCCAACAAGTACGTCCTCGTGCTCTCTATAGGTATTGACTGACCTTGTTTTAGTTCGCAAAATACAGTCTCTGGCAACTTCCAGCATCAGCGTAAGCGACAACGGCAAGATAGTCGTTTGTCAGCTTTGACGACGATGAGCCAGGTGCCGTGCCACCTCCCAACTAGGTGACCGCTTTTTCTTAAGATTGCCTCAGTCATAACCGAGATAAGATAAGATTCTTAAGATGGACACTTACCCTCAGCCTTACAATTCAAGCTTGCTGGAATACACTGGATAAACCATGCACACCATAAAAGTCAGCAGTGGTAAGATAAAGTAGAGAGTAAGATAAGTGTAGGTGTAAGATAAGCGTAAGAATAAGATAAGTGTAAGACTAAGATAAGTATAGAGTAAGATAAGTGTAAGTGTAAGATAAGTGTAAGAAGATGAGTCTGAGAAGAATAAGAAAAGCCTGAGTTGACATGTACTATGACATAGCCACGACCACGCCGCGAGGAGCACCAATAACCTGTAGCATCTCCTCGGCGGAATTCGCATTATGATACGACACGCGGAAGCGCCGTTCCACTCGAAAAAGTTGGATAACCGTCGACAAACGTGGCGTCAGGAGACTTGGAATGCTAAACCAACTGCATCAGGACCAAGCAAAGAACAAGCGAAGAAAGTAACACTCACATGCCTTTTGCCTGATCATTCTTCCCGGATGTCCGGAACTGGAATAGCTCATCACCGCCAACAGGGAACTCGCGGTTCTGGACTAACCCGCCAAATATCCCAGGAATATCACGCTAAGCGTCTTGTAATGGGTAACCGAAAATATCCAGGCCGTGGTTGGCGATCCCAGTGGTGCGACTGGGACGGTCAAAAATGTTGGCATGCATATTGGAGTTGGCAGGTACAGAGGATCATGAGGCGCGTCTTACCGCTAGTTGTCAGACATGGTTGTCCTCCGGGATGGAAATGATCATGGCTGTACGACAGATGAGCAAGTGTTTGCACAAATGAAAGAAAGGCCCAACCTGAACGGCCAGTTCAGTCGTTGCAGTAGGGCATGGAAGATAATGTTCAGGTTGGCGGTCCCTAATACGCCGGAGTCGTAGGATTGGGCGGAGCTAGGCAATGGGTGGTGATGTTGTCAACGATGCGCACACTGGAACGAGTCAGGCCATGGACACGACAAGAAAAAACAACGCACCTCGGATCTTAGCGTTGACAGGCAATGGGGCCATGAACACGTGGGGTGCTGAAATGGCTGAGCGACCTGTGTACGACGGTAACATCCAGGCAGTCGGACGAGGGACGCGTCAATGGACGCCAAACAGCGAGCTGAATAAAAGCCACAGTGAGTAGTCCAGAACATGTAGAGACCTCAACGAGTCAAACTCGGGTCTGACTCGCGATCCGTGGCACGAGTACTCGTGCTCGAAGAGGTCGATCCGTGATCCCTATGCGATCCGACCCGCTATGGATCCGCGAGTCAGACGGATCGGATCGCCGAGGTCGCCGAGCGGATCGAGTATCTCGACCACCCAAATCCATTCATGCGTGATGAGTATCCCCGGGCAATGGCACGGGGACATTCAATCACGCATGATCCGGACCTAGGGTGATGAAGGTGGGAGAGGGAGTCGCGGTGGTGGTGGTGGTCGCGACGGTGATGGCGGCGACGACGGTGGTGGTGGTGGTGGTGGTGGTGGTGTGATGGTGGTGGTGTGATGGTGGTGGTGACGACGGTGGTGGTGATGACGGCGGCGGTCGCATCGTCTAAAGTCGTCCTCCTCGCGAAAGTCGTCCTCATCTGCTGCTGCTGTCACGGAGACAACAGCAGTAAGCCTGGCACACAGCCAGAGCTCAATCCACAATCCAGAGGCCACCTGACGGCCGTCAGAGTGGCAGTGGCGACAGTCGTCGCTCACTAGTCGGTCGTGGTGGTGGTAGAAGACAAGAGATTTATCAGATCGACATCGATCTGACGCTAACGCGGCCTCTCAGTAACTGCCGAGTCGTGGGAATTGGCGAGAAATTGACGCGTATGACCCGTTTGGGCGACTCAAGGGCCCGTTTGACTTAGTAAAAATTTGTAAATTAAGTTCAAATATACATCTAAATATTCACGAGTCAACACGAGTACTCACGGCGAGTACTCGTGCCTCCAGAGCCTGATCCGTGATCCATATGCGATCCGACCCGCCACGGGTCTACGGATCAAACAGATCGGATCTCCGAGAAGGCCGAGCGGATCAAGTATGGATAAACTCGTATGATCCGTTGACTCGTTGAGGTCTCTAAACACAGACGAGGCGGAACGACATACCAACGAGGACAGACTTGGGTAGCGTTATTGTGGTGGTTGTCATGCCCGAGTCCAAAGAGGCGTATCTTTCGAGTGGACTGTAAGTAAGCATAGCGCTAATCGTAGGACGAAGACGGCTGCAGGAAGGAAAAGTTAGTCCTTGTGCGCAGCAAGTACAATTGGAACGCACTCTGCCTACGCAAAATTGATCATCCCTAAAGCCCGTTCCGACTGTGTCATAATGAATAACGACGTCAACGAAAACTGCGGGGTTCATCGTTGGCGAGCACCATTAGTGTCGTCGAGCGCGACATCGAGGGCAACGTCGCAGAACATGATGGGCTCTGCCAAGGTGAAAAAATTGCCCCCATCTTTGTCAGCGGACGTTGCAATGACTCGGACCGGCTGGACCGGTACACTTGTTGAGTGATCGACACGGCCCCATATTACCGATGCTTGAACCCGAGCCGCTTTTCCGCCTTGCTTTCAACCGTCATTGTTCTCGCTGACGTCGAAACCTCTTCCTTGTTTTGGTGCTGCGCCGAGCAACCCATCTTCCAGCGACGACTCCAGCGAATCCTGGACATACCTCGCTCTCCACACATCCCTCAGTCACCACGGGTGACATCTTGCGAAGATGGCGGCTGGAAGACGACACCGACCCGGGAGGAAAACAGGTCGGGATGATGAGAAGGAAGGAGATCTCCTGGGTAAGGTCCGCTCTTTCCTTCTTTCCTTGTGCCATTTTTTGTCTAATGCCGCGTGCTACAGGCCACACTCCCAAGGCGGCCACATTCAACGTCGTCCGAGCCATGTGCCATTCTCGAAGCCCTGTTGACTCCCTTTCCCAATCTCTCACCGGCAAATGAGGGAGCAAGTCGACGATCCTTGCCCTACCCCAGCAGCTAGATGCCAACATGCTCGCACCTGACGTGCCCATCGCGCTCATACCATGATTCCTCTTCCTCCTCTTTGCCAAGCCAAACCAGCGATGGCCGTACTCTTTCGGACTACAACGTCTACAAGGAGTTCATCCTTCATCTTGTTATGCGCCTTCGCCCGACGCCTTCACGCGTATCTACGAGCAAGGTGGCGACATTGCGGTGCACACGTACACCTATCCGTATATGACGGGGCTCAGTAACGCGGATGTTATTGCTCAGGTATACCCTCTCTCTTGAGTGATCGTACTTTTCTTTCTGACTCTTTCGTGTGGAGGCATGTATATCTTTCTCAAGACCCTCACGAGCAAGACTATCACCCTTGAGGTCGAGTCTTCTGACACCATCGACAATGTCAAGGTATGTGTTGCTCATCATTTGTTTGAGGTCAACAGCTTATCTTATCTTTGTAGAGGCCAAGATCCAGCACAAGGAAGGCACTCCTCCCGTCCAGCAGCACTTGATCTTCTACTACAATGTCTAGAAGGAGTCCACCCTTCACCTTGTCCTTCGTCTGCGCGATGGTATGTAAACTCGCCATTATTGCTACAAGTCAAACAGGGCATCTCACCTAACATGATGATGAGTGTAGTCTGGCAGTCGTTAACGCACGGCTTATGACAAGATTCCCGCTCACATAGCGGTCTCGGACAATCGTTATGACATGATGATCACCACCAGCAACAGGCTCCTCGACACCTCCGACAATTTTGGTCCTTCCGCTATGCTCTATGCTATTCCCTCGCTCACGACCCGCATGAACCATGGGAAAGAGTCTATCCATCTCCGGTGATGGCTTCAGTGTTTCTCGCCTGCGGCCCCGTATTGCTGATCCTTGCTTCCGATGGTTTTCTGCCGACATCGAAAAGCACGTCCTTTTATAATGATTCTTCTCTTTTTTCGGACTCTCCTCCTTCTTACAAGGCCGCTAACACTCTGTCGCTTTGCGACGACCGGATCCACAATGGTTTTTGGCACGCCATCTCGCCACATCGCAGTCAACATCGGCATGATCGATTTTGACATCAAGCTTGTTGATGAGGACGTCTGGAACGCTGCCTCGCGATCAGGTCATCTCATTGGTATGTCGTCCATTTTCCTTGAATTCTCATATCCACTCACAGTGCTTTTCAAGTTAATGCGCGCGCGTTCCAGCTCAACAACACAGCGACATACTGCTTCGAATCGATCACACGTATTTCTTGCCTAACCAGGATTTCCTGACACCAAGATGACGACACGGTCAGGCGAGAATGGCACTTATGTTCTAAACGACAATTTCAACTATACGATACCTAAAGCGTACTGCAGGCGGCGCATCCTCTGATGCCACGCGACTTCTCCTCAGCGCGCTGGCGGATGATATCGGTGGAGCGACTCAGATTCCACTTAAAGTCTGGCCCAGGGCGGATAGCTACCTTGTGTACATAGGGTTAAAGACTGGTATTCAAGACTTTTCTTAGTGTATTTTTAGAAGTTGATGCGCAGTGAGTGTGCGAGACGGCGGCGATGTAGCGACGATGACAGGAGCTAAGCGAAGCGAGTAAGTCCCCAGTCGGTAGGAAGCAAAAGACTGGGGGCAATCGAGTCGAAGAGGCTGTAATATAAGGAAAGAAGGATGGCAGAGAGGGGGGGTATCTATGGAGGTACAGTCCATACACGATCGAATACGCGCGTGACGGATCAATCTCCAACATGTATTTCATCCATGCTGTAACACTGTTGAACAATTTTGCATGCCATGCTTATGTATTGTAACTTGAGAATGAGATGAGATGAGATTCAAGTGAGATGTGGCAGGGGCTTCTATCTTAAGATTCTTATCTTATCTCGGTTGTGACCGAGCAGTCTTAAGAATATGCGGTCAGGTTTTATCACCTCCACACTCAGACTTTCAGGCTACTCCTCTTCACTCATCTGCTTCCTCATAAGCCGCTTTCCAGACTTCATCAGTTTCACCCTTTCCAGGCTTTCCTTCATCACAGATGGGGTCTTCAGCATCCTCTGCTGCTGCTGAGCCCTGAAGCTCTTCGAGACGCAATAAGAATTAGCTGAACATCCCGAAACTCAAACAGTGTCTTTGACATTCAGCGCTCAGATCAGAAAGCTGTAAAACCCGCTCACAGGTCAAAGGATATCGGGGAGTGTCCGATGATTCCTGTTCAATCGACATTGAGAAGTTCAAACACACTACAACCTACTCTGCATATTCAACCACACTACAACCTACTCTGCATATTCAACCTCGCTTCATCAGGAAAATGGTCCCCCGGTAAAATGTCAGGAATAGCCGTAGAATAGAACATATTTACCTTTTCTGCATGAAATACATGGAATACGCATGATAGTCAACATTTGACTATTTAAAAAGGTCCCCCTAGTCAAATAGTCAAGATTAGCAGTAAAATTACCAAGATGTTGAGCAAAGTTCCCTTACGATTGTCATAGATTCAGAGCCAATGTCAACACTACTTCAGCATTCAATCAGAGGGTAGGAGATACAGTGCCGGATGGCATAGCATTGCAAGAACAGGCTACATGACAACTAGTACTAGCTTCAAATGGCAAACAAGGAGGCCAGTACACGAAACACGAAGAAACAACAAATCAATATCCATACACTTCATCGATGATGGTGCACCAGTGGGTAGAGTCTTCGACAGACTCTGATTGGCAACGCGCAGGACAGCTAAATGCGAGATCATCCATACAGGTTCAAACGAAAAGCGAAGGCATACATACGTCGTACTAGGTGCAGCCTCGTCTCGACCGTGAGGTCATAACTGTTATCCATTCCGGCGATTCACATAGAATTCCCAAGCACACCTAGTAGCAGGCGTAGCATTGTGCATGGTCGATGTTTTATTACAGCAGCAGACGAGGCGGGGTGCCAATAACAAACAGCAGGCTACGTGTATCTCATATCAGGATAGACAGACTAGAGACAAAATTAGACCCACGAATAGCAATATCCATGAGTCGGTAACCAAGGCCAGACTCTGAGAGGAAGTGAGATTGGGAGATTCAGAACATCGAGGAAAGTACGTTACAGGAATGAAGAACCACGCTCGTCGTTTACAGCTTTAAAATAATGGGCCCAGCCATACAGCGACACGTCCTCCGCCGGCAATAAAGCGTAGTCTGGTCATCATCGTCTTGGGATCAGCCGTACGAGGAGCAGCACCAATACATAGTGGTTGACCAGACGGGCCTGGGAAACAATGTAATCATTAGATAAACCGGACAACTAGCGCAGACATACCTGAAGTGCGTTGGGTGTTCAGACGGATGCGAGTGTGGAGGGCCGTCATGGAAAGAACACCGCCTACATCAAGCGCGAGAGTCTCGCCCTCCCACGGGGCACTGGCGTGTAGAACAAGCGGCGGAGCAAGCTCATGGGCATCAGTTTCGTCGAGTCCTCGAAATTGTTCAGGAGCGAAGGTCGCGTCAAACAATGACAGCTCACATCAAAAGAAAAGACACGGCCGCAGCAGAGCAAAACGGACACCGACGATAGTGATGATGGGGAAAGAAAGAAACGACGGGATTGTGGAGCTACAAAAATCGAAAACCAACATCTTCCAATATGCACGTGAGCCCACGCGCAATGATGGCGTGCTTGCGCACGGACCGGATGATCGGAATGACTTGCACAGACTTGGCACAGACTCCCATGTTCACGTCACCATCCTCTGCCAAGCGACGCTCTCCCATGAGCACGGATGTATCCGTCCTCTCGTTCTGTAGCATGCTTATTCTTGTTACCTGCGACGGCAGGCGTCTTCGTATCCATCGCATATCCAGGCCAATAACCACGACGTGAGCGTGCTTCTGGTGCTCGACGGCACCAATACGATGACCCTCCGCGGCGCGTAAGCCCTTGAGGTGGCCCGCCGTATGGCTGACTAGCAATCGCGCACCTCCAACAGGCTGGCGGCACCGAGTACAAGCAGCTGAGCACGCTGCCGAGGACTCTGAGCAGGAAAGAAATTGCGCGTTGCAATCGAAAAAGCAGATTGCCAAGTGCGTGTCCCATTCATAGCATTATTTTGATGACAAGCACAGCAACTACCTCGGCGCTTAAGCCCTAGGTGAGGCCGCCACCCCACTGGACAGCGCGAACGGATGTTCAGCCGCATCTCGTACTACGGCGCGGCGCGCGCTGACAATACATGATATGATGTGGACGACCACAGCGATGTCAGCGACGACTGCCTGAGCCCTTCGGTGTGTATTCATTCTGTATTACATTCCTAGGTCTCACCTCAATTTAGCTCTCGTGTGGTTTGTCGAATGATGTGCATCGTGCACGTCGATGTCCCCCGCGCAATTGCTTGGGGGTCGTCGGCGGGCACGAAAATAATGCACGATGAACACAGTCATCAGGCTGTGAACCCGCGGGTAGGCGGTGACCCGCTGCAGGTGCGGGCGTGGGTTGAGGCCCCGACCCCCACGGGTTGACCCGTGCTATCCCTAGGCCCCCCCCCGGTTCGACTCTCATCCTCAGCCGCCGCCGCCCGACTCCGACTCCGATATGGTACGTGCAGGTGATGGACTATATCATGTACTAGCATTGGTCTATATCAACACACCAGATGCATGCTGCTATGTGGCAAGTGGCACTATCTGTATGTTTCCAGCAAGATTAATACACTTTATTTCCCGTCATGCAGCATAATCCTTGAAATGTAATTTTTTTCTCAGACAATAGCAGGGCCCGTGGTAAGATTTCACTATTGTTGACTATTCTGTGAGTATTACTGAAATTAGCTTGATTTTGAGGATTTCTACTAATGTGTAACATATTCACCTTACAATACCTGAGAGGGCTTTTCCTGATGTTCTTCCTTATCTATATTTGCCTTGGTTGCGGAGTGACTCCGTGAGACTCTTCCCATCATCATGGAGGTGGATGGCATTTCTAAAAGACCTTTGTATATCAAGTTGACACGCAGATGCTCAAGGCCCGAGGTATGAGGGTCTCACAGCATCTGCCAGGCCAAGTCTAAGAGGCGGACGGCCTGTTTCTCAATCGTGTCTAGACATGTATTCCATTCTACATGTTTCCACCCGAGTCTCCGGCTGCCGTAGCGATTCAGTTTCCCCTCCCCACATCTCAGCGTTTCACCCCGAATCACACAGTATCTTTGATACCGGTGTTCTCCTTCTCATCCTGCGTGTGGCCAGTTAGCTTGGCTCAATCCACATACCACCCACTGTCGAAGGGAACTACCATCCGTGCCAGATGAGCATGGACATGAAAGACATCGGCATCTACGTTCTTCGATGACTCTGTACTTTTGAACTTAGCTTATTTTGCACAAGCTTATCCTTGGAACTGCTCTCTTAATGTGTCACTTGAGACTTCTCTGACGACTGAGGTCAGGTCGAAAATTCCATCATAGAATGGACGACGGGCGTCCTGTGCCCACACTCTTTCTCGCGCACTACCAGAATTAGAGACCGACGGGAGTTGGAAAGCGATCCGACTCGCCACTCGTCTACTGGGTACCCATGCCGAAATCCGATAACTCGCCGGTGTGTGACACGGGTTATCACCCGAACCGACTGGCGAGTCGAGTCGCTGTGCGCACTCGCCCATCCAAGTCAACTCGTGAGTGACTTGGTGGCGGGTGTGTGTGAGTGTGCGCCCCCCCACTCCACCCCACTCGCGATCTCTTCATGCCACAGCTGCATCCCCCAGCAATTGCGAGGGGAGCAGCGTCGGTGCATGATGTCGATGATGCGAGGGAGTGGGGAAGGAAGGGTGGAGATGGAGGAAGGGGACGGGGCGATTTGGTGAAGGGCGCCCCGTTGAAGTACATACCTGTAAAGATAGTCAAACCTAACGACAGTGCCGACGGCGCCTGGAAACGCCGCCGCCACTGAACACCAAAGAAAAGTAAAAATACGTACAAAATCTGCCACGTCGCCGACCCAAATCGACCGTTTCCGCTCTTGAAGCGCGCTCAACAGCGCAGCGGGCGGCATCAGTAACTCTAGCTCCGCTTCAGGATGCCAACTAAAGCGACAACACTCGAAATCCGCGAGGGACTGCCGCATTGGCGGGCTTACGCGTCGCTTGTTATATTGAGCGGAAGGCGGCGAAAATTTGTCCATTGTCGCGAAGAGTCGCTGCCTCGGCTTACGCTGCGCAGATCGAGGTGTCGTCGCGTGCGGGCGGCACAGAGCAGAAAGCGGATGAAAAGAAAGAATAGAGGCTGGAAAGACGCCAGAGCAATTTCTGGGGCCGACGAGCACGACATTGGCGTCGTGCTGTGGTGGTAAAAGGACAAGTACTGACATTGATCGTTATCCGGCAACTGCCGGGACGGGTCGGCCAGCTCGGCGATCATCGCCACAGTAATGTCGTTTCTCGACGACCTTGGGCAAACCTTAGGCTCGTTTGAGCCTAAACAAATTCAATAAAATCTATGAAGTTGATTAGAAAATCTGTGTCGACCGGATACCTATCTCAGAATGTCATAACTCGCGATCTGGAAGTGACTCCAGTCTGACCAGTCAGTTTTGGCAGGTCGTTTTGGCAAGTCAACCTGCGACCTGCATGCACAAGTGCATGCACGATAAGTCTTTACCGTAGGCGGAGTGGTCAAAGTTGATTTTCGGACTTTTGATTTCTAACTCGTGTCAACCCCTTCTTCAATCACAATATACCATTGACTCAAGTGCATTCTTCGTTGAGTATGCTGAAGTGGCAGACATTGGTATGTTCGAATCAACTGCAATGGCCTAAGTGTTCCAAGTCCTGGCCCTCAGCACCTATAAGAACTTTAAAGCTTTGTCATAGATCTCAACATTGTTGTAGATGGCAGAGATAGAAATTGGAGGACTGTTCTTGTGAGAGCCAATGAAGCCGTCGTTAATGCTGTATCATCCCTACATTGCCTGCTGCCACCATAAGACTTAAGCATACCCCTTATGGGAATTGGTTTTCGAGGTCCTGACCAGCCGGGTGATGGGGCATCAGCGGCCATCAGCGTGATACTCCCGTCAACCATACAACTGGGGTATATGACAAGCAATGTTGACAAGTAAACAGATATCGAAGATCAAAGACACCCGTGGGCCTCAGGCTGCAGCTGACGTTTCCTGTACGGCGCTGAGTTTGACCCGCTTCTGAAGGATTGGTACACACCTTTGATTTACAACTTTCAGGTTCGCTGTATCATCAGTCTTCTCAAGTACCTCGAAGGCCTGCTTCAAAGCCATTCGCTGCTCTGTCGTAGCCTATCCTTCAACTGGCTGAAGACGTTGTTCAAGTAGACATACATGTATAGTAAAGTACAAGTCGTAGTGTGTAACTACGAATGTCCGTGGTCATTACAGAAACAAAGTCGTAACTGGAGAGAAGAAAGAGAAAACAGAAACCCTCAGGCCACTTCAGAGTCAGCTACACCACCGGTCTGAGCCTTGTACATCTTCGCATACTCCCCATCCATGCCCACAAGTTCGGCGTGAGTACCACGCTCGACAATCCTGCCTCCTTCCATACGCCTACCGCCGCGGTGAATACCCAATATTTCCCAGAAGGCAAAAAGGAGGAGCTTACAAGATGAGGTTCGCGCGATGTACAAGCGGGATGAGCGTGTGGGTAACAACAATCATCGTTTTTCCATCGTCGACAAAGTCGACAAGAGCCTTGCAAACACGTTCCGCAGCGAGTGGGTCCAACGCAGATAGTCCTTCGTCGACGAGCATCAGTCCACACGCTGCCTTGGCAGAAAGTACTTTGGTGAACATGCGAGTTCTAGAGTGTCGAGGTTAGCTTGATCAACAGCAGGCTAGTCTACTTACAATAGTAGCCTTTGGAGTTCACCACCAGAGATCTTCGTCGGCATCCGGATGGGCTGTTCGCCATCGCGTTCTTCCAAGACAGCTGTGGTAATCGGGGCGCTAGAGAAACAAGTGTTGAACCCAGTGGAGAATGTTTCGGGGGTATAAAGCGTATCCAGACCGTGCTCCAAGTTTTCGATATACTTCAAGGATCCGGCCAGGTCGCATGCTTCAGCAAGGACTTCGTCTTCATATCCGATATCAGCAGGCGCGCCGACGAGGAAGTTATCGCGGTAGGAGAGTGGGTAGAGGTCGTCCGTCTGAGATAGGATAGCCATAGACTTGCGGAGGTACGTCAGGTCGATGTCGGTGATGTTGGTGTTGTTGAGGAGGATGTTTCCGGTGGTGCAGTCCATCAAGCGAGCGATGAGGTTGAGTAAGGTTGTCTTGCCGCATCCGTTATCGCCAATGATTACGACGAGGTCGCCGGGATTGACGTCGAAGGACACGCCACTGAGAACATTACTGTCGTCCGTATATCCAAATGAAACGTCTCTGTGGGAAGTGCGCGTTAGTAAACTCGGTAAGTAACACGGCGGCGTTGAGACTAACCTGAAAGAAACACTGAATCCATCCTTCGACTTGAAGTCCGTGGTTTGTCCGTCCTTCATCGCGGAAGGCATCTCTAGGGCGTCATAGAATCTCTTTGCCGACTGAAGGAGGACATTAAGAGGTTGCGCGCGGGAAAGCTGTTTCATGAACACGATGTCCTGCTTGATGCTCGTGTACGAGAGCTGCATGAGCGCAAGAGATACCAGCAGATTAGCATCTATCGGAAATAGATAACTGATGATGGTCCCGTAGATCATCTTCTCGAAGATGAGAGACGGAGTTGGATCTGACAAAGCGTACTCACTGGACAGTAGTCGATAAGAAGTCGGACGACATCACAGGCCCAGGAAGGAGGCGGACTCATAGCAAGTGTCTGTTCATTCCACCTGAAAGCACCGACTTCCTCAAACTCTTTGGCGTACTCTTTGAAACAATGTTTAGAGTAGAACGGACAGTCTGCGTTGGGAGTGACGAACCTTTGGAGAGCTTCTCCAGTCCACCCGTCTTGATCAACGACTCACGATAAATGGAAGGATAGAAGATCATTTGATGTAGTCCGCGCAGACGGATGTAATGCTTATCGTTAGTCCAGAACACGTAGCCTACATGTGATCAATAATACTGATAACGAAATGAATAGAGGACGCACCTGCGTCTCCAAAGCGCGACGAAGGTATGGATGTTGACAGGGCGGGCAGCACGAAGCCGAGGGTGAGGACTGTCCATACGGCAATGGATCCGTAGAGATAGAGAAGTGTAACTTGAACGCATGATTGTAGAGCGATACCAATGACCGTTCGGAGGTGTAGTATGATGCCTGATAGAGCCTCCCATCCTTGACTCTTGGGAGCCATATGGAGTTCGTCTGGTCCGGGGAAGGAAGTGGGACCTGGGATGAAATTAAACACGGAGACGTCGATGTAGGTAGAAGACTGACCAAGAGACGTGTTGAGGTCAAGAGCGAGGCTTACTGTAGGAGCATGGTGATGAGCACACAGACAACTAAACGAGGGGCTGAGTCGTACCGTCCGCAAACTTGGGAAAGAAATGCAACTTGAATGAAGAGTCGATGATGACACCTTGCTCTTCGCTGTGACAATAATCAGTAAATGACAACGGGTACAAGGGTACAACGGACACTATCCTCGAGGTTACGGACGACCAGGCGCCTGTTGCTAGGCAGACAATAACAGCAGTTCTGAGCGTGGCGAGGAACGGCGCAGTGCTCATAGCCACCCACGATTCCACCTTTAGGCGTTTCAGGAGGAGCACGGAGTAAGAAGGAGATAGACGTACGATCCCAAACCCAGCGGCGTACACGACACAAAGATGTAAAGTTGGGACCATACAAAGCCACAACGATGCTGTCAAGTATTGCAGGACGGGTACGGGTGCAATCGTAAGCGCGTCGTAGAGCAGGAGCGTAGCGTGGGATCCATGGTTGAGAATATCTGCGATGCCACTTGAAAGGCTGTTGAACGACCACGGTGCGGGCGGCTCGTACGCCACATGAAAAAAACCGAGCTTCTCTCGCTTGACGCGCGAGGAATTGAGAGCCTCGTTGGTAGGAGTATTCATGGAAGAAATGGAGATGTTTCTGGTGGGATGGTGGTGGTGGCGGTTTGGAGGAAGGCTGTTGTGCCAAAGGAAGTGACACGGATCGTGACAAGGCTTTTAGAGCGGACCGGGTTGGACGGTCCCTCTGCCGTCATAGCACGAGGAATTCACGCTCTCCATGCCAATGGAAATCCTGTGCTGTTAGGCGAGGGAGAGAACAAGGAAGATCTGCGCTAGTTGCGTAGAAAACAATATTGTTCCAGAACTGGTCCGGAGAGGGTCGTTAGGAGCATTCGGGTAGAAATACAAAAGCTTACCTCTGAGGGCGCCTCCCGTCCATAATAAGACAAGAGAACGAGGACCGGGAACCTTCCCGCCGAACAAAAGAGCAGCGCTTATTCCCATATTTCCATTTCGAGATCCATATCACACTTCGAAGGACATGGCTTTACGCACAGACGGTGAGAACACGTCTATACTGACACGGAGGGCAGTGTAAACGCGTGGATTCCGAACGCCAGTGTGCCAAACACGATCAACCGAAATTGAGGCGCCGAACTTGGGGAATTGAATTGGCATCCCGCTCCGTAGATAGAAGGAGAAAGGTCTTGTGTGTACAGAGACTCACGCATTGTGAGCTAGGTTCCCGAGAGGAAGCCACTTCTGTCGTTAGTTCTTGTCCGTCCTGCCCGAAGTCGAGGGTTGGAAACGAAAAGCTCACATAGCGCTGTCGCGATGGAAGCCAGAACAGATGGTACACTGCCTCGGGGAGGTACCTTTTACCGCTTCACGTATGGTTAGGAAGGAATGCAACGCGCCTTGGGTTCCTCGTTATCAAAATGGTAGAAGGACACGAGTGCTCGGCAATGGCCGAGGTTGCCCTGAAAACAAGGCTTTCAGGGATCACATTAATTGTGGGTCCTTCCTTGAGGCCATTGTCAATTCATACTGATCCAGCCATACTTCGCGCGATGTTCTCTCACTTTTTACTTGAATTCGGTGATTTAAATCAGCCTCATGCTTCATCTTCAGCGTATGAGAAGTGTTCTCTCACTGTTTTCTTGACTTTTGTCCTTCAAAGACTCCTGATGATCACAGAATCGTCAACACCTGAAAGGCCGTAGCATTTCAACGTCATTTAACACGAATGTTCGTCGCATGGCACCTCCTCGACAGCATGCTGTTGGAAATGAAGAAGAGTTCGATTCGTTCACATCAGTGTCAAGAAACTGATTTCGAATTGGAAATGGTCGACGTGATACAGGACCTTTACACCCATCCCGCAGCTGAATGGGTACGCATCCCCACAACTCAAAATATCGGCCAGAGGTCGAAGAACTGTTCGTAATCCACTCGGGTATTCATCCTTTTCAATTAACGACGTTTGCAGGCTCAAAGACATGTGAGGTATACGTTCAGGCCACCACATCAAAGGAAGATCCTAGGATATATAAACATCTGTGTTCCAAGATACACAGAACATCGTAGTGCGCACGGCTGTAGAGTATCTGACAAAAGAAATGTGGCGCCCATATATTCTGGATTGACGCGTCGCATTGAGAAGGCAGAAACAGCTTGACCATTAACCGATGATTCTGCGACTTCACCACTGCAGCCATCTCCGCCGCCTGCGACGCCTAGGAAAGAGAACGAGAGTAGAAGTCTAAGATAACGTGGTCGTCGCCAGATGCCGAAAGCACCACGCGATACACACGTGGCCAGGCTTTGCATCGACCACCACCTCTCGAGACTCCAGCGACTACCTCCAGATTCCCTTTCATTAATTGTGTCCAAGATATAAAGGCAAGACAACATGGAGCGCTCGCCAGGAAGCCGCACGTCTGCAGCGTGTCTTATCATTCGACGCCGTCTGCGAAGAGGCAGCTAGCGCGCGGAGCGGGAGGGCAATGGCGGCTTTTTTCCAAAGAGTCAAATCGACGACGGCTATGTACGTGCTCGGTATCTCCCTCGACGATCGCAGCTCAATTTTTTTAAACAGGTCCTCGTCCACGCTCCCTCAATTCGATTCCGAAATCGTATTCAGGCATTATTCCATGACGTCGCCCCCGTACTGCGTTGGATCTCCAATCAGATCTCCTGGATCCGTCATGTGCCAGACCCCCAAAAACGCCCTTTTCTCAGCATCTCGTTCCCTTGCTTCCATCCACCCATGTCGAGCTACTTACAGCTGCAATAGATCTGTCCAACTCGCTTGCTTCGCGCGCAGAAAAAACAACCCAACTTTTCGGTCTATGAGTCTATGACTTCTCGAAGCTAAACGCGCAGAAGTGGACACTTGGCCCGTCTTTTACGAACAGGCTGACTTCAAGATCATATATGAAGCAAGTATTCCTGTCATATACAAGGTCGGTGGCATTGATTTCCCTTCCGTTCGTCTTTTAATTTTGACTTAGACAGCCAACACTTGCTCACCCAATGCCAAAGCGCCGCCTTATGCTCAGAACCCCACGGATGGGTTCTTTCCACATCCACGCCTCTCGACACACCAGTATACGGCGCTCATTGTCCAGGTCTTCGCACCCTCTATCGGTCCCATTGTTGGCGGATGACGCATCACATTCGGGTTTAGCGTCGCTTTGGGTTTATTCATTTGGACAGTTCTTGAATGACCGCTACACTGTTGTAAGCGGTAGCCGCTGTGCTTACATCGCGACCTCTTCACAGCGGTATTGGCGATGTCTCTTCAGACTGTGGCTCCTCGAAGATAACGCGCAGAAGGAACAGACACTTAGTCCGTCTTTTACCAGTGATAGGATCAGGCTGCTCGCAGAATGGCGCACTTGATTCAGGTTCGCGCCATTCATCGCCCTTTCATTCGTCTTTTAACATCTATCTAGACAGGAAACACTCGCGCGCTCAATGCCAAGCGCCTCACAAAACTAATCAAGAACTATCCTTATGGTCAGAACCCCACGGATGGAGTCTTTCTACCTCCACACTTGCGCCGCGCCAATATACGGGCCTGTATGTCCACCTAGACACTGAGCCATTATCGTGCTCGTCTTCGCATCCTTTGCGTTTATTATTGGACGCGTAATGTTGTTACCAGATGACGTCCCTCAGGCCGTCTAGGAGGCTGGTCAGGCTCCCGTTTTCGCTCCGGAATTAGATGCAGACGAAGAGGTTCCTTTTGTCGCTGAAGAAGCAGACCTTGCTGACCAGTTGTATCCCCGCTGGGGCCATTTCGTCGTCAGTGCATGGACACTGCTAGCAGACGAAGTGTGAGGATGCCATTGCTGAGTCGGCTGTTGAAGTGAGTCTCGGCATGTCCCAGGTATGCTCCTACATATGTGATCCATTTCAGTTCTGATACGCTTTGTAGTTGGCTGAATTCGTGAAGAAGATCAAGCTTTCGTTACTACCGACAAATGTGGTATTCGCTTTCGCAAATGAAGGTGACGTCGTGATTGGTGTTGAGACCGTCGCGGATGGTGCTGATGAAGCTTCTAATTTTCCCGGTATGTTATACGATTCTGCTATACTCGTTGGTGCTAACATGTTTTAGTCTAAGATCATTCTCCAGCGCTAGTTGAAGAGGACGTCCCGATCGAGGTGCAAGCACCACCTATAGAGGAAGGCCGATAATGTCGTCGAGCTACCCGAACCCATACTACCTACGGATTCCAGAGAGATTATAGCCGATGAGGTGGTTGTTGACGACGCTATCACTTCCGAACCAGTAGAGTCCACGAAGAGCTCGTTCAAGACGTCCCGTTACCGTTGGTGAAGAACCGGCGGCCGGTCGAGGCGCATTCGTTATCCCCAGCGCCTCTTGAAGAGCCTATCGTCAATCAGGTTGCGGAAGAGGTTCCTGCGCCTGTCACCGAAGCCGTGGAATAACCGCCAGAGGAAGACGTTCCGCCGCGTACCGACGACGTCATTGCAGCCTATGCCTGCTGTTGTCGATGAAGCGGAAGAGGTCGCTTCTGTGACAGCTCTTTTGGATGAAGTTGCTGTCGAGGCTGTGTATCCGCTGAGGAGCCTGTGGTTGACGAGGCCCCGCGGATGTCGCTACAGCCGTCGAGCAGTCAGATGTTTCTGTTCTCATCGAGGAGCCTGTTGTTGAGGAGTCTACAGCTGTGGCGGATGCACCAGCCCCAGTTGCACAGGCGCTCGAGACTGGTGCATATCACGGATGTCGCTGTACTTATCAACGAATCACGGACCCAGCGCTACGTTATACACAATCTTCTTACTACATCTCTATTCCCATTTGTGACTGCATTATTCTTTCCCGACACTAGTTATCATGCTATTCTCTGCTTTTTGGTATATTTCTCCAAACTATTGCTAGGTGTATTTCTTCGTTTTATTCCTACGACAAGGTTTCGGCTAGCTACCTAGATGAATAAACGGTACCCAAGACAGAACACGTCTAGCCCAACTTGTTCTCTGAGACGTCAACGGCTAAATGTGACACGGTAGCCGATTCCGTGTAATCAGTCTCCGCTATTGGAATTATCTCGAGCCTGAGCAACCAGGCATAGAAGTCGTACTTGCGGAGCATCTTGAATCGACCACACTGTAGCGACGACGCTCTGATAACCGGCCAGTAACATACCCGCGGCAAGATGTACAGACTCTGATGGGAGTCTATCATACCCAGTCGCTAAAGAAAGTAACGTCGAGTACTACTATGTACAGTGCGCCACAATTTCCTCCATACTCATCCGTGAATATCAAGACTTGTCTTTGAGCTGCCTTGCGGTGCTCTGAGTAATCATAGCTAGATATACACGCGCAGGCCAATGGCCTGGCAATATAACGTTGGGCAGGAATTGAACGGGTGACCTGCCCGACTACTTCCGGCAACTAACCGGATCCTCTTGCCCACTTGGCTCCGCCCATTGTCTCGTTCTTTCTCATCGTTTCCAGCAGCGCGCGCTCACTTGTACTAGCCATCCTCCATCTCTAAAGTCTAGTCCGGATGCGGTGCAGCTGGTCCATAATCCCCCGGCGACAGAAAAGAACCCCTCACTGGACTTCAAACTCGATGTAGAGTCGGCCCCCGCCCATTTCATCAATCGGTTCCGTTGGCGCGCCACCTGCGGACCGCGGCTCAGCGGTGTTACGCGTATATTGGAGAGCCTGCCTAAGGAGTGCGATAAGAGCCTCGCACGCAGAATTGGAACTTCTGGCAGCCTCTTACTTCTTTTGTACAACTTACTTCGTAGCTTATAACACTGGTTTCTCCGCTCGCTTGCTGTGTTCCTCGTGGGATCTCAATTATGCCGTAGCATCTAAGACTCGACTCTCCGCTCGTTCCCGTATCGTCAATTTCTTCGGTTTCGCGAAGGTGTATTTCGTACAGATGTCGCGCGGAGCTTCATTAAACTGCCTACCTTCAGGTGCCGGCTTTTCTTCCTCCAATATCGGTCTGTCTTCACAGCCGCCCTTGGCAAGTCGATTCTCAGCGCTCTTCACTACCGCCTCGATCGCGTCTACTTATGTCCTTCCATCTCATCGTGTTCGCACAGGATACATCGTGCTCGGGCATTGGCCTCAATAACCGCCTACTTGGGGCGATGAAAACGCAATGCGACATTCTTGCGAAACGGATAAACGGCACCACCTCAGCAACCCGTTCATGGCCAGCTTGTATCCTGTGCCGCAGCTCACAGAAGCTCCCCTGTTTCTTGAACAGCAGTACCAAGTCGGCAAACAAGACCCTCCATCTGGTAAGTGTGCTAGTCGGGGATTCTTCTTACAGCTGATCGAGATACAGCGCGGGAGAAACCGCTTCGTGCTGTGTGTCTTCCTCGACTCGCATGCTCAACTGGTACCCTCAAATTCAAAACTCGCAGCTCGACGTGAACACGGTTGTTTTTAGCAGTCGCCGGATACTCCGGGAACCCTTAGCCCTAGCCTTGGGCATGTGGCGTATAGTTTATTTGGGCGTCTATTTCATACATCTTGTCAATGTTGTCAGTGAAAATTAACGGCAAAGGTAACCTGACAAGCACGGACTGGGAGGCGTACGAGTCTTCCCCATGCGATCCTCCCAAACTCGCGTCCTAATGGCGGGAATACGTGCTCCTCGGAGGTCCTTTCGCAGAAGGCAGTACCGAAGACAGCAGTGTCAAAGTCGGTGTCTATTAACACAGGTACATGCTACGCACTCGGCAAGGGCGGAGTCGTGCCTACTATATATTACTCTGCGGTTGATTAGTGTCCCAAGCATGGATCCTGGGTATGTTCTTCGCTGCACCGTCTCACATCGTAGCTGACTGGTCTCCTATAGGCCTAAAGTAGTGCTTTCTGGTGATCTCTCTCACGTTTGATCGTTAATCAGTCTCTGACTACTTCTTTAGAGTTTGCGTTGAAGGTCATCGACGATGAAACAAGCTTTCTGTCGCTCAGTACGAGACTCAATCTGGAATTTTCGCGAAACGGTCAAGGTCTCGTGGCATCAGGTCCAATGATGTTAGATGATAATGGGTATCTAGAAGAGGATTTCCGCTTAATCGTGTATGTATACGCCGAGCTTTGCGTCTTACACTTACTAATGAATCAATAGACTCGCCATCGATATCTTGGTTGTAGATGTGTTCAGAGTCGACGCCGATAACGAGGATAATGCACAGAAGCTAGGCTCGGTATATCTCGACTTTGAGGATCTGCTTCAGACGCATGGCGATTCATCGCACATGCATGATGCTATCATGGAATCGGACAACTTTCCCGCCATGCAGTTGAGTTTGAAAGCAAGTTCGTTTGTACCGTTCTCCACGCCGCTTACTGCATGGTCGATGCCCACCTTTCTAGTTTTCGAAATCTGCTCTGGTAAGTTTCCGCCAATATATGCACGTACCTGTTTTGATTGCTCTCTAGGGGAAACTACTGACGCCGACTTCATGATGTACTCCCAAGAACTCGGCCAGCTTATGGAAAGCAGTATATTTTTCATTCTCCTCCAGACCAATTCCTCAGACTGCAGGATAGGTGTCGCGCCCTTGGAAGTGAATATGACCGACTATTCGCGTTCACTTTATTTGGGGGCCTTTTGGAGAACGAGTTTCGTGCTACGTCCGATAAGAAATTGTGGGTGCATTCCCGCGAGCTGTTTATAGAATACGCCGCCGTTTTGGTTGGCCTCAGCGGGCCAATACAATCCTCCTTCGTCTCCGCGCTTACGCGCCTCCCCGACTCTGATGCTACCAAGACCATCCGCATGCAGTCATTCGGCATGTTCCTCTTTGGATGTTATGAGGCCACGGGCAATCACGAGGATCTTGAGCAGAGTATCTCCTTGCTCGAAGCTGTGCAGCAGTTACGAGCTGGCCCGTATTCAGGCGACGTCATCCTTGACCAGTTCGGGATGTATTTTTTCCTGCATGACGCGTACTCTAGTCGCTTCGACCTAACACACAACGTCTCAGATCTCGATATGGCATTGGCGTCAATCAACAAGGCGATAGATCTCCCGGTTTCTGAGATCGTCTTTAAGCAGAGGGCTCATGCCCTCTGTGCATTCGCTAACAGCCTGAAGCAGCGGTCCAGGCTCCTTGGCTCCGAGCATGATCTGGAAAGGGCAATGGAGTGCGTGGACGATGCTCTCGCTGGAGTAGTGGTCGGTAGCACCGAATATCGGCAGTGCCTTTATATACGCGCGCAGATATCTTCTGACCTCTTTTCATTCTTGAAGGATACGGAAGATCTTGAAAGGGCCATCAAGATCCACGAGGAGCATGTGGAGGACCCGGATGATGATGAATTACTGTTGTCCAAAGCGAGACTAGCGTCGTCACTTGTCATTCGGTTCATCTCAGCAGAAAAAGTCCATGGACACACTGGGCAGCACATCGCGGACCTGGGCCGAGCAATTGATCTTTTCAAAGACATGAAGGATGACTGCCCTTACAGAGCTTACAGAGACACATTACTTAGTTTAGCCCTCCTCATACGGTTCGATGTCTGCAGCGATAAGGCTGATTTGGATGAGGCTATCATCATCCTTTCCAGCCGATTGCCTGATGATGCTACATTGGGGCCTTTATTGGGTTCCGCATTCTCCCGCAGATACACATACTGTGGCGGGCAGCCCGAAGACCTTCGTTTGGCCATATCGGTCAACATGTCTACAGCTACCTCTTTCAACCTTGATCCATTTCCCCGATTTTGTGCTACCCAGCGCTTATTAGCATACTGTGAACTACTCGCAGGCGACGACCAGCGCTCTGTCATGATGGAGGCTCTTAAAACCGCCATGTCTATTCTGCCTAACATTGTTAGGATTGACATGGCGATGCAGGACAGACATGACATCCTCATGATGGCACAGTCAGATCCTACATTAGTAACTGCTGTGCGGAATTGCCGGAACATGCCGCAAGAACTGCTCTCAGGCTGGAGTATCGGCCAGACTCCCAACCATGCAGCGGCTATTGCTATCATACTCAGCAAGATTCGTACTGCAATAGAGTGGCTGGAGCAGGGACGCTCAATAATTTGGGACCAATTGCTACAGTTCCGTGTTCCTTTGGATGATGTGTGGCGAGAGGACCCAGGACTGGCACAGAAGCTTGCTGCACTTGCAAAAGAACTTGCTAGATCCAGTACGAAGACTCACTTTTGGAAGAGGCAGGTGGATGAGGATGGGCGAGAGAGAAAAATTCCTCTGGAGGCTGAAGGCCAGAAACATCGCAGACTTGTAACTGAATGGCAGGAAGCGGTAGCTGATGCACATAAACTCCCTGGTTTTGACAAATTTTTGCAGCCAAAGGATTTTGACTATCTATCCAATGCCGCCAATGATGGTATTGTCATCATCATTAATGTTTTTTCAGTCTGCGATGCCTTAATCATCTTCCCAGGGTCGACGAAGAAGAATGTTCTTCATGTTCACATTCCAGAATTAACTTTCTTGGATGTCGAGCGGATGCACGCTTATTTGTTGTCTCTCATCCGGGATGATATGGGAATTCGCGCTGGTCGTCCCGCAGCCTTCCATGAAGAATTTGATGTAGATGCTGGATTCAGAGAAATACTCAGTGATCTCTGGTACAAGGTTGTTCTGCCCATTATCTGTGCAGCTATGGAATACTGTACCGTTTCGACCGTTAATTCGGATATCGGATCACGGAGCCTCGCGAAGCGAAGCTATATATAGAGCATATCGCGTCACGGTTCTTTTTTTCAGGCACAGATCGCTTAAAATGGAAATTTTCGGGCCCGCCTAGCGGCGGGCTGTCCAAATCGGGTAATTCCCACCTGTGCGCCTGATCACGAAGCTATATCTTTTTCAGGGTCTAGCGTCACGGTAAAAGACCGCGAAGTTACGGTCGAAACACTACAGTACCGACCGGCACTTGTAAATGTACGTTTCTTCAAATCTCTTATTCAGTTATTCCTTACATTTCATAGTGTAACGAAGGTGAAAAACGAGCGCATGTGCGATGGTGTCCGACTGGGCATCTTGCCTTTCTGCCTCTGCATGCTGCTGGTGATTACAGTTCACCGGAAAAGGGCCATCGAGTGTTTGATTTCGTTGTTTCATCATACATTCCAACTCTGAATTCCGTCATTCGGACGACATCGCCTACATCCAACCAGGAGACGATTAAAGTCTTAGCCGTGGCATGTCCTAATGCAAAGGGACAAGTCCCAATTCCTGACACTGAGGAGGAGGTGAATCGTGTGAGAAGGCATGTTGTGCCGTTGCTCGACCATCCCGCCACACCCGTGTCTCGGTATAATCCTCTTGTGAAGAAGACTGCAACGGCTGAGCGGGTCTTGGAGGAGATGAAAGAGGCAACCTGGGTACACCTCGCCTGTCATGGCTACCAGGATGCGACGAGCCCGACAAGCAGCGCATTGCTCCTTTCCGGCGGGACTCGTCTTTCATTGTCTGATATCGCTGCCCTCGATCTTCCTCATGCGGAATTCGCCTTTCTGTCGGCCTGCCAGACAGCGACTGGCGACGACAAGATCCCTTCGGAGTCAGTGCATCTGGCGGCAGGCATGTTGTTGGCTGGGTATCACAGTGTTATAGCCACCATGTGGTCAATCGCAGATCGCCATGCGCCAGACGTCGCAGATGATGTTTATGGCCACCTCTTGAGGGACGGGACGAGTCGTCGA
Source organism: Hymenopellis raphanipes (assembly GCA_036872995.1). NCBI lineage: Eukaryota > Fungi > Basidiomycota > Agaricomycetes > Agaricales > Physalacriaceae > Hymenopellis > Hymenopellis raphanipes. The sequence continues at coordinate 150,724 of JAYMDG010000013.1, forward strand.
CCTGATTACAAAGAGTCAGCGCTTGCGTTGCATTTGGCCATGGAACGACTACGCGCGCGGATTGGGGAAGGATCATTTTTGCAGTGGGTACCATTAGTGAATAGCCCGGGTCGGAGCACCCGGTCCGGGTCACGGATACGGGTGGGTCAGGGTGCGGGTAGGGGTCTCGGACCGAGAACCCGCGGCAACCCGCGCAACCCGTAAGCACCCGTCGCTTCTAGCCGAATGCTCCGGCAATGGCCGGATAACGATCAGCCAGCTCTGATTGCTATCTCTTGCTTCCACCCACCACAGCACGACGTCCGCGTCATGCTCGTCCGCCTCAGAACTGCTTCTGGGGCTTCTCTGATGTCTCTTCTTTCTTCTTCCTTGCTTGTCTGATGCCGCTGGGCTTTACGCCCACCGCCGCGCTCTCGGATGTATTCCGCGCGCATTCTAGTGTTCGTCTTCGCGACGACACTAACCGGACGAGGAACTGATACGCGTAAGCCCTCACCAGCGAGGCAGCATTACCATTAAACTGCATAATTGTGCTTGGACATTGGACGACCCTCTAAGCCGTCGTACTACATGCTTGGACAACGCTGCCAGAACGCCACGGGCTACTTTCTGCACCGTCACACGCGTCACCATCGCCCGCCTCACTATCGCCCTCCTCTCACACCACCCTTCGCAAGCGCCATCACCATGCCACGCGCCTACAACATTATGACTACATGCGCCATTTCGCACGGCCTCGCGATCGCCCCCACATGTGCCATTGTACGCGGCATCGTCGTCGCCACTTCCCAGCATAGGACCGATGACTAGCACCACCACCTCCTCCTCCTCCTCCTTCTCCTCCACCTTCTAACCACCACCTCTTCCTACCACCCCCCACTAGCACATTTCTATCATTACCCCCACCACATCCTCATGCCCAGCTGACTATCCCCGTGCCCTTGCCCGGGGATGCTCGCTGAGCATGAATACTGGGTGGTAGTGATATGTCTGAGACTACGGGTGGGATTTCCGACGATTTTGGCGAGACCCGCAATAATTTCAGCGGGAACCCGCACCCGCGCCACGGGACCGGGTAAGTCGAGGGTACGGGTAGGGGTCCAAACCGAAATACCCGCGGGACACCCGCGCTATTCACTAGGTACCATATATTCATATCGGTGCTTGAGAACATTTACGAGATTCGAAATATTGATTGTAGTATAGAGATTGAGAGTTTTGTAGATAGCTAGTTGTATGTACCAATGATATCGCACCTTATCCTATTAGACAAAGGACAACCTTAGAAGAGCGTAAGATCCCCATCCCTCCATCCTCCGTTCATTTTCCTTTTCGCCCGCCCCGCATTCCTCTTCCATCCACCCTCTGAAGCCGCGTACGGGTGTAACCTGAGGTGTACCCTCGAGGGCCGTTAGTAGTTGCGTACATTTGAAGGCAAGTAGACGAACGTACCACCATCTCCAAGTACTGGCATGCAACGATTTTCAAAGCCGAGCGTCTTCCAGGTCGTAGCTACACTAAGACGCGTCACATATGGAAGCCTATCCCGCGGTGTGACCAGAGCGATGAGCGTGTTCATAGCAGATGGACGCCAACCCCAAGCGTACGTATCTGCACTGCGGGTCTACCCTCCACTTGGACGCATGAGCACGACACGCCCAACGTTTGTAGCATCTTCCTCGGCCGTGTTAATTGCTGTATGTCCGCATGGAGACGATACGATATCATGATTCAAAAGGTTTCGCTTCGAGTTCGGACGGAAGTCGTGTAATTAGCGCCATGATTCTGCTCCTACGATCGAGAGCACGCGCCAGGACACCACGATGCCTCGGTCTTGTCCAGTCCAAGGGGAAAGGCGTTCCAGAACTGCATAAGCTTTTGGGAGGCGTCTTGAATCTGAGACTGCAGGATGGCTATGCATCCTGATCGTCCCACTCGCGCCGGGACGAAGAAGGATGATTGTCGATAGTATCAAGAAAGATGAATGGCAGCTGCCGTTCGAGGCCAAGGTGGAAGGAAGGAAGGCTTTTCCAGTAGCTTTCGAATCGTGGAGTCAAGAGATGTTTTCTGGAGGAACGCGAAGATCGTGCTCGTAAAAGTGTATTGGTTTGCTCGACTCGCCACCAAGCATCTTGAAAGGTTGGAAAAGACTCATAAGTTAAGTCATGGAATAGATGGTCTCCATACTCACAGAACGGCATGTACAATCCGCTGTTCTCTTTTGAAACTGGCGATTGATGAGCGTTGGAAGAAAAGGCGATTGAGGGGCCGCCGAGATGCCGAAGATCCCGTTTTTCTTTACCCTCGTCAGTCTTTCCCCAGGAACCATGTCAGTCGCGCGGCTTCTTCCAGTCCCTGGTCGGCCAGCTGCCCGAATAGACCACTATACTTCACGACGTGCCGATACGCCGACCTGTTTTCTCTCCTCTTCAAAGGGACGTGAACCAGATTGCTGTAGCTATCCTTGCACAAAGAACGCTCTTTCTTGGGCTGCATTTGGTCTACTGGTTGCTCTCCTATGTTGCCAACTGCTCACATTATATGAGAGGTAGGTCTAGAGCCGTCTTTCCTGCCTTTATCATGCGGATCAGCAGGTTCATCGTCTCGAGCTCTGCTTCAACGCATTGAAACCGAGTGTTCAATGCGGCCCCCCTACTTACAGGCCTCCGTGAATTCAGAGACTCTCGCCCTCTAATCGTCCGAAGTTGCCGACCTCTCTTCGTGTTTGGAAATATCCGGAGGACTCATTCTACCGCCAAGTACCACTCGAATTAGCTCAAATCCGATGCCGATTGTAGGCCTTCTGCCTGACTTGTCCCTTTCTTTCTTTACTCACCGGTCGTACTCGTATCTTGTGTGTTTCCTGCTCTACGGGCGAAAAGGCCTTGAACGAACACGGCGGCGAGGTGTGCTCGATCGCCGGGTGTCCAGCGCGACGCCAAGTGGCACCTACCTAATAACACCGCGAAAACTACTAACCATGCCCATCCCAGAAATCACCACCAACGCAAACGCGAGCTCCTGCTCAGTAGCATGCTGTGAGTTCTCTTTCGACATGTTTTGATCTTTTCAAGGTTTCAAACTAGCCTTGGCTGAGATCAAAGTCTTGTTACTTCCATGATCTGCACAGGATCCATGGTGAGGCCCTACTTGTATTTGTACATGACGGTCCAATACTTGTTCATGCTCAGGACAGCGCTGCCGTACTAACGTCGCACGTTCTTCGGCTACACCCACGAGCGCACCTTTTGCATAACCATTGCCGCACGCGTTTTCCGCAACTGGTTGTTCGCTCGGGCCTACTCCGATTCTAGACCCGTACCTACAACGACGTCGGGTCTAGCAAGGCGCTTTTTTCGTTCATCGAGGCGTAGCTTGGAATTCCTCATGATCATGGTTACAAGTACGTTTATTTCGTTTCAGGATTCCTTGTCTTTCTTGAAGCTTTTGGCAGCCCAGACGGATTTGGACAAGTGCTCTACGCTCGATGGAAGTCAGTCCGAGTTGGATATTTAGTTGATTGAATGTACAGTCGACGTAAGTATTCCTTCCTGATTTCCTTCGGCACTCTGGTACTAACAGCCGAGTCGATATGATTATGGGGTGCTCGCGGGTCGTGCGGAGACGTCTCGTGTTAACTGAAGTACAACAACAAAATGTATCATGAACTTCAATGAAGCACTGGCCAGCTCAGTATGTTACTGTATTATTCCATGCAGCCTGAAGTTCTACGACTCTATGCATCTTTCGATATTCCTTAACATGTAGCACCCAGATAAGAGCTGGAAAACTTTATAATGAAAGCAATCAAGGGGAGATTCAAAACACCTGTGGGCGCAAGTAGGCGTTACGCATGATGACGTAACCCGACTCCTCTTGCTTTTTGCCACCATCATACACGCCGTGCTCCTCGTCGCCGACGACGACCAGCTCTCATCGCGGAGAAAATAGACCCCAGTGGCGATGACGACCAAATCCGTCGAAGAATCCGAGTGGTATATGAAAAGCACCCTTCATTGTCGGTAATTCCGCCTTGGAAATAGCAGGAAAATGACGGTACATACAGGCGGACGTCGAGCAATACGTCGGCGGCCCCGACAGCGACGTTGATGAACCACTGAAAGCCTTCCGCGACGCGATAGCGTGCGTTCAATATCATTATTCTGATGTTGACCTGACAGTCATGCAGAAAAGACCGCATTATGGATGCCAACCTGGCTCAGCGGCGGCAGAGCTTTGAGGCAAAGATCCCGAACTACCAGAAGATGCTGGACATGGTGGAATATCTGCAAGAGCGACGCGTGTGTACACCGTCCTTTCGTCTGCGCGATCGATTCTAATGATATACTGGGGGCAGGCAGCCGACCACGACACGGCAGAAACATTAGCGAAGTCATTGTGCACGACGACTGGAAGACACTGACACGGGGGTATGTCTACCCGCCTTTTACCTCACTACTATATCCTTATCAGTCACAGGTGAGTGTCTACCCTCTACTGGAAGCAATAGAACTGTTGAAATCCAAGCTTAGCCAGTCATTGGCGAATGCTACGTGCTCCTTGACCTCCTTGACCTCTTTCTACCATCCAACAGGGCCAGCGACGCTGACTCTAAATCGCCACTTGGATCCGCTAACGGAAAGCACGCTACTGCTACGAGCTCGTGCATCTACGATGCCGATCGCAGTCTTTCACCCTCCACTGCGCAATGATGGCTCGTCGCTCAGGTCTACGTTTTTTCCATCACCCTCTATTTGCATCGTCCTGGCATCGTCCTCCGCATTGGTCTCGCTTCAATGTATGGGTCCTACGCCGTCCAGGTCTCCCAAATATCACCTTGATAGTGCTCGATGGTGATATCAAATTTGTACTATGGATGTGCATAGATGGTCGGGTGGGCTTAGACACTGGCAGGGCCATTGGCGTCAACTCTGACGGCGAAATCAGTCCGTTTCTGGAGATGGGAGGGCGATGGGCATCTGAACGGTGGATATCGTCTCAATTCGATAAGCCCCTGCCTGGCAGACAGTACCTCGGTGCACTTTGCAAGATCCGCCTTTCCTCGAACGGCGCCGACTTCTTGGCAGCCGTGAATATACGGCCGCCACAGGTGGTCTTGACTGTAGCCGATGTTTACCACAGCATTCGTTCAGCCGACACGGACCACGACAGCTTTTGTTTCCTTCTTCAGCTACGGCTGGAGGACAGGACCAGCTATGGTGAATATCGAAGTTGGAACTCTCTTTATCCAGGACGGCGCTTTCGGTACATGAGGACGTCAAGGCGCACTTCGCCTTCAATAGTATGTCCATGCTCTTGAAAGATTTCACATCAATTAAACTTTGACCTAGTTCCCCAACTCCGTGGCCTTCCTTAGTCTGGATGCGAGGTCTCCCATCTAATAACTCCGGAAGCGTTTCGTGTGTCCACCGTGGGCCGGCGTCACACTTGTGAATTGAATTCTATTCCCCTCTCTTTCAATCTAGCCGCTCCATTCTTGCTTTGCTTTTTCTCTACCAAACGCGGCGATGTCTTTCTCGCCAGTGGTGTCGTCTTTGCTTGCGTCTCTCGCGCGGGGGATGAACTTCCTGGTTGACGTGATACATACGTATTTATTAGTTCTTGACGGGAAGCGCCAGATGCCCATTGCTCCAGATTATCACCACCACCGCCGCCACTCCCAGGAACGCGATTTCGCCTCGCCCGCATTCGGCCTGACGATTAGGAGAGCAGGTGTGCGAGGATAGGTGAAGCGGTAGATGGCGGTGCAGCTTATGCTGTTACAACGCGCATGGAGGACATTCCGCCCGAGAGCAATTTCATGAGCTAGGCGGTGTTTGGGAAGGAGGATGTGCCGGGGTTGCCAGTGGCCGGAGGGCGAGCTGGTTTTGGAGGGGTTCAGTGTCAGGATTGGGAAGAAGGATATGTTTAGCTGGGGATGGCCTTTTGAAAGTTGGCTTGACTTTATGATCTTATGGACTTTGTGATTGACAATTGTATGGTGTATTTTTACTTATCTGTACTTACATTTGTAACTGATTTAGTTGGCTATTTCGCGGATGATTGTCTTTAGCGACGGACTACAAAATGGATTTCGCTAACTTGCTTACTGTGCTAGCGACTGCGATTTCAGCGCGTGTTCTTTTTGAAGGGGTGTTGTCTCCGAGTCCGGGGGAGGCTAGAGACATGGCGACCGTCGCTGTGAGTGACTTCTCGCCCGTGTTTGATCGTCTCGGGGCACACACGACCTACCTGCAACCGCTGAAAGTGGCGCGGATCCCGTATTTGTAGACTCGCGTGAATGCCCTAGTTTCGGTATGCAAAGCTGGTATTAGTCTGTTATCATTTCTGAGTGTCAAGTTGTGTATTATGAAGATTTCAGACTTGCCTTCTGGCGCTTCAATTTCCCTCCCGATTCTTGGAACATATTTAGAATCATGGACTGCCTTATACTAATACACGCTTTATTTATCTCCCGTTTCCAACACCAAGATCCCACTTCAGCATCGTTAAAACCTCATCCGAGCGTCGGGCGTATCTAGTGGCCGTCCAGACTCCACTGGAGCCATACAAATGGTCAATGGAACCACCTATTGACGCGTTAGAGGAGGAGCATGCCTGGCGTGTTGAGAGCCAGGACCTTGATAGCAGGAAGTCGCCTGATTGCGGCCAGAATCTGGAGTGCACTGGATAGAGTCACGCATCTTAATGGGTCAGCCAAGTCTGCCTCTCGCAGTCGATTTCATGGAGCCACGAGGCAAGGGTTTGCTTCAATTGCGTGAGTCTTGACGACAAGGATCATAATTACCGCGGTTTGAAGCAGTGTACGACAGAACAAGACAGATGACTTCGATAACTGGGGTATACAACAAGCAATGTGAACAAGTAGACCCTAAATATTAAGTAGATCTAGAAGATTAAAAACACGCGTAACCACGGGCCTGCAACTGACGTTTCCTGTACAGCGCTAAGTTCAGTGACCTACTTCTGAAGGATTGGTACACACCTTTGATTTACAACTTTCAGGTTCGCTATATCGTCAGTCGTCTCAAGTACCTCGAAGGCCTGCTTCAAAGCCATTTGCTGCTCTGTCGTAAGCTTCCACTGAGGACCAGCCACGGGGGTTTCCGAGATGTTGGTCATAGGCGGTCTGCGTTTGCCCATTTCATCCTCCGAAGTACAACCATTACCATGAAGACTGGCATACAGTCGAAGTAAAGGTTCATCCGTCATCTTGGAAGAGTGGGCCTCGACATCCTGTTTCCGCTGGGTCTCCGTGTCTCGCTCGTCGAGAGGAGGCATATCATCGTCGTCTTCATCTACTGACGCTACCTCTGACGTGTAGCCGCTCATCAGCGTGGAGAAGCCGGCGGCGAGCAAGGTTTCTGTCTCACTCGTGAGGTCCGGTAGCAAGGGAGCTCGTAGGAAGTAGTCCTGGAACTGACGGTACAGAACGGGAGAGATGTCGAGCGCAGCCGCGTTGGAGTAGGACTCGGAGTCTAATCTGAGAGTCTCTTGGTTCGTAACGGAAAGGTTAGACTTGTCTGCTGGAAGGGATGAATCATCGGGAACGGGAACGGCATCTTGGCTAGCAGGTTCAAGTTCATCTGTTGGAGGAAGCCCTAGTCCGAATCTGGGCGCGGCCAGGTTCCAGCCCTGTAATAATTGCTCTTCAGCTAAAATGTGGCTCGATTTGTATTACCAGACGTACGGAGGGTATGTTCTTTCGCATGACATCAAATCCAATATCGTGGTCGGTCAAGTGTCGACCTTGGTGCACAACAAACGCAAGGTCATCGCGGTTCAGATTTGCCTGCTCTCTATCGACAAGCATACCATTCATATCTGAGGATAGTTTGAGGCGGTGCGCGAATCAGTATTACGATCACATACCTTCGTCGACTTCGATCACGAATCTCTTGAAGAGCCTAGCCACCAGTTCTTTCGTCTCCGGCACATATTCTCCCTGTCAAAGTGAATCTAGCGGCCTTCGACCGTCAATTACATAGATCATACCTTATTCAAAAGCGCAAGATATTGCATGTCGTGCGCAATAGCAGCTTCCATCCACGGCGCCTAAAGTGGTCATCTTGCTTAGTCTAAATGTCTTCGATGAGCCAGGTAGCAACGCACAGACTCCTCTAGGTACGGGAAAACAGCGGTAAGCGGATGGCTCGAGTGCTAGAAGATGGGACTAAGCATAGCTCTCAGCTTAAGGAAGAGCACGGCTTACGCGCTCCTCGGCCGGTGTCGATCCGGTGTTAAACGAATCAATCCACGAAGAGTCGTCCGATTCAGCAATGACCTATTCCTCGTGTACTCAGTGTCATATTTTTTGCACAGAATAGAAGTTGCGCACCTTTTCATTCTCGACGCGGTACTCGTCCACGCGTTGTTTCAGTAGTACCGATTCCTACGTTTAAAATCAGAAAGATTGGCCAAGACACGCAACCAAAGACGTACGGCATCATCGATAACATCCGTGTCCCGGGATAAAAGGCCCAACCGGGGAGGAAGGCTCTTACTCGTAGAAAGGAGGGGTGCATTGAAACCGGAGCTGGGAGCCTCTGGTTCGTCGCTCTTGTACGGTACCCAGTCAGAGCTCTCCCAGTCAGCGGCTTTGTTGACTCGAACGGGAACCTTCGCTCGGCGCCAAAATCGGTTGCAAAGGTAAAGTTTCCATCCGCGGACGGCCACGCACTGCGTCTCACCCTCGTCCACTCCCGTTACTCCTCCCTTCTTCGACTCCATGGCTTCAGCGGCATGAAAAAACCGTCCGGTAAAAGTAATACCGGCCTCAGGAATGGGGTGAAAGTCGATGCAGATGTCGCTCGATCTCTGAGTGGAGTACATGCAGAGATTGTGCCACTCCTTCGTCTTGTGGCATCCGGTAATGAGGTAGAGCTCGCCATTGCGGACGCCACGTCTCTGCGTCGCGTTGACGGGCTCATACCATGATCTGGTGTTTTTCTTCGCATAGCTCGAGGACAAGTTCTCACGTTGGTCCGTGAACGCCGTGTGCGGTCGCGGAAGATAGAGCAAAGCGCCCGCTGCATCTCGTGAGGATGTCGAGAATGACGCGCTCAGACTGGACATAAGTGTGGGAATCACGCCATTCGGTCTGCGAGCGGATTAGAAAATTGGATGTAAAAGTTAAATAAACTATACTCACAGCGGTATAGATGCTCCAGCACTGATAGATCGCTCGTCGATAGTCTGGGATCTATAGCAGTGGGGGTCAGGATAGGGTTCTTCGTTCCAATCGTCGTCATTGCTTGCACCCGTATATTTTTTGTGACGGGGAGGGGCTATAGTACGACCAGCATTGTCTTGGTTCCGTGCCGCGCCTCGGTCATGGACCGAACTGAAGACGTATCGCAGACGGCCGTTCTCATGGTCGATGTAACAAACATCGAAGAGCTGAGTGCCCTCCCTGAGAAAGTTGACGTAGGGCGGAGGAGGAGTGCCATCCACCAGTGGATGTCCACCCATCACCTCAGCAAGGCAGCGAGCAAAGTGTTCCGCGGTTGCGAGAGATGTAGACATTGAGAGAGAGGAAAGTGGGTATATGTTTGATAGAGCGGCGATGAAGAGCAATAAGGACCATCGCGTGCCATTTATGCAGTGTCAGTAATTCTCTAAACCGAGCATTACGCGACGAATTAGGCGCGTAAAACTGTGACAATATAACGGAGGGATCAAAGAAGGATTATGTTGGACCGGGGTATGCAACACGGTCGCTTGTCCCTGTTTCGTTGATGCCTGGCGCTTTGTTCTCACTATACCATCATCAACCATCATCTGACAAGGATCTGGAGGGAGGCTGCGAAGGATAGGACGAGTCCTCGTCGAAATTCTTTTCCTAACCCCCCCATTCATGAACTCGGCAGCCCTCCAGAATGACTATACGAGTTTCTTGTATCCCGTGGCTCGCGGCTATACTCCTCTTTACCCCGACGCGCTTCAACCTCATCCCTCGAAGCACTTCTTTGTTGAGGGCGTGCAGATAGGCGACCTGGTACTTCGTAATGCGACTGGTTCGGTTCTGTACATTGGGATCAATATCACGAAACCTGCCGACGACCCACGAAACTGGCAGAAGCTACCGAAAGACTACAAGTCACTCGTCCTTGAGCCAGGCATCGACTACACCGTCGAGACGTCGCATTTTCAGAGTCCGGGGATCCTTTACACGACAACGAGTGGACCGGACTCCTTTGACTTGCGCCACATTCCACCGGCTGGGTGCGTGTCCGTTCTTCCTAACCGCTAACAGTCTGACAAAGACGGAACAGAAATGACACGTTGGAGAAACTTGAATTCTCCACGAGCGCGACCGCAGGGGCGTACTGTGGACTACCATACGGCGGCTCGTCTCATGAATGCACGCCTGTCGGTTTGAAGAAGATCCAAGCCTTCGCACTGGGGCATGGGCGCTCTTGGTATCACCAAGCCATTAAAATTGACTCTTTGGATCTTCAGAACGGTGACCTATGCGTTGTTACTGGCTGCGAGAAAGCGTCCTACTGGATATCTGGATTGTTCTTGTCTGCGACGTCCGAGTCTCGCTTTACGAAGAGACTCCTCGTGCCCAAAGTCGAGGCGGGTATTGTACAGCCGGTTCGCATGTTGGAGAAATGTGACGATGAGACCACTCCGACCATCCTTGACTACTCTCTGCAGAGTGGGCGAAAGCCTACTGCGCACCGATATGCCAAGCAAACGTGTTGTATTGCTTTCCGTGGTTTTCACGTATCTTTAGGGGCCTCTGTCTATAACGACTTTCGTAGGCCATGGACTACTCGCGAAAGATTATGGCACGCGCTGCCAAGGGTTCTGCGCCCGCCCATGAAGACGTGGCCAATATTTGAGCACCAAATTCCGGTAAGCTTGGAACTGTAGAGCGAATTCTATGAGCTCACTGAACGACAGCCTCACCACCCATGCATTGTTATCAACGATCTTGTGCTTTTATCGGTTAGTTCGTACGTGCATCCACTCTATTCTTCTCACAATGCTCCTCGTACAGAACAGGCGAATTAAAACGGCTGTAATCCATGATGCGGACATTCTTTCCATTATTCAACCGGTCAAGCCCTCGTGTTCTCCCTCCGTCATATGCTCATCCTATGTTTACTTTAGGACGATAAACTCTTGCCTGACGACAACGAACTAGTGCGCAGGATGATTGCTAAATATTTCGTCATCTTCGATTCCAGTTCGTGTCGTGTCTTATCCTTCATTCAGTGGCTCATTTCCTGCAAGCCGGTCGGGCGCTCCTCAAAGACAAATCCGAGGTGAAGTTGACCCGTTTCGAGGAACGCTTGGTCGGAGGGAAATTCAAGCCTGGAGTCCTTCGGAACAAAGCTGACACCACTCGATTTGTGTGTTTGCGCCGTAAGGAATGTGGGCTTCGGGGGCAACACTGCATAATATTAAGATCACGCTGTATCTGCGGAACACAAATCACAATCCTGTGTCCGCAAAAGCACCGTCCGGACTGAGATGAAGAACACAGCGTCAAAGCGTGGATTGTCACTGTTCGGATCCGTCGGCGTAGGCGCATGTTGTTGTCCCCGAATTGGGAAGGTTGGAAAGGATATCAGTAAGGTTGAACGGGTTCCTTCGCACTTTCAGCGAACGCTAACATGAGAACACACCCCGCTGCCGGGTTTATCTTGCTCAGATGGAACGAGCGGTATGTGTTCACTTCCTTGGTATTGGAAATCGAGACATTTTGTCTTCCTCAAATTGCGCCACACATGGTACCTTTCACACGTAATACATATCTCTTCTCCTTGGCGTCCCTTTTATGTAACGTGAAGTAGCTAAAGGTAATATCCAAATCGACATACATGTATAGTAAACTAAATATAACTTGGAGTATCTTAACTACCTGTACCATTATCGAAGTAAAGTCGTGAATGGGAACAAAGAAGAACCGGTCTGAGCTTTGTACGTCCTCGGTACTCGCCGTCCATGCCAAGAAGTTCGGTGGAAGTGCCACGCTCGACAATTCGGCCGGATCCTATGCGTCTAGAGCTACCGTCATTACCTCAGGATCACCAGAAGACAAAAAGGAACTGACCGGATGAGGTTCGTATGGTTTACAAGCGGTACGAGCGCGCGTGCCCGCGCCGAGAGTATACAAAGTCAACAAGAACCCGTGCAAACACATTCGAGTGGGTCCAACGGACGGCAGAGAGCCCTTCGCCTTCGAACACACGCGATTCCTTCCCTTTTGGCAAACATGCGAGTTCTAGGCCGTTGAGGTCAGCCCAACGCGTCTATACAACGGGTCGGATACTTACAATAATAGCATCCTGACATACTTATGTCGGCATCCGGATGGGCTGCTCGCGCTCACGTTCCTCCAACACCGCTGCGGTAATCGGGTGCTGGAGAAACATGTCCGCAAACCCAAACAAAATGTCCTTGTAGGATTCCATGTTAGTAATGCCCGATGAATGGTAAGTACCGTCTGGCGTTGAAACTCACCAATAAATCCACCCTTCAACTGGAGATCCTTTACTAAGGCTTGCCCGCCCTTCATGGCGGGAAACGTATCCAGTGCGTCATAGAATCTCTTCGCCGTCTGAAGGTATACGACGTCGAATCGCGGACCTGCGTCTCCAAAGCGTGACGAGTGTATGAACGTTGACATGGCGGGCAACGCATATACGAGGGCAAGGACTGTCCATATGTGAAGGGATTCGTAGAGACAGAGAAGCGAAATTGAATACATCGTTCTAAAGCGATACCGATGGAGGTGCGTCGGAGGTGTAATATGATGCCTGACAGGATCGGCCATCCTGACACTTGGGCGCCAAATGGTGTTCATCCGGTCAAGGGAGGGAATTGGAACCGATAAAGACATTAACCAAGCAGACATAGATGCAGGTAGAAGCCTGACAGAGGAATGTCCTGAGATCAAGAGCGAGGCCGTCCGTATGACGTATGGCGATGAGGACGAATAGTTCTGAACGACGCGAGAATGACACCTTGCTCTCACTGCAACGATGATCAGTCAACGACGAGTACGAGAATGTAACGAAGTCCTCACAGCCATAAGAGACGCGCGAGTGTCCACGGCGCCTGGCGTTGTAAGAACTAGGGAAGTGTCCAGGTGCGTGTCCCCGTCGACCATCTGTACATGGGAGAGCATGACATTCACCTGGTGAAAAGTAAGCATGGAGAGTGGGGTGATAGCTGTATATACGTACGCCATGTTCCAACTCTGCCCACGCACAGTGTTTCGTTCAATTCAAACGGCTTTTCTGCCAGATCGGCTTCATCTCTATCCTTGCCTTCCTGCCACAGTATACAGTCAGCATCAATCGCTCAGATAAAAGGACGTTGTACACACGCGTCGCTCACCATGTCCAACGTCTTCTGGTAGTCAAATATCTTTTCCTCAAGACCCTGTTGACGCTGAACTAGATTTGCATCCATAAAGCGGTACTTTCTGCAGGACTATCAGCGCAACATCATTCTAACGATGTCGCGCACATACCCTATCGCGTCGTTGAAGGCCTTCAACGGCTCATCAGCGTCACCGTCGGGGCCGCCAACGTATTGCTCCACGTCCGCCTGTATGGACCGTCATTTTCTTGCCATGTCCAGCGCAGAATTACCGACAATGCTTTTCGGATACGCCGGATCTGCTCTCCATCGACATCAAGTCCTATTTTCGCTGCGATGAAAGCTCGTCCTCGTCGTCGGCGACGATAAGCGCTAGGTGTATGAGGGCCTGCGTAGGTGCGTATTTACGTAGACCGGATGCGCCTACTCGTTGCGACCGTCCATTTTCAAGCCCGTTTCGCTCGGTGACCAATGGGAAGGCTGGATACGACGACCGCGCCGAGTTCACTGAGCTCGTCGTTGATGGTAGGTAGGTAGGTAGGAAACCGCCATGGGTCCCATTGAAGAACGGCGGGTGCAGGCAGTGTTGACGGGCGTGAGCTATCACCCCGATGGTGGTAAGAAAAAAGGAGCTGATGCGATCGGCACCGGCATGCGCTCTTTGGCTCCGACCATCAACATGTCATTCTTCAAAGCTTGGTCGGTCCCGCCTTTCCCGCCCTTTGTGTCATCGCTGACAACGCTGACAGCGCGCCATCGTTTCTTGTGGTCTTTGTCACAACTTTATTATTTCGTCAATTCTGTAACACACATATATATCTATTCGATTCACCGCTCCTTCTCCGTGTTCCGTCAATTTCATTCAGTATGGCGTTACAGCCTTGAAGAATCCATGCGTGTATCCTGTGCTCCCTCATTTCTTGAACAGCTATATCAGGTACTACAAGACCCTCCATTTGGTAGGTAAGCTGTTCGCGGAATTTTTCTACAGCTGATCGTGAAACACCCGCAGCAGAAAGCTATCGATTGGACACCCATTATGAGTTGAGTGAGTTGGCGCCAACTGTGATACCCTCGAATTCAAAGCCCGCGACTCGCGGTTGTTCAGCAATCGCCGGATGCACCAGGTTGGACGTATTCCGTTTGGATGGGCGTCTATGCATCCTGTCAGGGTGGTACGGAAATTAACTGATACGCGATTACGGCGCGCTTGACATGCAGTTCACGTCCAACCACCGGAAAACGCGGTCTCCGGTGGTTCTTTCACCGAAGGCTGTATGGATAGCAATGCAGTGCCTAATAAACCAGCTCCATGCTATAAGGATTGAGTCGTTCCCACTTTACCCATCTCACGTTGATCAGTGTCCCAAGCATGGATCCTGGGTATGTTCTTCGCTACACACTCTCACACCATAGCTAACTGCGCGTATACAGACCTAAAGTAGCGCTTTCTGGTGATCTTCCGAGCCATTGATCGTTAACTAGTCCCTGACTACTTCTTTAGAGTTCGTCTTGAAGGTCGTCGACGATGCAACTAGCTTTCTCTCGCCCAGTACGACGCTCGATCTGCGTTTTTCGAAAAATGGCCAATATTTATGCCAATCGGGACCGATGACACAAGATGATAATGGGTGTCTAGTAGACCTACACGTAGCGAAGTTCTGTTTAATCATGTACGTACTCATCGAACTTTGCGTATCACACTAACTAATGGATTAACAGACTCGCCACTGATATCTTTGTTGTCGATGTGTTCAAAGTCAATGCTGATCACGAGGATAACGAGCTGAAGCTAGGCTCGGTATATCTTGACCTCGAGGATGTGCTTCAGATGCAGAGCGATGTATCTTATGTGCATGATGCTATCATGGAATCGGACGACTTTCCCGCCATGCAGTTCAATTTGAAAGCAAGTTCATTTTCACCATCGTTCCCGCCGCCTGCCACACAGTCGATGCCGACCTATCTGGTTTTCGAAATCTGCTCAGGTAAGTGTCCGCCGATGTATGCATACCTGTTTTGATTGCTCTGCAGAGGAAACTACTCATCGTGACTTTGCAATGTACTCCGGGGAACTCGTTCTGCTTCTGTGTTCCAGCGCATTCATCGTCATCAAGTTCTCTGCAGGGCAATTCCACAAACTCCGGGATAGATGTCTCGCCATTGGGAACACAAACTTCAAGCGATGCCTCGGGCTCCAGTTATATGCGGGGCTTCTCGACTTGCAGTTCCATGCTACATCCGATAAGGGGCTCTACGTGGCTTCCCGCTTCCTGTATAACGACTTAGCCGCCGCATTGGGTGACCTCAGCCGGCCAATGCAGGTCGACTTCGTCTCCTGCCTCCCCGACACTGAGACCCTTTGCAGGCAGTCATTTGGCAGCTTCCTCATTGCACGTCACGCCACCACGGGCAATCAAGATGATCTTACATGGGGTATCTCCTTGCTCGAAGCTGTGAACCAGTTACGAGTTGGCCCGTATTCAGATGATTTCATCCTTGATGAATTTGTGATGTATAAAACCATGTATAAAGCATACGCCATGCGCTACTCACTGTCACAGAAATTCTCAGATCTCGATATGGCATTGACATCAATAGCTAAGGCAGTCGAACTCCCGGTTCCTTGGTGGATCTCAGATGAACAAAGGCCTGAAGCCCTCTATATGTTGGCTTGTGTCCTGGATGAGCGGTTCAAGCACCTTGGTGCAGAGCATGACAGGAAATGGGCAATGAAGTGTCTCGACAATGCTCTGGCAGGAGTATTGGTTGGGAGCCCAAAACATCTGCGGTTCCTTTCTTTGCGTCATACAATGCTCTGGAAACACCTTCAACATTCAATAGATAAAGGCGATGTTGACGAGGTCAAGAAGATCCACGAGGAGCTTGTTGTAAATGAGTGGGACTTCAAGTTGGATGGTTCTGTAGCAGCCAAAACAGACCTAGCGTGGCTGTTACTCAGTCGGTTCTGGTTGGTAGTGAAAAGCACGGGTACGGGTTACCCGGTCCGGGTTCGGGTCGGGTTATGTATCGGGTAGGGCTCGGGTGGCGGTCCGAGTACCCGTCGGGAACCCGGCAACCCGTTCTTACCCGTGCACAGTTGGCGTTGTAGATTGGCACGAGTTGTAGGTGCCAGCGAGTACTTGTCTTGACATAGATATGTATTTCATGTAGTTTATTCAAATTTATTCGGGCTCATACGATCCCAACGTCGTCGAGAAACGACGTGGTGAAAGAATTTCGCTCTTCGCCGAGCTGACAGAGCGTCCCGGCAATCGCCGGATAACGATCGATGAGCTTGGATCTTAGCTCCTGCTTAGCTCGTTGCCTTCTACCACCACAGCACGACATCTGTGTCGTGCTCGTCGGCCCCAGAACTTTGTCTGGGGCTTCTCTTGCATCTTCTCTTTATGCTGTCCTGCTTTTTCTGCCCAGTTTAGCCTTGCGCCGACCGCTGCGCCCTCGGATACGTTCCGGGGCCCATTCTGGTGCTCGTCTGCGCGACGGCACCGATACGATGATGCGACGCGACGCGTAAGCCCTCAGGTCGAGGCCGCCGTACCGCTTAGCCAACGACGCCGGCTGCTGCTGCCCTTGGACAGGTTTCGCTCGACTTCACGACGTCGTCATTTGTGCTGGACGTGTGCGTCTGTCTATACGACAGCGCCAATTAGACGAGACAGACTCACTTGATGATCCTTGGCCATGGACCATCGAGCAAGAGCGCTTGCTACATGCTGTGGGCCTGAAGGTGTGTCGCTTTCTAGTCGTCTTTATTATACAAAACTAACTTAACATCTACCAGCACCACCACAACAGCCATGACGACGACAACGCACCAGCATCCACCTCCCTCCACCTCCATCTACCTCTTTGATTCACTGTCTTTCGTTGCTGGTATGCGGTTGGCTCTTTTGAGCATTCCGCGCCGCACCGAAAACACCAGTGAGCCAACGGGTATCGGGATACCCGTTGCCCGTTTGAGACCCGCGGGCAAAATAACGGGTAACCCGTACCCGAGCGTCGGGTGCGGGTGTTGCATCGGGTTCGGGTCGGGAGTGCTTACGAGCACCCGTACCCGACCCGTGCTATTCACTACTGGTTGGAGTCGGAAAGGGCTGGTGGGGATGAGGGTGACATGAGGCAGGCAATCAATCTCCTCAGAGAGATAGTTGACATCGGTTGTGATGAGCATCGTTTTCTACTTGCCATCACCCTCAAATACTGGTTTCAGTTCTATACACATGATAAGGCAGATTTGGAGGAGGCTATTGCCATCTTGTCTGGCATGTCAGATGAATCCCGGGATGATCGTAAATTGAGTCAGGCATTGTTCCTCAGATATGAGAACTTTGGAAGACACCCTGAAGATCTTCGTTCTGCCATGTTATATATTTCACGTGCAGCTACCTCTGTCAACCTCAACCCAATGCAGCAATTTGAGGCTGCTCAGGATTGGTTTATGCTTGCCAAGAACCTCAAAGACTGTGACTCTGTTAGAATAAATGCTCTTACAACTATGATGTCTATTATACCTAGCATTGTTTGGATTGGCATGGCAATGCAGGATAGATATGATAGGCTCATGATGACCAGGACACCGTCAATGCAGTCAGTGCTATGGCAACAGCATCGGAGTATCAGTCAGACTCCCAACTTCGCAGCAGCTTTTGCAATCAAGTTGAACTACAAATTTCATAAAGCGATAGAATGGCTGGAGCAGGGACGTTCAATAATCTGGGACCAACTGCTACAGCTTCGTGTTCCTTTGAATAATTTTCAACAGGAGTATCCAGACCTGGTGAAGAGGCTTTCTGCACTTGCAGAGGATCTTTCCAAATCTAGTACAAAGGCACACTTTTGGGAGATGGGGGTAGATGAGGACAGGTGGGAGCAGAAAATCCCTCTAGAAGCTGAAGCACAGAAACACCGTAGACTTGCAACTGAATGGCAGGAAGCAGTCGCTGATGCACGTAAGCTCCCTGGTATGGACAAATTTTTGCTGCCAAAGGATTTTGACTACCTTTCCAATGCTGCCAACGATGGTATTATCATCATTATCAATGTTTTTATGAATATTTGCGATGCCCTAATCATCTTCCCGGGTTCTGCTAAGAAGGATGTTCGACATGTCGCCCTGCCGGGATTGACTGACGATGACTTTGAGCAGATGCATGCTGATTTATTGTCTCTCATTCAGGATGATATGGGAATTCGTGCTGGTCGTCCCGCACCCTTCGATGAAGAATTTGATGTAGATGCTGGATTCAGGGATATGCTCAGTGATCTCTGGTATAAGGTTGTTCGGCCTATTATCTGTGAAGCGATGGAATACCGACCATCATTGGTCAATGTACGTTCCTTCAAATCCCTTATCTGATGATTACTTACATTTTACAGTGTGATGAAGGTAAAAACCGAGCACATGTGCGATGGTGCCCTACAGGACACCTTACCTTCCTGCCTCTCCATGCCGCCGGTGATTACAGCTCATCGGAAAAGGGCCATCGGGTGTGGGATTTCGTCGTTTCATCCTACATTCCAACTTTGAATTCCATCATTCGGTCAGCACCGCCTGCATCCAGCGACGATACCATGGACTCGACAATCAAAGTCTTAGCTGTGGCTTGTCCTTATGCCAAGGGACAGATACCAATTCCTGACACTGAGGTGGAGGTAACCCGTGTGGAAAAGCATGTTGTACCATTGCTTGGCCAACCTGCTTCACCCGTGGCTCAATATACTGCTCTTGTGAAGAAAGCTGCGACGGTTGAGCGGGTCTTAGAGGGGATGAAAGCTGCAACCTGGGTACACCTCGCCTGCCATGGCTTCCAAGATGCGACGACCCCAACAACCAGCGCACTGCTCCTTTCCGACGGCAGTCGACTGTTGTTGTCTGATATCGCTACCCTCGATCTTCCTCACGCAGAATTCGCTTTTCTCTCGGCCTGCCAGACCGCGACTGGCGACGACAAGGTCCCTTCGGAGTCAATGCATCTGGCGGCCGGCATGTTGTTGGCGGGGTATCGCAGTGTTATAGGCACGATGTGGTCAATTGCAGACCGTCATGCGCCGCACGTCGCGGATGATGTTTACGGTTACCTCTTGAGGGACGGGACGAGTCGTCGGCCAGATTATAAGGAGTCGGCGCTTGCGTTGCATTTGGCTATGGAAAAACTACGCGCGCGAATTGGGGAAGGATCATTTTTGCAGTGGGTACCATATATTCATATAGGCGCATAAGAACATTTATGACATTTGATGTATTGACTGTAGTTCACGTAGTATTAGCATTCTGAGCTCAATAAACAGCGATGTTGGTATTAGACCTTGCAATTCAGTCTTTCCGCGACCAAGCGCGGTCGTCATGTGAGCGTTACTCCGTACCACCTCTTTCTCCTTTCTCCTCCACCTACCCCATGCATCTGGGGTCCAGAACGTGTCCTTGAATTGCGGCCGATTTGCTCTAAGGACAGTTTTATGGTAGCACGGCCAGTGAAGGGGGAGCGGGGCATTCGCAAAGAGACAGATCGACGACGGCGACGACACCAAAATCAGCTGACCAGATCATGCTCGACGACGGGAGCGCAGACTGACATGGAGCAAGGCGCTCGTTGTGGTCAGGGTGTGCTCGTAGGCCATCGTTAGCACGAGGTACGTGCTCGCTATCACCCCCGATGACCAGCTCATATTTTTTACAGGTCTTGGGACGCCTAGTGCCATGCAATCACTCGTCCAGCTACGCCTCATATCACTCTTCATCCGGTCCTTGGCTTCCACAGCCTCATCCACGCTCCCTCAAATCGATCTCAAAATCGTATCCACGCGTTTTCCCCACGATGTCGCCGTGCCAGAGGCTAACAGTATCTCTGGGAGCAAAATATCCAAACTCCTCGGTCTAGGACTTCTCGAAGTTAAACGCGCAGAAATGGGGACACTTCGTCCGTCTTTTATAAGGTTCGCATCATTTATCGTCGGTTCGTTCGTCTTTTAACATTTATTTAGACAGGACACACTCCCCCACTCAATACCAAACCGTCTGATGGAGCTAGTCAAGAACTACCATTATGGTCAGAACCCCACGGATGGACTTCTTCCACATCCACGCTTCTAGACGCCCAGTCTATCGCTCTGTATGTCCACCTGGACACCGGGCTCTCATCGTCCACGTCTTTGCATCCTCTAAGTTTCATATCGGACTCATAATGCTCTGGTTCGACGTCCCAGCTGTCGAGCCCTCGATTTCGAACAGAGCTGCAGCTACGCCTGAGGTGTCGGTCGAGTCGACAGTAAGGAACCTGTACCCGCTATTGAGGAACCCGCTGCTCTCCCAGAGGAGACTGTTCCCGACGTGGAGCCGGAAGTCGATCCAGTCGAGGGTGCTGGTCCCGAGGCAAGCGCAGACTTTTGAAGAGGCCGCTCCAGTTGACGACGTCGCTCAGTCCGTCGAGAAGGCTGGCCAGGTTCCCGTTGTCGCTCAAGAATCAGATGCAGACGAAGAGGTTTCTTTTGTTGCTGAGGAAGCAGAACTTGCCGACAAGTTGTATCGCCGCCCGCTGAGGCCGAGGCCATTTCAGAACTTCCTGTTGTCAGTGCACGGACACTGCTAGCAGGGTAAGTGCGCTAGTTTGAGGATGCTATTCCTGAGTTGGCTGTTGAAGTGAGTCTCGGTATGTCCCTCAGCCCATCGTCTGACTTGATCTATTCTAACGTTTTGATAGAAGCTTTGGCTGAACCCATTGGAGCTGAAGTTGTGAAGGAGGTGACGCTCCCGTTACTACCGACCAGGGCGGTACGTTCGCTTTCGTAAATGAAGGTCTGTAACTTGACGTCGTGATTTAGTTGAAGCTCCAGTAGTCGAAAGAGAGCGCAGCCCAAGGTATGTCGTTATGCATTTTAGACTGTCACGAGGCTTAATTCGAGCTTTATAGCTAGATAGAGATTTTCCTTCGATTAAGATAGAGCCGGTGATATACTTTAGTCGAAGAAGCTCATTCTCCGGCGCTAGTTGAAGACAACGTTTCCGCCGTCCCGATCGGTGGAAGTACCACCTGTGGAGGAGGCCGATACTGTCGTCGAGCCCCTGCATTCATCAAAGAAGCTGTCGAGGCTGTGTATCCGCTGAGGAGCCTGTGGTTGACGAGGCGATTACTGTTGAGGACCCCCGGATGTCGCTACGGCCGTCGAGCAGTCAGATGTTTCTGTTCCCATCAAGGAGCTTGTCGTTGAGGAGTCTACAGCTGTAGCGAATACTGCGGACGCGGCAGTAGCCCAGTTGCAAAGGCCGACGTTCCCGTGCGCGTTAGAGAGACGAAAACCGGTTTGAAGGGCATGACGACCAGATGCGTTGTATTCAAAGAGAAGAATCCGCGTGTCTTACGAAAAGCACCTTTCATTGTCGGTAATTCCGCCTTGGAAATAGCAAGAAAATGACGGCACATACTTGAGCAATACGTTGGTGGCCACCCCGACGGCGACCTTGATGGACCGTTGAAAGCCTTCAACGAAGCGATAGGGTATGTGCGGTACCGTGATTTTCTGAGGTTTGGCTGACAGTCATGCAGAAAATACTGCTTTAGCATGCCAATCTGGCTGGGCGGCGGCAGGGCCTGGAGGAAAAGACACAGACTCCCAGAAGACACTGGATATGGTGGAATATCTACAGGAGGGGCGCGTGTGTACTAGCGCGGCAGAAAAGTCATTGGCGAATGCTGCCTAAAAGTCCATCTTACCACCGTCGAGGACGACGGCGCGCAGGCTCTCGAATTCACTGAGGGCATGGAAAAGTACGTGATCTCACTCTGTTTCGGCGCGTCACGGCTGACAATGCATGCTTAGCCCGCCTTGAACAACGAAGCCCACTCTGAATCGCCTCCCAAAGGCAAAGGAAAGGGCGGTGCCCGCACCCTGGATTCGCGGGAAAGCACGCCGCTCCTCTCGCTCATCGACGACGCTGAGGACGCGGGGTACCATTTCTTCCCACTTGCAGATCTCATAACAGTCAGTGTATCTAGGTAGAAGATCAATCCGCTTTATATGCTCGCGCCACACTTGCGGATTCTGTTCCCCTCTCCTTCACCGCTCTACCTCTTCCTTGTTCCGTTTTTATTTGTATCTGTCACCACCGATCCGTTCACGACACTACCACGACACATCCTTGGCTCGGCATTACGACTACCGCTATCCTCGCCCTAACCTTCTTTCCAATTTCGACTGCATTACCAAATGCCATCATACTACTCGACTCCGCTCATCTCGAATCTCAATATTGAAGCCGAGTTCCCCGCACCACGTCCTCGCCCATGCGTTCTTGCGGAATGTCACCATCCCCCACATGAAGATCAAAAAGCCTGTAAATCCTTGGAACGTTTTCCTCGCTAGTGGTGTCGTTTTTGCTCGCGGTGTCCTTGCGTGGTATGAACATCTCCCTCGACGTGACGCACGGTCTTCCAGGTGTGCTCGTATTTGACGCGGGGACAGATTATCAGCCAATCCACCAACGTCGCCGTTCGGAACGCGCTTTCATCCAGATTCGGGCCTACGACTGGCTAAAGATCTACAGCAAGTGCGCGAGTGTAGCGCTTGAGCCTTGAGAAGAAGTAGATGGAGGCGCGGCTTACGCCGTTATAGCGCGCATTTGGGATGTACCGCTGGAGGTGTTCCTTGGGCGGCGGACAGAGTTTGGCAATTTCGTGAGCAAGCTTGTGTTTGGGCAGGACGGCTCGCTGGCTGTGCTGGTGGGTGTGGTGGTGCTGGCGGTGGAGGTAACCGGGTTGCCCAGTGGCGGAGGGGTTAGGTTGCTTGGAGTGTATGATGTTATCAACTTGTGATTGTGAGATGTATTATTCTTTACTTACTTGTACTTACAGTTTGTACTACTGACGATTGTGTGTGGTGGCCGACTGATGTGGCCGCGAACTATTGAATGGGGTTCGGGTCAACCTCTCGCTTTGCATACGTGGCGCACGGGTTGACATGCTTACTCCGCGCCAAGTACTGATGACAGCCCCCACTCTTCAACTTTGAACAACGGTTGTCTGACCGGATCTGTAGAACTATAGAACTATTGAATGGGGTTCGGGTTAACCTCTCAACGCTTTGTATACGTGGCGCACGGCTTTGACATACTCCCCACGAAGTACTGATGACAACCCCCACTCTTCAGCTTCTACTTTGAACAACGGTTGTCTGACCGGATCTGTAGAACAATATTACTCCGGTGCAACCGCGCCCTGGTCCCGCAAGTTTGCCGTTGATTTTTGTTTATAAGTCAATGCGGGCGAGGTGTTGTTCGCCACAAAGACCATTTTACACCCACCCTCGCAGCTAACAAGTATTTCATGAAGGGGAACTTACTCATGCTCTTATTCACGTCTCGTGAGTCCTGTCAGTGTGCCCGGCTGTGATCGCTGATTGATGTCTGTAGTGCTCGCTATGGCGATGTCATCTCCCGTCCCTGCTAGAGGCGTGCTGCCCTCGAAGGATTCAGACGTCGTTGGACTTGGTGTGAGTTCAGACTCTCCGTCGACCGATTGCTTACTGAATCCTCTTTGAAGGTTCCTGAAGCTGCAGCTGTTGAAAGTGGCGCAGAACCGGTAGTAGACGAGCGTGGATGTGATCCGTTTGGCGCGCATAGCTGTTATTAAAGTGTACGACAGAACCATGTAGATAATTTTAACAACTGGGGTATATGACAAGCAGAAGATCAAAGACAGCCGTAGGCCTGACATTTCCTGTACGGCGCTGAGTTTGACCCACTTATGAAGGATGGGTACACACCTTTGATTTACAACTTTCAGGTTCGCTGTATCATCAGTCTCGAAGGCTTCAAAGCCATTCGCTGCTCTGTCGTAGCCTATCCTTCAACTAGCTGAAGACGTTATTCAAGTGGACATACATGTATAGTAAATTACAAGTCGTAGTGTGTGACTACCAGTGTCTGTGAGTCATTATAGAAGTAGAGTCGTAAATGGAAAAGAAGAAAATAATAAACGAAAACGCTCAGTTCGAATCGGAGTGACCTGCAAAGGAAGCACGACCGGTCTGAGCCTTGTACATCTTCGCGTACTCGCCGTCCATGTCCAGAAGTTCGGCGTGTGTACCACGTTCAACGATTCGGCCTCCTTCCATACGTCTACGATGGCGGTCAGCGCCTCTGTATCACGAGACAAAAAGAAACTTACAAGATGAGGTTCGCACGATGTACAAGCGGCACCAGCATGTGAGTAACAGCAATCATCGTCTTTCCAGCGTCGACGAAGTCAACAAGAGCCTTGGAAACACGTTGCGCAGCGAGAGGGTCCAATGCCGATAGTCCTTCGTCGACGAGCATCAGTCCACACGATTCCTTGGCAGCAAGTACTTTGGTGAACATGCGAGTTCTAGGGCGTCGAGGTTTGATCAACATCAGGACAGATAGGATATCCTACTTACAATAGTAGCCTTTGGAGCTCACCACCAGAGATCTTCGTCGGCATCCGGATAGGCTGTTCACGATCGCGTTCGGCCAACACAGCTGCGGTAATCGGGGCGCTGGAGAAACAAGTGTTGAACCCAGTCGAGAAGGTTCCTGGCGTGTAAAGCGTATCCAGACCATGCTCCAAGTCTTCGATGTACTTCGAGGATCCGGCCAGGTGGCATGCTTCAGCAAGGACGTCGTCTTCATATCCGATATCCTCAGGCGCGCCGATGAGGAAGTTATCACGGTAGGAAAGAGGATATAGGTCGTCCGTCTGAGATAGGATAGCGATAGACTTGTGGAGGTACGTCAGGTCGATGTCGGTGATGTTGGTGTTGTTGAGGAGGATGTTTCCGGTGGTGCAGTCCATCAAGCGAGCGACGAGGTTGAGTAAGGTTGTCTTTCCGCATCCGTTATCGCCTATGATTACGACGAGGTCGCCGGGAGAGACGTCAAAGGACACTCCGTTGAGAATCTTGTTACCATTCGTGTAGGCAAATGAAACGTCCCTGTGGAAGTATATGTAATGCCCGAAAATGTCACAAGATTCTGCGCGGAAACGAACCGAAAAGAAACGCTGAATCCACCCTTCGAGTTGAAGTCTTTGATTTGTCCGTCCTTCATCGCGGAAGGCATCTCTAGGGCTTCGTAGAATCTCTTTGCCGACTGAAGGAGGACATTAAGAGGCTGCACGCGGGAAAGCTGTTTCAGGAAAATGATGTCCTGCTTGATGCTCGAGTACGAGAGCTGCATGAGCGCGAGAGATGCCAGGAGATTAGTGTCTATGGGGAATAGATAACTGATGATGGTTCCGTAGATTATCTTCTCGAAAATGAGAAGCGTAGTTGGATCTGAGGAAATTGACTCACCGGACCGTAGTCGATAAGAAGTCGGACGACATCCCAGACCCAGGAAGGAGGCGGACTCATAGCGAGTGTCTGCTCGTTCCAACGGAAAGCACCAATTTCCTCGAACTCTTTGGCGTACTCTACGAAATAGTGTGGTGAGTGGAGCGGATAGATTACGTCGGGACTGACGAACCTTTGGACAGCTTCTCCAATCCTCCTGTCTTGATCAACGACTCTCGATACACGGAAGGATAAAAGATCATTTGATGCAATCCGCACAGACGAGTGTAATGTTTATCATTCGTCCAGAATACGTAGCCTAAAAGTGATCAATAAAGTGTAATAAGGGAATAAATCGAGTATGCACCTGTGTCTCCAAAGCGCGACGAAGGTATGAACGTTGACAGGGCGGGCAGCACGAAGCCGAGGGTGAGGACTGTCCATATGGGAATGGATCTGTAGAGGTAAAGAAGCGCGACCTGAACACAGAGCTGTAGAGCGATACCGATGAACGTTCGGAGGTGCAGTATGATTCCCGATAGGGCCTCCCATCCTTGACTCTTGGGCGCCATATGGAGTTCGTCTGGTCCGGGGAGGGAAGTGGGACCTAGAAGGAGATTAAACAAGGCGATGTGGATGTAGGAAGGAGACTGACCAAGGGACGTCTTGAGATCAAGAGTGAGGGCGACTATTCAATCATGGTGATTAGTACAAAGAGAAGCACTTGATGGGTCAACTGGTACCTTCCGCGAACTTGGGAAAGAAATACAACTTGAACGATGAGTCGATGATGACACCTTGCTCTTCGCTGTGACAATAATCAGTAAATGACAACGATCACAAGGGGACAACGGACATGATCCTCGAGGTTACGGATGACCAGACACCTGTTGTAAGGTAAACAATAACAGCAGTTCTGAGCGTGGCGAGGAACGGCGCAGTGCTCATCGCCACCCACGATTCCACCTTTAGGCGTTTCAGGAGCAGCACGGAGTAAGAAGAGATAGACGTACGAGCCCAAAACCAGCAGCGTACACGACACAGAGATGTAAAGTTGGGACCATACAAAGCCACAACGATGCTGTCAAGTATTGCAGGACGGGCACGGGTGCAATTGTAAGCGCGTCGTAGGGCAGGAGCGTAGCGTAGGATCCATGGTTGAGAAGATCCGCGATGCCACTTGAAAAGCTGTTGAACGACCACGGTGCGGGCGGCTCGTACGCCACATTGAAAAACCCGAGCTTCTCTCGCTTGACGCGCGAGGCATTGGGAGCCTCGTTTGTAGGAGTGCTCATGAACGAAATCGAGATGTTTCTGGGGTGGCGGCGGCGGCGGTGGTGGTGGTGGTTTGGAGGAAGGCTTTTGTGCAAAGACAAAGTGACACGGATCGTGACAAGGCTTTTATAGCGGACCGAGTTGGACGGTCACACTTAAGTCATAGCACGAGGAATTTACGCTCTCCGTAGCGATGGAGATCCTATGCCGTTAAGTGTAGGCAGAGAACAACGAAGATCTGCGTTAATCGCGTAGAAAACAATATTCAACGGGGTAGTTCTAGGGCTGGATAGGGTTGTCAGGAGCGCTATGATAAATAAACAAAAGCCTTACCTCAGAGGGCGCCTCCCGTCCAAAATAAGACAAGAGAACAAGGACCGGGAAGCCTCTCTCCGAACAAAAGGCGGCGCCTATTGCCATTTTTGCATTCGGAGATTCATATCATACTTCCAATGCATGCATGGTTTACGCGTAGATGGTCGGAACACGTATATACCAATGGGGAGGGCAGTGTAAACGCGTGGATTCCGAACGCCAATGTGCCAAAGACGATCAATCGAAATTGAGGCGCCGAACTTAGGGAATTGAATTGGCATCCCGCTCCGTAGATAGAAGGAAAAAGGTTTTGTGGGCACAGAAACTCACGCATTGTGAGGTAGTTTCCCGAGAGGAAGCTACTTCTGTCGTTAGTTCTTGTCCGTTCTGCCCGAACTGGAAGAAGTCGCGGGTTGGAAACGAAAAGCTCACATAGCGCTGTCGCGATGGAAGCCAGAACAGATGGTACACTGCCTCGGGGAGGTACATTTTACGGCTTCGCTGAATGCTGAGGAAGGAATGCAACGCGTCTAGGGTTTGTTGTTTTCAAAATGGTAGAAGGACACGAGTGCTCGGCAATGGCCGAGGTTGCCAAGGCATTCAGGCATCACATTAATTGTGCGTCCTTCCTTGAGGCCATTGTCAATTCATGGGGATCCAGCCATACTTCGCGCGATGTTCTTTTACTGTTCACTTGACTTTACCGATTTAAATCAGCCCCATGCTTCGTGTTCAGCGTATGAGAAGTGTTCTCTCACTGTTTTCTTGACTTTTGTCCTTCAAAGACTCCTGATGATCACAGAATCGGCAACACCTGAAAGTCCATGGCATTTCAGCATCATCTAACATGGATGTTCGTCGCATGGCGCCTCTTCGACAGTAAGCTGTTTGGAAATGAAGAAGAGTTCGATTCCTTCAAAGTTCACATGTCAAGAAGCTGATTTCAAATTGGAAATGGTCGACGTGATACACGACCTTTACACTCATCCTGCAGCTGAATGGGTACGCATCCCCACAACTCAAAATATCGGTCAGAAGTCGAAGAAGTTAGAACTGTTCGTAATCGCTGTAGCGTATCTGACAAAGGAAATGTGGCGCGCATATATTCTGGATTGACGCGTCGCATCGAGAAGGCGGAAACAACTGATCCTACGACTTCACCACTGCAGCCATCGCCGCCGTCTGCTATGCCTAGGAAAGAGGGCGAGAGTGCGGCGCGGTCGTCGCCGGATGCCGAAAGGACCACGCGATGCGCACGTGGTCAACATTTGCATTGACCACGTTCAACGTTGATTCTCATTGATTCTTCTTCTCGTTTCTCTTGCATTCAAACCGTGGAAATCATTAATGTCGGCTAAAGTACAGGGAGTGCAGGGAATTTCTGTCCAGGACCGGACGACAGGCTCCTCTCGTCGGAAAGCCGCATGCCTGCAGCGTCTCTTGTCGAAGGAAAATTTGCGGCCGTGACACCGACGTCTGCGGAGAAGCAGCTAGCATGGCTAGTAAAAAACATGGAGCAAGGCGCTTGTTGTGGTCAGGGTGTGCTCGTAGGCCATCGTTAGCACGAAGTACGTGCTCGCTATCTCCCCCGACTACCAACTCATTTTTTTTGCAGGTCTTGAAAGGCACTAGCCATGCACTCACTAGTCCAGCGACACCTCATATCGCTCTTCATCCTGCCTTTCACAGCCTCATCCACGCTTTCTCACTTCCTCCGAAATCGTATCCACGCGTTCTCCCCACGATGTCGCCGCCGTACTGCCTGACAGTATCTCTGAGAGCAAAATAACCGAGCACCTCGGTCTATAGCTCCTCGAAGCTAAATGCGCAGAGGGAACGGACAATTGGCGTCTTTTACGAGCGATGGGAACAGGCTGGCCGCAAAACGGAGCAAGCATTCCTGCCACATATAAGGTTCGCGGCCTTTATCGCCCTTGCGTTCGTCTTTTAATATTTATTTAAACAGGAAACACTCGCCCACCCAATGACAAAGCGTCTGACGGAGCTAGTCAAGAGCTACCATTATGGTCAGAGGACTTCTTCCACACCCACCCTTCTCGACGCCCAATCTATTGCTCTGTTTGCCCGCCTGGACACCGAGCTATCATCGTCCAGGTCTTTGCAGCTTCTACGTTTAATATCGGACGCGTAATCTTGTTGGCGGATGGCGCCTCAAAGTCGACTTTAGCGTCGCTGTGGGCCAAAATCAAGTCTGTGGTTCAGGGTTCGGTCGCTACGCCTCTTGTAAACGGAGTTCCTGCCGTGGCTGAGGACGCGCTAGTCGCAGAGCAAGTTGTCGGAATCATCGTAGGAACCGATTCAAGTCGTAATCGTCCAACACAGGAGCAAGAGCTCCAGTCATCGAGTCCTCGGTTGTGGACGAAGCTGCAGCTGCGCCTGACGAGGCGGGTGGCGGTTGACCTATACCTGCTATTGAGGAACCCGCTGCTTTCTCGGAGGAAACTGTTTCCGCCGTCAAGGAGGTCGTTCCCCCCGAGTTGGAGACGTCGGGCATGGACTGCTCGTCCGACAATCGCACCTCGTTTGTCAGAGTCACCCAGTACTTACTCCGCGTTCGGACAATTCTAGCCGGTGATCCCGATTTGGATCTAACGGACTGGGATTTCAAGGACGCTTTTGGGACGCTGTGCGTTCCCACCCCACATCACCGCCGTCAATCATCCCTTTCTACAATATCCATCATATGCCCTGCGTAACGATGCCCGTGTGCTCGTTCGACTTGATCCAACCCGTGAGGCCCTACAGCCTTATCCACGCTCCCTCAATTCGATTCCGAAATCGTATCCACGCGTTATCCGTTGCACCGCCATACGCCGGCACCTCGTTCCTTTACTTCCATCCACCAATCTCGAACTCCTTACAGCTGCAAGAGATCTATTCAACTCGCTCGCTGCTCATGCAGAAGCTGATAGTGCCCTAGCAGCTAAACGCGCAGAAGAAACAGACACTTGGTCGGATGGGAGCAGGCTGGTCGCAAGACGGCGCACTTGTTTCTGTCAAATATAAGGTTCGCGTCATTTATCGCCCTTTCGTTCGTTTTTGAACATTTATTTACACAGGAAACGCACGCTCGCCCACTGCTAGAGCGCCTGACGGAGCTAATCAAGAAATTATCCTTACGCCCCACGGATGGACTCCTTTCACGTCCAAGCGACGCCCCAGTGTACGGCCCTGTATGTCCACTTAGTCACCGAGCTATTATCATCCACGTCTTCGCATCCTCTACGTTTAATATCGGACGCGTAATATTGTTGCCGGATGCGTTGCCTCGATTTCGGACAAAGCTGCAGCTACGCCTGAGGAGTCCGTCGAGTTGGCAGTTGAGGAACTGGCTGTGGAGGGACCTATACATACCTGCTATTGAGGAACCTGCTGCTCTCCCAGAGGAGCCTATTCCTGACGTGGAGGAGGTCTCGCCAGAAGCCGGTCCAGTTGAGGGTGCTGGTCCCGAGCCGAGCGCAGACTTTGAAGAGGCCGCTCCAGTTGATGGTGTCGCTCAGTCCGTCGAGGAGGCTGGTGAGGTTCCCGTTGTCGCTCAGAAATTAGATGAAGACGAAAAGGTTCCTTTTGTCGCTGAGGAAGCAGAACTTGCCGACGTATGGCCGCCCGTCGAGGCCGAGGCCATTTCAGAACTTCCTGTCGTCACTGTTAGCAGACGAACTCCAGGCCCAGGTCAGGTTCCAACGCCTATTCAGGAACCAAGCCTCTGCATTCATCGAAGAAGCTGTCGAGGCTGTGTATCCGCTGAGGAGCCTGTGGTTGACGAGGAGCAGTCAGATGTTTCTGTTCTCATCGAGGAGCCTGTCGTTAAGGAGTCTACAGCTGTGGCGGATACTGCGGACAAAGCACCAGCCCCAGTTGTAGAGGTGCTCGAGACTGGTGCATATCACGGACGTCGCTGTACCTATCAACGAATCAATGGCCCAGCAATATAACGTTGGTTAGGAATTGAACGGGCGACCTGCGCGACTACTTCCGGCAACTAGCTGGATCCTCTTGGCTCCGCCCAACACTGACAGCGCGCCGTAACTGTCTTTCTCATCGTCTCCAGACGCGTATATTGGAGAACCTGTAGAAGGAGCGCGATGAGAGCCTCGCAGGCAGCATTATCTAGTTGGAAATTCTGGTAGCCTTTTACTCATGTTGTACCACTTACTTTGTAGCTTATAACACTTGTCTCTCCGCTCGCTTGCTGTGTTCCTCGTGGGATCTCAATTACGCCGTAGCATATACTACTCGACTCTCCGCTCGTTTCCCGTGAAGCGTCAATTTCTTCGGTTCGCGAAGGTGTATTTCGTACAGATGTCGCGCGGAGCTTCGTCAAACTGCCTGCGTGAACGTACTTTTTGGTCCGCACACCTCTTTCTCCAATGCCACTTCTCAGTGCTCTGCACTACCACCTCGATCGCGTCTAATTATGTCCTTTCATTTCACCGTTCATACAGGTGTCCGGGCATTGGCCTCAATAACTGCGCCTCGGGGATGAAAACGCAATGCGTGTCGCGTTCTTGCGAGATGGATAAACGGCACTGCCTTCAAGAAGCTATTCACGGCCAGCTGTGTATCCTGTGCCACAGCTCACAGAAGCTCCCCTGTTTCTTGAACAGCAGAACCAAGTCAGCAAACAAGACCCTCCATCTGGTAAGTGGGCTGGTCGGGGAATCTTCTTACAGCTGATCGAGATACAGCGCGGGAGAAACCGCTTCATGCTGTGTGTCTTCCTCGACTCGCATGCTCAATTGGTACCCTCAAAGTCAAAGCCCGCAGCTCGACGTGAACACGGTTGTTTTAGCAGTCGCCGCACACACCGGGAACCCTTAGCCCTGTATGGCGTGTAATTTATTTGGATGGGCGTCTATCTCGTACATCCTGTCAACGTCGTTAATGAAATCAACGGCAAAGGCAATATGACAAGCGCCAGCACGGCGTGTCTGGGAGGCGTGACATGCGAACCGCCCAAACTCACGTCCTAACCACGGGAAACCGTTTTCCGGTGGTTCTTTCACAGAAGGCAGTCGCGAAGACAGCGTCAAAGGCAGTGTCTATCAGACAGCTACATGCTACGCATCCGGCAAGGACGGAGTCGTGCCTTCTATATATTACCTTTGCGTCGTCTCCTCGCGTGCGCATTGATTAGTGTCCCAAGCATGGATCCTGGGTATGTTCTTCGCTGCACCGTCTTACATCGTAGCTGACTCTGCGCATATAGACCTAAAGTAGCGCTTTCTGGTGATTTTCCGCACCATTGATCGTTAATTAGTCCCTGACTACTTCTTTAGAGTTCGTCTTGAAGGTTGTCGACGATGAAACTAGCTTTCTCTCGCCCAGTACGAGGCTCGATCTGCATTTTTCGAAAAATGGCCAATATTTATGTCAATCGGGACCGATGACACGAGATGATAATGGGTGTCTACTAGACATGGCGAATTTCTGTTTAATCGTGTACGTACTCGTCGAACTTTGCGTACCACACCAACTAATGAATCAATAGACTTGCCACTGATATCTTGGTTGTAAATGTTTTCGAAGTCGGCGCCGATAACGAGGATAACGAGGTGAAGCTAGGCTCGGTATATCTTGACCTCGAGGATGTGCTTCAGACGCGTGGCGATTCATCGTACACGTCTCCCCCCTCCTCGCCTCATCTACGATCTTCCCCAACACCCGCCCAGCGCGCCCCTCGCGCCGCTACTGCTGCTGCAAAGCTTATGGCGAAAAGAGCCCGTAGCAGTTCTCCGGAACATGACGCCAGGCATAGGCCCAAGAGAGCGCGCGCCAATGATTGGACAGGCGTTGAAGTCATCGACATACCTTCGGATGTGCATGATGCTATCATGGAATCGGACATCTTTCCCGCCATGCAGTTGAGTTTGAAAGCGAGTTCGTTTGTACCGTTTTCTACGCCGCTTACTGCACGGTCGATGCCCACCTTGCTGGTTTTCGAAATCTGCTCCGGTAAGTGTCCGCCGATGTATGCATACCTGTTTTGATTGCTCTGCAGAGGAAACTACAGATGCCGACTTCATCACGTCTTTCATAGAAGTCGCGCTGCTGCGTGCCGATTTCATCTTCCTTCTCATCACTGAAGACGAATTCCACAAACTACGGTATAGATGTCTGGCCCTTGGGGGTGCATACGATCGGTTATTCATGTTGATCTTGTTTGCCTTGCACGTGGCCCATGCCACATTCAATAGGCAACCCATGTTTTCGCACTATCTGTATCTAGATCTCTCTGTCGCCTTCAGTGATGTCAGCAGGTCATTCCAGCTCGACCGCGCCTCCGCGCTTACATCTCTCCCCGACACCTACCCATCTAAGACTATCCTCATACAGGCGGTCGCCAGATCTTTCATGCTACGTTATGACACAACCGGCGATGAAGATGATCTTACACAGTGCATCTCCTTGCTCGAAGCTGTGGACCAGTTACAAGCTAGCCCATATTGCAATGATGTGATGATCGCTCAGCAGTTCACGGAGTATACGAGCGTGGGTGAAGCGTACTTTGCTCGCTACAGGCTATCAACGAACATCTCAGATCTCGATATTGCATTGGGATTACTGAGCAAGGCAGTAAAACTCCCTCTTCCTCAAGGCTTGGATACACGGCCTGACACCCTCCAAGTATTGGTTCGTGGCCTAATGGAGCGGTTCAGGCGCCTCGGCACAGAGAATGATGTGGAAAGGGCCATGGAGTGCGCTGACGATGCTCTTGCGGGAGTATTGGTTGGGAGCCCCAAACATCGGCAGTACCTTGATCTACGCGCGGATATACTCTTCATGCGATTTATACGTTCAAGGGATAAATGCGATATTGAGCAGTCCATGGAGATCTGGGAGGAGCTTGTTGCGAATAGGCATGACTCCGAGTCGGTAGAGGCCAGAACTGAGCTAGCGCATCAGTCAATGTGTCGGTTCCTCGTGGCAATTGGCGATGTGCCCATTGCAGAACCCGCGGCCATGATCAGGGATATAGAGAGAAGGGCTGGTGAGAATGAGGCCGACCTGACTCAGGCAATCGATCTCTTCAGAGAGCTAGCTGGTTCTGACAAGCTCAATTGTCTACACCTTAGTCGCGCGCTCCTGACACGGTTTGAATACTTCGGGGATAAGGCGGCTTTGACAGAGGCTATCTCCCTCTCGTCCTGCATGGATGAATTCCGAGATGATCCTAGGTTGGGCAATAATCTTACGTTGGGCAGGGCAGATCTTATGTTGGGCAAGGCATTGAGCTACAAATATAAACACTGTGACGGGAACCCTGAAGACCTTCATTCCGCTATATCATATCTTTCACGTGCGGCTACCTCTGTCAACCTCGACTCAAAGGTGCCCTTAATGGCTGCCTTGTTTTGGAGTCTTTGCGCTACAAGACTATGCCATGCCTCTAGCCTAATGGATTCTTTAAAAACCACTATGTCTCTCTTATCTAGCATCATTTGGATTGGCATGCCGATGCAGGATAGACATGAGACCCTCATGGGGGATGGATGCGCACGGCCGGCGCGGAAGCAAATCCGACCACAGGAGTGGAGTCTCAGCCAGACTCCCAATTTGGCAGCACTGGTAGCAATCCAACTCGGCAGGTTTCGTACTGCGATAGAGTGGCTGGAGCAGGGACGTTCCATAATTTGGGCCCAACTGCTACAGTTTCGTGTTCCTTTGGATGACTTGCGGCAGGAGGATCCTGGACTGGCACAGAGGCTCGCCACACTTGCAAAGGAACTTTCTATATCTAGTGCGAGGACTCGCTTCTGGGAGATGCAGGTGGACAAGGCTGGGCAGGAGCGGAAGGCCCATCTGGAGGCTGAAGGCCAGAAACACCGTAGACTTGCAACTGAATGGGAGCAAAGGGTTGCTGATGCACGTAAACTCCCTGGTTTGGAGAAATTTTTGCTTCCGAAAGACTTTGACTACCTCTCCAAAGCTGCTGATGATTGTATTGTCGTCATCATCAATATTTCTACAAAGGTTTGCGATGCGCTAATCATCTTTCCGGGTGCTGCGAAGGATGTTCTACATGTTCAACTTCCAGAATTCACTAACGTCGAGCGGATGCATGCTGATTTGTTGTCTCTCATTCGGGATGATTTGGGAATTCGCGCCGGTTGTCCCGCACCCTTCGATAAAGAATTCAATGTAGATGCCAGATTCAGGGATCTGCTCGGTGATCTCTGGTACAAGGTCGTTCTGCCTATTATCTGGGCAGCAATGGAATACCGGCCGTCGTTGGTCAATGTACGTTCCTTCAAATCCCTTATCTGATGATTACTTACATTTTACAGTGTGATGAAGGTAAAAACCGAGCACATGTGCGATGGTGCCCTACAGGACACCTTACCTTCCTGCCTCTCCATGCTGCCGGTGATTACAGCTCATCGGAAAAGGGCCATCGGGTATGGGATTTCGTCGTTTCATCCTACATTCCAACTTTGAATTCCATCATTCGGTCAGCACCGCCTGCGTCCAGCGACGATACCATGGACTCGACAATCAAAGTCTTAGCTGTGGCTTGTCCTTATGCCAAGGGACAGATACCAATTCCTGACACTGAGGTGGAGGTAACCCGTGTGGAAAAGCATGTTGTACCATTGCTTGGCCAACCTGCTTCACCCGTGGCTCAATATACTGCTCTTGTGAAGAAAGCTGCGACGGTTGAGCGGGTCTTAGAGGGGATGAAAGCTGCAACCTGGGTACACCTCGCCTGCCATGGCTTCCAAGATGCGACGACCCCAACAACCAGCGCACTGCTCCTTTCCGACGGCAGTCGACTGTTGTTGTCTGATATCGCTACCCTCGATCTTCCTCACGCAGAATTCGCTTTTCTCTCGGCCTGCCAGACCGCGACTGGCGACGACAACGTCCCTTCAGAGTCAATGCATCTGGCGGCCGGCATGTTGTTGGCGGGGTATCGCAGTGTTATAGGTACGATGTGGTCAATTGCAGACCGTCATGCGCCGCACGTCGCGGATGATGTTTACGGTTTCCTCTTGAGGCATGGGACGACTCGTCGACCTGATTATAAAGAGTCGGCGCTTGCGTTGCATTTGGCTATGGAAAAACTACGCGCGCGAATTGGGGAAGGATCATTTTTGCAGTGGGTACCATATATTCACGTCGGCGCATAGGAACATTTATGACATTTGATGTATTGGCTGTAGTTCATGTAGTACTAGTATTCCGAGCTCAATAAACAGCGATGTTGGTATTAGACCTTTCAATTCAGTCTTTTCGCGACCTTGACAGGTAACGCTGTCGTCATGTGAGCGTTACTCCCAGTTCCCTCTTTCTCCTTTCTCCTCCACCTATAGCTACCCCATGCATCTGGCGTTCACCACGTATCCTTAAATCGCGGCCGATTTGCTCGAAGGACAGTTTTATGGTAGCACGGCCAGTGAAGGGGGAGCGGGGCATTCGCAAAGAGACAAATCGACGACGGCGACGACCCCAGAACCAGCTGACCAGATCATGCTCGACGACGGGAGCGCAGACTGACATCGAGCAAGGCGCTCGTTGTGGTCAGGGTGTGCTCATAGGCCATCGTTAGCACGAGGTACGTGCTCGCTATCGAGTCCCCGACGACCACCTCATATTTTTACAGGTCTTGGGACGCCTGGTGCCATGCAATCACTCGTCTAGCGACGCCTCATATGGCTCTTCATCCCGTCCTTGGCTTCCACGCCCCCTCAGATTGATCCCGAAATCGTATCCACGCGTTCTCCCCACGATGTCGCCGCCGTACTGCGTTGGGACATGTACAGAGGCTAACAGTATCTCTGGGAGGAAAATATCCAAACTCCTCGGTCTAGGAC
The DNA here is from genome assembly GCA_036872995.1 of Hymenopellis raphanipes. NCBI lineage: Eukaryota > Fungi > Basidiomycota > Agaricomycetes > Agaricales > Physalacriaceae > Hymenopellis > Hymenopellis raphanipes. The sequence goes on from JAYMDG010000013.1 coordinate 187,818, forward strand.
TTCTCGAAGTTAAATGCGCAGAGGAAGCGGACTCTTGGTCCGTGTTTTACGAGCCGACGGGAACGCGCTGGGGAGCACTTGTTTCTGTCAAATATACGGTTTGCGGCATTTATTGTCCTTTTGTTCGTCTTTTAACATTTATTTAGACAGGAAACACTCGCCCACCCAAGGCTCAAGCGCCATAATCAACAACTATCCTTATGTTCAGAATCTCACGGACGACCACGTTTCTCAACGCCACAGTTCACGGGCCCTGTGTCATGCACCATCTCCAATTCGATCTCCTGGATCCGTCATGATGCTAGACTTTAGTATGACCTCCGCTCCCTTGCTTCCATCTAGCCTTGCTACCATCTACCCATGCTAGGCACCGAGCTATTATCGTGCTCGTCTTCGCATCCTTTACGTTTCTTATCGGACGCGTGATGTTGTTGCCGGATGACGCGTCAGACGCGAGTTTAACGTCGCTCTGGGCCAACGCCGAGCCCTTGGTTTCGGCCAAAGCTGCAGCTAGGCCTGAGGAGTCGGTCGAGGTAGCAGTTGAGGAACCGGCGGTGGAGGAACCTATACCTGCTATTGAGGAACCCGCTGCCCCAGAGGAGACTGTTCCCTATGTGGAGGAGGTCCAGTTGAAGACGCGCCAGAAGCCGATCCAGTTGGGGTGCTGCTCCCCAACCGAACGCAGACGTTGAAGGGGCCGCTCCAGTTGATGACGTCGCTCAGCCCGCCGAGGAGGCTGGTGAGGTTCCCGTTGTCGGTCAGGAATTAGATGCAGAGGAAGAGGTTCCTTTTGTCGCCGAGGAACCAAATTTGTATCGCCGCCCGCTGAGGTCGAGGCCATTTCAGAACTTTCTGTCGTCAGTGCAGGGAGACTGCTAGCAGACGAAGTGCGCTAGCTTGAGGATGCTATTCCTGAGTGGGATGTTGGAGTGAGTCTCGGTATGTCCCTCAGCCCATCGTCTGACTTGATCTATGCTAACGTTTTGATAGAAGCTTTGGCTGAACCTATTGCTGAAGAGCCTCAAGGTATGCTCCTACATATATGATCCATTTCTGTTCTGATATGCTTTGTAGTCAGCTGAAGTTGTGAAGGAGGTGACGCTCCCGTTACTGCCGACAAAGGTGGTACGTTTGCTTTCGTAAATGAAGGTCTGCAACCTGACGTCGTGATTTAGTTGAATCTCCAGTAGTCGAAAGAGAGCGCAGCCCAAGGTACGTCCTTATGCATTTTAGAATGTCACCAGGCTTAATTCGAGCTTGATAGCTATGTAGATAATTTTCTTTGATCAAGATAGTGCCGGTATGTTCATTCATCGTACGATTGAATTGACTATTGACCTCCTCGTGTTTAGATGAACGCTTGTTCGCATCGGGTGTTGAGACTGTGGAAGATGGTGCTTATGAAGCTTCTAATCTTTTCGGTATGTTATACGATTCTGCTATGCTCGTTGGTGCTCATATGTTTTAGTCGAAGAAGATCATTCTCCAGCGCTAGTTGAAGACGACGTTTCCGCCGTCCCGATCGAGGTGGAAGCACACCAGTGGAAGGCCGATAATGTCGTCGAGCCTCTGCATTCATCGAAGAAGCTGTCGAGGCTGTGCATCCACTGAGGAGCCTGTGGTTGACGAGGCCATTACTGTTGAGGACCCCACGGATGTCGCTACAGCCGTCGAGCAGTCAGATGTTTCTGTTCCCGTCGAGGAGCCCGTCGTTAAGGAGTCTACAGCTGTGGCGGATACTGCGGACGCGGCAGCAGCCCCAGTTGCAAAGGCCGACGTTCCTGTGCGCGTTGGAGAGGCGAAAACCGGTTTGAACGGCATGGCGACCAGATGCGTTGTATTCAAAGAGAAGAATCCGCGTGTCATCCGAAAAGCACCTTTCATTGTCGGTAATTCCGCCTTGGAAATAGCAAGAAAATGACGGCACATACTTGAGCAATACGTCGGCGGCCACCCCGACGGCGACCTTGATGTACCGTTGAAAGCCTTCAACGACGCGATAGGGTATGTGCGGTACCGTGATTTTCTGAGGTTTGGCTGACAGTCATGCAGAAAATACTGCTTTAGCATGCCAATCTGGCTGGGCGGCGGCAGGGCCTGGAGAAGACCCCGGACTACCAGAAGACGCTGGATATGCTGGAATATCTACAAGAGCGGCGCGTGTGTACTAGCGCGGCAGAAAAGTCATTGGCGAATGCTGCTTAAAAGTCCATCTTACCACCATCGAGGACGACGGCGCGCAGGCTCTTGAAGTCACTGAGGGCAAGGAAAAGTACGTGATCTCACTCTGTTTCGGCGCGTCACGGCTGACAGCGCATGCTTAGCCCGCCATGAACAACGAAGCCCACTCTGAATCGCCTCCCAAAGGCAAAGGAAAGGGCGATGCCCGCACCCAGGATTCGCGGGAAAGCACGCCGCTCCTACTGAGTCCATTGAGCTCGCTCATCGACGACGCTGAGGACGCGGGGTACCATTTCTTCCCACTTGCAGATCTAGTGTATCTAGGTAGACGATCAATCCGCTTTATATGCTCGCGCCACACTTGCGGATTCTCCTTCACCGCTCTACCTCTTCCTTGTTCCGTTTTTATCCGTATCCGTCACCACCGATCCGTTCACCACGACACTACCACGACACATCCTAACATTACTATCGATATAGTTGGCTCGGCATTACCACTACCACTATCCTCGCCCTAACCTTCTTTCCAATTTCGACTGCATTACCAAATGCCATCATACTACTCGACTCCGCTCATCTCGAATCTCAATATTGAAGCCGAGTTACCCGCACCACGTCCTCGCCCTTGCGTTCTGCGGAATGTCACCATCCCCCACATGAAGATCAAAAAGCCTGTAAATCCTGGGAACGTTTTCCTCGCTAGTGGTGTCGTTTTTGCTTGCGTTGTCCTTGCGTGGTATGAACGTCTCCCTCGACGACGCACGGTCTTCCAGGTGTGCTCGTATTTGACGGGGGGACAGATTATCAGCCAATCCACCGCCAACGTCGCCGTTCGGAACGCGCTTTCATCCAGATTCGGCCTGCGACTGGCTAAAGATCTACAGCAGGTGTGCTGGTATACCGCTTGAGCCTTGAGAAGAGGTAGACGGAGGCGCGGCTTACGCCGTTACAGCGCGCATTTGGGATGTACCGCTGGAGGTGTTCCTTGGGCGGCGGACAGAGTTTGGCAATTTCGTGAGCAAGGTTGTGTCTGGGCAGGACGGCGCGCTGGCTGTGCTGGTGGGTGGGGTGGTGCTGGCGGTGGAGGTAACCGGGTTGCCCAGTGGCGTAGGGGTTAGGTTGCTTGGAGTTTATGATGTTATCAACTTGTGATTGTGTCTTTACTTACTTGTATCTACCTACCTACAAACCTACCTTACATTTTGTACTGATTTGCTGACAATTGTGTTCGGCGGCGGAGTATGATGTGGCCGCGAACTATGATGTGACCGCGAACTATTGAATGGGGTTCGGGTTAACTCTCAACGCTTTGTATACGTGGCGCACGCCTTTGACATACTTACTCCCCACGAAGTACTGATGACAACCCCCACTCTTCGGCTTCTGCTGTATTTACTTTGAGCAACAGGTGTCTGACCGGATCTGTAGAACAATATTACTCCCGTGCAACGGCGCCCTGGTCCCGCAAGTTTGCCGTTGATTTTTGTTTATAAGTCAATGCGGGCGAGGTGTTGTTCGCTACAAAGACCATTTTACACTCACCCTCGCAGCCAACAAGTACTTCATGAAGGGGAACTTACTCATGCTCTTATTCACGTCTCGTGAGTCCTGTCAGTGTGCCCGGCTGTGATCGCTGATTGATTGAGGTCTGTAGTGCTCGCTATGGCGATGTCATGTCCCGTCCCTGCTGGAGGCGTGCTGCCCTCGCAGGATTCAGACGTCGTTGTTGTGAGTTCAGACGTTTCGTCTATCGATTGCTTATTGAATCCTCTTTGAAGGTTCCTGAAGCCGCAGCTGTTGAAAGTGGCGCAGAACCGGTAGTAGACGAGCGTGGATGTGATCCGTTTGGCGCGCATAGCTGTTATTAAAGTGTACGACAGAACCATGTAGATAATTTCAACAGCTGGGGTATATGACAAGCAATGTCTACAAGTATACTTATTCACATAGGTGCACAAGAACATTTACTATTGACTGTAGTAAGGATTTTAATAGACGGCTAGTTGTACGCACCAATGATATTACCACTTATCAACGCACCTAAGCATATGAGGACTGTAACATTAGATAGGATACAACCTTAGAAGAGCGTAAAATCCCCATCTCTCCATCCTCCGTTCATTTTTCCATTTTGCCTGCCCCGCATCCATCCACCCTCTGAAGCCGCGTACGGGCGTAACCTGAGATGTACCCTCGAGGGCCGTTAATATTTGCGTACATTTGAAGGCAAGTAGATGAACGTACCACCATCTCCAAGTACTGGCACTGCAACGATTTTCAAAGACGAGCGTCTTCCAGGTCGTAGCTACGCTGAGACGCGTCACATGTGGAAGCCCATCCCGCGGTGTGACCAGTGCGATGAGCGTGTTCATAGCAGATGGACGCAAACCCCAAGCGTACGTATCTGCACTGCGGGTCTATCCTCCACTTGGACGCATGAGTAGGACACGCCCCTACCGTTTGTAGCATCTTCCTCGGCCGTATTAATTGCTGTATGTCCGTATGGAAACGATACCAAAGGATTTCGTTAGGAGTCGAACGGAAGTCGTGTATGATTATGCTCCTACGATCACGAACACACGCCAGCACGCCATGATGCTCGGTCTTGTCACAAGACCGAGACGGTCCAGTCCAAGGGGAAGGGCGTTCCAGAACTGCATAAGCTTTTGGGACGCGTCTTGAATCTGAGATTGCAGGATGACTATGCATCCTGATCGTCCCGCTCGCGACGGGACGAAGAAGGATGATTGTCGATAGTATCAAGAAAGATGAATGGCAGCTGCCATTCGAGGCCAAGGTGGAAGGAAGGAAGGCCTTTCTAGTAGCTTTCGTATCGTGGAGTCGAGAGATGTTTTCTGGAGGAACGCGAAGATCGTGCTCGTAAAATTGTATTGGTTTGTTCGACTCGCCATCACAGCATAGCCAAGCATCTTGAAAGGTTGGAGACGACTTATAAGTTAAGTCACGGAATACATGGTCTCCATACTCACAGAACGGCATGGACAATCCGCTGTTCTCTTTTGAAACTGGTGATTGATGAGCGTTGGAAGAAAAGGCGAGCGAGGGGCCGCCGAGATGCCGAAGATCCCGTTTTCCTTTACGCTCATCAGTCTTTCCCCAGGAACCATGTCCAGTCCTTGGTCTGACAGCTGCCCGGATAGACCGCTATACTTCACAACGTGTCGATACGTCGACCTGTTCAAGCGTGAACCAGATTGTTGTAGCTATCCTTGTACAAAGACCGCTCTTTCTTGCACTACTGGTTGCTCTCCTATGTTGCCAACTGCTCAGATTATATTAGAGCTAAGTCTAGAGCCGTCTTTCCTCCGTTTTATGCCGTTATCATGCGGTTCATCGTCTCGAGCTCTACTTCAACGCGTTGAAAGTGAGTGTTTAATGCTGCGCGCTTACTTACAGGCCTCCGTGAATTCATAGACTCTCGCCCTCAAATCGTCCGAAGTCGCCGACCTCCCTTCGTGTTTGGACAGCGCCGAAGGACTCATTATACGCCCAAGTACCACTCGAATTAGCTTAAATCCTAGGTCTTCTGCCTGACTTGTCCCTTTCTTTCTTTACTCACCGGTCGTACTCGTATCTTATGTGTTTCCTGCTCTACGGGCGAAAAGGCGTTGAACGAACACGGCGGCGAGGTGTGCTCGATCGCCGGGTGTCCAGCGCGACGCCAAGTGGCACCTACCTAATAACACCGCGAAAACTACTAACCATGCCCATCCCAGAAATCACCACCAACGCAAACGCGAGCTCCTGCTCAGTAGCATGCTGTGAGTTCTCTTTCGACATGTTTTGATCTTTTCAAGGTTTTAAACGAGCCTTGGCTGAGGTCAAAGTCTTGTTACTCTCATGGTCTGGACAGGACTTATGGTGAAGCCCTTCTTGTATTTGTACATGACGGTCCAATACTTGTTCATGCTCAGGACAGCGCTGCCGTACTAACGTCGCACGTTCTTCGGCTACACCCACGACCGCACCTTTTGCATAACCATTGTACGCGTTTTCCGCAACTTGTTGTCCGCTTGAGCCTACACCGATTCTGGACCCGGGCCTACAACCACGTCGAGTATATCAAGGCGCTTTTTGCGTTCATCGAGACATAGCTTGAAATTCCTCATGATCATGGTTACAAGTACGTTTATTTCGTTTCAGGATTCCTCGTCTTTCTTAAAGCTTTTGGCAGCCCAGACGGATCTGGACAAGCGCACTACGCTCGATGGAAGTCATTCCGAGTTGGATATTTAGTTAATTGAATGTACTACAGTCGACGTAAGTATTCTTTCCTGAGTCCCTTCGGCACTCTGGTACTAACAAAACGTAGACGGTAAATACAGCCAAGTCAATATGAATCTGGGGTGTTCGCGGTCGTGCGGAGAAGTCTCGTGGAATTGCAGTACAACAACAAAATGTATCGTGAAGCAACCAGCTCAGTATGTTCCTGTATTATTCCATGCAGCCCGAAGTTCTACGACTCTAGGCATCTGTCGATATTCCTTAACAGGTAGCACCCAGATAAGAGCTGGAAATTTTTATAATGAAAGCAATCAAGGGCCAAGTGGGATTCAAAACACCTGTGGGCGCAAGTAGGCGTGACACATGATGACGTAACCCGACTCCTCTTGCTTTTTGCCACCATCGTACACGCCGTGCTCCTCGTCGCCGACGACGACCAGCTCTCATCGCGGCGAAGATAGGCCTCAATTGCGATAGCGACCAAATCTGTCGTATCCGAAGAGAATAATCTGCATGGCATACGAAAAGCACGCTTCATTGTCGGTAATTCCGCCTTGGAAACGGCAAGAAAATGACGGTACATACAGGCGGACGTCGAGTAATACGTTGGCGGCCCCGACGGCGACGTTGATAGACCGCTGAAAGCCTTCAACGATGCGATAGGGTATGTGCGATACCGTCATTTTCTGATGTTGACCTGACAGTCATGCAGAAAATACCGCTTTATGGATGCCAACCTGGCTCAGTGGCGGCAGAGCTTTGAGGCAAAGATCCCGAACTACCAGAAGATGCTGGACATGGTGGAATATCTGCAAGAGCGACGCGTGTGTACACCGTCCTTTTGTCTGCGCGATCTATCCTAATGATATACTGGGGCCAGGCAGACGACGACGACACGGCAGAAAAATTAGCGAAGTCATTGTGCACGACGTTCGAGCAATGACCAACTTGATGCGGAGGCGGAACTGGAAGACACTGACACGGGGGTATGTCTACCCGCCTTTTACCCCACTACTATATCCTTATCCTTCACAGGTGAATGTCTACCCTCCACCCTCTACTAGAAGCAATAGAACTCTTGAAATCCAAGCTTAGCCAATCATTGGCGAATGCTACGTGCTCCTTGACCTCTTTCTACCACGAAACAGGGCCAGCGACGCTGACTCTAAATCGCCACTTGGATCCGCTAACGGAAACCACGCTGCTGCTACGAGCTCGTGCATCTACGACGTCGATCGCAGTCTTTCACCCACCACTGCGCAATGATGGCTCGTCGCTCAGGTCTACGTTTTCTCCGTCACCCTCTGTGTGCATCGTCCTCCGCTTTGGTCTCGCTTCACTGTATGGTCCTACGCCGCCCAGGTCTCCCAAATATCACCTTGATGGCGCTCGATGGTGATATCAAATTTGTACTATGGATGCGCATAGATGGTCGGGTGGGCTTAGAAACTGCCAGGGCCATTGGCGTCAACTCTGACTGCGAAATCAGTCCGGTTCTGGAGATGGGAGGGCGATGGGCATCTGAACGGTGGATATGGTCTCAATTCGATAAGCCCCTGCCTGGCAGACAGTACCTCGGTGCACTTTGCAAGATCCGCCTTTCCTCGAACGGCGCCGACTTCTTGGCAGCCGTCAATATACGGCCGCCACAGGTGGTCTTGACTGTAGCCGATTGTTTACCACAGCATTCGTTCAGACCAGGACAGCTTTTGTTTCCTTCTTCAGCTACGGCTGGAGGACAGGACCAGCTGTGGTGAATATCGATGTTGGAACTCTCAAGTTTATCCAGGGCGGCGCTTTCGGTACACGACGACGTCAACCCATGGTATGTCCATACTCTTGAAAGATTTCACATCAATTAAACTTTGTCCTAGTTTCCCCACTCCGTGGGCTTCCTTCGAAGTCCCGTTTTCCCATCTCATAACTTTGGAAACGTGTCGTGTAGAGGATTATAGGCCGGCGTCAAACTTGTGAATTCTGTTCCCCTCTCTTTTCCATTCCTGCTTTGCTTTTTCTCTAACAAACGCGGCAATGTCTTTCTGGCCAGTGGTGTCGTCTTTGCTTGCGTCTCTCGCGCGCGGGTTGGTCGACGTGATACATGTTCTTCCAGACGTATTTATCAGTTCTTGACGGGAAACGCCAGCTCCAGATTATCACCAACGCCGCCACTCCCGGATCTGCTCCCGGACGGAACGCGATTTCGCCTCGCCCACATTCGGCCTGACGATTAGGAGAGCAGGTGTGCGAGTATAGCGCTTGAGCCTGGCGAAGAGGTAGATGGCGGTGCAGCTTACGCTGTTACAATGCGCATCGAGATGCTTGCGGGGAGACAGACGGAGTCTGGCAATTTCGTGCGCTAGGCGGCGTTCGGGAAGGAGGATGTGCCAGTGGCCGGAGGGCGAGCTACTTTCGGAGGGGTTCAGTGTCAGGATTGGGAAGAAGGATATGTTGAGCTGGGGATGGCCTTTTGAAAGTTAGCTTGACTTTATGATCTTATGGACTTTGTGATTGTGAGGTGTATTTTTACTTATGTATCTGTACTTACATTTGTGACTTATTTAGTTGGGGATCGGACTAAATATTCGGCAACTTTAGCGACTGCGATTTCAGCGTCAGTTCCTTTTGAAGGGGTGCTGCCTCCGAGTCCGGGGGGAGGCTAGAGACATGGCGACCGTCGCTGTGAGTGACTTCTCGCCCTTGTTTGATCGTCTCGGGGCACACACGACCTACCTGCAACCGCTGAAAGTGGCGCGGATCCCGTATTTGTAGACTCGCGTGAATGCCCTAGTTTCGGTACGCAAAGTTGTTATTAGTCTACTGTCGAGATTCAATCAATTCGTCGGTCACAGGTCACCGGCGACCTGAAATCGACGAAATGTCACACGGGTCACAGGTCCGACCGCAATCTGACGAATCTGAGAGCCAAAAATGGCAAAAAAATCATCCAAAATCACCCAAATTTGATGAAATCCGACGAAATTTTTTCCTCAGGTCACGGCACCTTCGGCGCCGCGACGAAATCAAATTTTCGTCGCGGTGGTCACACGTCACATGGGGTGACGAATTGAACGAATCTCCACAGTATTATCATTTCTGAGTGTCAAGCTATAGTGAGTTGTGTATCATGAAGATTTCAGACTTGCCTTCTGGCGCTCCAATTTCCATCCCGATTCCCGCATCATTTAGAATCATGGACTGCCTTGTAAGCTTTATTCATCTCCCGTTTCCAACACAAAGATCCCACTTCAGCATCGTTACAACCTCATCCGAGAGTCGGGCGTATGTAGTGGCCGCCCAGACTCCACTGGAGCCATACAAATCGTCAATGGAACCACCCATTGACGCGTTAGAGGAGGAGCATGCTGGCGTGTTGAGAGGGACCTTGCTAAGTGGCCGTAGTATACCGCGAACAGGCATCCCCCACATGTCATCGTGCCTGTGTCGAAGGGAAAGAAAAGATGGGCGTGAAAGTTTCGCAGGAAGTTGCCTGATTGCGGCCAGAATCTGGAGTGCACTTGATAAAGCATCTTGACGGGTCAGCAACTTCTGCCTCGATTTCATGGAATTGCGCGAGTTTTGAAGACAATGATCATTGACTCGGAAGCAGTGTACGGCAGAACGAGACAGATGACTTCAATAACTGGGGTATACGACAAGCAATATCAACAAGTAGATACTAAAAATTAAGTAGATCTAGAAGATTAAAAACACGCGTAACCACGAGCGTGCAACTGACGTTTCCTGTACGGCGCTAAGTTTGAGTCACTTCTGAAAGATTGGTGCACACCTTTGATTTACAACTTTCAGGTTCGCTATATCATCTGTCTTCTCAAGGACCTCGAAGGCCTGCTTCAAAGCCATTTGCTGCTCTGTCGTAAGCTTCCACTGAGGACCAGCCACGGGGGTTTCCGAGATGTTGGTCATAGGCGATCTGTGTTTGCCCATTTCATCCTTCCAATCATGACCACTACCATGAAGACTGGCATAGAGTTGAAGTAAAGGTTCATCCGTCATCTGGGAAGGGTGGGCATCGACATCCCGTTCAATCCGCTGGGTCTCCGTGTCTCGCTCGTCGAGAGGAGGCATATCATCGTCGTCTTCATCTACTGACGCTACCTCTGACGTGTAGCCGCTCATCAGCGTGGAGAAGCCGGCGGCGAGCAAGGTTTCTGTCTCACTCGTGCGGTCCGGTAGCAAGGGAGCTCGTAGGAAGTAGTCCTGGAACTGACGGTACAGAACGGGAGAGATGTCGAGCGCAGTCGCGTTGGAGTAGGACTCAGAGTCTAACCTGAGAGGCTCTTCCTTCGTAACGGAAAGGTTAGACTTGTCTGCTGGAAGGGATGAATGATCGGGAACCGGAACGGCATCTTGGCTAGCAGGTTCAAGTTCATCTGTTGGAGGAAGCCCTAGTCCGAATCTGGGCGCAGCAAGGTTCCATCCCTACAATAATTGCTCTTCAGCTAAAATTTCGCTCGATATGTATTACCAGACGTACTGCGGGTATGTTCTTTCGCATGACATCAAATCCAACATCGTGGTCGGTCAAGTGTCGACCTTGGTGCACAACAAACGCAAGGTCGTCGCGGTTCAGATTTGCCTGCTCTCTATCGACAAGCATACCATTCATATCTGAGGATAGTTTGAGGCGGTGCTCGAATCAGTATTACGATCACATACCTTCGTCGACTTCGATCACGAATCTCTTGAAGAGCCTAGCCACCAGTTCTTTCGTCTCCGGCACATATTCTCCCTGTCAAAGTGAATCTAGCGGCCTTCGACCGTCAATTACATAGATCATACCTTCTTCAAAAGCGCAAGATATTGCATGTCGTGCGCAATAGCAGCTTCCATCCACGGCGCCTAAAGTGGTCATCTTGCTTAGTCTAAATGTCTTCGATGAGCCAGGTAGCAACGCACAGACTCCTCTAGGTACGGGAAAACAGCGGTAAGCGGATGGCTCGAGTGCTAGAAGATGGGACTAAGCATAGCTCTCAGCTTAAGGAAGAGCACGGCTTACGCGCTCCTCGGCCGGTGTCGATCCGGTGTTAAACGAATCAATCCACGAAGAGTCGTCCGATTCAGCAATGACCTATTCCTCGTGTACTCAGTGTCATATTTTTTGCACAGAATAGAAGTTGCGCACCTTTTCATTCTCGACGCGGTACTCGTCAACGCGTTGTTTCAGTAGTACCGATTCCTACGTTTAAAATCAGAAAGATTGGCCAAGACACGCAACCAAAGACGTACGGCATCATCGATAACATCCGTGTCCCGGGATGCAAGGCCCAACGGGGGAGGAAGGCTCTTACTCGTAGAAAGGAGGGGCGCATTGAAACCGGAGCTGGGAGCCTCTGGTTCGTCGCTCTTGTACGGTACCCAGTCAGAGCTCTCCCAGTCAGCGGCTTTGTTGACTCGAACAGGAACCTTTGCTCGGCGCCAAAATCGGTTGCAAAGGTAAAGTTTCCATCCGCGGACGGCCACGCACTGCGTCTCACTCTCGTCCACTCTCGTTACTCCTCCCTTCTTCGACTCCATGGCTTCAGCGGCATGAAAAAACCGTCCGGTAAAAGTAATACCGGCCTCAGGAATGGGGTGAAAGTCGATGGAGATGTCGCTCGATCTCTGAGTCGAGTACATGCAGAGATTGTGCCACTCCTTCGTCTTGTGGCATCCGGTAATGAGGTAGAGCTCGCCATTGCGGACGCCACGTCTCTGCGTCGCGTTGACGTGCTCATACCATGATCTGGTGTTTTTCTTCGCATAGCTAGAGGACAAGTTCTCACGTTGGTCCGTGAACGCCGTGTGCGGTCGCGGAAGATAGAGCAAAGCGCCCGCTGCATCTCGTGAGGATGTCGAGAATGACGCGCTCAGACTGGACATAAGTGTGGGAATCACGCCATTCGGTCTGCGAGGAGTATATACATCTTTCACCACATCCATAGCAGCTTAGGACGCGCACACCCACACTCGGGGGTGCACACCCACACTCGGACATGGGCATCCGCACTCGCTAGCCTGCGTCGCGTCCTGGGAAATTATGTCGCGTGGTTCTATATTTGAAATTCAAAAATCACTTCCCTCCGTCCACCACCTTCCCGCCTGCACTTTAGGTCTCTGATACTTTGATTCTTGAGTCATGAGTCGGCGACGCGCTCGAACGAAGAGCGACAGCGCATTCTTGGACAACGTCAGCAACCGGGACGTGAAGGCTTTCCGCGACTATGTATGTGCCAGATTTAGCTGTCGGTCCGCAAGCTGACCAATTCAGACTTTTTCCCCACGCGACATCTTTCAAAACCCCACGACGTTTCTGACCACAGATTGGGTTCATGTAGGCGAGCTTCGGGCCTTGCTGAGGCAGTTCGTCCCCGAATCATCGAAATTGGCACCATGTCCCATCACGCATGAGCCGGAAACTGCGCGCAAGATTGAGCCTGACACGGCGTCGACGAGCATCCCCCAGCAGGACATCATAACACGGTCAACAATTCTAAACGGCTACGAGGTTCTTGAAATTTTAGACAGTTCCGACTTAGAGGTGGATCCAGAGGACGATGGGAGCGACACAGCGTACAACGGCGATATCTCGGATTATGTGGATGGTACGTCCTACTCCCAGTTTTCTGAACAGCAGGCTTAATTCACTTGTTAGAACTGTTGGTCCCCTCTCCAACGCTGTCATCGCCTTCGCGCCCGGCTAGTTCGATCATTCCATTTGTTTGATTGCGCCTTTCCTAACCTGTTTGCCAGCCAGTTTATGTGTCGGCCGTGATGAAAGGGATGCTGACAGCGAAAGTGTGAAGGGTACGTCGTTCTTTTGCATGGGAATCCTGGATTCACTCTTTCTTTTCAGCTTCGAATGGAATTCAGGAACCTGTCGACCTTCCGACAACAAGGGCGAACATTGAGCCCAATGAGCTGCTTCGAAAACGGATCCAGGCTAATGGTGCACTGACTAGCACCGTTCGGTCGATCGATAAAGGTCAGTTCGGATGATTATCGCATGGCCAGGATTATTCACATTTTGGAATGTAGTATCTGCGACGCACTTGATTACGAAGGCACTTACGGCTGTCTTACCTGCCCTTCAGTCGCCCCGGTTGCGGCATGCTCCGTTGGGCCTAGGGATTGAAGGCATGTACTCATAGCTCCACTTTCCATCTTTGTACTCATGAGTATTGCAGCGGTGACGGGATTGGTACGAGCTGACATAGAGAAACCTCCTGCTGAGCGCTGCATCTACACCGCGATGATGAGTCCAAGCGGCGGAACACTCGTGTATACTGGATATTCATATTTTTTAAATCTTGTTCACAACGCATTTGCCAGTGGACTGCGTGTCGATGCCACATTTAGACGTGTAAGCGGAGAATTGAAGGAGTGGGAGATAGTGATCTGGTTTGCACCGGCAGCTCGAGGTTAGATCCCCGTTACTCCAAGTCCGATGTATTTTGATCTCATTCCCTCTTACAGCTGTCACCGTCGCTCGTATCTACACCTGCAGGGCAGATTGAGGAACTGGACATCTTTCTTACTGTAGACCAGTTTAATCAAGTTTCAATGTGGTATCCATGTCTACAACAATTCCATAATCACTTCTATTCTACTCAAACGGCGGCGGGGGCATTACACTGGGTGACATGTATGCGACATGTGGCGTATACAGCTAACATGTTTGAAGTCTCGATATGCTGTTCAGATTGTGATGGGCATGCCCGAATGTGGGTGTGCACCCCCGAGTGTGGGTGTGCGCGCTACGCGCTGCTGTGAATGTGGTGAAAGTTGTCTTTACTCGTCTGCGAGCGGATTAGAAAATTGGATGTAAAAGTTAAATAAACTATACTCACAGCGGTATAGATGCTCCAGCACTGATAGATCGCTCGTCGATAGTCTGGGATCTATAGCAGTGGGGGTCAGGATAGGGTTCTTCGTTCCAATCGTCATCATTGCTTGCACCCGTATATTTTTTGTGACGGGGAGGGGCTATAGTACGACCAGCATTGTCTTGGTTCCGTGCCGCGCCTCGGTCATGGACCGAACTGAAGACGTATCGCAGACGGCCGTTCTCATGGTCGATGTAACAAACATCGAAGAGCTGAGTGCCCTCCCTGAGAAAGTTGACGTAGGGCGGAGGAGGAGTGCCATCCACCAGTGGATGTCCACCCATCACCTCAGCAAGGCAGCGAGCAAAGTGTTCCGCGGTTGCGAGAGATGTAGACATTGAGAGAGAGGAAAGTGGGTATATGTTTGATAGAGCGGCGATGAAGAGCAATAAGGACCATCGCGTGCCATTTATGCAGTGTCAGTAATTCTCTAAACCGAGCATTACGCGACGAATTAGGCGCGTAAAACTGTGACACAATAACGGAGGAATCAAAGAAGGATTATGTTGGACCGGGGTATGCAACACGGTCGCTTGTCCCTGTTTCGTTGATGCCTGGCGCTTTGTTCTCACTATACCATCATCAACCATCATCTGACAAGGATCTGGAGGGAGGCTGCGAAGGATAGGACGAGTCCTCGTCGAAATTCTTTTCCTAACCCCCCCCATTCATGAACTCGGCAGCCCTCCAGAATGACTATACGAGTTTCTTGTATCCCGTGGCTCGCGGCTATACTCCTCTTTATCCCGACGCGCTTCAACCTCATCCCTCGAAGCACTTCTTTGTTGAGGGCGTGCAGATAGGCGACCTGGTACTTCGTAATGCGACTGGCTCGGTTCTGTACATTGGCATCAATATCACGAAACCTGCCGACGACCCACGAAACTGGCAGAAGCTACCGAAAGACTACGAGTCACTCGTCCTTGACCCAGGCATCGACTACACTGTCGATACCTCGCATTTCCAGAGTCCTGGGATCCTTTATACGACAACGAGTGGATCGGACTCGTTTGACTTGCGCCATATTCCACAGGCTGGGTGCGTGTCCGTTATTCGCAGCGCCTAACAGCCTGACAAGTATTGAACAGGAATGACACGTTGGAGAAACTTGAATTTTCCACGAACGCCACGGCAGGGGCGTACTGTGGACTACCATACGGCGGCTCGTCTCATGAATGCACGCCTGTCGGTTTGAAGAAGATCCAAGCCTTCGCACTGCTGCATGGGCGCTCTTGGTATCACCAAGCCATTAAAATTGACTCTTTGGATCTTCAGAACGGTGACCTATGCGTTGTTACTGGCTGCGAGAAGGCATCCTACTGGATATCTGGATTGTTCTTGTCTGCGACATCTGAGTCTCGCTTTACGAAGAGACTCCTCGTGCCCAAAGTCGAGGAGGGTATTGTACAGCCGGTTCGCATGTTGGAGAAATGTGACGATGAGACCACTCCGACAATCCTCGACTACTCTCTCCAGAGTGGGCGAAAGCCTACTGCGCACCGATTTGCCAAGCAAACGTGTTGTATCGCTTTCCGCGGTTTTCACGTATCTTTAGGGGCCTCTATCTATAACGACTTTCGTAGGCCATGGACTACTCGCGAAAGATTATGGCACGCGCTGCCAAGGATTCTGCGACCGCCCACGAAGACCTGGCCAATATTTGAGCACCAAATTCCGGTAAGCTTCCAATCATAGACAGAACTCTATGAGCTCACTGCACGACAGCCTCACCACCCATGCATTGTTATCAACGATCTCGTGCTCTCATCGGTTAGTTCGTACATACGTGCATCCCCTCTATTCTTCTCACAGTGCTCCTCCCTCGTACAGAACAGCCGAATTAAAACGGCCGTAATTCATGATGCGGACATTCTTTCCGTTATTCAACCGGTCAAGCCCTCATGTTATCCCTCCGGCATATACTCACTTTATGTTTATCTTAGGATGATAAACTCGTTCCCGATGACAACGAACTAGCGCGCAGGATGATTGCCAGATATTTCGTTATCTTCGATTCCGGTTCGTGTCGCATCTCCTCCTTCGTTCATTGGCTCATTTCTTGCCAGCGGGTCGGGCACTCCTCAAAGACAAATCCGAGGTGAAGCTGACCCGTTTGGAGGAACGCTGGGTCGGGGGAAAATTCAAGGGAATACTGAACAAAGCCGAGACCACTCGATTTGTATGTTTACGCCGCAAGGATGTGGGCCTCCGGGGGAACACGATGTAATATTGACTTCCTGCTTTGCAAAATTGAAATGTCGGCCTCAGCTACACACCTGTTCTGGTTTTGTCTCCAGAACACAAATCACAGCAATTCTGTCTGAACTACAATGTTACTCGATGCTGCCTGAAATCACCGTGCTTGGATACGAAACATCTCCGGCATCAGATACGAGTTCTCATTGTGACTCTTCAGTCGAGCGCGAGCTATTGTTCTTGTTTCACCGCGTGCGACCCAACGGCATGGATTCGTGGGGACCCACTCTCACCAACTCTGTCCCTATTCAATTTCCAGCATGTGTATGCACGAAGGCATCCAGATTGAGATGAAGGACATGCCATTGTCCAAGCTTCGATTGTTATTGTTGGATCCGTCGTTGGCGCTTTCATATTGACAGAGCTGTCAAAATTAGTCCATTTTGTTGTCCCCGAATTGGGAAGGTTGGACACGATATCAGTTATGTTGAACGGGCTTTCTTTCGCACTCACAGTGAACAATAGCATGAGAACAGGCCCGTAGTTCATTTCCGCCTGCCAGTGTGTGTCCACAAAGGCATCCATACACAGATGAAGGACAGGCTACCAAAGCTTCGATTGTTATTGTTCGGATCCATCGTAGCAGCGGTTTAATACTCTTCTGACAGTCGTACTAACCTTCGTAGTGAATGTTGTTGTTAGCGAATTGGGAAGGTTGGAAACGATCGGGTCTATCTGGCTAGGATGGAAAACGCGGTATTGTCAAGCTGTGTACACTTCCCTTGTCTTGAGAAAGGCTAGAGAACAAGGCTTGTTGAAATCGTGACATCTCGTCTTTCCCTGAACTTGACCAAAAACTGTCATCTAGGCACAGTGTCGTGAATTGCGCCACACATGGGACCTCTAACAAATGATACAGATCTCCTGCTATTTTTTTGAATTTCCGTCATCCAGTAACGGATAATCACGGACTGATAGCCTTCGGAGAGGCTTCCTTGATTCTTCCTCGTATTCCTCGCCGAATTCACTGTTCTGCCCATCAGCAGAAAATGCTGCACCGAATGTCGAGTCAGGATGCCTGGGCATGTTCCGTATCATGCTCGTTCTGTGCCTCATGTAGTTTTTAGATCAGTTGACGTCGGTGCTCTTCGCTGGGGTTACAAAAAGGCCCGCTTACTAGTCTTCCGTGGCGCTGTTGACTCTCTTCATACACAACTCGCAGAGGAGAGTCAGTCCGCCATGAAAAACCTGTCCTGCTGGACGCACCGAAAATCGCGTATTCTGCTGCGGATGGCGATGCGATTGACCAGAACATCAGCATGTTTTTTTGTAGTCAACGTTTCAGTTCCATGCACTGTCGTGATAGTGCAGACGACCACACGTTCCGTATGTTTAATTACTCTGGATCTACTCGCCTCTCCAGGAAGCTTGGCCGTTGTGTACTTGGGCGACGAAGCCTCTGTGAGAGAGAGGTTGTGTTGATCACGATCAACGAACTTGGCGTTGCTTTAAGTGGTTGAAGACGTTGCTATTTGAAGGCGGCAGTACGGACCATATTTATCTGAATTATAGCATCTGAACTGCTCTTGTCTGTGGGTCATTACACAAGTAGAGTCGTGAATGGGAAAAAGAAAATGATACACGAAAACCCTCAGTTCGAATCGGAGTGAGCTGGGAGGGAAGCACGAGCGGTCTGAGCCTTGTACATCTTTGCATACTCGCCGTCCATGCGTAGAAGTTCACTGTGAGTACCTCGCTCAACAATCCGACCTCCTTCCATACGCCTACGATGGCGGTCAGCGCCTCTGTATCATCATCAAACGAAAAGAAACTTACAAGATGAGGTTCGCATAGTGTACAAGCGGCCCCAGCATATGAGTAACTGCAATCATCGTCTTTCCAGCATCAACAAAGTCGAGAAAAGTCTTGGAAACACGTTCCGCGGCGAGTGGGTCCAGCGCGGATAGTCCTTCGTCGACGAGCATTAGTCCACACGATTCCTCCGCAGCAAGTACTTTGGTGAACATGCGAGTTCTAGGGCGTCGAGTTAGCTTGATCAACACTAGGAGACAGATAGCTACTTACAACAGTAGTCTTTGCAGTTCACCACCAGAGATCTTTGTCGGCATCCGGATAGGCTGCTCGCGATCGCGTTCGGCCAACACAGCTGGGGTAATTGGAGCGCTCGAGAAACATGTGTTGAACCCCGTCGAGAAGGTCTCTGGCGTGTAAAGCGTGTCTAGGCCGTGCTCCAAGATTTCGATGTACCTCGAGGATCCAGCCAAGTGGCATGCTTCGGCAAGGATGTCGTCTTGATATCCGATATCCGCAGGCGCACCGATAAGGAAGTTATCGCGGTAGGAAAGAGGATATAGGTCGTCCGTCTGAGATAGGATAGCGATAGACTTGCGGAGGTACGTCAGGTCGATTTCTTCGACGTTGGTGTTGTTGATGAGGATGTTTCCGCTGGTGCAGTCCATCAAGCGAGTGATGAGTTTGAGTAAAGTCGTCTTGCCGCATCCGTTATCGCCAATGACTACGACGAGGTCGCCGGGAGAGACGTCGAAGGACACGCCACTGAGAACATTACTGCCGTCCGTATATCCAAAGGAAACGTCTCTGTGGAAAGTGCACGTTAGTAAACTCAGCAAGTATGGTTGGGCGGTGAGACTAACCTGAAATAAACACTGAATCCACCCTTCGACTTGAGATCCTTTACTGGGCCGTCTTGCATGGCGGGAGACATCTCTAGGGCATCGTAGAATCCCTTTGCCGTGTGAAGAAGCAGGCTAAGAGGTTGCACGCGGGAAAGCTCTTGTATGAAAATGATGTCCTGCTTGATGCCCGAGTAGGGGAGCTGCATGAGCGCTAGAGACGCGAAGTAATTAGCGTCTATCTGGAATAGATAACTGATGATGGTCGCGTAGAGTATCTTCTCGAAGATGAGAAGCGCAGTTGGATCTGACACAGTGTACTCACCGGACAGTAGTCAATGAGAAGTCGGACGACATCCCAGGCCCAGGAAGGAGGCGGACTCATAGCGAGTGTCTGTTCGTTCCACCTGAAAGCACCGACTTCCTCAAACTCTTTGGCGTACTCTATGAAACAATGTTTAGAGTAGAACGGACAGTCTGCGTTGGGACTGAAGAACCTTTAGAGAGCTTCTCCAGTCCACCCGTCTTGATCAACGACTCGCGATAAACGGAAGGATAAAAGATCATTTGATGCAATCCGCGCAGACGAGTATAGTGTTCATCGTTCGTCCAGAACACGTAGCCTACGAGTGATCAATAAAGTGTAATAAGGGAATAAATCGAGTATGCACCTGTGTCTCCAAAGCGCGACGAAGGTATGAACGTTGACAGGGCGGGCAGCACGAAGCCGAGGGTGAGGACTGTCCATATGGGAATGGATCCGTAGAGATAGAGAAGCGCGACTTGAACACATAATTGCAGAGCGATACCCATGACCGTTCGGAGGTGCAGTATGATGCCTGATAGAGCCTCCCATCCTTGACTCTTGGGCGCCATATGGAGTTCATCTGGCCCGGGGAGGGAAGTAGGTCCTAGAAGGACATTAAACAAGGCGACGTCGATGTAGGAAGGAGACTTACCAAGGGAAGTCTTGAGATCAAGCGCGAGGCTAACTGATTAAGCAAGGTGATGAGCACGAAGACGTCTTTACGAAGGGCTGACTCGTACCTTCCGCGAACTTGGGAAAGAAATGCAACTTGAACGATGAGTCGATGATGACGCCTTGCTCCTCACTACGGTGACAATAATCAGTAAATGACAACGAGTACAAGGGGACAACTGACATGATCCTAGAGGTAACGGACGACCAGGCGCCTGTTGTCAGGCAGACAATAACAGCAGTTCTGAGCGTGGCGAGGAACGGCGCAGTGCTCATCGCCACCCACGATTCCACCTTTAGGCGTTTCAGGAGCAGCGCGGAGTAACAAGAGATAGACGTACGAGCCCAAACCCAGCGGCGTACACGACACAGAGATGTAAAGTTGGGACCATACAAAGCCACAACGATGCTGTCAAGTATTGTAGGACGGGCACGGGTGCAATCGTAAGCGCGTCGTAGAGCAGGAGCGTAGCGTAGGATCCATGGTTGAGAAGATCTGCGATGCCACTCGAAAGGCTGTTGAACGACCACGGTGCGGGCGGCTCGTACGCCACATTGAAAAACCCGAGCTTCTCTCGCTTGACGCATGGAGAATTGGGAGCCTCGTTAGTGGGAGTGCTCATGAACGAAATCGAGGTGTTGCTGGGGTGGTGGTGGTGGTTCGGAGGAAGGCTGTTGTGCAAAGACAAAGTGACAGTCGTGACACTGGCTTTTATAGCGGACCGGGTTGCGCGGTCACACTTAAGTCATAGAACGATGAATTCACGCTCTCCCTGGCAATGGAGATCCTGTGCCGTTAGGTGTAGGCAGAGAACAACGAAGATCTACGTTAATCGCGTAAGAAAACAATATTCAACGGGGTCGTTCCAGGGCTGGACAGGATTGTTATGAGCGCAGAGATAAAAGAACAAGAAGCTTACCTCAGAGGGCGCCTCCCATCCACAATAAGACAAGAGAACAAGGACCGGGAACTCTCTCTCCGAACAAAAAGCGGCGCCTGTTACCATTTTTGCATTCGGAGATTCATACATCCAATGCACGGTTTTACGCGTAGATGACAAGAACACGTATAAGCCAACACAGAGGGCAGTGTAAACGCATGGATTCCGAACGCCAGTGTGCCCAACACGTTCAATCGAAATTGACACGCCCAACTTGCGGAATTGAATTGGCATCCCGCCCCGTAGATAGAAGGAGAAAGGTTTTGTGGGCACAGAGGCTCACACATGGTGAGCTAGGACCTATGTTCTTGAGAGGAAGCTACTTCTGTCGTCAGCTCTTGTCCGTTTTGCCCAAAGTAGAAGAAGTCGAGGGCTGGAAACGAAAAACTCACATAACATTGTAGAGATGGAAGCCGGAATAGATGGTACACTGCCTTGGGAGGTACATTTCACGGCTTCATGTATGGTTAGAAGGAATGCAACGCGCCTAGGGTTTGTTGTTTTCAAAATGGTAAAAGGACACGAGGGCTCGGCAATGGCCGAGGTTACCCTCGCTTGAAGGCTTTCAGGCATCACATTAATTGTGGACCATTGTCAATTCATGGGATCCAGCCATACTGCGTGTGATGTTCTCTCGGTGTTTTGGTCTGTTTTTGGTGACCTTTATCATTCAAATCAGATTCTTCATTCATCTACACTAGCGTTCTGGTCTTGGTTCTGGGCAGGAATCGAACGGGCGACCTGGGCTGGGCCGAATACTTTCCCGGCAGCTAACCGGCATCCATGCTTGGTTTCGCCCACCATCTCCAACAACGCGTTCCACAGCGTGGTTAGTCCCGTCCTTTTCCGCCCCATGTCGTTGCCAACGCTGAAACGTGTCTAGTCGCTCTTCATCGTCTTGTCAACGCCGAGTTCGCGTTACTCGTCCATATCGATACGAACCCCCCACTCCGCTCTAGGTTCAATGCAGAGGAATCCGAGCCAGGCACAGATAAACAAGGACAAGACATCAATATTTGGAAGAAGAGTTGCTCCCACCCACTGGTTTGGCGGACGTGGTCCCGAGCTCGGCGGTGCTACACGTATATTGGAAAATCTGCCGAAAGAGCGCGATGAGAGCCTCGCAGGCAAAATGAATCATGGAAATCTGGTAGTCCTTTATCACTGTCTATTCTGTAATGCTCATGCTGTAGTGTATAATATCCGATTCTCCACTTGTCCTGTCTTTCGTCTGTATGGCCTAAGTTTCTGAGGGCGTATTTCGTACAGGTGTTGCGCCGAGCTTCCTTAAACGGCTTTATACTGCTCTTTTTGTCCGCAGACCTCTTCCTCCAATATCGGTATGCATTCACAGCCGCCCTTGCCAAGTCGCTTCTTAGTGCTCTGCACTACCACGGTGCTACCATCTCGATCGCGTCCAGCCATGTCCTTCCATTTCACCGTGTTCCAACAGGATACTTGGTACTTGCGCATTGGCCTCAAGAACCGTATACTGGGGCGATGAAAACGCACTGCGCATCGCATTCTCGGGAATGGATAAACGGTACGGCCTCAGGAACCTCTTCATTGACAGCTGTGTATCACAGGTCACAGAAGCTCCCCTGTTTCTTGAACAGCGGTAGTCCCTCATATTTAATCACTACACCAATCCCGGAAAACAGGACCCTCCATCTGGTAAGTGGGCTACATGGGGATTCTTCTTTCAGCTGATCGAGATACAGCGCGGCAGAAACCCCTTTGTGCTATGTGTGTTCCTCGACTCGGATGCTCGATTACGACACGGTACCGTCAAATCCAAAGCGCGCGGCTCGAACTGAATATAGTTGTTTTTAGCAGCCGCCGGATACAATTCATTTGGATGGGCGTCTATCTCCTACATCCTGTCAATCTCTTCAAGGAAATCACCAGCAAACTTGGCAATCTGATAAGCGCCACCACGGCGCGCGTGTGGGGTGTGTGTGAGTTGGGAGCATGTGATCTTCCAAAACCTCATGTCCTAGCTGCGGAAAACAGTTCTTCTCGGTGGTTCTTTTACAGATGGCAGGCGCGAAGACAGCGTCAAAGGCAGTGTCTATTAAAACAGCGACATGCTACGCATCCGGCAAGGTCCGAGTCGTGCCTACTATATTAGCCTCACGTTGAGTCGTGTCTCAAGCATGGATCCCGAGTACGTTCCTCGCTATACCGTCTCGCATGGTAGCTGACTGCACACATATAGACCTAAAGTGGTGCTTTCCGGTGATCTTTCGCGTCCTTGGTTGTTAATCAGTTTCTGACTACTTCTTTATAGAGTTTGTCTTGAAGGTTGACGATGACACAAGTATTCTCCCGCTCAGTACAGTGTTCCAAGTGCAGTTTTCAGGAAATGGCCAGCATTTGATGTCATCGATTCTGAAGATGCGTGATAATGGGTGTCTAGTGCTGAATTTCCGTTTCATCATGTACGCGCTGATGAAATTCTTGTCTTACACTGACCAAAAAATCAACAGACTGGCCAGGAATATCTTTGTTGTTGATGTATTCACAACCGATAACATGTTGAAGCTAGGCTCGGCATACATTGACCTCGATGATGATGTTCTTCAGATGCAGAGTGACACGTCTCATATGTATCATGCTATCATGGTATCGGACGACTTTCCTGCCATGCAGCTCACTTTGAAAGCAAGTGCCTTTTCACCGTCATTCCCGCCTCTCACTACGCGGTCGATGCCCACTTTGTTGGCTTTCGAAATTTGCTCATGTATGTTTCCACCGATTATATAGATACCCTTTTTAATTTCTCTGCAGAGGAAACTACTGATGCCGACTTCATTATGTACTCCAAAGAAATCGACGCGCTTCTGCATTCCAACACAAGCTTCCTCACCCTCCTCCACCCAGATCAATTTCGCCAACTACGGGATAGATGTCTCGCCTTTGGGCGTGTAGGCGACCGATGCTTCCTGTTAGGCTTATTTGCGAACCTTTTCGACAGGGAGTTCCGCGCTACACGCGAGGACCGGAGGGACCTATACGCAGTGTCCCGCATACTGTATCGTGACTTCGCCACCGCCTGGGGTGACCTTAGCCGGCCAATGCAGCTCGACTGTGTCTCCCTTCTTACATCCCTTCCCGATGGTACGGCTACGACCCTTTCCATGCAATCGTTCGCCAAGTTCCTCCTTGTCCGTTATTACACTACGAGCAATGACGATGATCTTAACCAGAGTCTCTCCTGGCTCGAAACTGTGGAGCGGTTGCGAACTGACCCAAGTTCACACGATTTCATCCTTGACCACTTCGAGATGTATAAAAGCATGTATCTCGTGTACCTTGCTCGATACAGGCTATCAAACAACATCTCAGATCTTGATATGGCAGTGGCATCAATGAGCAAGGCAGTGAAACTCCCGATTCCTCAGTGGGCCTGCGCTCAGCGGCCTGAGGCCCTCCTTAGGTTGGCTTTTGGCATAGTGAAGCGGTTTGTGCGGCTCGGCGCAGAGCATGATGCCGAAAGAGCAATGGAATGCGTAGATGATGCTCTTGCAGGAGGAATCGTCGATGGCGCCGAACGTTGGTGGTACCTTTCTATGCGCGATCTGATATTGCGTGGCCGCTTTCTGGCTTCGAACGATATAGGCGATTTTCAACATGCCACGAGGATCACCACGGAGCTGATTAAGAATGTGGAGGATTCGGATCGTTCTGAAGTAAGAAAGGTTAGGTACAACCTTGCCACTCTCTTACATGATCGATTCGTCTTGGAACGGGCCGGCAATGGCAAGTACATTAAACATGCCGTCGCAGATGCAGAAGTGGGTGTTACAGTGTTCAGAGAGCCAAGAGCTGGTGGGGATGAGGCCGACCTGGAGCAGGCAATCGATCTCCTCAGAGAGGCAGCTGGCGGCGCTTCTGACGCGGAGAGCTTGTTACTTGGTGATGCCCTCATGACACGGTTCCGGTATTGCGAGGATAAAGCGGATCTGGACGAAGCTATCGCTATCTTGTCCTGCATGCCAGATGAATCCCGGAATGATCGTAGGTTGAGCCAGGCATTGTCCCTCCGATACGAACACTGCGGCGGGCACCCTGAAGACCTTCGTTCCACCATATCATATGCTTCACGTGCAGCTACCTCTGTCGACCTCAGCCCGATGGAGCGATTGGCTGCGGGCAAGATATGGGTTGGGTGTGCCCTGGAACTACCCAACGATGACTATTACCCTGTCCTAATGGAGGCTTTGAAAACCACTATGTCTATTCTATCTAGCATTGTTTGGATTGGCATGCCGATGCAGGACAGACATGACATCCTCATGACAGAAGGGGCCCAGCCAATGCCATTTACCGTGGTGCGAAAGAAAACGATGCCACAGGAACTGCGCTCGAGTATCAGCCAGATTCCCAATGTAGCAGCATGTCATGCTATTCAAGGCCAAGAGCTTCAGACTGCGATAGAATGGCTGGAACAAGGACGTTCAATCATTTGGGACCAGCTGCTACAGTTCCGCGTTCCTTTGGATGATGTCTGGCAGAGGAATCCACAACTGGCACAGAAGCTTGCTGTGCTGGCGAAGGATCTTTCAAAATCTAGTACAACAACTCAATTTTGGAGGATGCAGGTAGATGCGGATGGGCGGGAGCAGAAGATCATTTTAGAAGATGAAGCGCAGAAACACCGCAAGCTTGCAAGTGAATGGCAGGAAGCGGTTGCTGAGGCATGGAAACTCCGTGGTTGCGATAAATTTTTGCTGCCGAAAGGTTTCGAATACCTCTCCAACGCTGCTAACAATGGTATTGTTGTCATCATCAATGTTTCTATGGATGCTTGCGATGCGTTAATCATCTTCCCGGGGTCGACCAAGGATGTTCGACATGTTCCCCTTCCAGACTTAACTTTCTCTGATGTCGAGCGGATGCATGCTGATTTGTTGTCTCTCATTCCGGATGACTTAGGAATTCGCGCTGGTCGTCCCGCCTCCTTCGATGAAGACTTGGATGTAGATGCTGGATTCAGGGAAATGCTCAGTGATCTCTGGTACAAGATCGTTCTACCCATTATCTGTGAAGCGACGAAATACAGGCCGTCATTGGTAACTGTATGTTCCTTCAGTCTCAAGTTGTCCAATTATTACTTACATTTCATAGTGCGATGAAAGTCAAAAACGAGCGCATGTACGATGGTGCCCGACAGGACACCTTGCCTTCCTGCCTCTCCATGCTGCCGGTGATTACAGTATATCGGAAAAGGGCCATCGAGTGTTTGATTTCTTCGTTTCATCCTACATTCCGACGCTGAGTTCCATCATTCGGTCGACATCGTCTTCATCCAGCAAGGAGATGATTAAAGTCTTCGCCGTGGCTTGTCCTTATACCAAAGGACAGGTACCCATTCCTGACACTGAGGCGGAGGTCACGCGTATGGGAAAGCATGTTGTCCCATTGCTTGACCAACCCGCAACTCCCGTGTCTCGATATACTGCTCTGGTGAAGAAAGGTGCGACGGCTGAGCGAGTCTTGGAGGAGATGAAAGAGGCGAATTGGGTACACCTTGCCTGTCATGGCGTCCAGGATGCGACGAGCCCGACAAGCAGCGCATTGCTCCTTTCCAACGGCAGTCGACTGTTGTTGTCTGATATTGCCGCCCTCGATCTTCCTCAAGCGGAATTCGCTTTTCTTTCAGCCTGCCAGACAGCGACCGGTTATGACAAGGTCCCTTCGGAGTCAGTGCATTTGGCGGCTGGTATGTTGTTGGCTGGATATCGCAGTGTTATAGCCACCATGTGGTCAATCGCAGATCGTCATGCGCCGCACGTCGCAGATGATGTTTACGGTTTCCTCTTGAGGGATGGGACGACTCGTCGACCTGATTATAAAGAGTCGGCGCTTGCGTTGCATTTGGCTATGGAACAACTACGCGCGCGGATTGGGGAAGGATCATTTCTGGCTTGGGTCCCGTATATTCACATAGGCGCATGAGAACGTTTCCGAGATGAGAAATATTGATTGTAGTATTCGTCGATAGATAGCAAGTTGTAAGATCCATAGCGCCGTTTCCTGCTGTGATTTTGGAAATCAGACCACCCTTCCAGGGACTTAACAGCACATAGTACGCCCGCCTTCGGGCTAGAACCACCGAGAAAAGATGTCGAAGAACGATGACTATGAATTAATAAAACTGTAGCGCATTTCAACGGAACAAACGCAACGTACGTACCTTTGCATTCGCTGTCAGCGAAGCTCTATCATTGAAGTCTTGACCATGGTAGTGTGCCCCGGCGAGCAGCCCCGCCACAGTGTTGCGGTCTTTATCCCAGTACGATTGAGGTATTCACCGGAATGGTTACAGCGCACGCGGAACTGCGCTGAAACTATCATGAAACCGTCAGCGCAGAACGTAGTAGTGCATGGAATTCCTTATTCCAGGCCAACATCAAAGCTCGAATGTTAAGCCGATACAACACAGCAAGAGGCACTGCCTGACCGGGATCAGATGGAATATCACAGAAGTCTCGGGAGAACGCACAACAATTCGTACCGCGGAAGTCTTCAATTGAGGCATCGGTTAATCGGTAGTCTTGACCGCGGCATAAGATTGAACGCTGGAAATCGGAACCACAATATCTGGTGTGAAAGCCGTTGAATTACTACCCACAACAAGACGCCGATAAATATCCAGCGCGAGCCTTTACTAGTAGCCCTACGCTCCCGCCGTCTCTTGACATCCCAGTTACACGCCATCACGTGAGAGGAATTCGAGGTATTCACTAATGACTTTTCTGCCGCGCCAAGCTTGGATTTGATAGTTCTATGGCTTCTGGTATCGGGTAGGGAAGTATGACATTCACTTGGAAAAAAGTAAGCATGGAGTAGTGGGATGAGAGATGCATATGCTTACCCATCCAAGATGCATGGAAGTATCTGTATCTTCCAACTCCGCCTCCGCACAAATTGTCTGCGTCGTCGGCTGCCTTACCAGCCTTCCTACCACTGTAGAACAATCAGTAAAAATCGCTCAGACAAAAGGACGGTGTACACACGCGTCGCTCTTGCAGATATTCCACCATGTCCAGCATCTCCTACTAGTCCGGTATCTTGTCCTCGAGGCGCTGCCGCCGTTGAGCCAGATTGGCGTCCAAAAAGCGGTATTTTCTACATGACTGTGATGACGGCAGAGGTCGGATTACGTCATCGGCCTCTTTCTCCTTTCTCTCCATCGTCGCTGTTACCTGCGAGTTTACCGGTATCGTTATTCCAGAGCGTTAAGCAGCGTTATCATCTATTCCGAAGCCAAGACTGCCTTGAATGATGTATGTCCTTATCCTACACTATTCCATTTCTTGACATTATACTTACAGACTACACAGGATGAAGAAAAATACAATAAAAACCAAAAGTCCTAGCACTTTGCCCAATCCATTTCTCCTTTCTCAGACTCTGTTACACACCCCAGGTAGCACACAGTTTTGGCCCACTTCTCTTCCCATTGATTCTCTTCGGCGGCGGTGACACCTCGGTATCTGCTCTCGCCCCCGGCTCGCGCCTTCGCGGACTGGGGAATCTCTTTGTAGGGCGCTCGAATGGTTCCATGCCGCTTAATTCCTCGTGCTCATCGTTCGCCTGAGGTACGTCTTTGCTATTTTCCCCCGACGACTGCAGCTCATATTTTTGACAGGTATCGAGACGCCTGGCGTCATTCACTCGTACTGGTACTCACTCGTCCAGTGACGCCTCGTATCGCTCTTCATCCGGTCCTTGGCTTCCCCAGCCTCATCCTCGCTCCCTCAAACCGATACCAAAATCGTATCCACGCGTTCTGCCCACGATGTCGCCGCCATACTGCGTTGGGGCATGTGCAGAGGCCAACAATATATCTGGGCGCAAAGATTCCTCGGTCTACTGCTCCTCCAAGCTAAACGGGCAGAGGAAACGGACTCTTGGTCCGGTAGGTAGGTAGGTAGGTCCGGCACAAGGTCCCAATGAGGAACGGCCGTGTGTGGAAATGTTATGGCGGGCAGACCGGATTTCCACCCAATGACTGAGCGTCCGTGTTTTACGATTGAAACAGGCTGGCAGCAACATAGAGCACTTGTTTCTGTCAAATATAAGGTTCGACCTTTATCGCCTTTTCGTTCGTCTTTTAACATTTATTTAAGCAGGAAACACGCGCCCACCCAATGCTAAAGCGCCTGACGGTGTTAGTTTATGGTCAAAACCCCACGGATCCACACCCACGCTTCTCGACGCCCCAGTCTATTGCTCTGTATGTCCGGATGGACACCGAGCTATCATCATCCAGGTGTTTGCACCTTCTACTTTAATATCGGACGCGTAATCTTGCTGACGGATGACGCATCAGAGTCGAGTTTAGCGTGAGCCAAGATCAAGTCTGTGGTTCAGAGTTCGGTCTCTACGCGTTTTATAAACGAACTTCCTGCTCTGGCTGAGGACGATGTAATCGCGCCAGTCGCAGAGCAAGTTGTCGAGCCCTCAGAAGCATCCGAGGAACCGATTTAAGTCGCAATTTTTGTTGTTGTTCCAACAGCACAGGAGCAAGCTCGCGCTGTAGAGATCCAGTCATCGAGTCCTCGGTTGTGGACGAAGCTGCAGCTGCGCTTGAAGAGTCGGGTGGCAGTCGACCTATACCTCCTATCGAGGAACCCGCTGATTTCTCAGAGGCAACTCTTTCCACCGTCCGAGGAGGTTGCTCCCGCCCCAGTTGGAGACGTCGGGCATGGACTTCTTGTTCGTCAGAGACTCAGAGTCACCCAGAACCCTTTCAATTACTACACGGACTTACTCAGCATTCGGACAATTCTAGCCGGGGATCCCGATTTGGATCTGACGGGCTGGGATTTCAAGGACGCTTTTGGGACGTGGTGGTTACCAATTCGTCTTGCGTACTTTTTCTCCTTCACGCTCTCTCATCCGCGTATTCCCGTCCCACGTCACGGCCGTCACCATCCCTTTCTACAATATCCATCACATGCCCGCGTAACGATGCCCGTGTGCTCGTTCGACTTCCTCCAACCCGTGCCTTCGCACTCAAACATGGACCTTCGACTATCCACGCGTCTTTCGCATCCTCTTAGGCGCTGATGGCGATCCAGATCTCATGGAGCTCGGCTTTATGGACGCGCTAGGACCAATTTATTGAGGTATGTCACCTCGTTGGGCTTGGTATTTTATCCTTATTCTTTTGCACAGCCCCGGAAGGATCGTTGCATTGCGGCTCTGCGGCGAGCTTATCACAGCGGGATGGTGCTGTCTTTTCAGACCTGGACGCCACACTCTGGCTTTCGATTCAAAGCGACTTGGACTCGTTTAGGCGGGGACCGAGCCACTCTAGGAGACTGCTCCCGGAATGAGGGGCGACGTTAAAGAGGCCGTTCCAGTTGATGACGTCCAGCCAGTCGAGGAGCACGATTCAATTATTGAAGATGGTTAGGAATCAGGCGCCGACGGAGGGGTTCCTTTGCTCGCGGAGGAGGAAGCAGACGAAGATGTTTTACCGCCACCGCTCTGGAAGTTTCTGTCGTCTAAGCAGACATCACTCGAGCATGAATTATGCGAGCTCGAGGATGTTATTCGCGACTACAGTAGTCTTGGTATGTCCCTCAGTCCATCGTCAGAATTTATCTATTCTAAGATTTTCATAGAAGCTCAGGCTGAACCCATAATCGAAGAGACTGAGGTATGCGCCTACACATATGACCCATTTCGGTTCTGATGTACTTTGTGTTTAGCTGAGCTATTGGAAGAGGGGGAGGATGCTCTCGTTACTGCCGACAAGCGTGGTACGTTTTCGTTCGCAAGCAAAGCTAAAAACTAATCTTGTCGTGTGGTTAAGTCTCCAGTAGCAGAGGAGATCCTGCAGATTCTGCAGAGGTTGCGTTGAGGAGGTCGCTGTTGACGAAGCAGTCGCCTGTCGTACAGGTCCTGTCAATCCGCGATGAGCCCGTTGAAGACGTCTTGCGCCATTGCTGAGGCGCTTGCGGCCGAGGTTCCCGAATCAGTCGAGGAGCGTTCGTTATGGGCAGGGTCCATCGAAGAGGAGGTTGTTCAGGCATCGCCACCGGCAGAACGAGAGGTTCCTACACCTGTCGCTGAAGCTGTGGAGTTACTGCTTGAGGAACACGTTCCGCAGCCTACTGGCGACGTCATTGTAGCCGCGCCGCCTGTCGAAGAGCGCGCTGCTGTAGATGAGCGGAAGAGGTCGTGTCTGTACCGGCTGTTCTCGATAAGGTTGAAGTTGCACCTAGAGGGAAAGACGCTCCGACTTCTGGTCAGGTTCCATTCATTGATGATCTTCTTAATTACCCTCAAGCTCTACGTTCTACTTAGTACGTAGTAGACGGACTCGATTCCCGTTTGCATTATTACTACACATACTTCATTTTATTCCTACGACAAGATTAAGCACCTAAATGGATAAACGGTACTCAAGACAGAAATGATGTTTCGCCAACTTGTCAATTCAGCCGCGAAATGTCAGCCGCGTAAAAAGGTAGTGATGGTGCCCAGTCTTGCATTTCTGTCCGACGTCTTTCAAGAAGGATCCATCCAGCTGTATGGATTGTTCTCATGCTATTGTTCTCTTCTAGGTGCGCCCAAACATTTCGACTTGGGCTGATTTCGTTTCCGACCTTCCCATTTCAGAGACAACAATGTTCTACTTTTCTGCGGATCCGAGGGGTAACAATAGTAGTTGCTTGGACGCCTTGTTCTGGATCTTCTCCTTGAAACACGTCCTTGCAATGAAGTGGGGACGGAGATGATGTGAGTGGGTCCCCACAGGTCTTTGTCCTTGTGTCATATCATATATGTGGTCGAAGAATTAGACACAACGGGGGGAGCAGATTTCCTCAGCTGAGGAAATAGCTGAGGAAATCGACGGAGGAAACTTGATTTCCTCAGTACGTTCCCGGGCCGAGGAAGTCTGATTTCCTCGAATGGGGAAGATCCTGAGGAAATTGAATTTCCTCAGCCGTTTCCTCAGCTGAGGTAATCAGATTTCCTCCGTCGATTTCCTCAGTGGCTTCATTGGTACTTTCCTCAACTGAGGAAGTTAGATTTCCCGGGCTGAGGAAATCACTGAGGAACTCAGATTTCCTCAATGATTTCCTCACAAATTTCCTTAGCACATATTTCACAAAAAGTATAAACTAGACAATAAAATATCACATTGAAACTCTTATGCTGAGGAATTGACTGCTCCTCAGAGGAGGAAATCACTGAGGAAAACTGAGTTCCTTGCTGATTTCCTCAGCCCGGGAAATCTAATTTCCTCAGTTGAGGAAAGCACCGATGAAGCCACTGAGGAAATCGACGGAGGAAATCTGATTACCTCAGCTGAGGAAACGGCCGAGGAAATTCAATTTCCTCAGGATCTTCCCCATTCGAGGAAATTAGACTTCCTCGGCCCGGGAACGTACTGAGGAAATCAAGTTTCCTCCGTCGATTTCCTCAGCTATTTCCTCAGCTGAGGAAATCTGCTCCCCCCGTTGTGAGAACAGCCTTTCACTTTGTGTTTGATGCGGAACTGTCTTTGTGCTTCCACATTGTCCCGTTTGTCTCCATGGTCAACCGGTATCGGGATCCAGTTAGGTACGAAATCGGTGCGAGTGTGTCCCCACTTCGGTTTCAATCCCGCCATTGCTATCCCGGAACATTTGCGCGCGATTAGGTGACGATCTAGACATAGGTGTTAAGGTGGACGTGCGCGTCTTTCAGAAGAGTGGTATACTATACCACACCGGCGCCGAATCCTGCGCTATTATCAGATTAAGGTTTGGTCCCATGCTATTGTTTTAGCATGTATGATTGTGATTGCTGGACCGAGTCTTCGTTCCTCCGAGTCTACTTCCCAAAGTCGAAACAATGCTATTACGCCACCATTCACGTATTGTCAGGTTAGCGTCAGGCAATGTGGAACGCGAACAATAACAACTTCGGTGGTTCCTTCAGCTCGTTTAGGTTGTCCTTTTGACAACGTCTTCCGAAAATGAAGCAGGGACAGAAACTGTGAGAACCTGGACCCACAACGTATTGTTGTAAGGGAACATATTCCGAATACCGAGTGCTTTCACTACCGCCGAATAGGCCCTGTTGTAAACGCCGCGTCGTATCCTAGCTACTTGATACAAATCAGTGTCGTACGTATCGACAGGATGCATTTGTGAGAAAATGTCCCCACAAACCATTGTCATTGTGCTCAGGTTGGCCAATCAGACAAGGGCAGTGTAAAATTAAACACCGCCGGCATTGCTGTTTTATTTTGAAGTAAACAGCTTGGAGGACACCGTGAAGACGCATGCAGATTAACAATAGCAATACCCGGATGTAGCACACGCGTAAGGAAAGACTATTCGAGAACGGAATCTTCCCGGCGGACAGATAGGAAGCCACGCCAATTGAGCACACGGAGTTTGGCCCAGCGGCTGAGTTTTACATCACTCTTGTCCTGCAGAAATGCGCCACCGGCTGCAGGTCCTCAGATGCTAGTCGTGTACTGTAATTTTGGACATACCTTTGTCTACACTGATAGCATATCGTGTAGTCATCCTTCGAGCTAGTTCGGCGTCGCTTGGAAGAGGCAGTTCATCCTGCGCGAATGGTTTATGGACGATTGAATAGAAAGAGATGCGAGCGTACCTTTCTAAGGATAGTGAGAATTTCATTGTCGTGAACAACGGCGGTTTTCACGCGTCTATTCTGCAAAAAACGGATTATTAATGGCATTCCGGCGACAACGCGAAGCGCACCGAAGAGTGAATAAGATTGTTGATAGCGGCGCAGGGATGATAAGGCTTTCGAACCATTCAGGATCTGTGTACTGTGTAGAGCAATTGGCCGACTTACTGGTTTCCAGTCCTTATACACCGGCCAAGATCTTGTTGGCGGTCGCAGAAACCTAGGGAGGGCATGCCAGATCGACTGCCGGATGCCCCGGGGGTCCCGTATGTCGTTGTAGATGGACGACTTGAGCGAAATATGAAAACCGCGTTGTGCAATACAACTCGGTCGGTTGTTCAGTCTTACAGCAGTATCGGGGCGCCCACTTTGAAAATACGGGTCGTACGACAGCGGAGTGCTCTCTGAGGGACAGTCCTCAACCATCTTAATCCTCTCGGCGACGTCACCGACGACGTTAGGCACGACGAGTATCTTGGTGAAACACGGGTTCTGGATTTTCGTTTCGAACAGTCCCGAGACAAAATACGCTGTCTTTTCGCATCCGGTGATCAAGGTGAGGTCGCCATTTTGCAGTTCTAAACTGTCAAGGTTCATGACATGGTAGTACCAAGTTGCGCCGTGTGTCATTGCGAGCCGTCGAAGCTTCGCCAAACCCGACGGTGTGCATTCCTGGGATGATCCGCCTAGAGGAAGCGCGCAAAAGGCTCCTTGAGACGCGGTCGTCGAGAATTTGACTCTCTCGCGGTTACCGTCTCTGTCTGTTACATCAGTAATTGATACCAAAGGTGAAAGAAGTTATGTTACTCAGTCGGAGTCATAGGGTGCACTTCGAACTCGTTTGTAGGACCTGTTGTGGCTCCGATGATAGTTGGACTTGGGAATTGCGATGGGCTAACGGTGTAGTCTACGCCTAGCTCCAAAGGACACGGCTCGTAGTCCTTTGGTAAACGCTGCCAATTTCGAGGATCATCGGCACCTTTGGTGACGTTGATCCCGAGATAGAGAAGGGCGCCGGAGAGATCCAGAAGAACCAAGTCGCCAATTTGAGCGCCCTCCAGCGGCCAGGCAGGACTGGGATGAGGCTGTAAAGTCTCCGGGTCGAGTGGTGGGTAGCCACGCGCCTTTGTGTAGAAAAGGCGCGTATACTCGTCCTGGAACGGTTTGGTGAGCATAACTTGAGGGAGGGGAAGGAAGAATCAGTGTAGGAGGCCTCGTCCTATCCCTCCAGAGTTGGCACAATTTGGGCACAAGGCAACCAGAACAGCAACAATAAACGTGCAGGGACACCGCCCCGTGGTTGATGTCAGTCGTGCCTCGGTCCCGGCAGGCTTGGACTCCGTCTTTTCTCCATCCGTCGTGATTGATTCTCATGCATTCAGTAGTTGAACGCCTCCATGCTATTTCCATCGCGTATAAGAGAGACAGGTAAAATCCTGAAAACCTTAGAACCACTTCTTCCAGACTTCCTCAACTTCCTGCTTTCTTTATTGGAAATTTTCATGTCTCAGACTCCTGATCTGGCGAAACATTATGCTCGCTGTCTAGCGAGACGCGTTGTTGGTCATCCGCTCTACGAGGCTCGGATTATCGATTCATACCCTGCCTTCCGTATTGACGGTAGTAATCTTTTCGACGTCGCTTGGATCAACGCAGAGGGCCGTCTACGTTACGGTTTCAGCGCTGCGCGGGGCCCCGACCATATGCGTAACAGGGATTTCCATCGCTCGTTGCTTCCTCCCGACCATGAGCGGTACACTGGGGGTGACCTTCCTACCGACACCAACGAAGAAGTCATACCTGGTAGTCATTGCTACAAGTCCCATACCAGTGAGGAGGTAACCTTCTCAGTCGAAGCGTCAGTGTGAGTGTATGACCTTTTCTCCAACGTACACCCTCTTACTCCCTGTACTAGACCAGCCGGCCCTCCTGGTGCTGCAAGTGTTGGTGGAGAAATATCGTTTTCCATGGCGGACAACGCGGGTGCCTTGCTCTATCTCCCCCAGGACCACGTAATTTTCCGCGCCTTTCGTCCGAACCTCTGCTCAAACTACGCGAGGAAACACACGGCAGCATGGTATCAGTTCCTCAACGGCGACAATCAAAACCACGGAATCCGTAACGGCGACCTATACTTTGTTACCGGATGCTACAAGTCCAAGGAATGGCACAACGCATGTTCCTTCTCCAGCCGCTCGTCTAGAGCCGTCGCGTTGAAATTTCAACCTATCCCCGAACATAATTTGGGTTTCACGGGTCGGCTTTCTTCTAGCTCCTCTGCAGTCGAATCCCACAGGGGCCCTGGGGCGCCTCAAGCCCGGCGCACGCAATGCCTGGTGGTCGTTGGCTGGAAGCTTGCTCTTTGCTCCCGCTTTCTAAGGATAGCCAAGGAACCCGTTACAGTGGACGCGTCTGCTGACTCGAACCTCTTTTCCAAGCTCTTCGGGAAGTCCAGCTGGGCGCCGTTCAGTTCCCCCCAAACGGGAGTTTCCAATCCCCCTCCACCATCCAATAATTCTTCCAGCTCGGGGTCTCAAGCCAGAGACTCAAACATCTCTCCTGATGCGGTGCGTATATGTTAGTAGCACATCGCTCGAACTCATATTCCATGCAGCGATCCGAGGGTTCCTTACCTCCGCTTGGGGATGGCAATCCTATTTCGGAGAATGTCTCCTTGGTGTCGGAGGCTTCAGGCAAAGTAAATGCCGTAGACGATGTAACAGTGAGTCTCCGCTTTAAAACCATACGATGGCGAGCCAAGCTCATTTGAATTCAGGAGTCCGTGGATTCGATGCTTACTGTTCGGGACGATAATTATACCAAGCTCAAGGATACCTACTCCAAAGATGCCGGCGCCGCCAGTCGGGCATCGGTATGATGGTACTTTATTTCATGTGAACACAGAACTTATACAGTGATAGATGTCCCTCAACGCCGAACATGCGCTTCCAAATGGCTGCCATGGCGAGCTGAAGGTGGGTCCTAGTTCGGGGATTGGACCTACTACCCCCCATGTTGACTTCCAAAACGAGCAGATTGTTGCCTATTCACAAGATGCATTTTGGGTTGATACTGGAAAGCAGCTGGGAATTGATGGCTACGGTGTATGTCGTCGGATCGTGTTCGTCACCGGCGGGCTGTTTAACATATTCACAGCCGGCAACTCATGCGCTGACCGAAGTTTTCCCATACATCGAGGAGTCGGTGGGTCAGTTTTATATCTTCCTGGACAACCGAATGACGATTCAAAGGCACCCTGGATGGAGACTGTCATTGCGCATGACATGGATTACCTTGCCGTCGTCGCAGAGGTGAGTTCGTGACTTCCTTGCATTCGCTTGTAGCTGACACTTGACTTCGTTAACTTCGTTAGAACGAAATTGTACCCGAAGCGAAGGAATTGGCTGCGCGATTGATGTTGAAATTTGTTATCGACGTCGATGAAGGTTTGGTCTCTTATCCTGTCTGGAAACAGATGCTCAAGTGTTCCTAGACATGAATGGAATGCTAGTTAACAGAGAGGAGGCTCATCTCACTCGAGACGACCTTGCATTCGTGGTCCATGACGCCCGTCGTTACACAGACAACACTTTTGGCTTCGACGTTGTGACCAAAAATATACCCGTCGTATGCCTGACCAGTCCTTCGTGTACTTTCAATCACTGACGTCACCGGTAGGGATGGACCCTGGCCGGTCCAAGATTCGGATTGGGCGTACAGACCTTAGTTGACGCAGTCCATGCCCAGTCTACCACGGTCAAGGAAGGCCTTACCACCGAAGTTTCTGGATCAACGGCGAAGACCTTTGAAATATCATTCGGCTCGAATGATAGCGAGGACGATGAAGATGACAACGACTTTCCGTCAGATGCAAGTTCCTTTCTCCAAACAAGCCAACAAATTTACTGATATCTCTCTAGCCTCCGCCCCCGTATGAACCTTCCAACAGACATTCCCCCTATGCACTCTTCAAAGCTGGTCTAGCTTCACTTGAATATCTTGATGCACTCAATAGTGACAAAGGTATCGTTCTGCCGCCTGCGGACTTGGCGTCTGAGTGGGGAGATTACCCTAAATGGCAGGATGAGATCCCATTTGATCTCTCCAAGAAGTTCATGAACCGCCTAGCGAAAGTCGTCTACTCAGAGCAGAAGCGTCAGGTTGGGTGGAGGCTGGCTAGGGTGAACGAAGTTTGCGAGGCCTCCATGTTAAAGTGGGCTAAAGCTGGGCTTGATTTGATCGACAAAACCGGTCATCCGCAAGCTATGCGGTATGTGGCTCATCGGTATGTGTACATCTTTCAACGAATCTAGACACTGTGCTAACGCTACAAAGGAAACGTGTTCTGGAGTGGTATGGCTACAATTTATGGAATGAATCTCATGCACGCAATCCCATGAGATCCCCTCTGCGTGTTTAGCTCATACAGCCGAACTAAACGAATGTATACCCATCTCATTTCAAACGTATCTATCGCTCTCGTACATGTACTACCTCCCAGAAACGAATCATGTTGCTTGTATACTCGTCGAATATAGGGATTCTGTAGTGTGGACACTGAGCCTTCCTCCAATGAAGAAAACCGTGGATGAGCTGCCATGAGCCCATCGTGGACATTCGCGCACCCACAAATACACAGCCTACAAGAGAACATTTTCCTCCTCTCGCCGCCGTCGTCACCTAGTCCAACCGCCGCCGCCCCCTGCTGGATGCGTCTCACAGTCGTAGGAGACGCGCGACTGTCCGTGGCACCTGCCGTTGAACCAGGGAAGTGTCCACGCCGACCACCTGTACATGGGAGAGCATGACATTAACCTGATGCAATATACCATAATGGAGTATTGGGGTGATAGGTGTATATGCGTGATACCACGACCGCGCCGAGTCCGTTGAACCGCTGCGGTTATAGGAGACGATGTCCTAATTAGCATAACTGCGACCCTCTGGAGATCGTGGTCGAGCGAAAGACAGCAACGCGTCGGCGTCGGTATTCCTGGTGGGCTACAGCATGCGTCGTCATCATGACCTGACGAACGGGGTATAGATCATGCACTTTTTTCCTACCCGCCATAACCTGGCTGGCCTGCTCGATGTGCGCGACGACGTCGAAGATGTGTTGTACGTCGTTCATGGTCGGAAGGAAGGAAGGAATCAAGAGCCTGATCGGCACCGGCATCCACTCTTGGCTCCGACTCGGAGAACACGTACATAGTTCATCCACCTTTCAATTATAAAACCCACAATAATCGAACTCGATCCTACTCGCTATCGCGTACGAATTCTAGATTCAGTCTAGTATGTACAATTTTTAAAGGACCACCACCATCGAGTGCGACTGAGATCTTACCTACCGTCACCTTCCTTTAGGTTATGGGCCCCGACAGCGCTTAAATCCAACTATCGCACTCGAAACGATTCAATCATCCTACCCTCTCACTGCTTGCAACGCTACCACTCTCACTATATTACATTCACCTCCTATTCAACAATCGAACCATACCACACACATACGTTCAAATTGTATCGCACTCGCACATTCAAATCGTATCACACTCACACGTTCAAATCGTATATCTCATCCACGTTCAAATCGTACTCTACTGCCGACTACCGCCACGTTAAAATCGTACTCAGCGCCATTTTCGGACCATATCCCACAACACGTTAAAATCGTACTGCACTACCACACTCCTACCCCATCCCATCCTCCCATCACAACAGTATCCCACCACAACGTTCAACACATCGTATCATACCACCCGCTCACTGTCTCACCCCTCTTCTTGACATATCGTACACGCCCATCAACTGCCATCTGATCATCATGTCGTTCATGGTTACTATGCCCCAGTACCCGACCGAGCTCATGCTGCAGCGGGACAAGTACAACTACACATCCTTCAAAGTCCGCATCGAGTCCACCGCATCTGGTCGAGGTGTCAACGGTTACATTACCGGGACCATTCCTCGTCCACCTATTGTCATCCCTAGCCCCGGCGCGCCACCCGATCCTTCTACACCATGGTACTCCACCGCGCCTACTCGCGAAGAATGGGACTTCCGTGACGAATGCGCGAAAGCGCTCATCGTACAGAATATTATGGATCCGGTTGCTATCGGGCTAAAACTGGATGGTACGTCAGCGGAGGTTTGGACACGACTCGAGAGGTTGTGCATACCGAAGAGTGATGCGGCTTTATCCAATGCGGAAAACCAGTTCAATACTGCCACGTTTACCGGCACATCTTGCG
Organism: Hymenopellis raphanipes; assembly: GCA_036872995.1. Lineage (NCBI taxonomy): Eukaryota > Fungi > Basidiomycota > Agaricomycetes > Agaricales > Physalacriaceae > Hymenopellis > Hymenopellis raphanipes. The sequence continues at coordinate 227,823 of JAYMDG010000013.1, forward strand.
AGGAACTCGACACCCACTGGGCTAGCCTCAACGCCCAAGTCGACATTCTTAAATCCCTGGGCAAGATGGTATCCGATAAGGACTTGAAGGGTGTCCTCATTCGTTCTCTTCCTGCGACACACCCCCAATGGATGCCGTTGATTGCTACCCTCTTCGTTTTTCCTGACGCCGCGTCTGTGTGGGGGCATATTCAGTCCTATGCGGCGACGATCAAACTACCCAAGACACCTACGGGAGGCTCCACAGCGTTCACGACCAGTGGAAGACGTCACTGTACCAACCCCGAATGCAAAGGGCGAGACCGCGCGACCCACTGGATCACTGACTGTTATTGGCCGGGCGGGGGGAAAGAAGGTCAATTCCCTCCCAACTTCGGCAGACAGGAGACGGCCCAGGCGAACCAGGCAACTACGGCCAACGTCACATACCCAATTACCACTACCCACCGAGCCCTTTCAGCGCAAAGTGGCAACCCAGAGAACGGCGAAATTATTGTGAAGTTTTTAGATGGAGATGGATCGCGAGGCGGTCGACAGATTTTTGGGGAGAATGTGGAAGGCTACATCGTGCCTAGCACCCGCCTTGTTGGGAATGGATACATTGGCTGCGACGATGTCGGTGATCTGGGGGAGCAGGCCAAGATGGTAGAAGAATATGGATCGGGGAGCGATGATACGGAAGTCTCGAGCGACGAGGATATGCCACCACTCATAGCGATTGAGGATAGTGGAGACATAGCGGAGGAGGCTGCGCTGGTTACGAGCGTCATTATCCAGTACACGCTGCTTGAACTGGTCATTATGGACCTTTTGGAGCCAGTACCGGGCAGCGCCAACCCATACATGCTTGTAGTCGAGGATGGTTCTGCCACAAGGTATATGGCACTATTCGACAACACGGCCGACGAGACGATAATCAAGGCCTTCGACAGCTACCGTATGCGAGCAGAACACCTCACTGGCCGAAAGATCGTCAATGTGCACGCTGACTATGCATTCAGTTCGCGCCGGTGGAAAGAATATTTCAACACTCACAGCATCACACACATCACGACGCCTTTCCATGCTAGTTCAACCGACAATGCAGATGACGCGGAGTTGGGACATAGCGAGGTCCACAGACATCGTGAGAGAGCGATGGAAGCGACGAGAACGCAGTGCGGCGTTTGCGTGGGACAACATCAATCCGGAGATCATTTTACGTGTTCCGGCCAGAACGCGTCGACCAACGCTTATTGCGCGAATTAGGCGAAGTCATCGTCGGGTCTGGGGGAGTATTGGAGGAAGACCCGACGATATGCATTAGCACTGGTATACCCGAACTTTCTTACTATATATGGACATTATATCTCCTATTCACCGCCACTATTTATTCCTTTCTCCTGTATCATCTCCCTCAGTCGTTCCACCACCATCGAGTGCGACTGAGGTAAGTACTACTTATATCCCCATCAGACTATATACTCATACGCATACACTACAGATCTTACCTACCGTCACCTTCCTTTAGGTAAGTTATACCTGACAATATAGTCGTTCCACCACCATCGAGTGCGACTGAGATCTTACCTACCATCACCTTCCTTTAAAGCTTGACTACTTTAATTCATTCAACATTTAGGTGTACTACATGACAAAAATGTTTCTATTATTCTCCTGATTAACATGAATACAATTCATTTGTGGAGAATCAGAGGGGGGAAGGGCCGACAAGCGGCGGCGCACAAACCTAAGGATCAGATGGGATTGGATTTACTGTTACTGTATGTAGTGGAATACTGCTAGATTAACATAAAAACTGAATGCACTCAGTAGTAATACTCCTAAGCAATGGTAGGATCATAGCTCTCGGTAGATGAGCTGAGAGAGCCTCCCGCATATCTGCTTACTCCACTCTCATTTCTCGAAGCACACCAGAATCATACCATAAAGTAGCAAGTAAAAAAAATTTCATTCAAGAACCAATGCAATACAAGTAAAGGCACAATAAGCTATGACCAAGCCAAAGATGCTTAAAACTGGGTGAGCATCGTTATTGGGCTGGCAACATACTAATAGTCCTAGACTGGCATCATCCCTGTCGTGACTTCGCTGTCATCATCAGTGGGTTGGCGGTGTGCTTGTCGCTGGGCTGTCTCGTCGTTGCTCTGTTGGCCATGGTACCCGTGAGGCTGGTCCGCCTCTTCTGTCTGTAGTCGGCGCATCCATTCGATCCTGTAGTCATCGCGTTCGCGGCTCCGCATCATCCTATTCTCATCTTGATTTTATTATTATCTTGTTGTGGTTGCTGCTCATCCTGATCTCGTTATCGCTAGTGGAGGGAAAAGACGTCTGCAACGGCCCTCTTGAGTTGGATATTGAGGGAAGGTAATGGCTCACACTGTCGCTCAAGCTAGATTGGTATTTAGGGAAGGACATCTAACAAAAGTTAGCAAAGCGAGACTATGGCGCCAAGGAAACAGCCCACCGCTTGTCTCCATCAGATGCCGCTTTGTTGGTTGGGGGGAAACGGAGTTGTGGCCCATGTCACAATGTCCGTTGTTCATGACCGATGTTGGAGTTGGAACAGAGGGATGAACAGTGTTGGGATGCGGGGTGGGAGATGTTATGATTGACCACGCGTTGGCGGCGTGAGAGGAGGGAGGGCGCGCGCGCACACGGTGTATGGAAGAGGACGATCGTTTGTCGATGCTATAGAAAAAAATGGCGGATGCCGAGACAAAACGCGTGCGATCACATGAGGTCACGGGCAAGGTGCGCTGCAACGTCCATTGTGAAAGCGAATGAAAAGATATGAAATAAGGGAAAATGGGGCTGGGATGGGATGGCATCGGGGATCAAAGCCGACAAGCAAGGGAGGAAAAAAGGGCAAGCTATTCGCGGAAATGGCTTTGAGACAGGTGTCATGTGTACTGAATGGAAAAGTCACGGGAAGCACGTGAGCCGAAAATGGCCCCATCCCAAATTCTTGTTAAGACACAAACCTAAACTTAGGTTTGTGAATGATCCATCCAAGTAGGTACAGGAGCCTAGTAAGTACTACAACCAAGTAGGTCTCACAGTCCCTCACTAGTAGACACAGAAAGAAGAACTGCAATATCCGAAATTGTAGTACATGTTCCGCCGGTGAGAAGTAAAGCACTGTACACTGGGAGGCCATGACAAGCGAAACCATACCACGATCATAGTTATTCCTTCAAGCATACATTTACTCAACTCTCAACTTCAACCCCGCTGCCTCGTATGGCGCAAGCTGCAGTCGACACTCTTCAAGGGCCCGATCATGACCGGACAACTTGATCGAACGGAACGGTGCTACCGCCCAGCGATTCTTAACCATTCCCACAAACACGGCCGAGCTAAACTCGAGGTCACCTTCGAGGAGTAAGGAGCGCAAGGCTGGAACGGGCACAATGATACCATCATCGCCCTGTCGAATATAGAGAGACTGGATCACAGCGTCGGTGAAGCCCGACGATATATCCTCTACCTCGAGCTCCGTCAGAGTGGGTACAGCGCCGAAGAGCTCGAGAATGTCTGCAGGATCAATATCTCTGGTCGCAAAATATAACTTGGAGAGCGGGCATCGTGAACGCTGAATGCAAAGCATGAGCGCATGGAATGTTTCCTCTTTATCCCAAGAATAACGGCCCTCGTCCGCTGAGTGCAGACTCGTTTGAACTTCGAGCTCCTTCAACACTGGAAACGTGCAGCATGCAAAGACCTGGCGAATGGGGTGGTTCGCGCTAATGTGGTTTGTCACATCTAATGTCAGCGATGTGAGGCGTTCGCATAAGATGAAATTACTCCGCAGTACGCGAAAGGACGTCTGGGAGGGGAAAACGAGCGAGCAATGTGTTAGATGTGCGCTCTGAAGGATTTCAAGGGCAGTCTGAATTTCGTTGGTCATACTCCGCGCATACTCCAACGAGAAACGCGTGAGCTGCTGCCGGGGAATGCCATACCAACCCAGCGGATCTATCATATCCACCGTTTCGTAGGAAGTCAACAAGGATGCATTGGAGAAAAGGTCTATGGCATCACCGTTAGAGTCGATCTGCGGAGTGAGATTGTGGATCCCGAGGCTTTTCAAGGACGTCAAAGTGTCACGAAGAGGGTAAAGGCCTCGTATCATCTCTGCGGGGAGAGCCAACTGCAGGTGATGTATGCGATGGGCTATCAGCTTTAGTATCGATAGAACCTCGTCTGGCAGTGGGCCGTATCTGGTGAAGGGGCCGTAACCCTCCAGAGTCATATAAATCTCCAGCGGAACCGCTGGTCCAGCACGACTGATGTGACGCGCTAGATGAGGAGCGTACATAGCATATTCCGAGCCAGGACCTTCAAACATGTCGAAGTATGGGATGATGAGGATCTTCGACCAAAGAGAGGGGCATGAAACAATGTCAGTCCTCCACCGTTTGCATACCAACTCATATCTCCACAAGTCGTTCTCTATTGGATGCAAATCCCAGTCCTTGCCAAGGTCTCGTAAATGGCCAGCTGGCCGCCGCCAAATGTTGCCATCGTCGAGGGTGAGAGAAATGATGTGCGTGAAAATTTCAGGAGGAAGCCGCCTGATCGGGGCCAGGATCTGCCGCCTCTTGACAAGTGCGCTGGATAGAGCGTCGCGATGGCTCCGCAACCGCTGCATCTCGTAGTCGATTTCTTGGAGGTGCAATGTAAGGGTTTGCTTCAATTGCGTGATCTTTTGAAGAGAATCATCCGCCCTTTTCACGCCCGACTCGAGCTCTGGCAGGGAAGTGGAAACAGCGTTTTCTTGTGCTGGGGTGGGACAGCCATTTCCCACATGGAGATGATGAAGGATAGGCTCGTTGTCAATGGTATCATGGAAGATGTGTGTAAGTTTAAGCGTAGAAGGAAAATGGTTTGGACACGGGCACTTCGTTGCACCGTCGCATGGTATCCACATATCTTCGAAGGCTAGAGACAGTTTGAGTAACTCCAGATAATTAACCATTGATTATACCCACAGAAAGGCATGTTCGATGTAGCGTTGTACGAGAGAGAAACGCGCTGGTTACCAAACCAGGAACTTCCAAGCGGAACCAGTGATCACGTATCTTGCCGCTATGCCGACTTCTGCCAAACACAGGTCTTCATTCGACTCGTCAACCTCAAACTTGAGGTTTTTAATCCCAGGAAGCCGACCTAATGTGTAAACTTAAAATAGCGTAAAATCACCGTACCCCCATCCTGTGCTCATCATCTTTTTGCCCCATCCCGCCTTCTTCTTCCTCCAACCACCCTCCTCTATCCGTCGCTTCCTCTTTTCCTTCTTATGCGCGTTGTTCAAGGCCACGGAACGCATACCCTTTAAATCATCCCTCAACCATTCCCGCTCAACTTCTTCGTCTACCTCCCAATAGAGATAACAGCAACAATAATAATCCGAATACTGATCATCGTCCCAGTTCCTGTCCTCATGGTCGTACTCTCCAAAAGGGCGGACTGGCATGTTGACACGCAGCTCGCGTCCATTCTCCAACAAACCGCACCGAACGGCGAGCGCCTCGATGTCAACGGGGTAGGGATGGTCTCTATGTGCGATTATATACTCGATGTTCAAAGCGCGAAGCTCTTCGCAAGTAGAGAGCGTAAAGAACACGGATTCCCAGATTGGGATAATGAGCAACCTATCAATCGGAAAGTACATCTCGGAGAAACGAAGTGTGAGGCGCTGAACGGTTGATGGTCCAGAAGAGAAAAGAGATGCGACAAAGTGTAGCATGTCTATGTCTGGGTGCTCTTGCAGATAAGAAGTATCCTTGTGGAAAAGCAAACCGAAATCAATTGTGAGAGATATGAGGTCGTGTAGCGGCATAACAGGAAGTGGTCCGTGAAGGATGTCTATGAAACTGTTATTCCAAAAGTAGTAGATGAGAAAATGAACATACCAAATGATTGAGGGACAATCTCCAAGTCCTGTATCTGACCAGACTGCCAGTGCAACGATTGTAAGATCCGAACGTCTGTCAGGTCGCGGACACACATCCTCAGGCGCGTCAGATGTGGAAGGCTACCCGGCGGTGGAACCACAGCGACGAGGGCGGTGATAGCTGACGGCAGATGCCAACCCCAAACATACATATCCGCACCGAAGGACATACTCTCTACCCTCTTCCATCCCTCGCCCCGTCCTTCACCTTCCATTCGTTCTACATACACCTCACCCATCTTCAACTCCGTCAGGCATTCCGAGTGCGCCAAGACTAGCTCGAGATCCCCCATTCGCGGGAACACGACATAATACAACTCCCACACTGTCCATGGATGCGGCTCTTCGACGAGACACCGCAACAACGGGTGCTCTCTATCCCGTTCTCCCCAAACCGCGTTTCTCAACATGAGCCTGTTCAGTCCGGTCAAGGGCTTGAGCATGTCAGGCAACTGCTGTCGCGACGTGCGCACGTCGCATAGTAGGCCAGGGTACCAATGGTAGAATTTGGATTCCGGGGTCGTGACGCAGAAGTCCAGTTCCAGGTCCGTTATTAGGGCGAGCGTCCCGGGAGAAAGAACACCAAGGATGGACACTTTCTCGCTCGGCCGTCTGAGGATGAAGCAGCTGAGCGCGAAGAGATGATACTGAGCGCGGGGAAGAAAGACGCGATGCGCGAGTGACAGAGCACAGAGGTCGTCGTATCCCAATGAAGTGGTAGACGCGCCGATATCGTCCACGATGGCGTCGATGACTTCTTGGGGGAGGTCGTTCAAGCCTGTACACATGAGTCGGGATAGGCACCTGCAAGACCAAAGACGACGACCTTATGTATTGAGTTTGATGCTGTACGATGACTCGTTATCGGAACCGATGAGTTCGGTGGTGAAGCAGTGCTCCTCGTCAAATCTACTCGTTGCATATGTAGATTCCTCCGGTCAAAGCTTTATACACTGTGTCAGCGGCTTTCAGTTTGACCGGCGTCACCGGCTTCACGCTACCATATTATAAATAGCACAGGTAAGAAATATGGTGTACATACGCGTTGCTCCTGCAGATAGTCCAGCGTCTTCTGATAGTTTCCGGTCCATCCATACATAAAGCTATTTCTACATGAAGACTGTTAGCGCAACATCAGAATAACGGTATCGTACACACCATATGGCGTTGTTGGTAGGGGTGGACACCGTAACCGTTTTACGGTCACAACGGGTACCGTATACGGTACGGTTGTCCGTACCGTGGGGAATCTGAGGTTAACCGTAAGTACGGCCGGAACGGTCGTCTTTCGGTCACCCCAACATGCACCGCCACTGAGACTCGCAACCCACCTGCCAGAGAGGCTACACCGATTCGTGGTGATCCCGGTGAGTCAATACGTCCATTTAAGATATCTGCAGGAATCCTGGGACTGATCTCAGAGGCAATAGAGGCTGCGGGGCATCGCTGCACATCGCATAATGGGGTAAAGCAGCATCATTTTGATCCCAGAGATGCCTTATATGACGTGAATAAGCGCCGTCCATGTACTACGACATTTGCTAGTCAAATCGACGAAGTCCTCCCCGCATTTTAGCAGCGCCACATAGACGGCCGTGAGTACGGCCGCTTCGGCCGTTTTTACGGTCACCGTAACCGTAGCGGATGGCGTAAATACGGCCGTGCCCGTTACGGTTCGGTATCCATCCCTAGTTGTTGGAGGCCTTCAAGGTTCCGTCTGCGTCGCCATCGGGGGCACCTGACTGACATTTTCTTGCGAATCAGTCATTTGAGGTCTGGAGCTGTTCAAAAACATTTGTTCGACAAGTTGAAAAAGCCGTGGCAGTGTCGCGTCGAGGCCTAAACCCGAATTCAGAGCCCATACGATGATGGTCAAGACAAAACAGGTTCACCCTTACTCCGGCCCAAACGCGATCTCGTGACTGTTTCCGTTTGTCTGAATGCTCATCCTATCTCTAACCAGCGAAGTAGTGAAAACTGATAGGACCTTGGCTGACGTCCCAAACTGTATTTTAATTCATTCGTTGTTCTCATCCTGTCCTACTTGAACTCGCTTTCAAGTTTGCGCAGCGCCATACCTCCTGAACAGACTGGTTTTACGCTATGTCTGCCGCTTAAGGCTCTGTACCTTGTCACCTTTGACGTATGGATGTTTGACGAAATCCCGAAAAGAATCTTCTTCAAATATGTGTAGTACATAGTGCCAGGGAGCAGTGAGCACGAATACATCGACTGTTACATTCATTCAAGTATGTATTCCTTGCATTTTCACTACTAGTGGACCCTTGTATTTAGTCAAGCTCCGATGTGAATGTATGGAACCCATGACATGAACACTTTCTCACCCACGTGCTTCCTTAGCTGCTCAACAGCAAAGTCAAGTGCGAGCGCCGACTCTCTGAAGCCAGGAAGGGATCCATCATATCCCTTCGTCAACAGATACCCGTACACATCATCCGCAACCCGAGGCGCATTCCGATCTTCGATAGACCACATCGTGGCAATAACACTCCGATATCCCGCCAAAAGCATCCCCGCGGCCAAATGGACAGACTCAGACGGCAGTTTATCGAACCCAGTCGCCGTTTGGCATGCCGATAAAAAGGCCAGTTCAGCTCTAGGAAGATGAAGTGCTGCAATGTCCGAAATGGTGATACGTGTGCCTCCCGCAAGGAGTAAAGCGCTCTCTGCTGGGCTTTTCGTGTTTTGGACGCCATGACAAGCGAAATGAACCCACGAAGCGCTCGTCATTTTGTCCATGACCTGGCTTGCTGTAGCGTTTCCCTCCGTGAGCGTAACACAGTCAGCCTCTCCCGATGATGCCACCCGCGCCTGAATTCGTCGGATCTCGTTGCCTGTACCAGGTATCGGAAGTTGTCCTTTCGCCGAAGAACACGCCACAGCTAAAACTTGCAGCCTTTCTCTAGAGTCCTCTACGTCCGTCGGCTTTGTTTGGATGACCGAGGTAAGAGTAGGAATGTATGAGGATACCACATAGTCGTATACTCTGTTGCCATCTTCAGACAGATCGTAGTTGCCCGCTGCGTGAAGGGGAAGGAAAGCCAGGGAGCCAGTTGGACACCAGCGAACTCTTGGTCTAGTGAATTCTGGTTGGTGCTAAGAAAGAAACTTGGTTAACTTGAAAGTATTTTAGATAACAGAACCATACCTTGGCAATCAACGAAGGTCGTACATCCTCGCACATTGATAGAATAGGTTGAACAATCAGATACCACAACTTGGATAGGATATCCTTCAACGTCGAATTGGGATCGACCGCCTCCCTCAACTCGTGGCCTGGAAAAGGTGCAGGCATAGGCTTTCGAGCGCCAAAGCCGTCCGTGGCTGCTGGAGCTCTAAAAGCATAATCATCCATGGTAGCAGATATTAACTGCCTATGTATCCCTTCCACATCACGCATCGTAACGTCCGGAAGCGGGACATACAGAACAGTCACTGGATGACCGTCTGCGACAGGTAACAGAACAATCGCATCGCTTCTCTGAGCAACATTGATCACAACAACAGTCACATCGCGCGCTGCATCGAGAAGATGTCCGAACATCTTTGGACGAGGAAAATGGAGGAATCCCGGTATCTTTCGCGCTTCCGCTATCCCCTCGTCCCAAGCTGTTGCAAGCTTTCGATGTTTCTGAGCCTCGGCCTCCCACGCGATTGCTCCCTGTTCGTCCGTCTGAAAGTGGGCTTTGGCACTAGACGTAGCGAGATCTTTAGCGATGCTACCAAGTCGGTCGGCAAGCTGCGCATCGGCCTTCCTCAACTCGTCAAGCGGGGTGCGAAACTGCATCAGTTGGTCCCATATAATAGACCGCCCTTGCTCCAACCATTCAAGCGCAGTGATGAACTCGTTATAGTGTATAGCGACTTCAGCAGCATTGCTCGGCGCTTGACCAATACTCGTGTAAAGAGGTCGAGGAATCTCCTTGTCCGGTTCAAGTTGGCGCAGGACGCGGAATTGGGTATTAACAGCGTACTCGGTCATGGTGAGGATATCATGACGGTTGTGCATCGCTCTACCAACCCAAGCTAGACTCGGTAGGATATGCATTACGGTTTGAAGGGCCTCCATATGCGTGGTTTGACGCTCCTTGGCGTAGACTTCCAGTGAAAAGAACGTCGCACCAAACACCCACATTTTGGCTGAAATGAATCTGCGCATCGGTGCGAAATCTGTAGACTTCGCTGCAGAAGCAAGACTCGACAACGCAGGACGGAGATCCTCGATATGTGTACCGCAGAACATGTAGCGCATCAGCAGCACGTGGCCCAAGCGAAATTCGATTGAGGGTTCGTCTAGGATCTGTCGCCAGCCCTCGACGACCTCGTCGATATCTTTTACATTACCGAGGTGTTTAAAGCGCGTGGTTAAGGCCTCGTACAAGGATACAAGATTGAACCGATGCCGAAGTGGGTGGAAAACCTGGGAAACAAGAAGCTCTCTGAAGACGACAATCGCTCTATCCAGATCGCCTTCATGACCGACGCTGACACGGGGTCTGATTCGTTCCCTTTCAGCGAGCGTAAACTCGGCAAAGTCGCGAAATCCCTGGTCAGATGCAAAATAGTAAGGTTCGCTTTGTGGAGAGAACCGCTGGAGTAGTATATGCCCAAGGGCGGCTTTGCACTCGGATAGACGATAGTCGGATGGGGGTATGATCACGATGAGGTCCTCGATGATTGCGATGGCACGGTCCCGGTCTTGTTCATCGTGTAACCATTCGAAGCGCTTGATGAGCAATCTCATGCGCTCGTACAACGTGGCTGGATAGTCGTTCTGCGGCATCACATCCAAAGCCTTGGAGACGCAGCTGCTGATCCCCGGAAACTTCAAAGCGCGCGAAAAGGGAATGTGAAAAGAGTGTCAACGCATGTGGCTTCTGCATCGGAGAAACCCAATGGCGTATCTCCAACTTCATCGCCGCATTCATGGCAGATATCCCACTGTCGAGATCCTCGATACGATGATGCAAGTCGTAGAGGGCCAAATACGCGTTGTGCAGATTCTTGAATACCAAGAAGTGATCCAACGGGCAATCCCAGCGATCCAGTTCCTCGTCGCGCACTTTGTAAATGTGCTTCGCCTTCTCCAGGAAAAAGACCGCGTGCTGAAGATCCTCTGCGTGACCCAGACCGGGATTCTCGGCATACCGATGGAGGAGATGATAACCCCAGTGCGCCAGAAGAGGTGCTTTCCTTGATTCCGTGTCTTTCTGCCGGACAAAGCACACCATCAGAGCGCGCTGAACACTGCGACTGAGGGTCTGCATGCACGCGACGATGTCTTGATAAATGAATTGTGACTCCTGGTACGTCTCGTGAGACTCGTTCAACATGAACATGCCGAAGAGTAGAAGCGCGAGGAGCAGTAAAACGCGCAATCTCTGTAGTGAAGTGGGTAGGCGAAGAGCTTTATCTCGTAGCTTGAGCAACTGCTCTCCGGTTAGTCGCAAAGCGACGCGATGTGTCCCAATGTCCGTGACAAGGCGTAAAACGAAATCAAACAACTTGTCCGAATCGCTGCTTTCTTCCTCTAGTGGAATCGGTAAGCTACAGATGTAGACAATGGAGGATACATACCTGATATCATATCGAAAGCGAAAAAATGTACGACAGGCGCCTCGTCTCCAGCTTGCTTAGGCGGGAAAAGAGAAACAGAAAAGCGGAACTGCATTCCCGGGCAGATATTGCACGTCATGCTGACGGGATATGAGTACGCTATGAGTCATTGATGAAAGCTATGTTAGCTGCGCGATTCAGAACTTACTATGTGCCTTGACTCGCGCTTTCTCTAGACGCCGATAAACGGGCTTGAGTTTCACCTGAGTCAAACCCAGCTTGTTCTCGTCGATTTGGATCTCGTCAAAGTTCTCGCAGACCATGCCTGGATACACTTTGGTGTGTGTCCAAGATATGGGCTCCATAATGGCCAAATCCAAGTGTCTCTCAGCCTGAATCTGCGCGTAATTGGGCGTCATTTCGTAGATCTCAACAGTAACTACTCCAGATGCTGGGCTATGAGGCGTTAGCACGACGCGACTATCCGATATCACCACAGCTTACAACGTGAGGGAGCGCTCTAGTTGATTGTGAGGCGTCATGGGCCCTACCTCGACGAACGGGGCTCCCTGGTACGCATATTTGACGAAGATTTTGTCTGGAAGTTTGTCCACGGACTGTTCGTCAAAGGTAACATTAAGGGCTAGAACGGTATTCAATAAATGGACACATTTGCCAGGATGGTTCATTACCTGAAAGTGCTACTTTCGGCCTAGTTGTTTGAGAGTACTTGAGAAGAAATATAATCCAGAGCGTTTGAACGGCTTACCCTGGATCCATTCACGTCGTGGCGGGAAGAAGGAGAGGTTAGAGCTAGAGTTAACGTTAAGCGCCGGCGCTCGCGTCATGCTTCCCACGAGTTGTGTAGATCAGCAGACAGGTGGCGCGCGCCTCCTGCAGTATACGAGAACTATTTGTACTGTACGACGGCTAAGGAGACACGCGTTCGATGTATGAATCATACTCCAAGGAATGTCCGATACAGGCTGACACGGTTAATGAAGGGTTTGGATAAATTTCTAGTCAGAGGAACATCGCGTTGGCAGAGTAGCAGCATAAACGCGACTATATGGCGCTCCCAACGGCGGATATAGCGTAAAAGGGACGCGTGTCAAGGAGAGAAATGGGAGGAGCGTAAAAAGGTTGTGTATCAAGAAGGAGAAATGGGGGCACCCTATTGAGTGTGCAAGAGAAAGCTGTGTAGCTAATACGGATTCTGTGGGAGGTAGAACTCAACTTGATAATGGTTGGATGAGGGTCGTGAAGAAAGCGGGGCGGAACGGTCGGCATCTCGGATATGAACAATCGGCCCTTCCGTCGCTCTGCTTTCGACAATCAGGACGCCCCCGAAGTATTCCATGCCATTTTGTAAGTGCAACGATGATTCGTGTAATCATAGGCCTCATATAGTTTTATAACAGCTCTCAAAGACACGTGGGTGTGCTGTGATGGGGCGCCGAGCTGTCCATGCCCGAATCATCTTGGTCCCGACTGGCGCCTACCATTGGTCTTTCCTGATACCATTAATAAACATCCTTCTCTTCGCCACGTCGCCAATGGCAATGAATGTCCGACAAGCGACGATGTGGACGTCATCAACAGGAGCATACCCGCCCTCGAGGCACAGCTTCAGACGACCAAGGACGCGTCCGAAAAATTGATTCGACTCCAAACCACGCTTCGTCTTGAATTATTCAAGATTGATCGCGAGATTTTCGACCTGCACATGCACCAGAGAAAGCTCTTAAAGGCACTCAGTTGCAGGAAGAAAATCAATGCACCCATTAGACGTCTTCCCATTGAAATTCTTTCCTACATCTTTTCGATAACCATGCAACTCCCTTTCCCGTCGACAACGAAGCTTCCAGAAGATCCTGCCGAGGATTTTGAGCTCAGGAATTTGGCGGCTGTCTGCCGAGAATGCATCACAGAAAGTGCGCGCCGCATGTAAGCGGTTGCATGGGCGGCAAACGTATACACGGCTTTTCGCTGAATGAAAATAGACTTACCTACAGCGATGTATAACACGACAATTCAATAAATGGGGCCCCATTGTTTGTAAGGCCTTGTGTCAAATGTAAGTGCAATGTATGTACCTTTGTATTAGCTTTGTATATACCTTTGTATATCCATATGTATGTAGCTTTGTATATAACTTGTATATAACTTACATGTGGCGTATTTGGCCCTTTGTCCGAGTCGTCCATGGTCTCGGTTGCATCTCGAGCCTGCACGCGACACGCCCTTCCGCAACAGTAAGTGTGGAGTAGCCCCAGACGAAGATTGTACATTTTGTCAAGGCGGCGCTTCACCTAAAGAGGTGAAGACCAATACCTTCTCCGGAGATCTGGATCTTCACTGCAGAATAAGGCGGTAATGATGGCATAGAAGCAGATGGTGCTAACGGACTGAACGAAACGTCCTTCAACAACCGCGGACTCGGATTAGTTGCGCTGTCGGCTCGAGTTCGGCCCAGGTGTTACTGGCTGCGAGCTCACGGGGTGTTTGCCCGTTACCCATTGTGCTGCAGATGCGCCCGTATGAGATGTCCAGCCCCCAAGGCACTCAGTAGAGACAGCTCGCCGGCCATAACACCAGCAGTGAGTATCCGAGCGAAGCCTTGCGCGTTCTGATCTAGGCACGTAGGGTGGGCACCTTTGACTCCCAGCATTTCCAGCACAGCCTGCTGGGGAGCCAATACCGTTTCAGCGCCAACAGTCCCGACCGCATCGAAAGAGTAGGTTTTTTTCTGTTGTTCGTTCTTTCGAAATCGTCATCAGAAAAAAGTAAGAACACGAAAAAGAAGTAACTCACGGTTCCATGACAGTCATACAGTTGGAACTCTCCGCATTTAGCGCCGGATCCTGTCCAGTAGTCAACGTCAAGATGTTCGCCGCATGCGCGTTGAATTCACGAAGGCCACCGTGCTGCCGATCAAGTTCTTTTTCGTGTTGAGGTTACACAGCGAATCGACAGTAGCCTTCAGCACCGACGGGACAACCCTGCCGGTAATGACAGCCTCGGCCACTCTTGCCTCGTCCCTCAATCCAGTTAATCGCAGCAGGCTTCTTGTCTGTGCAACAGTTACCCGACAGCGCCAAGGTGGTCATCTCTGGGAACCGCATCTGCATATCCTCAAGCGCCTTCTCCGTCCTCTTCCAGATTAGGTTCATACCCATAGCATCACCCATGACGGTACATCCTGCCATGGCAGTCTTCAGGCTCTGAAGCTTCGCAAAGCAGGATGTCGCCTCGAAGGCGGTTTTGATCGTGGTGTAACCCTCATCGGAGGTGATCCAGGCCTTGGCTTCAGCATCGCAAGCGGGGCGTAACAGAAGGGAAGTCGATAGCGGTCCTGGGTGACGACGGTCGTAACACCTCCACCAGCGTTGAGAGCCTTGAAGCCGCGAGACGTCGACGCAACCAGAGTACCCTCGTTGGGGTCACAGAACACCGTTGGCGGTCGGAGGGCCAGCGATACCGAAAGAAAGGGTATGTAGCTAACAACGTTTTCGCAACAAGCACCGATGACCCTTGAGTAATCATAAATCGACAAAGGGATGTCCGAAGTCTCCAGCGTGCTTATACTCGAGGGGAGGGCTAAAGATAGTAAAAGACAATTAGATTTAGCATTCATCTCGGTGGTCTAGCCGAAATAGGAAACTCACACATGAGATGCGAATCCTTACAGCTCGTTCGAGTTTGTGGCAGCCGAGGACCTTCTCCAGGGCGTACACAGCAATCTTGCCCTTATGGCCAAGCATGATAATCTCCTCATCGTTCATCAGGGCAAAGCAAGCACTACGGGTTTAGGGGCATTTTCGTAGAGTTTTGATTAAATCCTGAAGACGGCGGAGGAAGTCGGATACGATAGAGTCCTCGTCGTCTGAGGCCAAAAGCCCGTCGAGTCTGGAGGAGAAACTAGCTGCAGCTTGTTGGGTGTAAGAACCTTCTTAGCCTTCGCCAGCTTCCTGCAGACGTCATCGAGAGTGAAAGTCGCGGGCTTCTTGGGTGGTGGAGGAACATAAATAGGCTTCTGAATTACAGCGCGAGCCACCGGGCGCCTCCTGCGTCTTGTTGCCGCTGTCCTCATGGTTGAGTTGTACACGCCGCTCTGAACGGTGTTAGTCTTGCTATGAGAAGGTACCCGCTTAAGCTCATGGCGGGGACGACAATGATCTACTTTGAAGGATCACCGGCAAGACGAGACCAGGTGGACATGAGTGTTCGTACGAGGGCCTGCAGTGGGATGGTGATGGAAGCGACAGTCACGAGTTGACTGGCGAGGGAATGACACGAACGTGGTGAGAAGGGTGAGTCTCGACGAGAATGCTCACGTTCTCTTTGAGCGAGCTTCTCAGTGTCAACGAACGAGAGGCTAGAATGGGAAAGGTGGTCATCATAAGAATGTAGCTAATGAGGATCAGGACAACGTCCAACGAGTTCTCCTTCTGAATGAACTGGTTAGTATAGGGAATATCAAATGACACAAGCAATACAAACCTTGGCGAGATCCCAGAATCGCACCACCAAGGCATATGCGACCTATTTGCTGCTCTTCATGTCGCCGATGGTCTCCTGCTCGCGCGCCTCGAGTTCAAACCGGACGTCAGAATCGTCACCGGGGGTTGACTTGAAGAACTGCGAGAAAGCAATCACAAAGTCCTGAGTTCCGGGCGTAAATGCAAACGTCTGGGTGAGCGAGCGAGGTGTAGCAGTAACAGAGGGGAATCAGGGTGGGTGGTAAGTAGCGGATTTGTTCGGCATGGCGATAGAGGGACGGTGGCATGCGGAGCTGTACTGGCAGCCGGAAGCATAAGTGTGTGAATCCTGCGCGTATTTCGACATGGCGTAGGTCGACTTTGATAGCGATGCGAGTTCAAGTGAGATGGAGGAGGGTACAGCCTAACAGAGCATGAACAAACCGTTAAGCAACGTCAAGTAAAGTGTTACTCACATCCTTACTTTTTTCAAGTGAGTAGACAACCTGCTGTAATTCGACTGGAATAAGCGAGCTGTCTGCCACCGACCGCGCGTCTTCCCAGGCATGCTCGCGGACACTAACCTATTCTGTACAGCGCGTGCAACGGACGAAGGGTGATTCGATTCGACATCGCGAAAAATGCCGAGTGTTTTTATACTAGGAAATAGGCCAACACTCTGACAAAGGGAGAAGAAGAAAATGGTCGCAATGGGTGAATATGAGGCATGTATCACAGATGGCTTGAGCACAGAGCGTATTTTGGGTGGCCGTCTTGTCGGAGGAAAATAGAGGGTATACGGCGGACAAGGGCAGGCAGGGTGGTGTATACCTATCCAAACTGGAGGGCGACTTGTAAGTCGCTAAGCGATACTTCAGCGTATTCATCCTTGATTTTCAGCACCGGAGAGCTCCGTTTCTTCCCGGATGATGGATCCGCGTGTAAAATCAAAATAGTCGTCCAGTAACGAATTAAATCGCGCAAACGGAGCTTGTATAGGCATTGCTGCAACGTGAAGTTGGGCAGTGGATCCACGCCGACTTGTAGTCGAGTGGTGGTCGAAGAGCAAGCGGGACTTGCCGACTTGCCGATTCAACGCTTGAGCCAAATAAGGCCAACAGGACTTGGCGCGTCATGCGCGATGACGCGCCTTCTGCTCTCTCTCTCTTACCACCACCATCTCCAGCTCGGATACAGTCCGGCGAGGATGGATGGCCCGCGGTCGACTGCATGTCGCCGCTGCACGATGCAGCTGATATTCGACCGTGTATTGGCGCTATCCGTCATGCCGATACCTTGGGCGCGACAACGGCACTGTCCGCAACGACGACAGCATACCTCTGTTCTATGGCCGTCCCTTCCTTGACAGTGATGCTGACGTTGGCCTGTACCAGAGTGCCCCTACAGTCCCTGCCTGGCGCGACGACAGCTCTTATGCCTCTAACAGGAACCTAGCTCCTACGCGCTAGGACGACCGCGATGCTAACGCTGTATTCGCGTCTACCCCGACGCCGACTCTCGCAATCGTGAGGGCAACTGTGCATGCTCTACTGGCCAGCTTGCTGGTGCCGCCCTCAATATATGCGTTGGATTTTACTAATTGCGCAATACAGGGCCTAGGTACGTTTACCTTTTCTCTCGTCATCAATTCAACATACTGACAACTTTCTTCTAGTCTTCAACATTCTTACCTTTGTCCACGTCGGCTTTACCCGCCTTGGGGTGTTCGCCGCCACTGCTGTCAGTACCTTGTGAGTTTGCTGCTTCTTCACTTGCTTATCGACTAACCTTTGATTCAGGTCATATTGACATCTAGGTCTTCGCCCTAATCATCTGAATGTTTACATCTGAGGTTGTTCAACATTTATACATTTTCAGGCTTACGTTGCCACTGTGCTCTGTCGATGGCCAATCGCGAAGCATCCTCCTCGTCGTTTATCTGCGACTTGAACGCGGGTACGTCTCTGCGTTGAGCTTTCCTGTATACGCTGACCGTTCCCTTCCGTGAAACAGTTCGATGCGCACTCGACTCACGCTGTAAGTATTTCATTGGCTGTTTCGATACAAATGAATTACTCTGATACACAAACCAGAGTTGTTCGGATGATGGCGACTTGGACAGCACCTAGTCATGTCTTCATTGCGCTATCAGCTGATTCCGAATTGCGGTAGGAATGTGTGCCCGACGTCTTTGGAATGATATCGTAAGTGCTGCCATTCTATTATTTTGTGTATCGCTGTCTGTTTCGTCGATCTGCCCAGCGACAGCGGTGCCTTAACGCGAAAGGAGGCTGACGAGTACGTCATGGTACCTTGAATGGTTTTCTTGTCCTTGCGTGAAGTTTCGGATGCATGTAGTGTTTCTACCTGTAGTTAGCAGTTACCTAGCTGTACTATATAGAGATGAATGATATGGCACCTTTTCGTACATCTGATGTGAAAGGAGGTGAAGAGACTGCTAAGAGAGTATATCGAAGACATGCAAGATACATGTGGTGTATCATACAATATACATTCACTATACCTGTGGGATACATACATTATACAAAGCTAGATACAAGGCCAGATACAAAGGATATACAAAGCTACATACAAAGGTTAATACAATGGTCATACAAAGGTCATACAATCGGTGTGTATTTCAATATTTATACTTTGCCTCCTTCACTTACACGTATGTACAAGTCGACTAGAGGCTAGGTCGGGCTTTGTAAGTACGTGTAACCGATGCGGGCGCATGCAATCAGCTTACATGCGGCACAGGGTTTCTGTGATGTGGGTTCAGATCGTGTCCAACACTCCCATTCTTTGGTGCCGCCTTGTCGTTAAAGTCGACGAGGCTCGTTTCCAATCAAAACGTACACCCCAAGTTCGGACCTTTGTTCGGCATATAGTCCATAGTGGCCAACTGGAGCTGGACCTAGAGCTGGACTGTCAAGGAGTCGGCGACCACAACGAGGACTCTGAACTTCCCCCCATTCTTTTCAGCCTATTGACGCGCGTCTGCCCGCGTATCAAATACCTCGACCTCCACCTGCCGTCATCTATGATACATGGCCTCTATCCTCTTCGTAACTCTTTTGATTCCCTGTATGAACTTACTATATACCAGGGTCAAACAGAAGTCGTCCCAGTAAAGTTATTTGACAAAGCACCCAAGCTAGCTGTCTATGACACAAGGGATGATTTCCCTAGCAGCGTTGGTATCCCTTGGCACCAAATCATATACCACACCGGCTCGTATTGTGCTGACATTGATGTTGTCCTCGAGTCACTCGAAGCTGCCACCAAACTGCAAGTGGCTATTTTCTCAATCATAGGTGCCTCCCAGACACCCCTCCGCCCTGTCCTCGATTCGATTACATGCACCTGTCTCGTCTACCTACAAGTGCGCGTGCGACACTATGCACGCCTTAACAAAAATGCGCATCCCTTTCAGCGGCTGTTTGCGCAATGCATTTTCCCGGCGTTGCGCCAACTGCACGTAGGCACAGCCGGTACTTGCATCCCAGATCGCGAGCGCGACACACCGGAAACTTTCCGCGCTCTCCTTCTTTGTCTTCAGCGCTCTCAATGCCGCCTCACTGATTTGTCGTACGACAACGGCCCAGTCGCACCTGTGGATGTTTCCGAGCTCTTCCGCACGATCCTTATATTGCGCGTTCAATTTACAAGGATTTCGTCCGGGCTTAGTGATGCAGCCTTTGAGAGTCTTTGGATTCGGCCAGGTCAAGTCGACGTTTGGGCCCCTCGACTAAAATCTATTCTTCTAGAAGGGGAGTTGGAGTTTGACGCCGAGAATTTTGCAGCAATGGTGGATAGTCGTTGGGATGTTGCGCCGCTATCTTCAATCACGCTGCACTGGCATGAAGTGCATGACAAGCCCTCCTTTTTCCACTCTAGGAACAGAGAGTCGGACGATGATACCAGTTTGGAAGCCAAGAAAGAGCATTGGGCATCCGAAGGAGCTATCCTTACGGAGAAATTGGGTGATTTCGCAGATTTCGGATTGCATCTTACTATATGCACAGAGGGGTGTGATGAATTAATAGAGAATCTAGAAGAGTACAGATGATTTAGTACTATATGCTATCGTTACACTCGTTGTTGGCTGTAATTTGTCGTTCTTGGATTACCAATGCTGAAGAACCTGAAAGCTTACTAGCGAAGTTCTAGTTCTGCAGCACGATATGATCCGTGCACCCATAAAAGACTCTTGGCCTTGAGACTCGGTTGCCAATACTTGTCACTTACAGCCCAAGCCCCATCCGATAACTCGCGCATTCAAAGTCCATTGTTAAACACAATAATCAGTAAAATAGTCAACCCAATCAGTTACAAGATGTAAGTACAAATAATCACAAGTCCATAACATCATAAAATCAAGCTAACTCTCAAAAGGCCATCCCTAGCTCACGCTGTCCTGGAGCGGCAACCCAGCTCGTCCTCCGCGACCGGTACCTCCACCTCAACGGTCACCATCCCTATCAACCCAGCCAGCGCGCGGGCCTTTCCAAATACCACGTTGATCCTGCCGCCCAGGTAGAATGGTACATCAATGCGCGCTTCAATAGCATAAGGCGCGCCTCCGTCACCCTTTCTCTACGTGGTGCATTCGCACACCTGCTCTCAAGCCAGTCGTCAGGCCACATGTGAGCGAAAGCGCGTTCCGGGGGCAGATCGGGGAGTATAATGGTGCTTCCCCGTCAAAGACGAGCACATTCGGGCGTCGGCCGAGATGTTCATACCAATGACGCCAGCGAAGACGACACCACTGGCGAGAAAGACATTGCGGGCTTTGGTAGAGAAAAGTCATAAGGAAGAGATGGAGCGGCTAGCCCCCCTGCGAAATGTTTCGCAAGTTATGAGATATTCGATGAGTGGAAACGGTACTCCGCGCCGAGGCTGAAGAAGGCCACGTAGTTGGGGAACTAGGACTCCGTTTAATTGGATGTCAAATCTTTCACAAATATGAACATACCATGGAAGGATAAACACGTCGTAACGTCGTCGTGTACGTCGCGGAAGAAGAAAACAAACTCTGTCGTGTTCCGTGTCGGCTCAACGAATCGTGTTAAACACCGGCTACAGCCAAGACCACCGAAGTCAATCCTCTCGTGTGTCAAAACGGGTGGAAGGAAACGATGCTTGAGAGCGGGTCGATCAAGTCTCCCGACTTAGATGATGTTCTGACAACCTGAGAGGACATCAGCGTCCTACCCCGCTTTGGGGCAGCGTCAAGTCTCCCGGGCTCCTTTCCCTCTTCTTCCCAATCGTCCTTATATGCGTCCCGGCGATCTCGGTCCTATCCAAGTGGCAGCGGTAAGAGTGTCTTCGACTGGGAAATGGCAGATGTCGGAGACGATGATCTAGCGAATGACCGTGACGATCCAAGAACAAGGTACACACGAAGGCGGGTTGATCAGGTCATTAAAAGGTCGACGCGGAATTGGCGGACGGTCATTGTCGGATAGCGGCGGATGGCGGACGGCGGCGAAATTGACAGCACGGTAACACAAAAGCGAGATGTTCAGGTCTTGCGACCTGGCGAGTGTTTTGACGACCTGTGAAGGCGGCGTGCCCTACTCCAACATTGGGAGTGTCGTCAAGTCTCTCGGGTTTCCTTGCTGCGTCCGGCTGGAAAAATTGGGAATGGAGGGAGAAATCCAGATGCACGAGAAGCGAGTCGTTCCGGTCTCTCGACTTGGATGGTGTTCTGATGACCCTGGGGACATCGATGTCCTACCCCGTCATGTCTCCCGTACTCCTTTTCTTTGGCTTCACCGTCCTCATCCTGGCGGGCTACGCGGACTAGCGGTGAAAGCCTCTCCGAACGACTGCACAGATGTCGATGACAATGGTGCTGAGGACGACAATCATGTCCGTGTGCTACCCTAGCGGTAGTGGAAGCAAGGAAGGAAGTGGTGTGCCAGTGCGTCGCCGATGTGTCGGTCATGACTTCTACTCATGAGCGTCACGATCCAAGATTGAGTTATGAAAGGATTAGTATCGAGCGTCATCAAGTCATTCGCGTGTTATTGGAATTCGGCTCAGTCGATGGAGGAGATGGATGCGCAAAAGAAGGGCAAAATTGGAGTAGACGATAAGGTAAACACGAGAGCGCGTTGCTCGAGTCAAAGACTCCGATGGTATTCTGACGACCTATGAGGGCGACGTGCCCTACTCCAACATGGGGAATGTCGTCAAGTCCCGGGTGTCTCCTTGTGTCGAGTTCCATTCGCAGTGCCGGGCGTAAAAAAAGGGAAGACGGATGCACGAAAGCGAGTCGTCGATGTCTCGCGACCTGGATGGTATTTCTGACGTGCGCAGTACCGGGCTGTCGAGTACGGGCGCTATACGCGCGTAGGTCGTCGCGGAGCGACTCGGGGAACCACGGGAGGAAGAGACCTTGTAGCTAGAATTAGTATAGTCTCAGACGATGGTGGTAAAAGTCTATATTATACCTTGTAGCTAGAATTAGTATACTGCTACAAGATGACTGTGAGTTGGCTAGTTTGCCGGTATAAATATAAGTACTCACGTCTCAGAAGAAGAAGAAGAATGGCATCTCAGCGATTGCTGGTTCAACCGCTGAGTTCTGCACCACGTGCGTGTCCGGTCGCACGTTGCAGAGCACCACCGCCGTTGACGTTTTGAACGCCACTTGCGACTCTCGCGCCTCGGGACGGTGGCGGGTTTTGAACACTGGCCCTGCCATGGAAACCAGCATCCTTCTACGGACAACTGTCACGCCACACCCCGAAGAGCGCAGCGCACAGCACGTCAAGACAAACCGAACACACCGTATCATCCAAGCCCATAGATACAGCAGTACATACAGACAGAATATGACACCAGATACAGCAGCAGATACAGACACAACATGACACTATTCTCCAGACACAGACAGAATGCAAAACTATCTTCCATTATCCTCCAGGTCACACCTCCTCGCCATCCCCCATGTCACCCGTCGAGTCCACATCAGGGAACGACGCCCACAAGTCAGGTGGCGGCACGAACATAGGCACCGCACGATAGTGTGCGAACACATCGAACACAAAACGACCCAACCTCTGGTGTAGGCCTTTCGCTGAAACCAGGACCAATAGCGTCTCGTCCCCCTCCCCATCGTAACCACCGACAGACAACGTCCGCCAGACGTCACCGTGTGAAGCGCGAACATCCTCCCAAAAAACCCGGCGCAGCTCCCGCAACACAGGGCACTCCTTGCACTCCAAGAGTGCATGAGCCTCGGACTCGACGGCGCTCCTACAAAAACGACACAGTCTCCACTCCCGCGGCACTTTCTTCCGCCTCTGACCATCACCCCGCCGAAGGACCTCCACCGCCAGATCGTGATCAGAACAGATCAGCCGCGTCAACGCCACACGGTGCTCCAATGTTGGTACACATAAATAGTCGCGAAACTCCATGACTGGAGTCGGGTTATTGTCTGAACCCAACAACCGCGACCTCCCTTGCAGTATCCACGTCTTCCTACTCCTCGCACACTCGGCCCTCAAGTACTCCTCGCAAGACAGCCTAACCTGATCCTGGAGCTCGCGATGCCATGCCGGACTCGCCAAGTCGTCATCCCCCCATGATGGCACCACCACTGGGCATGGGAGGTGCATCAACACATAACGGAGATCAGCAGCCCATGAAGCATATCCCGCCCGATCCAGATCAAAGGTATCCATTTGCGCTCGACGCACGGTCCTCCCATCATCCAGGGGACACAGATACTCCAAATATCGCAGTGCAATGGTCAGCCGCCTATACTGCAGAGGCATCAACCCCGTCTCGGTGAAAAGGACAAACACTGAGCACCGAGCTGACAACCCCAACGCCCTCCGCCAGAACTCCCGTTGAACACGCTCCAGCTCTCGTAGGTGCGTCGGACAAACGTCCAGCACAACCTCACACCCGGCCGTCAAATGCGGGTCGATCTGCGCCAGGTACAGCCTCTTCGCCACCGCCGGCGCGACACTCCCAGTAAATTGGCTCACCGAGAACATCACCCTCGCCTTAGCCCGCGCCTTCTTAGCTTTCTCCATGTAGTGGCGCGCAAAAATGTCCCTGTCCACTGATGAAAAGAAGATCCCTACATAGCGTGCCGACTTGACCATTGCCAACCGCCGCCCACGAACAAAGAGCGACAACTGCGTCGAGGGAATTGGGCCAAAGATCATATACTCTGTCTTCACCACACTCATTGTTGCAAAATTAGTCGCGCACCACCTGTCAATCGCATCCACCTTCGACTGCGCCGCCTGCATCTCTGTAGTAGCCAGGTAGACATCATCCGCCTGCTCCCCGTGAGACACGCAGTGACCTGCCAGGATTACATCTGCCGGCAGCGCCACCAACACATCATCGAGATCCGCAAAGAAGATATCCCACAGGATTGGGGATGCAGAATCACCCGTCAAGAGGCCAATCAGCGACTTAAAAGCCCCCGTTAGCTCTCCCTCATGACGCACGACATACCGCATACGCTGATAGAGCATCCGCAACCAGTCAAAGAGAGGACCCGCCACGCCAGCCGCATGAAGCTTACACCACAAAGCTGGCATGCTCGTCGCCGGAAAGGCATTCGTCAGATCCACATAAACCACAATGAGCCTCTTCCCTTGTGCCCTTGCGCGTTCAATCAGGGCACGCAGTATAAACGCGTTATTATTCGTCCGATAAGTCGGGCGAAAACCATTCTGAGAGGCTGGAAGGGCAGAAGACGCTTCCGCCCACTCCCGTATGCGAGCGTCAATGAGCATAGTCAACACCTGGTCAGCAACAAGTCACAGCGTCAGAACAGCCACTTGCGAGCCAACACTACAGACCTTCAACAAGCAACTCTCCAAGCCAATCAAACGATAACTCTCTGGACTCTCCTTAGGCTTCCCAACCTTCAGGATCCCAATAAGGGTAGTTATAAACCAGTCTCCTGGGGCACCCTGCAGCTCCACACAACGATTGAACAACAGCACAAGCACCTCAGACGGTATCCGGCAGACCGTCCTATATCCCACAGCATCTGCTCCAACCGCTGAACCCAAACGCGCGCGCAAACGCTTCTTGATACGCTCAACCTCATCCAGCACAAACGGCCTCACAAAGAAGAGACCCCCCATCCTGTCCTCCGTGACTGAAGGTATTGCACCCGACACGCGATTCACGCGACCAAGCTCCTCGCGATCAAAATGTGGTGGTAAAATGGGAGGCGGATTAAGACGACGATGAAATGATGCCGCCATTGCTGCACTCGACACTGGTGACGACCTTGCCTTTTCTGAAGTAAATGCCTTTATAACCGCCCACCACTCCTTCGACGTTCGCGCCAGGATCAAGTTGTTCAGATTCTTGCATTGTACCTCGCGCACCAGCGCTGCTGACCTGCGACCCCTCGTACCTGCCTCTGAGATCGTTGCATATACGCGAGGCGCACGACGAGCCTCCAGCCTCTCGATGCGCCGCCTACACTCGTCCACGTTGACTGATGTCGAGACTTTCAAGACACCCGGCAGCACCTCTGCAGCGCCATGCGTTGTGCGGCCCTTCAGCGGGGCTGGCATTCTCCACTGCACCTCTGTCGTTCTCGCCGCTTCCTCAGCTACTGCGATGAGGGCCATCTGCGCCTGCCGTCCCCTCGCCGAGCGAATCGTCAACCCCGCCAACCGCTTCGAGGCATCTGCTACCACATCACGGAGCAGACGACCCAACACACCATGAAACCCACGCTCCACCTCTCTAAATACACCCGCACAGACCCAGTACGCCACATCCACGTTTGACGTATACAGCACGGGCGCATCACCAAGAGGGACCATCCGCATCACGACCAGGACAGCATACACCAACGCCTCCACCTCCTTCCCAACATCCTGCTCAGCAATACGGCCGGACCAGTATACAGTTCTCTGAGATGATATGACTGCAAAAGTATACAGTGGATCGCCAGTGGGGGCCACATTCACGACTCCAAGATAATAGCTGCACGAACGCCCTTCTACCAAGACGGGGCCATACACCTCCGTTGCGATCGCCTGCAGACTCGACGCGTCTGCGACCGCCTCCCGCGCCAAGTCATCGAGCTCAGAGTAGTCCCGAAACCATGACGGCCTCTCTCTGCGCATAGCTCCCTCCACCACATCGATGTCTGGCAGCTCGGGCAGCTCAGGCAGAAGTCCCGGAGCGGGCTTTTCCCAAGGAATGTCGTGCTGCAGCGCGGCATGGTCAGACCACTGACAGCGTGAGATGACAAGGCTTGCCCGAGGCAGAGACGCCACGACTTCCATAGAGACCACAGCATAATCAATAACTGTGCTCGTCTCCTCCTCGCCGCGTTTCTGGAAACATGTACACTCGCCAGGTCCATCCTCCACCACAGTCCCATTCAACACCGCCAGGGCATTGTCTGAACACAGTTGAATAAAGCGCCGGCCGCGAGCTGTCGCTGCGCCTGAGTCGAGAGAGCTCCGAGGCAAAGACACGGTCGAGGCCTGCATAACGCGAGTCCGCAGATTCAAATCGCCATAGAGAAACATAGGCACATCACGGGCAGCACAGTACGCGACCGCCTCCATGAGCAGGACCTCTGGATCCACATCACTCCACAACCGCCAACGAGCGGACTCCGGGCACAGGTAAGCACCTATAATCGCCAAGGTCCCCAGATCCATCACCGCGAGGTCCGGACGACACAAATGACCTATCGTCCTCAGCGGCAGTGTTACCCTGTACACGACCACAACACCCCCACAGCACTTCGACGAGCCGGGGTATCGTTTTCGCAAGAAGCGCAATGTGTCGAAGCCGCGTGGCAAGAGAAGATCGTCCTCCTCGCCTGAGCGCATCCACACCTCCGAGAAGATCAGAACATCAGCCGCATTGATGAGGTCGATAAAGTACGGCTGGACGATCTTTGCGCGCAGGTTCCCATTAACATTCAAAGCTACCACCCGGATAGTTGACCTGCTGACCAGCACACAGGGCTCAAGAGTCTCACTAGAGGATGAGAGTTGTGCACAGCACACAGTACATTGATCCACAGTATGACTACAAAGTATCCTAGTCAACCAAAGTCTACGAAAAACAATAGAAACAGTTAATACCCCGCAGGAACTAGCGCCGCCAACATGTCACCGAACATAACATGCTGTCTCTCTTTAACCCCCGCCACAAACATCCTCGCTTTCTCCACCGAGCGGAACCGAATACTCACGACACCATCACGCCCATCAACGAAATGCACTGGGGTGAGAATGTCCCTCCAGAAAACGCCCTGAACTGCATCAATTGCTGTCTTCGCCGCATTGTACGCACCCTCACCCCGCGGGACTACGCCGTAGTGAACCTCGCACGGCATTTCGGGGAACCGAGGACGTTTATATGGAACGTCGGCGAAGGGATAGGCCGAAGAGCTGTCAGCCTCGTCGATCGTACGTTTGCGAGCAGGAGGGAAAGGATATTCGGCAAGGGAAGAGGAAGAAGAAGAAAGGGACTGGAGCACGCTGCTCGAAGTAGGAAGTGGGGGAGGCGTGTTACGAACTGCCTCGACGCCGCCCTTCACCGACGCCAAGTCGGCCTCATGCGGCCCAAGATAAGCTTGATATCCTCCGTCTGAGACGCGACTAGTCCGAATCGGGCAGGTAAGCTGCCGCGATCGTACAGCTATCTACTCGACCATCACTAGCTCGACTTCTGTCACTCCCCCTCGAGCAGTGCATGGTCCTTGCCTTCAAGGCCAAGGAGACTCCGGAAATGCTCGAATTTGGCGCGAACCAGCGGCTTGGTGAGCGTATCAGCGATCATGTTGTCCGTTTGACAATGTGCCAGAGAGACATGACCGTCCGCGATAGCTTGACGCACGAAATGATAGCAGATGTCGATGTGCTTCGTGCGCTCGTGGAATACCGAATCTTTGGCCATGGCGAGGGCATTTTCCGAGTCGGAATAGAGCGTGGTAGATTTGGATGGGTAGATGGAAGGATTTTGAATGAGTGGGGCTAACTGTTTGAACAGTTTGTGGATCCAGATGATGTTCTTGGATGACGGGGTGAGTCCGACATATTCTGATTCGCCTGTGGACACGGTAACGAGTGACTGTTTCTTAGAAGTCCAGTATACGACACCGCGGCCGACATACATCACAAAGCCGGACATGGATTTCCTGCCGGGTTGGTTTGCGAATGACGCGTCGTGGTATGCGATGAGCGTGATCTCTGGACCGCCAAGGACGAGTTTGAAGTCCTTCGTGCCCTTGAGGTATCGGAGAACGCGGAAGGCCGCTTTGAGGTGTGTAGACCGCGGATCTTCAACGAACTGCGATAACGTTGACACAGCGTAGGCGATATCTGGACGTGACCCGACGTTGGCATACATGAGGGATCCAATGAGCTCGAGGTACTGCTGTTTCTCTCGAGCGGTGACTGGTTCTTGTGAAACCGAAGGTGAATTGAGGTTGAGGTTGATGCTGGCTTCCATCGGTGTCGAAAACGGTGCGTGGTTTTCGATCGCAAATCGCTTTATGAGCGTTTCGATGTAGGCCTTCTGACCGATGCTAATGGTTTTTGCAACCAGGTCTCGCGTGATTTGCATCCCAAGCAGCCAATGGATGGCTCCAAGATCGACAAGCTCGAAATGCTTCCCGAGCTCCGCTTTGAAAGCATCCGATTCTTCCTGGGAGTTGGCTATGATGGTAAAATCATCGGTCGCCACTGCCACGAGCGTGTAACGGTCCCCGTCAATGCGAAGGAATACCGCTTCATCAGCATCGCTCACGGTGAAGCCCATACCTTCCATGGTGGACTTCAGCTTTTTGTATAGGCCTCGGCCTGCCTGCTTGGTGCCGTATAAACCCTTCTTTAGCTTTGCATACCGCTTCCGACCTTTCAGGTGATCCGGGATGGTGAACAAGTCGTCGAGTTCTGGAGGGAATTTGATGTAGACGTCCTCGAGGATTGGAGCGTGGAGGTAAGCGTTCTTGATGTCGGCTTGGTCAATGATAGCACCTTTTGACGCACCAATTGACAGCAGTGTTCGCAATGTTGGCATCCGGACAACGGGCGCATAGCTGTCGTAATAATCGACACCCTTGATTTGGGAAAATCCCCGGGCGACGAAACGGGCTTTGGCGCGCGCGAAGTTACCGAACTCGTCGCGTTTAACGCGAAACACAAATTTGGTGCTGACAAGGTTAACGTTCTTGGGTACCTCGTCGGCCGACATCAGCTCCCACGTCTCGAACTTCTCGCATTGCTTGATCTCCTCGATGATGGACTGTTTCCAGATCTCGCGGTCATCTCCTTCGAGCGCCTCCTTCGCTGTCATTGGCTCGGCGTCGACAAGCATAGCAAAGTCGTGCGTGAGTGGTTCTTCTGCGTCGGATTCTTCACAGTTAAGTTTGACCATTGCGGCAATACCGGCGGTGGTTGGACGTTTACGGAGGTCGCGTTCCTTATAGGAATGAGGTTGAGTGGCGGCTGAGCGCTGAGAGCGCCTAGGAATGGGTTCGGGTTCTGCAGGTTCGTCGTCAGATTCTGACAACTCGGTGAGAGGTGATGGTGCCTCTTCAGCTGGCGGCGGCGGTGGAATGGCTGGAATTTCGAGTGGTGGAATGGGTGGCGCTTTTTCTGGAGTCTGGGGTGGTTCGACATTGTCGGTTACCTCTTCTATCTCCCCCTCGAACTCCACAGGCTCTGGGATAATGTCCTCTCGATTGAAATAGACATCCCGTTCCACAGATACCTTCTTGTGTTTCGGCCAATAAACCCTCCAACCCTTAGACTCCGTGTCAACGCCAACGAAGTGGACTTCGATAACACGTTCTGTGAGCTTCTTCGGGTTCTTCAACTTTAACCAGCACTTCATACCCCATGGTCGCAAACCGGATAAGTTTGGCTTGCGCTGCGTTGACATCTCGTGAGGTGTTTTGCCAGAGGTGATCGCTTTCGTGGATGTCCGGTTCCAGATATATTCTGCGTGCCGGTGAGCCTCAGCCCATAAGTTTTTCGGCAAGCCAGACGAAAAGATGAATGCTCGAGTCGTGTCCATTAAGTAACCGTTCGAGCGCTCAGCGATTCCATTCGAT
Organism: Hymenopellis raphanipes; assembly: GCA_036872995.1. NCBI lineage: Eukaryota > Fungi > Basidiomycota > Agaricomycetes > Agaricales > Physalacriaceae > Hymenopellis > Hymenopellis raphanipes. Next base: position 257,931 of record JAYMDG010000013.1, read on the forward strand.
TGAGGAGAGTCATGAACGTTTAGATGACGCTCAGTTCCACGGTTCCGAAGATGCTCATCAAAAGCTTTACTCGTGAATTCTCCCCCTCGATCAGAGCCCAGAATTTTAATGACCTGAACTCCCCTCTGCACCTTGAACCAGATTTCGTACTGCTTGTAAGCACCAAGGGTGTCCGACTTTTTAGGCAAGTACTCGGTTCGAGATTCGTGGGTGTGAAGATCCCGGAACGTGCAAGCGTAACGGGCGCCACCAAGGGACTTAACGTCCATAGGACCAATTAGGTCTGTAACCACCTTGTCTCCAGCTCCCTGAACATATTCGTAGTGCCCCTCCTTTGGAAATGGATTGCGCTTGGCCTTGGCCCTGGCGCATGTCTCGCAAAACTTGGCTTTTGAGTTTAAGTCAAGCTGGATCCCCTCGATATGTCCGTTGATATACATCCGTCGTAAAGATGCTGGGTCGCGATGTCCACATATGTGGTGCAACTCCATAAGCGTGACCTTCTGGACCTTGGCAATAAGCGCAATTTCGGGTCCCAGATTTAGAGTATTGGTCTTGGAGGATGACGGTATGCGGCAGGTATACATGCCGTTCGTTTCGGGGATTTTGGCGAAGACAGTGGAGTTTGGCTTTGGAGAGGAAATGTACATTGTACGATCGTCCGGGTCGATATAGATGGGGCATTTGCCACGACTGATGTGGGATAGAGACAGGAGAGTGTACGCCATTTTAGGCACGTAATAGGCCTGGCGAAATATCGTCTTTGTAGATGAGTTCCCGTTGGTAAGATTGATGACCAAGTCGCCTTTAGCAACGGCGAAGATAGTCTCACCGTTCGCTGCAGTAACAGGACGGGGTTTGACCTTGACCAATGTCTTGAACAGATGGACTTCTGGCGAGAATGTTTTGGATGCGGCGCTGTCGAAGAACGCTGGTCGCTCAGTCTCAGTCGTGAGAGCATCGCCCTCCGTACGATAATCTGAACCGAATGCCATAAACGCCCCATTGGGGTGACCAACGGTAATTACATCGTCGTCACTATCATCGATAGCTACAGCGGCCGTGTCCTTGTCCTTGTTCTTGTCCTTCTTTTTCTTCCAAGGCTGTTGCCCTTCACGTCCGCCGCCCTTCGCCCAACAGTCCTTAGAGAGGTGTCCACTGCGCTTGCAGTTGGAGCACGTGTCACTCTTGGATGAGGAAGACTTCCCGGAGGATGAACCGCGTGCGCCGCCATTGGCGGCCATTGCGACGTTGTCGCTGCTTTCGCTGGTAGTCCGGGCGTGGTAGTCCTCCATGATGATGGACTTGACGGTCGCCAGAGTAGGCTTCGTACCAGTCATTTTACTGGCGGCATTAAGCGTCTGACGAATGGAGTTGAAGGAAGAGGGAAGGCCTTTAAGGATGATGGTCGTGAGTTGGTCCTCGGCGATGTCCATGCCCATGCCGGCGAGACGCTGCTTCATGTTCTCCGCCTCGGTGATGTAGGTCTCGACACCAGATTCATCCGGACACTGCAGGTCATTGAGCTGCGTGAGGAGAAGTTGCTGGGTCATGTCGCCGCGCTCGTTCATGTACTTCTCGAGTGCGACCCATACGCCGTGTGCGGTAGACGCGGATTTGATAGCGTTGAAGGCGGCATTGGGGACTGACTCGTAGATGATGGTCCGAATTTTCGCTTCCTTGGTCTCCCAGTTGTCGAACGCGATATCGAGTTTCTCGAACTCGTCGTCGGTGAGCGGTTTGGAGAAGGAAGTGTCGGCCGAGCTGTACCATTTGCCGTCCTTGGAGACACCGGAGGGAGGAGTGGGGACAGTTCCACGAAGATGGCGGCCAACTCCGGCAGCCTTGAGCTTCTGTACGAGTTTTTCGTGGTAGGTGACCCAATTGGACCCGTCACTGTCGAGCTTGACAGTGCTGACGACCTTGATTTCCGTAGTCGACATTTTTTCGTCGGCCGCGGGGCCCATAACCTGACGTGCGCAGTACCGGGCTGTCGAGTACGGGCGCTATACGCGCGTAGGTCGTCGCGGAGCGACTCGGGGAACCACGGGAGGAAGAGACCTTGTAGCTAGAATTAGTATAGTCTCAGACGATGGTGGTAAAAGTCTATATTATACCTTGTAGCTAGAATTAGTATACTGCTACAAGATGACTGTGAGTTGGCTAGTTTGCCGGTATAAATATAAGTACTCACGTCTCAGACGATGGTGGTAAAAGTCTGAGACGCGACTAGTCCGAATCGGGCAGGTAAGCTGCCGCGATCGTACAGCTATCTACTCGACCATCACTAGCTCGACTTCTGTCAATTTCGGCGACTTTAAGGACATCGGTGTCCTACCGTGCTTTGGGGCGTCGTCGCGTCTCTCGTACCCTCCCTAATACCCATCGAAGCAAACAAAAAACCTCCCATTAGTCCCTGGACACATCCTGAATAGGAGCAGTATAAGAAGGATAGGCGGGCTGGGCATAACCATGATAGTATTGTGGCTGGCGGTAGACATCGCCATGGTAGGCAGAATAAACAGACTGTTGCGGAATCGGTGACTGGTGGGACTGGCAGGGGACGAACTGGGAACGAGCAGGATCAGATTGGAGGGCGTATCGAGAATGGTATGGTGTGTGCACAGCTTGCCGCGCAGACGGCGCCGGCATCGAGGTGAAATACACGATAGAGGAAGCCTTCAACGACGCAATCTCCTCGTCCTTTTGCTGTATAATAGCGCATGCGTCCTCTTGAAGGCTCGCAATATGGCGATCCTGCTCTGCAATGATTTGATCCCTACGCACAATGCGGGCTGACGCGCTGAGCGATCAACTTGACTGCGTCTGCGAGCGCCCTGTCGACCAGCTCTTGAATTTCCATCTCCAAGTCAACATTGCGGCGAAGAACTTCAGCGGCTTTGTGCGCTCCACAATCCATACGCGATTTTCTAGCTAGACGCAAAAGGTTAGCATTGTAGGATGCGAATAAACGAATAAACGCACCTCTCGCCTTTCGGCTTCAAATTGGCTTTTCTCATTTTCAAACTTCCTCCTCTCCTCAGCGAGCCTGGTTTCCATTATAACAAATCTCGCGTTCTGCGCGTCTGCAGCCTCGGCCTGTTTCAAGCTCATCCGTGGCAGCCTATTCGCCAACTCGTTGATGGTGACATGGGGTTGCGGCGCCAAGTTTCGAGTTGGGGGTTGGGTAAAGTCAAAGGGGGAAACTATGCAGCTACTACAGACGTCAGCTGTCATAGGTCAACGCCGGTACGGACGACATACACGAACTGTGCGACTGTGGCGCCGTATATATGGTTTCCAATGGTGGCGTTTCTAAATCGACCGCATGAGCCCAATGCAGGAGGGATAAAAGCAGTTCGTACCCTAGTAGCACTAGAAACGGGTCTGTAAGCATAGCGCTCTGCAGGCATCTAAACGGTTGTGGACAAGTTAGATCTACGTCGCGTGCCACAAAATGGAGAACGCACATTTGATGATGATGTGGAAAACTTGGACCATCGCACTGCTCTTATACTTCCAGCCCATAGAGACAAAAAGCCGTATTGTCCGGTCGCTATGTACGCGAGTCTGCTGATGCTTGGCGTTCAAAGACCATAGCACCTATTGCGGACAAGGACGGCTTTTTGCGCCACCACCGTCGTTGTGGTCGTGGTCGTCGAGCTCGTCGTCGAAGGCGGTTGCATGATGGTGTAAGGAAAAAGCGCGCTGAGTGTTACAGTGACATACGCGAACATCGTCACGCGGCGCGGATGCAGACGGCATCATTTCCTGCCTTGCTGCTTGAGCTCGTTCCGTCAAGTAGTCGATTGAATGAACAGCATCAACCTTCAAGTTATCATTCCTCATGGATGAGTAAGGTGAAAGGCAAAGCTCCAGACGCAGTTAGCCTCTGGGACCAAAACACTTGCTCTCTCGTGGGCCCACCAAAAGAAGTGGCCAGTTCTCTGCGATGCCTTACGAGCCTCATAGCCGGTAAGCGAAAGAGGCTTCCTTCGACATGCAGGTATGTCAAGAAAGATAAGAATCGTTGCGGTTCATTCACCTCAGCAAAGAGTCCGAGTCAAGTCCTGAAGAAAAAATTGAATTAATCAGTCACGTACTCAGCAAGCCGCTTGACCAACGAGCTGCGACTCCCTCAGTCCAATTTCCAAGTGTGTACGTTTGGTTCAAGTCGGACCAAGAGAGCGTCGTCGTAAGACAAGACACGAGCCTCCCGACTAAAGAAAACCAGTAAAATTTTGGATCTATCTGCGGACTGAAGAGTACCTGACCGATCCGGTGGACCAGACCGCCTCAACAAAAGCCTCGAGAAGGATAGCCAAGGAAACGATAATGCTGAGCGATGTAAACCAAAATATGAGCCCCTGGCGAATCAAGCCGAGTACCAGATGAGCTACATAGGCTTGTAATGAGGTCCTGTAAGTACCCTGAAGCATGGATCAGTGCGTGTCCATAGGTCGTAGTTAACAGACAAGCATGATGTGAAGAAGGTGATGGCACTGATGGGTCCGCTCTGACCTGCTCGAAAAAAGAAAGAAACCAATGCCGCCACGACGTCCTCATGAACATCTAGTTCATCCGCTGGACTAGACGTGCTTGAGGTACACTAATCCACAAAGAATTGATACAGGACGACCACGTTCACATACAGCAACAAGGACACTGAGACGTTTCGTGTGGAGGAAAGACTTTCCTTCACTCATGCCTTGCGAAACGGAGAGGCGGAAAAAGTGAATAGAGATAAAGGCTATGTATGCGGTTTCTGACCGCTAGACCAGATGACCCCGGAAGAAACGCTCGAGACAGTCCAAAATAACATTGTTGCAGCGGTAAACCGAGCCAGCTTTCATCTGACGACCTAGAATTCCTCAAGCTCCAACGGGACGTCACGGGCAAGGCAAGAGGAGCATGGAACAGAGCAATTGGACACTGAAGAGCAGTCTAAAAAACCTACATCGCCCACATTTTATCAATAGCTAGCCGCTTGACCAACTTGCCACTGGCACGATGCAGATTCATCAGGCTCGGTCCTGGTAACATGGCGGAAGGCAAGAGACAGGACAAGACAAGACACGACACTCGACTGTGCCCTGGATTTCCCACTGATGAAAGCACAAAAACAAAACAACTACACAACGCCGCAGACACATGTCAGTTATCCGCTCAACCAGACAACCCCGCCCGAAAGACCACTGAGGTTGAACAAGCAAGGAAGTCCGAATCGAGGCAGACCAAAAACATGGCATCACAATCTTTGACTCAGTGCGATACAGACCGTTCGAGTCGTTCGACAATCTGTCCGCGGTGTAAGAGAAGCGGAAACGATGCTGGTCAGGCGGTCCTTCTTAGTGCCGAATGTCAAGAATGCTGGTGAGTGGTTTGAGTTCAGAGGCCTGTCTGCCGACATGCGGGATACTCTACCGAAAGGACGTTAGTGATCAAGGGAGCAGGAGAGAGAAACCGGAACGCGCTTGTGGCGTGGGAATCTCACCGGGCTGCAAAAGATCTGATCGAAAATCTTCTTCTTCCTCTACTCTTTCATCGCGGTTCTTTGATCCTTGGAACCAGCAATTGGGCAAAAGTTTGACCATGCTACATTCCCCTCTTGCTGGCCCGCTCCTATGCGTCAGGACGTCTTAACCCATCAGAAGCGTTTCAACGCTCTCAAGGTAAGCTTGATGAATGAATGCCATCCTTATGACGCCAGAAAATAGACAAAATCTCTGGCTGGCGATGCTTCGGCCACGTCTTAACGTGCTAAGCCCATCGGGTCGGTACATTGGCCGAGATCATGCCCATTGTCAAACGACACCTTCATACTCTGCCGCCCCTAAGCTCTGAGGTCGACGCTGCGATTCGTAATACTTTTAACCGATGCGGAGGCGTACGTGTACTTCTTTTTGACCAGTGATCCTCTTGCGGTCTATTGAACGGGACGATTTTTGCGTTCAACGTCAAGCGCCATGTCCACCGCTTTTAACTTCACGGCGTTATCACCTTCTTTTCTGTCTTCACTAATGAATTCAGCGGGCCTTTGTTCAGACTGATATTCTCTCCTTATGAGGTGACAAGCCAGTAAGATCTCTTCATGACACAGACCAATCTTCTCCGGATGTCATCCTTCCATACGGCTGTGACATAGCCCATATGCGCCCTCCAAGGTATGTGTTTTGAATCTGGCTGAATATTTCGTCTTCTCACTTCAGATCAACATTTTTTCTCGTACGCAGATAACTTCTTCAGAGTTCTTTTAATCTACATCGAGTCTCGGGCGAAGAAACGAAACTGTTGACAGGGTGCCCGAACGCCGCAAATGACCAACTATGTGGCATACGCTTGATTTTTGCTCGACGCCGTGGCGGCTCTCAAACTTCCCCATACATCAAAATCGGTCACTCGGCCAAAGTCAGCAACTACAAAAGCTCACACTTACGACAAAGACCGTTCAACGCACTCTTCTCATCCTCATACTCTAGTTCTCTCATACTCTGCAGCATGAGCACCATCCCCTTGATTTCACAGTTAAGGTCACTGTGGCAAGCCACTACAGGCGACACTGCGGGCGCGAGGAAAACCCAGGAGCAGTTTCTCGACGCCTGGAAGAATCATCCCGTCGACCAGATCTCTGAGCTTGCGGACAACATCCCTATCGTAGGCCATGTCAAAGGTGGGTCGCACTTTCTGCTTCAAGGGCGCTCATTTCTACCCACAATCCAGGTCTTATTCATCTTGCTATGGGCGACACGGAAGCGGCTGCTCATTCCGAAGAGGCTGCCACTCGCACCTTTGCTGTTCTCGTCGCTGGCGCACTGGCCGGCGGCACGGGAGGCGTAGCGGCGCCAATCCTGGCTGGTGTTGTCGCCGGTATTGCAGCAGACACGGCGATCACAGGTATGATGCATGTTTAATTCGCATATTGATCACACTCAGCTCTGTTAGGCATCGAATCCGCGCGGCACCAGAAATACGAACCTCAAGGCTACCTCGGTGCGGTGGCTGAACTCGGGTCTGACTGGCGTGGAGGGATCTTCGACATCGCAGCGGTCGGGCTGGGAGACGCTGTTATAGGCGCCGATGGATCTGTTGCGAAAGCCAAGTACAAGACAACCAAGGTTTACATTCCAGGCCGAAGCATTCACAACGTCTGACAAGACCTATAGGTGTTTCGTGTCGAGGGAGAGGGTATCTTCCTCACCAGCAGTGGCAACGTCGAATACGGCAAGAGCAGTCGGCTATTCGCTGGTCCTGGGGGAAGTGTCATCGAATCGCCCAACACTCTCAAGCTTATTGTGCCTCCGGGAGAGGAGGAAACCCCGGTCTCCAAGAAGCCCGCTGTACTATGTCTCAACGTCGGCGACGCATCGCGCGCAGAGGCGTACTACGCGCAGAAATTCTTACAGTACCAGGGAGCAGTTGAAGAGTTAAGGAATAATGTAAATCCTGCATTTGCCGGTGAGTTCGAGCAGTTCAAATTAACGTGTGGCACGTTCTCACGACGCATATTTTCATAGCCTACCCTACAGCATTCCAACTCAAAATCAAATCGTTTCGTATTCTCACGAGTGATGCAAGAAGCATGCTTCGCGACGTTCCTCACAATGGGGATCCCAGTCCGACTGATGTGCGGCGCGTTGACATTACCAAGACGTCCAAGTCGTTCCAGTGTCCCCAGGCAGTTTATGCACCGTTAATCGAAAAGGCCATCCCTAATACCTTCAACAACCGCCATGGATACTACACCTTCCCAAACGTCTCCTGGAAGCCATGAGAGATCATCAGGGCAGCTTCCATCTGACTTGCCGGAATTCTACTCACTCAACGCGCCGCTTATGTAGGTCGCATATGGGCGCGTCAGAACTTGTGTCATTGCTGCGTCCCGCTTCTCCAAGTTATCCCTCGATTCGAATCTTGCGCAGAAGATTACGGACCAAGAGTTCAAGAGGCTCGAACACGGCCCAATCTCGCTCTCTATTCTAAGCCAGGAGGGGACCGACAGTATCGAGGTTAGAATGGAGCCTGTTCGCCGTCTCCGGCAATCCCGGGAGGTCAAGTGTGGTCGCAAGGTTATCGGGGACATCGACCACGGCCGCCACATGGAGTACCTCGCCGAGTTCAGCGACGGGTCTACGTCTTGGATCCCATCTTACAATGTCGCGGATGACTTGAAGCAGGAGTTCTGGAGCGTGATGACTACAGGTGCAAAGGAAGTCGCAGAGATCAGCGACACGAATCCCTCAACTGGGACGCTGACCGTGAAGCGGCCGAATGGGACTACCGAGGTCGTCTCTCAGACACAGATATTCTGGCAGCAGGAGGAAACACCGACTAGGCTATCGGATGCGGAGCTTGACGCACTTCTTCACCACGGCCACTTTGGCATTGATTCTCGCGACGTTGTGCCCTGCACTGTCACTGTTAAGACCGATTGGGCAAAGGTAGAACTTCTGACTGACGGTGCCGTTTTTATGAAGGATCCCTCCGCCGACAAGGCCGGGGAATATGCAGGCGTTAACTTCAGTACGCAATCGATACAACTCGGCAAAGGATCATACAAGTTAATTTCTCGGGACATTCCGTCGGTGTTTTCTCTTGACTGTGAACTATAATTCGCTCACGACAACGGCTATTTAGGCTTCTTGTCGTTCATAATGGTGCTTCATTTAATATCAAAGTAACGTACGGAGCCGACGGTAGTCGATACGATGATCGTTAAGGCAAAGTGGTGCTCACATTCCCAGATGTACGTCTTGATTTTATTGCAGTGTTCAAGTCCCTCATTGGCGAGACTAGGAGCGCTTTGAAAGCGGCGTTAATCACGCCGATATCCAACTCAATCCTAGCACCTTCTCTATTCGTAGGCCGCTCTCTTCGACTTTGTGATCGTACTGAGAAACCGCATTTTCACAGATCCTGTCATCTCTACGCCGGGGCTTCTCAGTGTCGAGACAGACTGGGGCTCCCTTCGTATCGACAGCAACAATGCCACACTCAGTCCTGACCCAACCGTCGATCAGAGTGTGTACAAGGACGTCACTTTCGCCTCAACCTCAATGAAAGTGAATACCGGTACTTTTGGGCAGAAATTTGTTACCCCGTAAGCTATCTGTGTCACGTAATGCTTCTGTTCTAGCGCTCACGGTACCCTCACAGCTTCGTATTTTCATCCAAAGCCGAGAAGGTCGATATCACGGTTATGCACGGTCGGGACAAGGCTCGCTACGAAGACAAACTTGGACACGCTAGCGCCTTATTCGGGAAGGTACGTGTTCAGCACTACTGGTATGACTTGAGCTTTCTCACACCCATCGCATAGACGACGTACACTAGTGGGTACTACTACAACTCTGGGAACATTAGGGACAACCCGAAGTCCTTCGCTGGTTGCAAAGTTAACGGTGAGCGGTATAATATCATACACATGTAACTCTAGTATTTACACCTTCGCAGCCCGCCCGCCATACGTGCCTCTCTAGAACTTGTGTGCACACAGGAACCTCCGCGTTCTCCGTACTCGTGCTTTACGTCGCTGTGATGTCAAAATCTTGGTCATAATCTACACCTACAAAATGAATGAAATTCTTTCAGATCTTTAAGTGCTTGTGTGTGAGAACCATATCAAATCCTTGAGTGTTGAGTTCCTCAAGCGCGCTAGCATTTGAATTTGATGACTCCATGCCAAATCCGTAAAATGAGGCATCCACGACTCGGATTAATACAAACCACTTAATTGTGGACGTATCGCAGCCATCTGTCTGCTCTGTCTGCGCTTGTTAGGAAATATATGTGAAGTTAAGGACAGCACAGACTGACCAGAGTGGGGACGAGTCAAATGCCCGAGCTGACGGAGGAGGAGTCTATAGACTTGTGAGGCTCACGAGGCCAACCTGGGCATAGATGCTTCGTTTAAGAGGAGCGCACGCGAACTTGGTGGAGGAGAAAAGAAAAACGGCCACGTGCTTCCCTTCTCATAGGCTGCACACACAGACAAACACGTTTTGTGAACCGCTTTGTCGCGTGACCGTTCCGCTTTGTTTTTACACCAACGCCATCACAGGCTGCACAGTTCGTCGACAGTTGTATTTCGTGTCGATATGTCATTCTGTCAGTCGGATCTGATCATCCCAATGGCAGTATGCCTGACGAGGCTTGCTAGCCCTCGAGGAAACGTGGAGCCCATGTGCGGACGCGGCAGCATGTCCGTGTCCCAATCACCTAGCGGATAGTGCTTGTCTACCGGCGATCTTCTCCGACGTAATTGATCAAAACTCTCCCCTCCATCCTATTCTTTTCTGTAACGACTATCTATCTCCCGCTGAGGAGGACCTCATCGCATCATCCATCGCCGATTTAAAGTTCAAAATCGCGTCATCAGATAACTCGGCTCGAAACCTCAGGAAGCTGCGGCAGTCATTGTCTTCGGATTTGAAGAAGATTGATTGGGAACTACAGCGATTGGAGCTCCACGGCGATGCGCTGGCATCTGCCATAGATCGCCAAAAAAAGGTGGTTACATCTGGGATTAGACGTCTCCCCTCTGAAGTGCTCGCCCACATTCTCTTCCTCACCATCGACTTCAATCGCGTCTATGACGGGAAACCTCCTCCTCCGGGTTGGAGACGCGACCCCCTTGGACACCGGCTCGTGAAGTTTCAGCGTGTCTCGAAGAAGTGGCGGGATTGTATTCTCAGCCACCCCGTCCTTTGGTCGCGCATCCTGATTAATGCTGACTGCTCAAGAGGCGGAGGCGCCCCTTTTTACTGGGCACGCCGAGCGCGACAAATCCGTTACGCCGGGCAAACCCATCTGGATGTGTGTATCACCATGGATTCGGGCCCTGATAGTTCCATCTACCAGGACTATCACCTCCAGGACGTGGTCGAAATTTTACTGGCGCCGGTATCTCACCGCATACAGTCGTTACACCTTTTCATGACTGAGTCATTGATTCGCGAACTCCATCCTCTTCGCAAATCCTTCCAAGTCTTGAAGGAGCTCTACATCTGTTCCGATAATCCTACCGCGTGGAATCTGCCAGACAAGTTGTTGGATGTGTTTGTAGAGGCACCAAATTTGACTGTCTACGGGACACGCAGCATGTTGGACCCAAGCGTCGTTGGGATCCCATGGCATCAGATCGTTCGTTACTCTTCTAGCAGGTCGCTTGATTTTACCGTTTTCCCTGCGGCATCTCTGAGTATGCTTAGGATACTTTCCGCGGCAAGTAGCTTACAGGAAGCCGCATTTCGCGATATGATTGTCGGATCACCACCCGCACAGATCGTGTTCACTTCCATCGTGTGTGCCAGGCTCGTATCATTGACGTTGGCTCTGCCGTACTACTCCGGGACACATCCGATCCGACAGGTGTTTGAGCTTTGCTCTTTCCCTGTGTTGGCGCATCTCGATGTCGAGACGGCCTATAAACAATACTACGGTCTAGAGGAGTATGACACGTCAGAGACTTTCCAAGCACTCGTTCGTTGTATTCAGCGTTCCCGCAGTCGGCTCTGCACATTACGGTTCGACCACGCGCATGTCGCGTCTGCGGATGTTACGGACATTTTCCGAACTGTCCCTTCTTTGGAAGATGTTCGGTTGACGAGAATCCTTAGTGGTATTGACAGCGATGTCATACAGGGCTTGTGTGTTCGGGAGAATGGTGTTATCCTTCTCCCTCGCTTACGCTCCTTGCACCTCGATGGCCATCTGAATTTTGATCTGGGGCTCTTTGTGCAGATGGTCAAAGGCCGCTGGGACGCTGTGCCTTTGATTTCGATTACACTGGGATGGTGCGGGTCAATGCCGCCGCGAACAAAGTTAAATCGCCATCAGCGCCGGACTCTTCAGCGGATGAGGAGGCAGAGAGAATCCGAGGTCGCTGTGCTTATCGCGGAATTGAAGGTTTACGAGTCGCAAGGGATGGAGCTTCAAGCAGGTCTGAATGGTTGGGAGTATTGAGTAAATCAACTGAGGATGTATGCCATGTTCAATTTAACATCTGTGGTTCCACCTACTCGACCGCTGTTGACATTTTGCTCACCTGCTCCTCCTCGAATTTGCGCCACACTTAATATTAGGGTGAATGAAGCCTAGAATTTTTAGTCCGACAATAAAGGAACCCAAGGCTACGAAATTATCAAACTGTGTATTATGCAGTTCACGGAAATCCGCTTCATTCTGTCTATTCAACGGTTCTAGAATCTTATGTACGTTACTGCGCATAGTACCCGCGGAATGAACATTGTCGCCATCCCAACCCGGGTCTCTTGTTCCTCATCTTTACAAAGAACAAGCGCACGCCCTTTTTGGGATGTGTCCATCTCCGACGCGGCGCATTTCCTCTTCAATATCAATACTACGGCCATGGTATAAGTAGCCATGTTCCCCCAATACTGCTCTTTATCCTTCTCCTTCTCCTTACATCCCCATTGTCTCTTCAAGTTCTCGAGCCGTGCTCGAAGCTCATGTATCGAGCTAACCTCCTCCGACTATTCGCCGTCATCTCTCGTATGTCATTTGTTTTCCCAGCTTATATGAGCTCATCGCTCTAATGCACAGTTGCCCTGGCGGCATCTGCAGCGCCCGTTCCCGCGCAAGTAGACAGGGTACCAAATACCTCCCCAAGTTTACTTTGCCTCAACTCACCCTCTATATCTCAGATCAATTATACACCCTCTCATCATGGCCCTCGCGAACCCGGCTGCGCCACACACCAAGGCGGAGGTTGGGGGGCTATCGGTTTCCACGGGTCGTGCTTCTGAGACGATACCCCGTCTATTACAATCTCATGTGAGGACCATCTCCTCAATGACTGCGCCACCCTCACGCCGTTGAACAAGTAACACCATCTATTACGTTTCCGAACATCCCACTGTAGCGTTAGTTTTTCCGTTCCCTATACATCCTGGGTATGAGTTTTCCTAGCTGTATAGTTCTATAGATTGTGATATGACCTATGGACATACATAAAGATGAGATGTAGCACACCTAGATAGTATTCAATCTCGCTATTTCCGCTTGTCCGTATATGACAGAGCCCACTCGATTTTCCTCCGCCACCTGCGCGTATTTATCTCCAACCAACCTCGGACGCGATCACCATCAAGAATGAATTTCAACGCGTCGTACCCAAGGACAGACGATATTCCTTCGCCCATCATAAATCTAGTGCTGCAGTACGGCGCAAGTTGGGGTAGAAGTGGGAGCCCTGCAGTCTCGCCGCACAAGTATCCATCTCCTCCTCCCGCCCTCTTTGTCCGCAAAACCGCTGTGCCGCCATCGATCCCCATCCTCGCTATGTACGGAAGTAGACAGATCTCGACAACACAGAGGTCCTATCTCCTAAAAGCTTTGGCCATGGAATCCGCGTAATCGCCATTATTGCATGAGTGTCGGAGGAAAGCGACTGCTACGCCTTTTCAAAAGCTGAGATTAAACATGCGCCATGAGAAATCACGGACAACGTCAAGGAGCAAATTGTTGATATATAGCTGATCTGACGAGCATTCATACCCCGGAAGAACAAAATGGGAGGGAATATGCTTACTACTACTGCGCCTACGAATGCGCTGACATTGTGGACGCCAAATTCCAATTGACCGACATCGCGTTAGAGCGTATAAAGACTACTACGGTGAGTAGTTGGCCCGCAAACATAAAATATAAAGTAGCTCACCCTCTAATGACAAAATGGTCGTCAAACGGTCATGGGTGACGCTGCCGAAATCTGTCTTCAAGGCATTGCGTAGCTTTGATCGCGCATTCATGAAGCGGTCAGGCCGACTATATGCGCAGCATTGGTCGTGGCTGATAGTACGATACCAAGAGCGCATCTAGACGTGGGGCGCAAATTTATGGATTTGGGATTGACGAGGGTGGTGGGGAACGAATGGCAGGTCTTGAACAAGTGTACCTTGTAGTTTTCGGTCAGACGTACCCAACAAAGGAACACCAATTAACGCATCAGCTACCTTCTCCGACAGTTTATTATTGGACATGACGGGTCCCCGAGAAGGCACAGTTTTAAAGAGGAGATGACGGCTCCGAGCAGCGAAAGCAAGCAGTCCATAGTATTAGCGCGCGCATCACGATAGAACCCTGCGCATGGCTGCCAAGGCGGTTATGATTGTCCCGTTTCGTCCTATAACCTAGCTTGACGTGAGCAAGACGCGTTAGCTGGCGATTGAACGTACCGTCTCCGATGCGCCGACAAAGGCAGTGACAGCGAGCAGGAGGTGCTCAAAGACGGCGAGGGCAACGAGCAGAGAATATAACGTCCGGTCATGGTGGTCTAAAGCCAAGAGTTGTTTGGGCGATCGACTTCGCGGTCCTGGAACCCTCCTCCTACCATGCACGTTGAAAGTTCGTTTGATGTCCCCAGTTTCGCTGAACCTTTGAGTAGCATGTTCAACGATCCTGGCCCGGACCGTCTCGGCACAAGAGCACGACGCGAAATTCGTTATTGAAGGAGTTCCATGAATACATATAACCCTGGTCGTTGGGAATACCGAGTTCCATTTCAATGACGGCGAAAAGAGCCCTTGCTGTACCCGGCGTTGTTACACCGGACGGTGAGCTGAGGAGGTAGATAGAACAACTGGGCATCCAACAACGCGTACAATGGTCATATAGAACGCAGGCTCGTGAGTATTGCGTGGGTGCCGCCGAAAATAAGACTCTCGTTATGCTTGTACATGCCGCTCCAATATGTGGCCATGCACAGGACAGTGATACCGTGCTATAAGCATTGAATGAGGATCATTCAGGACCGCGAGAGTAGAGAGCGAATACCTGGGTCAAGGCAGCAGTCAAAGCAATTGAATAAGCTCAAGGCCAAAACCCTGCTCTCACCTTGACGTTGGTGGCGATTTCGAGAATTAGCGTATTGAAGCGGATGGGGAGTGAGCCTCACTTTGCATGGATGCGGGCTGATAAGTTCTGTCGCTGCTGGGCGCATGAAGGCCATCGTGGGTATAGACGCTAGGCTGTCCGTGAGCGTTAACTTGGCCGAGACTGCCAACCTTCTTCTGGGGCGAGATCGGCGTCAGATGTGTACAATCCAGCCTCTCGTCACGGTTGACATTCAAATGTCCATTTGAGTCGCCGTGATCTCAGGCTGACTGCAAGGCTGACTCTGTGCGAATGTACATAAGGTAGCATCTTGAATATTGAGATTCACATACCCGAGTTCTTGTGTGTCTTGCACTTCGTCAAAGGGAGCCTTGATAGCATTTCGCCTTCGTGTATTGATTGAATAGCACACCGAGATCGGTGACCAGATAACAAGCAAGGTACCCCGGGAACCTATAAAACGGAGGTATCAGTCCAGCAACATTGAATGGGACCCATGTAGTAGAAGTACTGACCCCACTAATCGCTCCTGGCGCGTTCCGACTCATCCTCGAAAAGCACTGCGATCGTCGGCTATGAAACAACAAGTCATGCAGCGACCCGTCGATGCAAGGCAAAGAGAGACGGTGGGAATGTGGAAGGGAATAGAAAGCCAGTCCACAAGAAGCTTTGAATCCACGCCCCAAGAACAATGCCCGCCCAAACGCTCAATACTACGACCGTAGTTGCTCCGTACTATCTTCCTCCTCCGGATGGTGCTCGAGCCTACAAGAACATCAATGACAGGAACGACAAGAACTACATTCGAGACAACGTTACCGTGTCTGTCGAGAACATCCGTGGAAAGGAAGACCAGTACCTCTTCGACCGGGCTGGATTTCAGTACTACAAGCATGTCTCCTGCCACACTTCATTCTCTAACGACGAGGAAGTCGTAGCTGAGTATTACCCCGAGGCTGAAGAGCTTTACAAGAAGCTTACCGGCGCATCCAAAGTCAAGATCTTCGACCACAGTGAGTAAACAGCGTCTCTGACCGTGTCATGACATCTCACCCTCTTTCAGCCATTCGCCGACATCGTCCCGGAGACATGGAAGAGTCTCCGCTGAAGCGACAGCCCGTCTTCAACGTTCACGCTGATCAGACTCCTGCTTCAGCCGTATCCCGCGTGTTCCGTCACTTCCCGGAAGAAGAGGCGCGCGACTTGCTCAGCAAGTATCGTTTCCAGATCGTCAACCTCTGGAGACCGATTCAGCACGCGGCTTACGATACGCCCCTCGGTTTTATCGATAGCAGCACCGTTGACAAGGAGGTCGACCTCTTCCCTATGACGCTCAAATTTCCTGGTGGTCCAGGCGAGACTTACGCGGTCAAGTGGAACAAGAATCACAAATGGGTGTATCTGCGGGGCATGACGCCTGAGGAGGTTGTCATTTTTAAATGGTGATTTACTGTTTTGTTGAACATACGGAATACCGTTTTTGACGAGTTTTTCTGTCGGTACAGCTTCGACTCCAGGAAGGATCCCGACGTGGTGACCTTCAATGCGCATAGCTCATTCGTTGATCCCACGATGCCGGAGGGCTCCCCCCTTCGCCAATCCATCGAGTTGAGGGCGATTCTGTTCTTTGAATGAGTTAGAGGCGCATGTTGTGGATAATTTGAGGTTCTTCAAGAATTGTACATACTAGAAGTTGGATAGTCCGTGTCTTTATGCCGCGATATGATACGGATATGCTGAAATATAGCAAAGATGCCTGAAATACGCGCAACCGATAAGTAGTGGAGTCGAATAGAGCAGTGGCACGTCGTGGTCGCACAAAACGCCTGATGAGGTCACATGACACATATTTTAGTAAAATTTCACTTGTGCTTGTGGCAAGTCCAAGAGGGTTTCAGCTTCGCAAGGCCCGCTGTCCTGGCTCCAACGATGGCAATGGCTTTCGCTGTGGCATTGTCCTCTTAAAGTCTCACAATCGTGGAGCGTACATGTATCATATTCTTTGAGGGTTGGAGATACTAGCATCAAGGAAGCGCAGGATATGATATACAGACAACTAATTCGAAAACAGGACCTTGTACACAGATCATTCATCGAGAACACCAATTAAACTGATGCCAACGCTTCATCGAAATCTGCGATAATATCTTCAATTGCTTCGATCCCCAGAGATACCTGTCATATATTGGAACATTTCGTCAACCTGAACCGAGACGACCACTTACGCGGATCAGGTCATTGGGTACACCCGCAGCAAGCTTTTCCTCTTCAGTGGACTGTATGTGCGTTGAAGTGGAGGGGCAGATAACGAGTGTTCGGGTATCGCCTGAAGAGAGAGTTCATTCATCCATTCGCGCCGAGCATAACAAGTGATATGAAAATACGGACCGAGGTTTGCGAGATGACTAGCGATCTTGAGATTAGAAACGAAGACACTCGCTGTTTGTGAACCCCCTTCGACGCCGAAAGTCAAAACTCCGCCGAACGAGCCAGAGCGCAAATACTCCTTGGCGCGGGTGTGATGGCTGTGGGACTCGAGTCCCAAGTACGATACCCAGGCCACCTTCGAGTGAGTATCCAAATATCTAATGCTCCCAAGTCAGAGGTCAAGACATAGCAATTAAGAGGTATCCATACCGGGCAAGCTGGAGGGCATTGTCGCACTGTTTTTGCGCGCGCAGACTGAGAGTCTCCACGCCAATCAACAAGAGGAATGCAGCCATTGGGTTCAAAGACGGGCCCATGTCGCGAAGCATCTATGAAACATGCGCATCATCTCTTGGTTTGACGTAGTTTAGACGATACTTACCTCCATTCGCGCTTTAGCAGCGAATGCATTGCGCTCAAACATATTGCTGTAAACAACGCCATGGTAGCCTTCCGAAGGTTCTGTGAGCCCCGGAAATTTACCCGATGAAGCCCAGTCAAATGTGCCTAGGAAGAGTTAACTAAAGATGATTGTAAGGAGAAATGTTCTGCTAACCCGCATCGACGATAATTCCCGCAATCGTTGTTCCATGGCCGCCTATCCATTTTGTAGCACTTTGTACTGAAACTGGCATGAGACGGGAACGTTCTCTGTGGTATGTATCTTACCAACAATGTCGGCTCCGTGGTCGATAGGACGCATCAGATACCCTGTAACGCTCGTCAGCTTGGACACCGTGCAAGACTGTGGCCCGTACCGCCCATGCCGAGCGTGTTATCAACAACCAGAGGAATCTTGTTTGTATGCGCTAGCTACAGGACGCCGTAAGATTTTCGGAGGTCGGTGTCTACAGCACCTACAGTGGCTAGTTCCTTTAGAGGACTGACAACAAATTTCGGGTTTCCTATCGATTCCGTATACAGGGCCTTGGTATTGTCGTCTATCAAGCAGGCGAAGTCCTCGATTTTATCCGATTGTGCGAATCGAACTTCAACACTGAATCCTTTGAAAGCAACTGCGGGCGCGTTAAACTGTCAGACGATGTCGATGGGCATTACGCGATCACCTTTCAGTTGGTTGAGCGTCTTGAAAGCTACGTGAGCACGTAAAGTTTCAGTGACAGTCCCGACGTACCCCGCCATACAGAGAAGCCCTAACCAGAGAAAACCTCAGTTACAGCATGACGGCGCGGAGAAAAGGTACTGACGAAGAAACAATGTTCTCGCCTGCATGTGCTAAGGTGAGCAGCGCCACGAATTGGGCGGCCATGCCAGAAGAAGTCGCCACGGCGGAATGACCACCTTCGAGAGCAGCGATGCGTTTCTCAAAGACATCCTGATATCAAGGCCTGAGCATACGGAGACTTTATGTATAATAACCATCTTACCACTGTCGGATTTGAGATACGAGAATATATGTGCCCGTTGGCGCTGAATGACAATCAGATGACGAAGCAGAAAGAGTCACGAATCGTGTACTTGACTCCAAATAAGTTCTCGCTTTGCTGGTGCGCATTCCGGTATTAGTGAATGAGTGCTACTGTAGTCGGCATGCATACCTCGGGATCGAAACAGAAACCAGCCGATGCGTACATAGGAACGGCTGAGGCGCGAGTCGTTGGATCCGGAGTCTGGTCAGCATGAACTTGTAGTGTGTCGAAGGCAGGCATCCTAAAGGTGCTTGTAGGTAAACAGTGAAAACATGGAAACGACGTACTTGTAGAATACTGAAAAGCTCTTGGAAACCGACTCAGTCCGCTCCTGAAGATCTGCCAAAGCATGAAACCATAACGAAAATCGTTATCCATTTCGCCACTTCCTCGGATTGGATGGCAAAGTGTTGAATACCCAGCATCGGTAAGAACAGAATAGAAATATAGCCAAGAACACGAGAATATCGTTCCTCCCACATCAACGTACACGTATCAGATACCCTCGTGTCGAGTTCCTCAGGCGTACCTGCGTCTCCTTGGCGTCTCCGAGTCAAGAAGCGTTTTATGACTCTGTGTCAAATCTGTGAAACCAGCACCTGCGATGAATACAAACGACTAATGGTGCCGTCGTTTTGGGGAAGGTCTCCTCGGGTATGGACGGCAGCTATATTGTCCGCCTTTGTTCAGAAATTTAGCTACATCATGCTCTTCCTGGAGTGGGGACCAATCAAATGCCCAAGCAGAACGACGAATGTATGACCTCGGTATGCCATGCCCACGACGCCCGTCCTTGTATGTTCGCGGTTTACCAGGAATAGATGCTTCGTCTGGGAGGAACGTGTGCGAAGTCAGGCAAAGGTGGAGTCGGAGTCGGACTTCCGAGTCCACGGTGGAGGAGAGACGCAAAACGGCCACGTGCCGTTAATCATTTTGATCCCCTATCATCGTCTTCCCTTGTCACACTCATGTCAGTGTCTACCCCCAATAGAGCATCATGGAAGCTAGCGCAGGTATAATAGTCCGGTGGAATAGATGATGGGGGCATAGTTATCCGCGGTAATATTTAGATAAACCGGCTGATTTTCAAGGCTCTAGAAACTTGAAGCTGCTGCCAATCCAGACCCTCTCAGCGTTCCGGACGGTGGTACTGCAGCTTGGATGACCTTGGTGGGAGCGTAAGCTCGTTTCTCCGCGTTGCGCCGCACAGCTCTCATTGCTCTCAGGTTTCTCGCAGTGTTTTGCGCCTCGGGGTACTGCATATTCTCTACAGTAAATAATCACACTGATATTGAGAAGATACGTAAACGCGTATGGCGTGTACGAAGGTAAACTTTTTCGTCTTGCTACCAGGGACCTACTCACTCCCAGCAGACTTCTTCGTGCGGGTATACCTAAGCGAGTCGTCGTCGTTCCAGATCAGTTGGATTGGGAGTGTGCAGGTCCTCTTCCTGGGCTTTTCTGGCATTCCCGGTGGCTACGCGATGGATCACGGTTATTTGTGGGTTATATTCGCGCCGTTTATACCCTGTCCGTCTAAAACATACAAACTAGCCGCTGGGTCATGATATCGGGCTCCATTCTCCTCACGTTCTGTCTTGTCATGACATCGTTTTGTCAAGAGCAACAATTCTGGCAGGTATGATTTCTTCCCAGCGACAAATTCGCTCTGCTCACTCACACAAGATGTTCCTCGCTGACGGCCTCGGCCTTGGTATAGCAGTGGGCATGCTCTATGTACCGGCCATCGGCGTACTCTCTCATCATTTCAAGAAACGACGTTCGTTAATGATGGGACTAGCTCAGGCCGGGTCCTCCGTCGGCGGTCTTGTCCATCCAATCATGCTCAACAACCTCTTTCATGGTCGTCTTGGCTTCGCGTGGGGCGTCCGCGTTAGCGCTCTGTTCAACCTCGTGCTTCTCATTATTGCCAACCTCTTGATGAAGACTCGATTACCAGCTCGCCCCAAGGATACGACTTTCAAGCGCCAGCTGGTAGGTAGGTAGGTAGGTAGATCCGGCACAAGGTCCCAATGAGGAACGGCCGTGTGTGGAAATGTTATGGCGGGCGAGACCCGATTTCCACCCAATGACTGAGCACCCGTGGGGATATCTCCGCATTTAAGAAGGTCCCAACGGACCTCTGGTCACTGGCTCAGAGAACATACTTCTCGAATACCGACCTATAGTCGGTCGCCCGTGCTAGGGGGAGAGAGAGAACAAGGAACAAAAGAAGGGGGTCCAAAGCAAGTAGATTCCATGAAAATAAGACTAAGGTATGTAGTCAGAGTCACTGTCCGAGTCGCTGTCTACTAGCGGGGCATGAGCCGGCTGCTTCTTCAATCCAGGTATCCGACGGTGCCATGTGCGCATGGCGGGTAAAGGCGTCGAGCGTGTCGGCCGTTGAAGCTCAAAGGTCTTAAAGAGCTCCATCGTATCGTAGACAAGCTTCGCAACAAGAGGCAGGCACGTGTCCTGAAAAATGAGCGCACGCAGGAGCACCAAGGCATCGTGTACTGGAAGAGCTTTTTCACCGACAAGGTGTACGTCCTGGCCACTGTCAGCGTCTTCATATTGAACTGCGGTGTCTACTTCCCAACATTCTTCCTCCAACTCGACGCAGTGGAGAACGGTTTGAGCGAGAGCTTAGCTTTCTATTCGGTACGCTGTCCCTCTCTTTCAGATTCGGGTCATACACATGAACGTCGTCCAGATCACTTTACTGAATGGGGTAGGCGTGTTGGGACGAATAATGCCAACCATCATCGTGGACCGTGTGGGCGTGTTCAACATGATGATCCCGTGTGCTCTTGCGTGTGGTGTCCTGATTTTTTCGTGGGTGGCTATGAAGGACGCTGCTGGGGTCATATCCATGGCGGTATTCTACGGCTTCTTCGCTGGATCGAGTACGCGGTTCAGAGGATATTCGATGCCGAGTGTTAACTGCTCAATCTTCCAGTTATCAGTCTTGTAGGACCAATGATCGCGTACCTTACGCCGAACGTTTCTGATATCGGGTGAGTCAGGCAGAGTTGTGTTACTACGTTTCTGACGACAGAACATATAGAGCGCGATTGGGCGTGTCGATTGGTATAGGAGGTAAGCGGCCTTTCGGATCCTCTTTTGCGCAACAGCACATCCTAATTCAAAACCTCAGCTGTAGGCGCCCTGATAGGTACGTATTGAATGCGCTAAACTTTGTCGCACTGATGGTTTTCGGCCTGACATTTAGGTCCACCTCTCTGTGGGGCCTTGCTCACTTCACAGAGTCTTTGGGTCAGGCCGGTCATTTTTAGTGGGGTGAGTAAAGCATGTTTCTCGTCCTCGTTCGTTGGCTAAGCTCATTTAAGATTTGTGTTTTCGCGAGTGCTGGAACGCTGACAATAACCAAACTACTCAGCGATCGACACACTGCTCGAAACGCCACTGGATAACATAGTAATATAACCAAATGGATGATTTATTGCATCTAGCTGTCAGCTATGAAAGTGTGTCTTCAAATATTTCAGCGGGATACAGGCTTTTCGAGATGCGATAGAAACTGGTAACCTCGATGACAAAAATTCTTGACATAGTGATCAGCACAGGCGGATCATCGCCAGAGCGCGCACGCGCTAGACACCCATCCCAATGTGCCCGATACATGAATATCTCTGAAGTCAAAGAAAGAGCTGAGTCGAGTTCGCTCAGTGACACAAACCCGAGGGTATCCTGTGAGCTTACACCACTGTCGGGGGTCGAGCTGAAGTCAAAGCGGAAAACGTCATCGCTATTCTCCCCAGGCCACTCCTTCCGAAGGTGGTACGTGTCCGTCTGCGAGTTTGGCGGGCTGAATAGATCAGGACGGCCATCCATTTCGTGTCGGATTAGAGCATATATCATCTCTGTATCCTTCGGCGAGACGGGTAGTAAGTGTGTACCACCTGAAAAGTTTAAGAAAACGAGGCAGACGACCTTGGGAGATCGACATACCTGCCCGAGCTGATTGGAGTCTGGTGCAGTGAATCCGGTGGCCGCCCACTTTCCAATGCTCCTTCTGACATGCACGGGAGCAATATGTCGCGAACGAACATCTCGTGCACTTCTTCATAGCAGTAGGACATGAGACGCTGCTATTTGTCTTACAAGGACACTGTCAAATCGATTTATGTCAGCCACAGAACGCCGCCGGATAGAGAAACCACGCACAGCAGGATTTACACAGAAACAGCGCTTTGCTTCGGAGCTCAAATATCTGTCAAGCCAGGCTCCTCGGACGGTCAATGCATCAAGAAATTGGCGATATGTCGTCTCGACTTCTCCACCGCGCCGAAGTTGGTCACGTAGGTGCATATCTTCAGCATCACGCACAGATCTTCGTATGAGAGGAAGAAACGAACGGAATATGAGATAGCCTTGGAATTGGGATATTAAGACGGGGAAGATCAACCGCAGCTCGTCCATGGACTCCGACGAGCGAAAGTAGTCGGCAGAGTGGAGGAATGGTGCAAGTTGAAGATAACTCTCGATAAGATGATGCTGGAGTGCGATGCGGAGTCCGTCGCGAGTGAGGGATATGAAGACATTAACTTCCTGGACTATCAGCAAAATGATACGCCCGACACGGTCGAGTTGATCGGGTTCAACCGTGACGCGCATCGTCGTGAGCCTACGTGCCAGGACGCAGAGCCATCGTAGAACATCGTTTGCTATCATAGAGCGTCGCACCTCGTCACTCCGTCTTCTTATCAGGAAGACCATGTCCAGCGTAGACTGGAGCGAACCGAGTTTTGTCGTAGGCAAGTCTAAATCCAAACTCTTAACAAGACACTGAACGGCTGCTTTCCCAACCTCAATAGGTCGCCCCAATATTGCCGGGTAAACACTTTGTTCGGACAGTGGCAACTCGCATAGATCCTCGCAGGATAGCGCACCCACTAGGATCCCGCCTAGACACTCAGAGACAAAATCATGGCCCATCTCGGATGCCCAGATCCACGCATCCCGAATGACATGTAGGAGATGATTGGGTGTGCTGAGGAGCGCCGAAATCCTCGGTATGGGGAACAAGGCCAGGAAAAGCAGCGTTATATCGCGCACGACGACAGAGTAGACCAAGGGAATGGGTGTTCCTAAGCTATTGGTTGGGATCCCCATGGAACGAAAGAGGAAGGAGACCCATCCCCACGGAAAGGGCAAAGAACGCAAAGACGATCTAACACAGGCGCGGCTGGCGTTTCCTTGTTCAGGAAGTGCGTGAGGAGATTCATTGTAGAAAGGGTATTGCAAATCGCAGGTGATTCCATCCATCCGCCGGCCTCGGAGCTTGGGGGCGGCAGAGTATGAAGGTGGCGTTCGACAATGGGCATGATCTCGGCCAATGTACCGACCTCGAGGGCTTGGCACATCTGGTCGAGCTCAGACGTGGCCGAAGCATCGCCAGCCAGAGATTTTGTCTATTTGCTGGCGTCAATGAAAGGACGAACGATGTGGCATTCATTCATCAAGCTCACCTTCAGAGCGTTGAAACACTTCTGATGGAATAAGAGGTCCTGACGCATAGGAACGGGGAACTGAGCATATGCAGCGAGGCACGCAAGGGAGGAATGTAGCACAGTCAGACTGCTGGCTCCAAAGATCGAAGAACCGCAATGAAAGAGTAGAAGAAGAAGACGATTTTCGATCAGATCTTTTGCGGCCCGAGGAGATTCCCACGCCACAAGCGCGTTATGAATTGTTCCCGTTTCTCTCTCCTGCTCCTTGATCACTAACGTCCTTTCGGTAGAGTCTAGGGCAGTATCCCGCATGTCGGCAGACAGGCCTCTGAATCTTTCTTTCAAACCAGCGTTAGCGTGTCAACAAGCGTGCTGTGAAGTTACTATCGGTCCAGCTTCTCTTTCACTGCAGACAGATCGTCGAAGGGTCCGCACTGCCATAGCAGACAAAATTGAGGTCTGCACCTTTTTCTTATTACAATGTCTGGTCAATCTTGTACGTCCAGTCCTTGTATCGTCAGATGTTGTCGTGACCTCCAATCTTCACACTAATCCTCGAGTACTAGTAACATGGAATCGATTCGTATGTCTTCTTTAGCCTTTTCTTATTCACTTCGATTGTGAGCTCCTTGTTTATTCTGCTGCAGTGGTCTTTAGTGCGTGTTTGTCTGGCCGAGCGGATAACCCACATAGCGCAGTTAGGTTGTTTTCGTCCTTTCATTGGGGATCCAGGTCACAGCGAAGCCTCGTCTTGTCTTGTCTTTTTCCTTCCGGGTTTACCATGTTATAAAGACTATTGATGAATCTGCATCGTGCCAGTGGCGAGTCGGTCAAGCGGCTAGCTGTTGATATGCGTTAGGCAGACAGTGACAGCGATTTTTTAGACTGCTCTGCAGAGTCTGGCAATTGATCTGTTCCACGCTCCTCTTGTCTTGGCCGCGATGTCCCATTAGAGCCTGAGGAATTCCATGTCTTCGGTTGAAAGCCGGCTCGGTCTACCGCTGCAGCCTGACCGCAATTTTATTTTAGACTGCCTCGAGCGTTTCCCCCGGGGTCATCTGGTCTACCGGTCAGAAAGCACATGCATTCCCTCCTTGTTACCTTTTTCATCCTCTCCATTTCGCAAGGAACTAGATGTTCATGTCAGATGTTGTAGTGGCATTGGTTTCTTTTTTTGAGTGGGAAAAAGCGGACCCATCACATCGATATCACGCTTGTCTTTTAAGTACGACCATGCTAAGTACGGACGAGCCGCTGATCCATGCTCGAGAGTACAGGACCTCACTACAAGCCTACATAGCTTACCTGGTACTCGGCTCAATTTGAATTTCTGGTTTACATCGCTTAGCCTCATTGTTTCCTTGGTTTATCCCTCTCGGAGCTTTTGTCGAGGGCGCCTGGTTCACCGGATCAGTCATGTACTCCTCAGTCCGCAGGCAGATCCAAAATTTTAATGGTTTCTTTAGTTGGGAGGCTCGTGTTTTGTCTTTCGACGATGCTCCCTAAGTCCCACTTCAACCAAACCAACACCATCGGGAATTGAACAGAGGATGTAGCGGCTCGTTGGTCAAGCGGCTAGCTGTGATCAACGATACTTCCACCTACATTGGATTTTTTCTTGAGGACTTGACTCATTTACTTTGCCGGGGTTGCGTCGCGTCTGGTGCATGGTAAACCTTTGCCTTTCACCTTCCTTGTTCATGAGGAATGATAAGTTGACGATGCCAGAGCCATCATAACTGAGAGAAGAGTATGATTCCATTGTGAAAAATCACCTGTAAGTACTAGTGAATTTGAGACTTTAGTAATTTGTCGCACCCCACTGTGCATATACCAAGGCGCATTCCCCGTTCCGTGCAATCATTCAGCTCGCCTGCTAGAACACCGCCATCCACTGTCCAACGACGTATCTTTGCTTCAGCATCTGGATCAACATCCCCGTAGTTCACATAACCGGGCTTGGGCACTACATGCCAGTGCAAGTCAATTGAAGATATCGGTACAACATCCCAACGACTTTTCACCATCGCCGCAAAATTGACAACCTCGAATTCCAACTCTCCTTCGAAAAGCAGGGATTTCAGGCAGGGTGCGCAAATATCGACTTGGCCCGACCGAACATGGAGGCTTTGAAACGCCGCGTCGCTGAGACCGCACGAAATCCATCTGAGCTCGACGTGAGATATAGTAGGAGTTGTCCGGAAGAATGCGTCGACATCTTCAGGCGCGACCTGCGCATAGGCATACGACAAGACGGAGAGAGGACTCCGCGAGCGCTGAATACAGAGAAGAAGAGCGTGAAACGTGTCTGTTGTGTCGGGGATGCCGAGGTCAATACCACGTGTGAAAACAGATAGTCGATGTAGTGTGGGAAAGGAACATTGCTCGAACAGCTGGCGAAGTGGATGTGCATGTTCGAAGACACGGGCAGTTTCCGGCATGTAGAGTGTCAAGGAGGTAAGATGAGCGCATACAATCGGATCGAGTCCGACGCGAAGGGGTTCCTCTGAGCCTGAAATCATGGAGAACATCGCATATTGGAGATTGACTGCAGCATCGAGAGCCTCCAAGGCGGAGTGGATATTAGCGTAATAATAGGCTGAATGACGGATTATTTGGCCCCAAGGGATTCCAATGCGGCCATTGTTTTCCGCATCAGTCGTGCGATAGACAACCAACTTTGGCGCTTTGTCAAACAGCTCTATGGGCGGAAGATTTGTTGCGTCGGCGCTTACATGCAGGTAACGCAACGAATTGAAGGAGTCACGAAGAGGGCAGAGGCCGACCATCTTCGACGGGGACAAAGTGAGTGATAGGGATCTGATACGGGAGGAGGCTTGTCCCAGCAGGGTTACAACCAATGAGGGAAGTGGCTGATTATCGCGATAGGCGGAGACGGAATGGATTTTGACGTCCAGCTCAGCGTGAGCACTACGGTTTATACGGCGAATGAGACTCCGGGCTCCGCGTGAATTGGCGGTTTGGAAGTCGGCGGGTTGCGGGTCGAAGCAAATTCGAGACCAAAGCGTAGGAGATTGGAGTACGACACGCCTCCATCGTTTGCAGACGAGCCCAAAGTCATCGAGCTCAGCGTCTTCTACAGGCTTGTTTGGGGATGGATGTCTGTGTGGAAATGGCAATAATATCGTTATCCTCAGGATATTAGTTAGGAGGTCGTCGGGAAGTCGTCTAATCGGCGCCTTGATTCTGCTCCTACAATCGAGCGCGCGCGACAGCATGTTATGGTGCTCGTCCAAACGGCGTATTTCTCCCTCTACCTTGTCCAACTCAAGGCGGAGGGCGTTCCGGAGCTGCATAAGCTTTTGTGACGCATGTTTCGTCGGCTGAATCTGTGACTGCAGGTTGGGTATGCTGCCGTTGATAACGTCCTCATCATCGCTGGTCGGACAGTCATTCCCGCTAGCAACATGACGAAGAGAGGGATGACTGTCGATGGCATCGGGAAAGGCCAATGGAAGATGCCAGTCGGGACCAAGGTGGTTTGGGCACGGACAGCTCGCCCCGTCACAGGACATCCATCTGTCTTCTAAGGCTAATACAAAACATATATGAGTCCTATGATAACACTCACTATCTTTTTACTCACAGAAGGGCATGAGGATGAGACCTTCGTCGTCGAAAGAAAAGCTATGAAAGGGGCGACGATTCAGATCTGAGATGTCGCCCGTTTTACCACGCCTCGTTCGAGTCTTCCTTCCGGACGGTATTACCCAAGTGTCGCTTCGCGTCGTAAAGACTGAGACGGTGCTCGAGGCAAAGAGCAAACGAAGACCGAAAACGACACTGTACTTATCTTTTAGAGTGGAGAATATGCACTGTGAAGAGCAAAACACTGCAAAAAATATGAGATCGATTGCCAATCAGTTCTATGGGCACAATGACCAGAAACGAGCTTACGCCGCCACTGGTGAGCGTGGTGAAAAGGGAAGGTCGATCAATGCACGTGGCCGTTTTTCATTTCTCCTCATTGCCCGAGGTCGTATACGCTCCTCCCAAACGAAGCCTGAGTTGGCCTCGTGAAGCTCGAAAGCTCATGAACTCCTTCTTCAGCTCGGGCATTTGACTGGTCGTCGCTCCAGTGGTGAGGCCGTTTAGTTCCCATATATTTCCTAACAAGCGCAGACAAGATGGTTGCGGTTCGTCCCCACAACGACGGTCATTAGTGGTTTGTCTTAATCTCCGAGTCGCATACGTCTGATTTCACGGATTTGGCACGCCTCCCTGAAAGGCTTATTAAAATGCTAGCGCGCTTGAGGACCTCACCACTGGAGGATTTGATATGGTATTTCGATGTGGGAGGAACGATATTCTCACTGTGCTCTGCGTATCCTGATCAATACTGAGAGTTCGATATCGAAGCGATGAACACTCAAATGTCAAATAGGCAGTCTCGGCCAAGTCAGCGACCAAGACAAGTGTGCTTTGATACCCACGATAGCCTTCATGAGGCCAGCAGCGACAGAAGCTATCAACCCGAGGAGACCGTTTTCAGCGTACTTATTTAAACCAAGGAAAGTGAACCTCACCCTCCATCCCCTCGAATATGCCGATTCTCGAAATCACCACCAACGTCAAGGTAAGACCGTATTCCAGGGCTCCGCCCTCGAGCGTACTATTGTTGTGAATACGAGGAATCACGTAGCGCAGAGTACTGATACACCCGTATGAGACTGTTGCAAATGATACTGAGTTCGTTCACTTCAAAGGATGATGAGTATTTGAGAGAGAATTCGATTAAGACTCTGATTCAGGTGACTACGGAAGTAGTCCTACTTTCACACTTCACACACAAGATAAGTCAAACAAGAGGGTAAGATTAGGTGATTCTGAATACTACAAACCAAGTATTTATACAACTGAAGGTCTCGAAGATTCTACGTAAGAGTCATAATCGAAAAGGGAAAGAACATACGCGAAGGAGGGAGAAAGTACGGACTTGTGCTATCTAATCTAGGAACATATCGGATATCCACAACATAGCCCCCCAGTCCGTAGTTGCGAACGTAAAGAAATCAGTACTAAGAACTAAAAAGAAGCGAGGATTCAGAAAAAGCGGGGTCCGAAGTAACAGTCTTTGATGGTGTGGGTCGAATGATTGCAGCGTCCACACTAGATAAGAGAAAATCCACGGAAGGATAGAAGTGCGGGAAAAGAGGATCGTAAGGAAACGAATCAAGCGGAGACAGTGGCGTACTAACCTTCTCGTAGTAACCCCTCCCAGCGACCGGCGTCTTGCGAATGACAGCGTAACTGTCATCGACGTGGTAATGCTTGACCAACTGCTCCGGACTCAAACCCTTCGATGAAGCGATGGTGCGAACAACATCAGGAGCGACCCTCTGCAGGAATTCGATCCAAGATAACCCAAAAGCCGCACCCCAATTGACACGAGCCTCTAATCCCAACCCAATGCTAACGCGTACCTGCTGTGCCAGCCACCAAAGGCACCTCTTCAACGCTAGCTGGAAACTAGCGAAGTGACCTTCTATGTCCTCGAAGGTCTGGAAACGACGCTTCATCATCTCGTCGGGAAACGAGACTAGTCGATCGACAAAGACGTTGTGGAGAGAGGTGAAATCGACCTCGTGACCGACGTCGTCACGGGGAAAGAAGACGCGATGCGCGGAAGTAATGGACTGCTGACAAGTAGCATCGGAAATGACCTTGAGCAAGAACTTGATGCTCGTGCGCACGGTAACAGCGAGCGGATAGTGATATCCGTAGAGAACAGGCCCGTCATGTTCGGCAACATGGGCCATGACGGAATCGTTGGTAAAGGGGTTGAGAAGGGATCTGAACGCGGATTGGATAGCGGCGCGCATGGACGGGTGGCGGTACACGCCTAGGAGATGAGCGACGACGTTGGGCAGGTTGGAAACCGTGAAAGGAATAAGCGTGGATTGAATGTTGGACATATTGACGAACGATGAGTGTGCAACGGCGCGGTAGATAACAGATGTGAGTGATGAAGAGTGTTTTAATGGATGTAGTTGTCGTGGCTGCTTAAATAGTCGTTAATGAAAGGAATCTGTGTGCTGTACAAGGCGGAATGGAACAGAAATAACTCGAACATTCAGACGCGACGCGTGAAGTGCTGCGTCGGTTAAGCTTCATCGGAAATGAAAGTTGACGTCGGCGGCGCTGATGCAGCTGGGTCAACACAAAGAGACCCCTCGCTAATAGCACCTTCCTGCTTGCCCTGTGACCACTGCTGTAAGATTTCTGGCGCGTTCCCGAGTTGGTTCTTTGTCATCCACTGATCGTGGCTTGATGGGAAACCTTTGAAGTGTACCTTGTACTTCTTGATTCGCCGATGCTTACCAGGGGCCTTGAACATTCTTTCTGCAACAATGTATTCAACTTCCTCTTCCGGAAGCTCATCGAAGTCAGCGCGATTCATCCTCCGAGTAGGACGGACTCCGAATTCCGGTGGCGAGGCACTGTACTTCTCCAGATGTGCAATATTGATGATTGGATGCATCTTGTACGATTCCGGTAGGCGAAGCTGGTAAGTGACCGGTCCAAGCTTTCGGCTGATCTCAAAGGGTCCATCGTATTTCATCAGGAGTTTCTGACCGCGACCTTTCTCCTTGCGAAGCATGTCCAGAGAGTGTGGGTTAATGACCACGAGGTCACCTTCTTCGAATTCAGTCAGTAGTCTGCCGTTGTTGTAGTTCTTCTCCTGGAATGCACGACTGATCATCAATGCATCTCGTGCGAGAGTCCGTTCAGCTTCAAACTGTTCAACCATGTCGACAGCGCGGTCGTCCTCATGTTCTAGATGGATATCATCAGGCTTACCCCCCCGTGTCACAGAATCTCCTAGAAAACGTGGTATGAATTTGGGATTAGCGAGTAATGTAGATTCCGTGACAGGAGTATACCCGTAGAGTAAGTATGCCGGCGCTTGACCCATACTAGAGTGTGGCGTAGTATTGTAGGACAATGCAAAACCATCTAGATAATCCGACCAGTCGTCGCGTGATGGGCTGACATAACACCGCAGTGCAATTTCCAGGGTTTGGTTCAGTATTTCGGACTGACCGTCGGCCTTGGGGTTGTGGGAGGTCGTAAGAGCACGTTTCATTCCCATCAGCGCACATGTCTCCTTCCAGAATCCATTTCGCCATCGAGAGTCGCGATCTGTGATGATTTGAGCTGGAATGCCGTACTTGCTGATAACGTGGTGGTGAAATAGTCGCGCGGTCTCGGTATCATTGATAGTTGTCTGACAGGGTATGAAAATACCGAATTTAGTCAGTTTATCGACGATGACCAGAATGTTATCATACCCGTTTGATAATGGCAGCTCCGGTATGAAGTCCATAGTGACTACTTCGAACGGTCGTGTCGGGACAGGAATGGGTTGTAGAAGTCCAACGGGACCATGCCGTCGAGGTTTGGCTTTCTGGCAAATATCGCAAGTTTCCACAAAACGTTTGAGGTCGCGTGACATACCAGGCCAATAGTGTGAAGTGGCAAGTCGGTTATAACACCGATGGTATCCGGCGTGTGCTGATTCGGTGAGCGAGTTATGAACATCGTTCATCACCTCAATGCGTAAAGACCGAGGCACACATAGTCGATTGTTCCCATTTGCATCCTCGAAGTAGATCAGGCCATCGTTAGAATAGTAATACTGAGGGAATTTGGAAGCCAGATGAGTTGTTGGACCTTGTCGTGACAGAATGACTTCTCGGAAATGAGGATCTTCATCGTAGGCCTTATGCCATCGATCGAGTTCGTCGCTGTCGAATCCAATCAGCAGGTTATAACACTGTGCAAGTTGGACCGAGGAATGAGGATTTTGTGAATTGATAAACTCTTCGAGTTTAAAGTATGCCGGGTCTTCGTCGCTGCAACGTTCGGAATGGACAAGCTTAGACCCAACCGTGAGCAGCTTCTCCTCGAATTTCTCCCCGAGTTCCTCGAACATGTTCTTCATTGGATCTTCCGATGGAGTAGCAAGGAGATTTACAGAGGGCAACTTGTCGGAAACGGGTCCTGATTCGGGAGGAAGACGGCGTCGAAGGCGAGAGATGGGATCCACATTGGAATGAACGCGACCTGCCCGGTGAATAATATGCAGATCTGGGTATGCTGCGAAAGTGGTTCCCCAGGTGAGTAACCGGCGGTTAACGTTCTGAAAGGTCTTACTCCAGGTTAGAGCAGCATGGTCGGTGACGGCGAGCACCCGTTCGCCTTCGATGAGAGCTTGAAATTTAATCAAAGCTTCTCGAAGGGCTAGCGCTTCACGTTCCGTCGGAGAGTAGTTCCGTTCCGGGGATTTTAGAACTCGCGACCAATAATTAACTACGCGTTCGACATATACCTCGGTGTCCTCTAGTGTTGCAGCCCATTGACCTGGTGCTGGAACATCGTTAAACTCTTTGGAAAGGGTCGGGACTAGTGATGGAACGGGTTCACCTTTCTCGTATGCATTCTTCAATTTGTCGTACATGCGAGTACCCTTCAGGTCCTTGACTTTTATCGGCTGCACTTGCTGAAGAATGCCGGCGAGCCCATAATCGCATGCGTCGGTGTATAGTCGGTACGGGTGTCCACGACGAGCATATCCGCGGACAGGCGCGTTCGCTAAAACTTGCTTGCATAGGCTAAAGGCTTCATCGTGAAGATCGGTCCAGTTCCAGGGATTGTCCTTCTTCAGGAGCTGAAAAAGCGGACGAGCAATCCATGAGTAGAATGGAATATATGAGGAAAAGTATACCATCATGCCGAGGAAGACGTGTAACTCCTGGCGGTTTCGCGGAGTCTCTAGCATCATAATTGCCTCAACCTTCTCCTTATGGGTGGACATGCCCAAACGAGAAACTTTCTGGCCCAGTAGCAATAAGGATTGATAGGCAAAATGACATTTGGGCAAGGATAGCGTGATTCCCGAAGCTGCGATAGCTTGAAGAACTTGTTCCACATGCTTGAGGTGCTCCTCGAAGGTGGTGGAAAATATGACGATATCGTCAATGTAGACCAGGGCGAATATCCATAGGTACGGAGCTAAGATGTTCTGCATGACGCGTTGAAATACGGCAGGACCATTGCGATAGCCAAACGGCATACGTGCGAATTGCCAGAGGCCGCGGTGGGTACGGAAGGCGAGTTGCGGACGCGATTCAGGATGCATAATCAGCTGCGTAAATCCTGACAAGGCGTCAAGCGTGGTCAACCATTGAGAGCCGGATAGAGCATGCATAATGTCGTCTTGCTTGGGAAGTGGAAATTCATCGGGTACAACCATGGCATTCAGCTTGCGATAATCAACAACCATGCGAGGTTTATTGTTACGATAGACGATAAAAGTAGGGGCAGCCCACGGGCTCTGCGACGGCTCGATAACTCCCAGTTGTATCCAAGAGTCCATTTGCTTGTCCATGACCTCTCTATTCGCTGGTGAGACGGGAAAAGGTGGTAAAGAAACGGGTTGCGCACCCGGCTTCAGCGTGATCTCAACACGAACGTCATGCGTGCCCAAACGACCGTCTAATCCAAAGGCGTCCTGGTTCCGTAATAGTAATTGTTCTACCTGACGGCGTTGTTCAGGTAGCAGATCGGGATTCACATCGAGTTCCTCCAAAAGCTTTGATGAGGGGACCGAGTCGAAGGACACTTCAGAAGTCTTGGGACCGCCTTCTACTGGATCCTGAGCTGAAGGGTCGTCCGGTTCGAACGCGTTCCGCTGAGCCTTGGAAGTGATATTAGTTTGACAACGAATAGCATGGGAGTCGGAGGGAAAGTAAAATTGATCCGATTGATCATCGGGTGCCTTGACACTTCTCTCTCTCACCATCATCCTCACCAGGTTGGCATGCAATTCTCGTTGTCGCGCTGCCTCTGGGTGACTGCCACGCCGGTCTAACCAGTTCCTAGGATTTCTTGCAATGCCTAGAATTTCGTTATCGCTGACAGTGACCGGAGCGTCAGAAAAGTTAGAGACGTGGAGGAACGGGTCTTCCAGGAATATGAGTGAATCGGGTGAGCCGTATACTTGTGTCCCATTACTGCTCTGTTGTATGTTCTTCTCCACGAAGACGCTGGTGCACCCCGGAGGAGAATTGACGTGAACGGGAATCTTGACACAGCTCTCAGCTGGAATAATTACTCGTCGGGCTGCTCTGACCTCGCCGTTACGGAACAGGCGATTTCTCCGTTGACGGGTGTTCTTGGCTCGCTTGTGTGCTATGGCACGGTATATCCGCGACGACTGACCCTTCTTTAGGACCTGTACCTTGAACGCGTGGCCCCATTCATCCTGGAAGGACGGAGACGTGGAGCTTTCCAGTTGTATCTGTCGTCCGGTATCTCCGAATTGAAGGAAACACTTACCTTCGGCGCGAATAATGGAGAGGGAATACTGATCAGAGAAGTCGTTACCAAGGATAAGAGGTGTAGTCATTCCGTTTACTACATACGCGTCAACGTTAAGACTAACGGGGCCTTTATCTGTTTCAAAGTACAGGTCCATATTCACGTAGCCTGTGATTGTCGAGCGACCTGTGACCTGAATAAGATTGATTTTCTGGCCCGCACGAACCTTAGGATGCGAAGTGAGCTGACGGAGCGTCGCCTGCGAAATCAGCGTGATGTCTGAGCCGGAATCGATGATAACTTCACGGACGTCCTGATGGATCCCATTGATGCCTACCATGGTCTTGGTAGCTTTACTTCCTAGGAAGGTGCATCCTGAGGGTCGTTCCATGAGCTTCTTCATCGCGAGAAGTGGCCGGGCAGGGTGTGCTGTACTATCCCCCCGAGCGGTGTAGGAAACGGTGTTAAGCTCTCGTGCGAGTCGACGGCGAGTGTGCCTGTTAAGAGTCGACTTCTCCTTGAAAGGCGCGCACGACTTATTGGATTCAATTCGGAAGGCCGAAACTGATGGCGGTAAGAACTGATTATTAGCTGGAGGATCTAACACTGAAAAACTCCCTCCTAGTTCGAGAGCCTTGTCTGGTGGCTCGGGATCCGGCTGTGTCAGAATGACCGGATCGTCTATCGACTGGAGGGGATTCAAAAATCCTGTTCTTCATCTCCGCTGTCACAGGAATAGAAGAGATCGTCATAATCATCCTGTGCTTGAAGCGCGTCATTCGCAGTCTGCGTTAATCGAGTACGAGCCGTCTTCATGCCCTGATGATGGTGCTTACATTCAGGATCCCAGTGCATTTCACTTCCGCAATGTCGGCACGGCCGGGCTCCTGCCTCCTTGGGAGTACGCTTTCGTTTGGTCACATTCGCGTCGTCCTTAGGAAATGAAGGAGGTGGCATGTTCGAGGACCAACCGACAAGATTGACACGTGCTGAATTGTCAAAACGGCGGTAAGAGGAACCTGGCGTGTAAGTCGACTTCTCGATTGGCTTCGAAAGTGCTAATAAAGCATCCTCGTGATAGCGAATTGAATCTTGGAACTCAACAGTGTCCTTATAGTACTGCGTGGTTAGGATCGTGTTCCAGGACTCCGGTGCCCCTGCCATTATTTCGCTAATGGCCTCAGAATCAGTGAGTTCCCACGAGATATCCAAAAGCTCCATCTTTCG
The DNA here is from genome assembly GCA_036872995.1 of Hymenopellis raphanipes. Lineage (NCBI taxonomy): Eukaryota > Fungi > Basidiomycota > Agaricomycetes > Agaricales > Physalacriaceae > Hymenopellis > Hymenopellis raphanipes. The sequence goes on from JAYMDG010000013.1 coordinate 293,686, forward strand.
AATGAAATATTCACTAGGCGTCTCGTGTGAGTGTCCGGCCTCACGGTAACGGGCGCGCATGGCTCTAGACTTCTGCTGCTCCCACCATTTCCTGTTCATATAGTAATTGGCTATAGTTGAACGTAGTGCGTCCCAGTTCACTTCGATGGCGCGACGCTTACCGAGAGGCAAGGAATAATACCAGGAGTCTGCCGCACCGGTGAGCCGTTTGGGAATAGCGCGACCCAACTGCTGATTTAGGACGCCTCCCTGTTTGGACAAGTCGTCCACTTTGCGGAGCCAGTGCACGATGGTGTTGGTGTTTCCATCCCACGAAGGTATGTCTGATAGCTTCAGCTTCTGATCGATCTGAGGGATCATCGAAATAGGCGGAGCTGCAGCGGGAGCTGGAGCGGCTGCAGCCTGGTTGCTGGGACGTGCCCCACGAGGAGGTATTGGTGGAGGAATTCCGCTATTTCCACGACGTCCGGGACCGTTTCCGTCATCCGAATCGCTTGAATTCCCGCCATTGGGATCACCGGGATTTGGAGCAGCTGCAAAGGATCGTCGAGCGCTACGGCCTGTAGTGGCTGGAATGGAATTGTTGACGGGAGAACGCCTAGTAGGAAGGTAGGCTGCCCGATCGTTGAACGCGACTGACGCTCGCTCTGACGTGCGGCGCGAAGGATCCGCCAGGCGTCCTGAAGTGGCGTTACGGCGCATGGAACTAAGTGAAGGTAAATCATCCGCATCCCGCTGCTCTTTAGAACGCTGAAGCATAGTCGATAGATGAGAAAACTCGGGGCGCTTCAACTTGCCGGTGTCCCAGTCATGGCATGAGTCAAGCTGGCAGAGGAAATCTTCGACGAGAGCCCTGAAGAAAACACATCCGATCTCAAAGTCGTTCTCATCAAAGAAATCATTAATTCCTTCTGCAAAGATTGTCCAGTCGGGAAATATAATGGATGCCGCAATGCCTCGCTTGCGAATGGAAGGTAACGCGATCTCCAGACGAGCATCCAACATTTCAATAACCCGCGCATAGAAGTCTGCATGCAGGCGAAAGTACTCCTTGCCATCTTCTCGGCGCGCGCTGATGACGTGCTCGAACATGTCTTCCAAGGCTCGAAATTCCTCACGGAAGGTTCCTGTGTACTGACTCTTAGACACGGTGCGTCCGTTCGTAATATCAAACCTGACACAGTCACGAATGATGTCTAGAGCCTTCATACGGCGACTCAAGACGTTAGCGAAAGAAGAAGTAATCAACCGGTAAGCCGGCACATTCGTTGTAAACTCCATCTTGACTTCTTCGACTTGGACAGTTTCGTCGAGCTCGTTAATATGGATTCCAGGAACAGGGTTCTCCAGTTCGCCATTGTGGCGATGAATACTGACTTCGCTTTCGACGTCATCGCCCTCGAGGTCTGTTGCGAAGTTCGACGGAACTGAGGCTGACTGCCTAGCTGCCCGAGAAGGAGAGTCGGGGCCTTGAGGAGGAGTCGGCGATCGCCGGGGCTGCGGTTGTGACTGAGGCCGCGTCTGTGTCTGAGAGCGCGCTGGAACTGAATCACGCACATCATTGCCGAAGGTCCTGTTGAATAGGTTGGCTACAGGGCGTCTAGTGCCTGTGCTGACTGAGTCGGTCATACTGCTCAGAGACGAGTGGCGAGTGGCGAGTGGCGAGTGGCGAGTACGGTGTGTATTGAAAGATGGGAATCTCGATGAAAGGATGGGATCCGTGCGAGTACGCGGTACGTACAGTTGGCGCGAAATGTGGGAATCTGAATATACTCACGAACAATCCTTTAGAGCAAAAACACAATGTGTCCACCAATGTTGTGAATACGAGGAATCACGTAGCGCAGAGTACTGATACACCCGTATGAGACTGTTGCAAATGATACTGAGTTCGTTCACTTCAAAGGATGATGAGTATTTGAGAGAGAATTCGATTAAGACTCTGATTCAGGTGACTACGGAAGTAGTCCTACTTTCACACTTCACACACAAGATAAGTCAAACAAGAGGGTAAGATTAGGTGATTCTGAATACTACAAACCAAGTATTTATACAACTGAAGGTCTCGAAGATTCTACGTAAGAGTCATAATCGAAAAGGGAAAGAACATACGCGAAGGAGGGAGAAAGTACGGACTTGTGCTATCTAATCTAGGAACATATCGGATATCCACAACAACTATTCAATTGCCTCCAGGTCCGCGATGAGAAGGTGTTCACTGCTGCCTTGGCCCAGGTATCCTCTCCCACGCCAACCTCACGCGTAGCCTGATTCGTGGCTTGTAGAAGGGTATCGATGTCCTCGGCATGGACAAGTACTGGACCGTCATGTATAAGTATGATGAGAGTATGATTTTTGGCGGTACCCACGCGCCGGCGTTTTACATGACCATTGTACGCGTTGAACTCGGATGTCCGGTTTACCGTTGACTTACGGACCTCGTCAGCTCACCGTCTTGGATCTGCCCACGTCCAATAATGCTGGGTATAGCAAGGAATTTTTCGCGTTCGTTGGAAAGGAACTGGGTATTCCCCATGACCGGGGGTATATGTACGTTGAAAGTTTGTTTCCGAGTCAGTGGTTTTGTTGAATGTTTGGTAGTATTTTTAATGATCCTGGACCGGATCGTCTCGGGCATAAGAGCACGACGTTTGATGTGTTGTTGAAGGAGATGGGGAAGTAAGTGCGAATAAGCGCGCGCCTGAATTACCCATTTGATTGAATGTAATGGCACGTTTATAACATAGTAGATCGTTGATCTGTGTCAGCACGAAGAGCATCTAGAGGGTACAAGCAGTGCGTGCGGCTATTGCGCGCGAACCGGCTGAGCAACAAGCGTGAGGGAGAACATACACCGACAATTGCAATGGCAATGAACTTTGCGATGGCGAAAAGTAGGTAAGAGGCGAATGGCCGTGTAAACTCCGGTGGGCTCGGCCGAAATCCATGCACTCCTTTGGGCGAAAGCAATTGAGTATAGGACACGGAGAGAGAGAAGAATCGCGGTGTACATAACTCTGGAGACACCCGAGCACAGTAGAACGGACCTTGAACAAAAGAGCACGCGTTGGGACGGAAGGTAAGACTAAGACGTAAACGTTTTGACAGCTAGAAACAGCAAGGACAAAGGAACCGCCTATCGAGGCAGTCATCACGAGCGTCCGATGGCAGGGAGTGCAAGAAGAGCTGTATTTGACCAGCGTGATTGCCGCTGAAGAAACGCTACTCCAGGACATGCAGGACCCGAGAACGAGATATTTTTTCAAAGTTCAAAGAACCAAAAAGAAATCGGGATGACCATTTTCGATGCAAGGAGCAAGGCAGGAAGAGATGCCGTCGGCATTGCGGTCCAGTCACGATGTTCGCGTACGTCACTGTAACGCTCAACGCTCCTTTCCACACCATGAAACCGCCTTCGACGGCGACGGCGGCGAGCCCAACGAAAAGGATGACCACGACCACTACGACGGTGGTGCAAAAATGGCCAACCTTATCTCGAATACGGTACTTAGGCCCTTAGGCTGGGAGCATTGTCTTTGTCCGCCAAGCATCACCAGGCTCACCTAGCGATTAAAGCGACCGGACAATTGAGGTTTTTTGTCTCTATCGGCTGGAACTATAAGAGCACAGCGATGGTCCAAGTTTTCCATATCATCATCAAATGTGCGTTCTCCATTTCTCTGGCGCGCGATACAGATCTAACTTGTCCGCAACCGTATAGATGCCTGCAGAGCAATATTCCTACAGACCCGTTTCTAGTGCTACTAGGGTACGTTCTGCTTTTATCCCTCCTGCGTTGGGCTCATGCAGTCGATTTAGAAACGCCACTATTGGAAGCCATATATACGGCGCCACAGTCGCACAGCTCGTGTATGTCGTCCGTACTGATGTTGACCTATGCCAGCTGACGTCTGTAGTCACTGCCTAGTTTTCCCTTCGACTTTGCCCAACCCCCAGCTCGAAATTTTGCGCCGCAACCCGATGCCAGCGTGGACGAGTTGGAGAATAGGCTGCGACGAATGAGCCTGAAACAGGCCGAGGTTGCAGATTCGCAGAATGCGAGATTTGTCATAATGGAGACGAGGTTGGAGAAGGAGAGAAGGCAATTTGAACCCGAAAACCGAGAGGTGTGTTTATCCGTTTATTCGCATCCTGCAGTGCTAATCATTTCGTTTAGCTTAAAAGTCGTGTGTGGGCTGCGGAGCATAATGCCGCTGAAACTCTTCGTCGCAATGAGGATTTGGAGATGCAAATTGAAGACCTCGACAGGGCGCTCGCAGACACAGTCAAGCTAATCGCACAGCACGTCAACCTTCAGGACGCTCGCATTGCGCGTAGGGATCAAGTCATTGGAGAGCAGGATAGCTATATTGCGAGCCTTCAAGAGGACGCGCGCTATATTATACAGCAAAGGGACGAGGAGATTGCGTCGTTGAAGGCTTCCTCTGCTGCGTATTTCGCCTCGTTGCCCGCGACGTCTTCACCGGAAGCCGTGCACGCTCCATACCCCTCCAATCCGGGCAATACCCTTTTCCACAATCCTCCCACGACGAACAGTACGGTCCTCCCCGTTCCCAATTCGCCCACTACCACCACGCCCGGCTTTCCCTCAGCAATATGTCTACCAAGGCGACGACTCTCACCGGCTACAATACTATCATGGTTATGCCCAGCCCGCCTATCCTTCCCACACTACTCCTATTCAGGATGTGTCCATGGACTAATGGGAGGTTTTTTGTGTTGATGGGGCACGAGAGACGCGACGACATCGACGTCCTCGAGGTTGCCGGAATACCATACAGCTCGCGAGAATTGAACGACTCCCTTCGTTGTATCCGTCTTCCCTTTTTGACCCCGTCACCTACAAACGAGACTCGTCGCAAGTAAACACCAGAGACTTGACGACGTTCCGAATTTTGGAGTAGGGCAGGTCGCCCTCACAGGTCGTCAGAATACCATCCGAGTTTTTGACTCGAGCAACTCGCTTTCGTATTTATCTTGCAGTTCCTTCACCCGTCCGCTCATCCATCTGCCTGGTCCCGCATCCGAATCACCACCGCCTGACGTTATCGCACCGACACCCGAGGGACTTGACGACGCTCCAGCTACTGGGCAGGGCATAGATACGCCCTTCCAGGTCGTCAGAATACCACTTGAGTCTTTGATGATTCGATAAACTTTCCCTCTTGTGTCGATGTCTTCCGTTCGTGTGTTCCTCTTGGCGATGTGTACCTTCAGTGTCGTTGCCACTTCCTAATCTTCTGTGGATGTTTTCTTTGTCGTGTACCATTTTACTCCCAGGTCGACGTGTGCTTTCAGTTTCGTTCCTCTACCTTGATATCTGCTCTCGCTCCCTGTGATGATTATTGATACATATATTTCGGACTTGCCTGTGTCTACTTTGTACGTCTTGCTGTGTTTTGTTGTCTTGTTTAGCTGTCTGTCTTGTTCTCTCTACCTTTGCTGTGGTTATGTTGTCTAGTTGTGCTTTTATGTGTATCTTGCTGTGTTTGATATCGCGTTTCTGCTTGGAGTTTTGGTTCAGAAACATATAGATATCCGGCGCGGATGCGGGGTCGGCTGCCTTGGTGTTTCCGTATTCTTTGGAGAAGGATCATAAGTGGGACAGCCTTCAACGGGACTCCATTTACTATTAGGTCGAATCCTATTGCGGCAGAACTTCGGAAACACAGGTAAGCATTGGCGCCCTTTTTTGAACGTCTCTTGATGTCAGAAGGACGCCCTGCCAGCATCGTTTCCGCTTCTCTGACACCGTGGACAGATCGTCGAACGGTCTGTATCGCAGTGTATTTTGGTAAGCATGTTTTGATCCGCCTCGATTGGAACTTCCTTGGATATTCTGCTGCAGTTTTCTTTTGTGTGTGGTTGTCTGGTCGAGCGGATAACCTACATATGTACCAGATAGACATCGCGCATTATTACTGTTGTTTTGTTTTTGTGCTTCCATTGGGGATTCAGGGCACAGTCTAGCTTCGTCGTGTCTTTTCTTTTGCCTTCCACCATGCCACCAGGACCGTTGATGAATCTGCATCGTGCCAGTGGCGAGTTGGTCAAGCGGCTAGCTATTGATAAAATGTGGGCAATGTAGGTTTTTTAGACTCCTCTTCAGAGTCCGATTGTTTTGTTCTACGCTCCTATTGCCTTGGCCGCGACGTCGCTTTGGAGCCTGAGGAATTCTAGGTCTTCACCGCTGCCACTGGGACTGCCTCGCGTAGAAACCATATGCATTACGTCCCCATGCACTTCTCCCCCCTCTTCATTTCGCAAGGAATGACAACTTTTTGAGTGATTCGTGAAGGAAAGTCTTTCCTCCACATGAAACGTCTCAGTGTCCTTGTCGCAGTTTGTGAACGTGGTCATGCTGTATGAGCACTAGTCTAACGGATGAACTAGATGTTCATGCCAGACGTGGTCAGTGCCTTTTTTTGAGCGGGAAAGAGTGGACCCATTACCTTCTTCACATGATGCCTGTCTTTTAACTGTGACCACTGTGCTTAGCTACGGACGACGTACTGATCCATGCTTCAAAGTACTTACAGGGCCTTATTACAAGCCTATGTAGCTCACCTGGAACTCCGCCCGCTTCAAATTTGCACACATTTTTGCTCTACATCGCTCGGCCTTATCGTTTCCTTGGTTTATCCTTCTCGAAGCTTTTGTCGAGGGCGTCTGGTCCACCGGATCGGCGACGTACTCTTTGATCCTTAGGAAAATAGAAAATTTTGATGATTTCCTGTAGTTGGGAGGCTCGTGTCTTGTCTTTCCCTAGGTCCCACTTGAAACGAACGTATACACCTGGAAATTGGACTGAGGGAGTGGCAGCTCGTTGGTCAAGCGGCTAGCTGTGATGATCGATTCTACCGTCTACATTTTTCCTTCAGGACTTGACTAATCTACTTTGCTGAGGTGAATGAACCAGGACGATTCTTATCTTTCTTGACCTGCAGGCATGCCGACGGAAGCCTCTTTCGCTTACCGGCTATGAGGCTCGTAAGGCATCGCGGAGAACTAGCCACTTCTTTTGGTCGGCCCACGAAAGAGCCAGCAGTGGCTATTTCTATTGCGTCTGGTGCACGTTAAGGCTTTGCCTTGCACCTTACTTGTCCATGAGTAATGATAACTTGAAGGTTGATGTTGTTAATTCAATCGACTACTTGAGAGAACGAGGTCAAGCAGCAAGGCAGGAAAAGATGCCGTCGGCATCTGGCGCCGAGTCACGAGTGTCACTGTAACGCTCAACGCGCTTTTTCCTTCCATCACCATGCAACCGCCTTCGACGACGACGGCGAGCTTGCCAGCAAGAACGACCACGACCACGATGACTGTGACCCAAAAATGGCCGACCTTGTCCCAATTATGGTACTCCTCGTCCCATGGCGGGAGGATTGTCTTTGTCCGCCAAGCATCAGCAGGCTCGCGTAGCAATCAAAGCAACCGGACAATTGAGGTTTTTGTCTCTATCGGCTGGAAGTATAAGAGCACAGCGATGGTCCAAGTTTTCTATATCATCACTAAATGTGCGTTCTCCATTCTCTGGCACGCGACGCAGATCTAACTTGTCCACAATCGTTTAGATGCCTGCAGAGCGCTATGCGTACAGACCCGCTACCCGTACTACCAGGGTACTAGCTGCTTTCCTTCGACCTGGGTTTGGCTCATGCAGTTTATTTAGAAACGCCAATATTGGAAGCCATATATACGGCGCCACAGTCACACGGCTTGTGTATGTCATACGTGCCCGTGTTGACCTATGCCAGCTGACGTCTGTAGTCGCTGCCTATTTTCGCCTTCGACTTTACCCAAGCCCCAACTCGAAACTTTGCGTCCCAACCCGATGTCAGCGTTGACGAGTTGGAGAAGAGGCTGCGAGGGATGAGCTTGAAGCAGGCTAAGGCTGCAGATGCGAGATTTGTTATAATGGAAAGGAGGCTCGCTGAGGAGAGGAGGAAGTTTGAAAATGAGCAAAGACAATTTGAAGCTGAAAAGCGAGAGGTGTGTTTATCCATTTATTCGCATTCTGCAGCGCTAACCTTTTCGTTTAGCTTCAAATCCGTGTGCGGATTGCGGAGCGTAAGGCCGCTGAAACTCTTCGGCGCAATGACGACTTGGAGATGGAAATTGAAGAGCTCGACAGGGCACTCGCAGACGCAGTCAAGTTGATCGCTCAGCGCGTCAGTCTTCAGGACGCCCGCATCGCCCGTAGGGATCAAATCATTGCAGAGCAGGATAGCCATATTGCAAGCCTTAAAGAGGACACGCGCTCTATTATACAGCAGAAGGACCAAGAGCTTGCGGCGTTGAAGGCTTCCTCTGCCGCGTATTTCGCCTCGTTGCCGGCGCCGTCTGCACCGGAAGCCGTGCACGCTCCATACCCCCTCCAATCCGGGCAATACCCTTTTCAACAATCCTCCCACGACGAACAGTACGGTCCTCCCCGTTCCCAATTCGCCCACTACCACCACGCGCCGGCTTACCCTCAGCACTATGTTTATTCTGCCTACCAAGGCGACGACTACCCCCAGCCACAATCTTACCATGGTTATGTGCAGCCCACCTATCCTTATCAGAGTACTCCCATTGAGGATGTGTCCATGGACTAAATGGAGGTTTGCGTTGCCTGGTATTAGGGAGGGGTGGGGCACGAGAGACGCGACGACACCGATGTCCTCGAGGTCCCCGGAATACCATCCGGGTCGCGAGACTTGATCGACTCGCTTTCCCGCATCCATCTTCCCTTTTTTGACGCTCGGCACTACGAACGGAACTCGACGCAAGGAAACACCGGGGAGCGAGTCGGGACCTGGTGGATGTGCTGACGAACGCGATCGTCGTCCATAATCACTGCCATCATCGAAAAAGAAGACGCTTACCGCTGGGCTTGGACGCCGCATAGCTCGTCAGGATGAAGACAATTAGGGACTAGGAGAAGGAGCATAGGAGACTTGTCGATGCCCCAAAGTGTGGGTAGGACGCCAATAGGACGCCGACTTCCTCGTGTATGTGGTCCGTAGTACCAGTGTTGGTCTATCCAAACTGACGCCTGCAGTCAACACCGGTTTTACCGTTCGACTTTACCAAGCGCCAACTGGAAAGTTCGCGTCCCATCCCGATGTTAGCGTCGACGAGTTGAAGAATGGGCTGCGCAGGATGAGTTTGACATCAGCCCATAATGCGGACGCTGGCATGCGAAATACTCGACGCTTGTCGAGGAGAGGAGGCAATTTGAGGGAGAAAACGCGCTTTGAGGCGGAGAAGCGAGAGGTGTGTTTATCCGTTTCGTCGCCTTCGGTAGGCCTAACCTTTCCATGTAGCTCACAAACCGTGTACGTGGGGCTGAGCGTAAGGCCGCCGAACGCCGCCGCCGCTGTGAGGAATTGAAGGAGGAGGTCGAAGATTTCTACCTGGAACTCGTGAAAGGGCAGAACCTTTGCCTCAAGCGAGGCCTGAGCCTTAACTTTCAGGAGGAACATCTCCATCGCAGGGCGAGAAAGCTATATTGTGAGCTTTATAAAAGACGGCCGCGCTATTATGCCCAAGAAGGACGAGGAGATTGCAGCCTTAAAGGCACGGTCTACACGCTGAATACTCCATTCACTCCCAGCACTACCCTTCCCAGTACTCCTCTCAATACGCCGCTAATTCCCTGCATGAGCAGTACGATCCTTCCCGTTCCCGATTCATCTCCTACCATCCTCACTCACCGCACGCTTCTCCTCGTCAGGCTGTTACTTCGCCTTCATACCCAGACGATGTTTACGGCCGGCCGCAATCATACCATGGTTATGCGCAGTCCGCCTATCCTTTGCAAGCTGCTCCTGCTCAGGATGGGTCCTCCGAGCAATCTTCCGTCCAGACTGTCTCCACCGACGCTCAGAACTCTCACTACCTGGACACAACCTCAATCCATACAGTCAGACGATAAAGCTCCCCATCGGGCAGGGTGCAGGTGTTTGTGCCGTATATGAAGCGGAGGATGAGATGCTTACTGGGACTGGGAGCCCTTGACGTGACGTATCGATGCGGAGGAGAAAAGAAGCTCGAGAGACTTGAAGATGATGGGACGCGGATGTCCTCGAGGTCGTTAGAACACCCTCTAGGTCCAAGGACCTGAACGACTCACTTCCGTGCATCCATTTCCTTTCGGCTTCTGACTTAACAATTCGGACCCGGCGCGCGATGAAACACGAGGGACATGATGACGCTCCTTTTATTGGAGTAGGGCATAGACCCGCCCTTGTAGGCCGCCAGAACACCATCCAAGTCAAGAGACTTGAACGACTCGCTTTCAGAGTTGCCTTGCCATCTGCCGTTATCCCATCATGGCCGTCCCCACCGATTATCTACCGACGACATGACTCCAATGGACACACGAGGATGACGCTCCAGTAATGGCGTAGGGCACCGACGCAAGCCTTCGCAGGTCGTCAGAACACCACAGTCTCTCAATGACTCAAGCGACCCTGCCTTGTTCTTGGGTCGTCCCGCTAATGGATCGTCATTCGCTGGAGCATTCTCTGCGACGCATCTACTCAGTCGAGGACGCGGTCTCACCGCTCGGGTGGAACACAAACACGGTCATCGTCCATAGTCACCGACATATGCGGAACTCGAAAACACTTACCCCTGGAATCGTACGCCGCATAGCTCGTCAGGATGAGGGCAATTGAGGACTAGGATAAGGAGCACGGGAGACTAGACGACCCCCCAAAGTGGGGTAGGACGCCGATGTCCTCGTGGTCGTTAAAACACCATCCAAGTCGCAAAACTTGAACGACTTGTTTGTCATTCTTACCACACGCATCCAATTCACGACCACCCAACCGTTCTACACTGACACCCGAGGGACTTGACGACGCTCCAGCGGGCATAGACACGCTCTCATAGGTCGTCGGAATACCACCCCAGTCTTCGATGATTCGATAAACTTCCTCTCTTGTGTCGGTCGTGGGACGATGTGTACCTTGGGTGTCGTTCCCCTGTCCTGCTCTTGTGTGAATGTTTTCTTTGTCGTGGTTCATTACGCGACGCGTGCTTTTCTCTTTATCCTGTTCTTGGTGTTGATTATTTGTATATATTCATCGGACTTGTACGTGTCTGCTTTCCATATACGTCTTGCTATGTTTTGTATAGTATTGTCTTTTGCTAGTGTTATCTTGTTGTGTGCTAGTTATCTCTACCTTTGCTGTGTTTTGTACTGTTGTCTAGTTGTCTGTACTTTCCTCTGTACCGTGCTGTGTTTGTTATCGTGTTCACTTTTGTGCTCTGCTTTTGTTCATGGGAATACAGATATCGAGGGGCAGATACCGGTGCATGGCTTGGTGTTTCAGTGTGTCAGTCTCAAGTTTGTTTCTATGAAGTTCTTACTCTATTTCATTGCCGCACGCGACATGTTCTGATTCAATATCGCGCTTCTGGGGCGGTCGCAGAACGTGCCCCATTCCCCTCGAAAGCCTTATCGAGTCCTCGAGTTGCACAATTAATTGCCATTGTGCTTGCATGCTTTAATAGTCTGTGAATCGGAATACGATTAATTATACATGAAAGCTGCTAATGTGAATCTCCCGCTACGAAGCCACTCATTTTATATCCATCCTTTCAGCCAGCGAAACCACGGGTTTCGACGTGGGCGGGCCAGCAGTATTCTAGTCACCACCAGGGAAAGAAAGACAGACGGGGATTGGGATTGGGGTGGGGAATAGCATAGAGAGACAAACCGTGCTTCTACCGCCGCGGTGAATGATGCAGTATATACGGAAGTCATGAAAGATTACATGTACTGCATCTGGAACTCTACTAGTACATCACACCCTGTGGTGCATATACCGAGGTACATCCCCCGTTCCGCATAACCCTTCAGCTCATCGGCTAGCACAGCAGCTTCCGATGTCCAACGACGTATCTTTACCTCAACTTCTGGATCAACGTCCCCCCAATCCCGCTCGTCCGACACTACATGCCAGTGCAAGTCAATTGAGTATAGCGGAGCAACGTCCCAACGACTTTTCACCATCTCCGCAAAATTGGCGGCATCGAATTCGAATTCTCCTTCGAAAAGCAGGGATTCTAGCCAGGGAGCGCAAATGTCGACTTGCCCCGGCTGGACATGGAGACTTTGGAACGCCGCGTCGTTGAGACCGGACGAAGTCCTGGTGAACTCCACGTGAGAGATAGTAGGGGTTGTCCGGAAGAATGCATCCACATCCGCAGGTGCGACGGGCCCATGGTCATACGACAACACGGAGAGCGGACTGCGCGAGCGCTGCAGACAAATAAGGAGAGCATGAAATGTGTCGACGGTGTCAGGCTTGTCAGCTGGGACAGTAGTACCGCATGTGGAGACATAAAGTTGATCCAGTGTGGGAAAGGAACACTGTTCGAACAGCTGGCGAAGGGGGTGTGCATTTTGACTGAATATCGCTGTTTCCGATATATTAACGGTTAGGGAGGTGATATGAGCGCATACGATCGGATCGAGTCCGACACGGAGGGGTAGCTTTGAGCCTGAATTCATGGAGAACGTACCGTCTTGGAGATTATTTGCAGCCTCAAGGCCCTCCAAGGCGGTGTGGATACTAGCATATCCACTGGCCGAATGACGGATGATTTGGCACCAAGGGATTCCAATCCGAGTACCAATTGCGCGACCAGTCGTGTCGAAGACAACCAACTTTGTCGCTTTGTCGAACAGCTTTATGGGCGGAAGATTTGTTGCGTCGGCGCTTACAAATAGGTAATGCAGCGACTTGAAAGCGTCACGAAGAGGGTAGAGACTAAGCATCATCGACGGGGACAAAGTGAGCGATAGGGATCTGATACGGGAGCAGATTTGTTCCAGCAAGGTCATAACCAATGGAGGAAGTGGCTGCTCATCGCGATCGGCGAGGGTGGAGTGGATTTTGACGTCCAGCTCAGCGTGGGCACTTCGGTTTATACGGCGAATGAGGCTCCACGCTCCACGTGAATTGGCGTTTCGGAAGTTGGTGGCTCGCGGGTCGATGTAAATTTGAGACCAAAGCGTAGAAGATTGAAGTACGACACGCCTCCATCGTTTGCAGACGAGCTCAAAGGCTTCGAGCTCAACATCTTTGTCATCCGTATCCATCGCCGTATGTCCGTATGGAAACGGTAATAATATGGTAATCCCAAGGATGTCGGTTAGGATTTCGGGAGGAAGTCGTCTAATCGGCGCTTTGATTTTGCTCCTACGGTCAAGAGCACGCGACAGTTGGCCATGATGCACGTCCAAACGGCCTAGTTCTCCCTCCACCTTGTCCAACTCAAGGCGGAGAGCGTTCCGGAGCCGCATAAGCTTTTGGGACGCGTCTTCCGTCGTCTGGATCTGTGACTGTAGAATGGGTATGCTGCGGTTGATCACATCCTCTTCTTCGCTGGTGGGACATTCATTCCCGCTAGCAACATGACGAAGAGAAGGATGATCGTCGATGGCATCGGGAAAGACCAACGGCAGATGCCAGTCGGAACCAAGATGGTTTGGGCACGGACAGCTGGACGCGCCATCACAGCAAAGCCAAGAATCTTCAAAGGCTGGAGAAGACATGTAAATAAAGTGATGGCATATAGATGGTCTCCATACTTACAGAACGGCATGTACAATCAGCTGTTTTCTTTTGAAACTGGCGCTTGATGAGCGTTGGAAGAAAAGTGATCGACTGGCCGCCGAGATGCCGGATGTCCCGCCTTTGGTTAAGACCCTTGTAATTCTGACGACGACCAACAAAGAATATTGCGATAAGAGATAGTAAATCACCTGTACTTATCTAGACCCTCTACTAATTCATCACACCCCTCCGTGCATATATGAAGATGCCATCCGAAATCTGCAAAATCACCCAATGCCTCCATAAGGATAGCTCCTTCCGATGCCCAACGCTCTTTCTTGGCTTCCAAAACGGTCTTATCATCTAACTCCCTATCTCTAGAGTGGAAAAGGGAGGGCTTGTCATGCACTTCATGCCAGTGCAAGGTAATCGAAGATAGCGGTGCAACATCCCAACGACTATCCACCATTGCTGCAAAATTCTCGGCGACAAACTCCAACTCCCCTTCTAGAAGAATAGATTTCAGTTGAGGGGCCCAAATGTCGACTTGACCCGGTCGAATCCAAAGACTCTCAAAAGCCGCGTCGCTAAGACCGGACGAAACCCTTGTAAATTGAACGCGCAAAATAGTACGCATCGTGCAAAAGAGCTCGGAAACATCCGCAGGTGCGACTGGACCGTTGTCGTATGACAACACAGCGAGACGGCATTGAGAGCGCTGAAGACAGAGAAGGAGAGCATGGAAAGTTTCCGGCGTGTCGCGCTCATGATCTGGCTGCCAAGTACCAGCGGTGCCGACATGCAGTTCACGCAACGCTGGAAAGATGCATTGCGCAAACAACTGCTGAAGGGGATGTGCATTCTTGTTGAGATATGCAGAATGTCGCACACACACTCGTAGATACACGAGACAGGCGCATGAAATTGGATCGAGTACAGGGCGGACGGGTGCTTCAGAGATACCTTCAATTGAGAAAACAGCCACTCGGAGGGTGGTAGCAGCTTCGAGTGAATCGAGGACAACATCAATACCAGCACAATAGGGGGCAGTGTGGTGTGTAATTTGATGCCAAGGGATACCAAAGCTGTTAGGGAAACTATCCTTGGTGAGATAGACAGCTAGCTTGGGTGCTTTGTCGAACAGATTTACGGGGACAGTATCTGTTTCACCCTGGTATATAGTGAGTTCATACAAGGAATCAAAAGAGTCACGAAGAGGGTAGAGGCTGTGAATCATAGATGACGGCAGGTGGAGGTTGAGGTATTTGATACGCTGGGAGACGCGCTTCAATAAGGTGAAAAGAATGGGAGGAATTTCGGAGTCTTTGCGGTGGTCGGCAACTCTTCCACAGTCCAGCTTAATGTCCAGCTCAAGTTGGCCACTATGAACTATATGCCGAACGAAGGTTCGAACTTGGGGTGTATCGTTCGATCGGAAGCGAGCCTTGTCAACTTTAACGACAAGGCGGCACCAAAGTATGGGCGTGTGGAACACAACCTGCATCCACTTTTGGCAGACAGTCGCCAAATCCCTAAGCTCAGAATCCTCGGCAGGATCTTCTGGAAGCTTTGTCGTCGACGGGAAGGGGAGAAGCATGGTTATCGAAAAGATGTAGGAGAGAATTTCGATGGGGAGACGTCTAATTGGTGCTTTGATTTTCTTTCTGCGACTGAGTGCCCTTGACAGCTTTCTCTGGTGCATGCGCAGGTCGACAATCTCTCGATCAACCTTGAATAATTCAAGACGAAGCCTGCTTTGGAGTCGCATGAGCTTTTCGGAAGCGTCCTCGGTCGTCTGAAGCTGTGCCTCGAGGGCGGGTATGCTCCTGTTGATGACGTCCTCGTCGTCGCTTGTCGGACATTCATTGCCATTGGCGACGTGGCGAAGAGAAGGATGGTTATTAAGGGTATCAGGAAAGACCAATGGTAGACGCCAGTCGGGACCAAGATGATTCGGGCATGGACAGCTCGGCGCCCCATCACAGCACACCCACGTGCCTTTGAGAGCTGTTATAAAACTATATGAGGCCTGTGATTACACGAATCATCGTTGCACTTACAAAATGGCATGGAATACTTCTGGGCGTCCTGATTGTCAAAAGCAAAGCGACGGAAGGGCCGATCGTCCATATCCGAGATGCCGACCGTTCCGCCCCGCTTTCTTCACGACCCTCACCATGCTGCATCTTGCTTGGTGACTATCTCCCAGAGAATCTGCATTTGCCAGACAGCTTCTACAGTAGTGCTTGTTTGGACTGCTGTTCGAATAGACTATTATTTTTCACAGGTACGCCGGCCCATCCTCCCATTTTCTCCTCTCGCCACACATCCTTTCTACGCTGTATCTGCCATGTAGGTAGGAGCACCAGATAGTCGTGTTTATTACTCTCGTCCCCCAACGTGATGTTCTGTAGGCTCTAAATTTATCCAATCCTCATTAGCAGTCAGCCGGTATTGGACATCCGTAGAAAGGTTGTATATATTCACGCGATTCTCAATGGCCGTCTTACCATACAAGGGGTGCTCGTATACTGCATGGAGGCCCGCGCCACCAGTCTGCTGATCTACAGAACTCGTGGGAAGCATGACGCGAGCGCCGGCGCTTAACGTTAACCCTAGCTCTAACCTCTCCTTCTTCCCGCCACGACGTGAAATGAATGTCGGGTAAGCCGTCTAATGCTCTGAATTATACTTCTTCTCAGGTTTTCTCAAACAACTAGGCCGAAAGTAACGCTCTCAGGTACCGAACCATCTTGGCCAAATGTGTCCCCTTCTTGAACTCGTTCTAGCCCTTACTGTTACCTTTGACGCACGGTCCTTGGATAAACTCCCAGACAAAATCTTCGTCAAATATGCCTACCAGGGCGTCCCGTTCGTCGAGGTCGGGCCCATGAAGCCCCAAAGCCAAATGGAACGTTACCTCACTTTGTAAGGTATACTAATATCGGGCAGTCCCATCGTGCTAACACCTCATAGACCAGCATCTGGAGTCATCACGGTCGAGATCTACGAAATGCCGCCCAACTACGCACAGCTTCAAGCCGAGAAACACTCAGATTTGGCGATCATGGAGCCCATGTCTTGGACACACACCAAAGTGTATCCAGGAATGGTCTGCGAGAACTTTGCCGAGGTTCAAATCGACGAGAACAAGCTGGGTTCAACTCAGGTGAAACTGAAGCCTGTTTATCGGCGCCTGGATAAGGCGCGAGTCAAGGCACATAGTAAGTTCTGAATCGCGCACTTAACATAGCTTTCATCAATGACTCTCAGCATACTCATATCCCGTCAGCATGATGTGCAATACCTGCCCGGGAATGCAGTTCCGCTTTTCTGTTTCTCTTTTCCCGCCTAAGCAAGCTGCAGACGAGGCGCCTGTCGTACATTTTTTCACCTTTGATGTGATATCAGGTATGTATTCTCCATTGTCTATATCTGTAGCTTACCGATTCAACCAGAGGAGGAAGGCGGTGATTCGGACAACTTGTTTGATTTCATTTTACGCCTTGTCACGGATATTGGGACACATCGCGTCGCTTTGCGACTCACCGGAGAGCAGCTGCTCCAGCTCAGAGATAGAGCTCTTCGCCTACCCACTTCACTCCAGAGGCTGCGCGTTTTACTGCTCCTCGCGCTTCTACTCTTCGGCATGTTCATGTTGAACGAGTCTCACGAGACGTACCAGGAATCGCAATTCATATATCGAGACATCGTCGCGTGCATGCAGACCCTCAGTCGAAGTGTTCAGCGAGCTTTGATGGTTTGCTTTGTTCTGCAGAAAGACACGGAACCAAGGAAAGCACCTCTTCTGGCGCACTGGGGTTATCATCTCCTCCATCGGTATGCCGAGAATCCCGGTCTGGGTAACGTTGAGGATCTCCAGCACGCCGTCTTTTTCCTGGAGAAGGCGAAGCACATTTACAAAGTGCGCGACGAGGAACTGGATCGCTGGGATTGCCCGTTGGATCACTTCTTGGTATTCGAGAATCTGCACAACGCGTATTTGGCCCTCTACGACTTGCATCATCGTATCGAGGATCTCGACAGTGGGATATCTGCCATGAATGCGGCGATGAAGTTGGAGATACGCCATTGGGTTTCTCCGATGCAGAAGCCACATGCGTTGACACTCTTTTCACATTCCCTTTTTGAGCGCTTTGAAGTTTCCGGGGATCAGCAGGACGCGCATCGGGCGCTCAGCTGCGTCTCTCAGGCTTTGGACGTGATGCCGCAGAACGACTACCCAGCTACGTTGTACGAGCGTATGAGATTGCTCATCAAGCGCTTCGAGTGGTCACACGATGATCGAGACCGGGACCGTGCCATCGAAATCATCGAGGACCTCATCATGATCATCCCAATATCCGACCATCGTCTATCCGAGTGTAAAGCCGCCCTTGCGCATCTACTGCTCCAGCGATTCTCTCCGCCAAGCGAGCCGTACTATTTTGGTTCGGACCAGGGATATAGCAACTTTGCCGAGTTTACGCTGGCCGAGAGGGAACGAATTAGACCTCATGTCAGTGTCGGTCATGAAGGCGATCTGGATAGAGCGATTGCCATCTTCAGAGAGCTTGTTGTTTCCCAGGTTTTCCATCCACTTCGACATCGTTTCAACCTCGTATCCTTGTACGAGGCCTTGACCAGGCGTTTTAAATACCTTGGTGATGTCAAAGATATCGACGAGGTCATCGAGGGCTGGCGACAGATTGTAGACGAACCCTCAATCGATTTTCGCTTGGGCCACACGCTGCTGATGCGCTACATGTTCTGCGGTACGCATATCGAGGATCTCCATGCCGCGCTGTCGAGTCTGGCGTCCGCAGCGAGGTCCACAGACTTCGCACCGATGCGCAGATTTGTTTCAGTCAAGATGTGGGCGTTTGGTGCGACGTTCTTTTCACCGGAAGTCTACGCCAAGGAGCGTCAAACCGCGCATATGGAAGCCCTCCAAACCGTAATGGATATCTTGCCAGGTCTAGCTTGGGTTGGTAGAGCGATGCACGATCGCCATGATATCCTCACAATGACCGAGTACGCTGTTAATACGCCATTCCGGATTCTGCGTCATCTTGAGCCGAACAAAGAGATTCCTCGACCTCTCTACACGAGTATAGGACAAGCTCCGAGCAATGCTGCTGAAGTCGCCATACACTATAACGAGTTCATCACTGCGCTCGAATGGTTGGAGCAAGGGCGGTCCATTATCTGGGACCAACTAATGCAGTTCCGCACCCCGCTGGACGAGCTGATGAAGGCCAATGCGGAGCTTGCAGAACGGCTTGGTAGTATAGCTAAAGACCTCGCCGCGTCTAGCGCCAAAGCCCACTTCCAAACGGACGAACAAGAGGGAGCAATAGCATGGGAGGCTGAGGCTCAGAAACATCGAAAGCTTGCGACGGCTTGGGATGAGGGGATAGCGGAGGCGCGAAAGATACAGGGATTCCTCCATTTTCCTCGTCCGAAGACCTTTGGGCAGGACCCGTGATTATTGTGCCAGAGGTCACTTGGGAAATTTTGGCCGTCAGCCAAATTTGTCGGGACTTTGCCTTTTGTCCACTGTGGACAATTTGTCGGGACTTCTCACCTAACATACACCTTTTTCCATAGTTTGGTACACAACATTCGCCTCGTGGCGTCCACAATTTCCTTTTTTGGATGCAGGGTCCGCTTTGGGACCCCAAATTGAGCTGATTCTCAGACATTTTCGAGCCCACTGTTCCTTTTGTCGGGACTTTTGTCCAGACTTTCGACCGACAAAACATGATTTGTAGGGACTTTCACACAGACCTTTTCTCATTGTTCCCAAAAATTTGTCGGGACTTTCCAAGAGACCTCTTGCAGGATAATCACGGGTCCTCTTTGGGCATCTTCTCGATGCTGCGCGCAATGTGACAGTTGTTGTGATCAATGTCGCTCAGAGAAGCGATGCGATTGTTCTTCTACCTGTCGCTGGGGGCCATCCAGTTACTGTTCTGTATGTCCCGCTTCCGGATGTTACCATACGTGATGTGGAAGGGATGCATAGGCAGTTAATATCTGCCACCAAAGACGATTATGCTTTTAGAGCTCCAGCGGCGGTAGAGTCTCGAAAGCCCATGCCCGCGCCTTTTTGGGGAGATCGGTTTGAAGCAGTCGTCGATCCGAATTCGACGATGAAAGATATCCTGACCAAGTTGTGGTATCGGATTGTTCAGCCTATTCTGTCGATGTGTGAGGATGTACGGCCTTCCTTGATTGCTAAGGTATGGTTCTGTTATCTAGAACGCTTTCAAGTTAATCAAGTTCCTTCTTTAGCCTCGGTCAGAATACACTAGACCAAGACTTCGCTGGTGTCCAACCGGTTCGCTAGCTTTCCTCCCACTTCATGCGTCCGGCGATTACGACGTGTCTGCAACTGGCAACAGAGTATACGACTACGTGGTGTCCTCATACATTCCTACTCTTACCTCGGTCATCCATACCAAGCCGACAGAAGTAGATGGTTCTAGACTCAGACCGCAAGTTTTAGCTGTGGCGTGTTCTTCACCGAAAGGACAACTTCCGATACCTGGCACAGGCAACGAGATCCGACGAATTCAGGCTCATGTAGCATCATCAGGAGAGGCTGACTGTGTTACGCTTACGGAGGGCGATGCTACATCTGCACAGGTTATGGAGAAAATGACGAATGCGTCATGGGTCCACTTCGCTTGTCATGGCGTCCAAAACATGAAGAGCCCAGCGGAGAGCGCTCTACTCCTCGCAGGCGGAACTCGTATCACCATTTCGGATATCGCAGCTCTTGATATTCCTAGAGCTGAACTGGCCTTTTTATCGGCATGCCAGACGGCGACAGGGTTCGATAAACTGCCGTCCGAGTCTGTTTATTTGGCCGCGGGGATGCTTTTGGCTGGATATCGGAGCGTCATCGCCACGATTGTTGTGGATATCCGATATGTTCCTAGATTAGATAGCACAAGTCCGTACTTTCTCCCTCCTTCGCGTATGTTCTTTCCCTTTTCGATTATGACTCTTACGTAGAATCTTCGAGACCTTCAGTTGTATAAATACTTGGTTTGTAGTATTCAGAATCACCTAATCTTACCCTCTTGTTTGACTTATCTTGTGTGTGAAGTGTGAAAGTAGGACTACTTCCGTAGTCACCTGAATCAGAGTCTTAATCGAATTCTCTCTCAAATACTCATCATCCTTTGAAGTGAACGAACTCAGTATCATTTGCAACAGTCTCATACGGGTGTATCAGTACTCTGCGCTACGTGATTCCTCGTATTCACAACATTGGTGGACACATTGTGTTTTTGCTCTAAAGGATTGTTCGTGAGTATATTCAGATTCCCACATTTCGCGCCAACTGTACGTACCGCGTACTCGCACGGATCCCATCCTTTCATCGAGATTCCCATCTTTCAATACACACCGTACTCGCCACTCGCCACTCGCCACTCGCCACTCGTCTCTGAGCAGTATGACCGACTCAGTCAGCACAGGCACTAGACGCCCTGTAGCCAACCTATTCAACAGGACCTTCGGCAATGATGTGCGTGATTCAGTTCCAGCGCGCTCTCAGACACAGACGCGGCCTCAGTCACAACCGCAGCCCCGGCGATCGCCGACTCCTCCTCAAGGCCCCGACTCTCCTTCTCGGGCAGCTAGGCAGTCAGCCTCAGTTCCGTCGAACTTCGCAACAGACCTCGAGGGCGATGACGTCGAAAGCGAAGTCAGTATTCATCGCCACAATGGCGAACTGGAGAACCCTGTTCCTGGAATCCATATTAACGAGCTCGACGAAACTGTCCAAGTCGAAGAAGTCAAGATGGAGTTTACAACGAATGTGCCGGCTTACCGGTTGATTACTTCTTCTTTCGCTAACGTCTTGAGTCGCCGTATGAAGGCTCTAGACATCATTCGTACTGTGTCAGGTTTGATATTACGAACGGACGCACCGTGTCTAAGAGTCAGTACACAGGAACCTTCCGTGAGGAATTTCGAGCCTTGGAAGACATGTTCGAGCACGTCATCAGCGCGCGCCGAGAAGATGGCAAGGAGTACTTTCGCCTGCATGCAGACTTCTATGCGCGGGTTATTGAAATGTTGGATGCTCGTCTGGAGATCGCGTTACCTTCCATTCGCAAGCGAGGCATTGCGGCATCCATTATATTTCCCGACTGGACAATCTTTGCAGAAGGAATTAATGATTTCTTTGATGAGAACGACTTTGAGATCGGATGTGTTTTCTTCAGGGCTCTCGTCGAAGATTTCCTCTGCCAGCTTGACTCATGCCATGACTGGGACACCGGCAAGTTGAAGCGCCCCGAGTTTTCTCATCTATCGACTATGCTTCAGCGTTCTAAAGAGCAGCGGGATGCGGATGATTTACCTTCACTTAGTTCCATGCGCCGTAACGCCACTTCAGGACGCCTGGCGGATCCTTCGCGCCGCACGTCAGAGCGAGCGTCAGTCGCGTTCAACGATCGGGCAGCCTACCTTCCTACTAGGCGTTCTCCCGTCAACAATTCCATTCCAGCCACTACAGGCCGTAGCGCTCGACGATCCTTTGCAGCTGCTCCAAATCCCGGTGATCCCAATGGCGGGAATTCAAGCGATTCGGATGACGGAAACGGTCCCGGACGTCGTGGAAATAGCGGAATTCCTCCACCAATACCTCCTCGTGGGGCACGTCCCAGCAACCAGGCTGCAGCCGCTCCAGCTCCCGCTGCAGCTCCGCCTATTTCGATGATCCCTCAGATCGATCAGAAGCTGAAGCTATCAGACATACCTTCGTGGGATGGAAACACCAACACCATGGTGCACTGGCTCCGCAAAGTGGACGACTTGTCCAAACAGGGAGGCGTCCTAAATCAGCAGTTGGGTCGCGCTATTCCCAAACGGCTCACCGGTGCGGCAGACTCCTGGTATTATTCCTTGCCTCTCGGTAAGCGTCGCGCCATCGAAGTGAACTGGGACGCACTACGTTCAACTATAGCCAATTACTATATGAACAGGAAATGGTGGGAGCAGCAGAAGTCTAGAGCCATGCGCGCCCGTTACCGTGAGGCCGGACACTCACACGAGACGCCTAGTGAATATTTCATTCGAAAGATGGAGCTTTTGGATATCTCGTGGGAACTCACTGATTCTGAGGCCATTAGCGAAATAATGGCAGGGGCACCGGAGTCCTGGAACACGATCCTAACCACGCAGTACTATAAGGACACTGTTGAGTTCCAAGATTCAATTCGCTATCACGAGGATGCTTTATTAGCACTTTCGAAGCCAATCGAGAAGTCGACTTACACGCCAGGTTCCTCTTACCGCCGTTTTGACAATTCAGCACGTGTCAATCTTGTCGGTTGGTCCTCGAACATGCCACCTCCTTCATTTCCTAAGGACGACGCGAATGTGACCAAACGAAAGCGTACTCCCAAGGAGGCAGGAGCCCGGCCGTGCCGACATTGCGGAAGTGAAATGCACTGGGATCCTGAATGTAAGCACCATCATCAGGGCATGAAGACGGCTCGTACTCGATTAACGCAGACTGCGAATGACGCGCTTCAAGCACAGGATGATTATGACGATCTCTTCTATTCCTGTGACAGCGGAGATGAAGAACAGGATTTTTGAATCCCCTCCAGTCGATAGACGATCCGGTCATTCTGACACAGCCGGATCCCGAGCCACCAGACAAGGCTCTCGAACTAGGAGGGAGTTTTTCAGTGTTAGATCCTCCAGCTAATAATCAGTTCTTACCGCCATCAGTTTCGGCCTTCCGAATTGAATCCAATAAGTCGTGCGCGCCTTTCAAGGAGAAGTCGACTCTTAACAGGCACACTCGCCGTCGACTCGCACGAGAGCTTAACACCGTTTCCTACACCGCTCGGGGGGATAGTACAGCACACCCTGCCCGGCCACTTCTCGCGATGAAGAAGCTCATGGAACGACCCTCAGGATGCACCTTCCTAGGAAGTAAAGCTACCAAGACCATGGTAGGCATCAATGGGATCCATCAGGACGTCCGTGAAGTTATCATCGATTCCGGCTCAGACATCACGCTGATTTCGCAGGCGACGCTCCGTCAGCTCACTTCGCATCCTAAGGTTCGTGCGGGCCAGAAAATCAATCTTATTCAGGTCACAGGTCGCTCGACAATCACAGGCTACGTGAATATGGACCTGTACTTTGAAACAGATAAAGGCCCCGTTAGTCTTAACGTTGACGCGTATGTAGTAAACGGAATGACTACACCTCTTATCCTTGGTAACGACTTCTCTGATCAGTATTCCCTCTCCATTATTCGCGCCGAAGGTAAGTGTTTCCTTCAATTCGGAGATACCGGACGACAGATACAACTGGAAAGCTCCACGTCTCCGTCCTTCCAGGATGAATGGGGCCACGCGTTCAAGGTACAGGTCCTAAAGAAGGGTCAGTCGTCGCGGATATACCGTGCCATAGCACACAAGCGAGCCAAGAACACCCGTCAACGGAGAAATCGCCTGTTCCGTAACGGCGAGGTCAGAGCAGCCCGACGAGTAATTATTCCAGCTGAGAGCTGTGTCAAGATTCCCGTTCACGTCAATTCTCCTCCGGGGTGCACCAGCGTCTTCGTGGAGAAGAACATACAACAGAGCAGTAATGGGACACAAGTATACGGCTCACCCGATTCACTCATATTCCTGGAAGACCCGTTCCTCCACGTCTCTAACTTTTCTGACGCTCCGGTCACTGTCAGCGATAACGAAATTCTAGGCATTGCAAGAAATCCTAGGAACTGGTTAGACCGGCGTGGCAGTCACCCAGAGGCAGCGCGACAACGAGAATTGCATGCCAACCTGGTGAGGATGATGGTGAGAGAGAGAAGTGTCAAGGCACCCGATGATCAATCGGATCAATTTTACTTTCCCTCCGACTCCCATGCTATTCGTTGTCAAACTAATATCACTTCCAAGGCTCAGCGGAACGCGTTCGAACCGGACGACCCTTCAGCTCAGGATCCAGTAGAAGGCGGTCCCAAGACTTCTGAAGTGTCCTTCGACTCGGTCCCCTCATCAAAGCTTTTGGAGGAACTCGATGTGAATCCCGATCTGCTACCTGAACAACGCCGTCAGGTAGAACAATTACTATTACGGAACCAGGACGCCTTTGGATTAGACGGTCGTTTGGGCACGCATGACGTTCGTGTTGAGATCACGCTGAAGCCGGGTGCGCAACCCGTTTCTTTACCACCTTTTCCCGTCTCACCAGCGAATAGAGAGGTCATGGACAAGCAAATGGACTCTTGGATACAACTGGGAGTTATCGAGCCGTCGCAGAGCCCGTGGGCTGCCCCTACTTTTATCGTCTATCGTAACAATAAACCTCGCATGGTTGTTGATTATCGCAAGCTGAATGCCATGGTTGTACCCGATGAATTTCCACTTCCCAAGCAAGACGACATTATGCATGCTCTATCCGGCTCTCAATGGTTGACCACGCTTGACGCCTTGTCAGGATTTACGCAGCTGATTATGCATCCTGAATCGCGTCCGCAACTCGCCTTCCGTACCCACCGCGGCCTCTGGCAATTCGCACGTATGCCGTTTGGCTATCGCAATGGTCCTGCCGTATTTCAACGCGTCATGCAGAACATCTTAGCTCCGTACCTATGGATATTCGCCCTGGTCTACATTGACGATATCGTCATATTTTCCACCACCTTCGAGGAGCACCTCAAGCATGTGGAACAAGTTCTTCAAGCTATCGCAGCTTCGGGAATCACGCTATCCTTGCCCAAATGTCATTTTGCCTATCAATCCTTATTGCTACTGGGCCAGAAAGTTTCTCGTTTGGGCATGTCCACCCATAAGGAGAAGGTTGAGGCAATTATGATGCTAGAGACTCCGCGAAACCGCCAGGAGTTACACGTCTTCCTCGGCATGATGGTATACTTTTCCTCATATATTCCATTCTACTCATGGATTGCTCGTCCGCTTTTTCAGCTCCTGAAGAAGGACAATCCCTGGAACTGGACCGATCTTCACGATGAAGCCTTTAGCCTATGCAAGCAAGTTTTAGCGAACGCGCCTGTCCGCGGATATGCTCGTCGTGGACACCCGTACCGACTATACACCGACGCATGCGATTATGGGCTCGCCGGCATTCTTCAGCAAGTGCAGCCGATAAAAGTCAAGGACCTGAAGGGTACTCGCATGTACGACAAATTGAAGAATGCATACGAGAAAGGTGAACCCGTTCCATCACTAGTCCCGACCCTTTCCAAAGAGTTTAACGATGTTCCAGCACCAGGTCAATGGGCTGCAACACTAGAGGACACCGAGGTATATGTCGAACGCGTAGTTAATTATTGGTCGCGAGTTCTAAAATCCCCGGAACGGAACTACTCTCCGACGGAACGTGAAGCGCTAGCCCTTCGAGAAGCTTTGATTAAATTTCAAGCTCTCATCGAAGGCGAACGGGTGCTCGCCGTCACCGACCATGCTGCTCTAACCTGGAGTAAGACCTTTCAGAACGTTAACCGCCGGTTACTCACCTGGGGAACCACTTTCGCAGCATACCCAGATCTGCATATTATTCACCGGGCAGGTCGCGTTCATTCCAATGTGGATCCCATCTCTCGCCTTCGACGCCGTCTTCCTCCCGAATCAGGACCCGTTTCCGACAAGTTGCCCTCTGTAAATCTCCTTGCTACTCCATCGGAAGATCCAATGAAGAACATGTTCGAGGAACTCGGGGAGAAATTCGAGGAGAAGCTGCTCACGGTTGGGTCTAAGCTTGTCCATTCCGAACGTTGCAGCGACGAAGACCCGGCATACTTTAAACTCGAAGAGTTTATCAATTCACAAAATCCTCATTCCTCGGTCCAACTTGCACAGTGTTATAACCTGCTGATTGGATTCGACAGCGACGAACTCGATCGATGGCATAAGGCCTACGATGAAGATCCTCATTTCCGAGAAGTCATTCTGTCACGACAAGGTCCAACAACTCATCTGGCTTCCAAATTCCCTCAGTATTACTATTCTAACGATGGCCTGATCTACTTCGAGGATGCAAATGGGAACAATCGACTATGTGTGCCTCGGTCTTTACGCATTGAGGTGATGAACGATGTTCATAACTCGCTCACCGAATCAGCACACGCCGGATACCATCGGTGTTATAACCGACTTGCCACTTCACACTATTGGCCTGGTATGTCACGCGACCTCAAACGTTTTGTGGAAACTTGCGATATTTGCCAGAAAGCCAAACCTCGACGGCATGGTCCCGTTGGACTTCTACAACCCATTCCTGTCCCGACACGACCGTTCGAAGTAGTCACTATGGACTTCATACCGGAGCTGCCATTATCAAACGGGTATGATAACATTCTGGTCATCGTCGATAAACTGACTAAATTCGGTATTTTCATACCCTGTCAGACAACTATCAATGATACCGAGACCGCGCGACTATTTCACCACCACGTTATCAGCAAGTACGGCATTCCAGCTCAAATCATCACAGATCGCGACTCTCGATGGCGAAATGGATTCTGGAAGGAGACATGTGCGCTGATGGGAATGAAACGTGCTCTTACGACCTCCCACAACCCCAAGGCCGACGGTCAGTCCGAAATACTGAACCAAACCCTGGAAATTGCACTGCGGTGTTATGTCAGCCCATCACGCGACGACTGGTCGGATTATCTAGATGGTTTTGCATTGTCCTACAATACTACGCCACACTCTAGTATGGGTCAAGCGCCGGCATACTTACTCTACGGGTATACTCCTGTCACGGAATCTACATTACTCGCTAATCCCAAATTCATACCACGTTTTCTAGGAGATTCTGTGACACGGGGGGGTAAGCCTGATGATATCCATCTAGAACATGAGGACGACCGCGCTGTCGACATGGTTGAACAGTTTGAAGCTGAACGGACTCTCGCACGAGATGCATTGATGATCAGTCGTGCATTCCAGGAGAAGAACTACAACAACGGCAGACTACTGACTGAATTCGAAGAAGGTGACCTCGTGGTCATTAACCCACACTCTCTGGACATGCTTCGCAAGGAGAAAGGTCGCGGTCAGAAACTCCTGATGAAATACGATGGACCCTTTGAGATCAGCCGAAAGCTTGGACCGGTCACTTACCAGCTTCGCCTACCGGAATCGTACAAGATGCATCCAATCATCAATATTGCACATCTGGAGAAGTACAGTGCCTCGCCACCGGAATTCGGAGTCCGTCCTACTCGGAGGATGAATCGCGCTGACTTCGATGAGCTTCCGGAAGAGGAAGTTGAATACATTGTTGCAGAAAGAATGTTCAAGGCCCCTGGTAAGCATCGGCGAATCAAGAAGTACAAGGTACACTTCAAAGGTTTCCCATCAAGCCACGATCAGTGGATGACAAAGAACCAACTCGGGAACGCGCCAGAAATCTTACAGCAGTGGTCACAGGGCAAGCAGGAAGGTGCTATTAGCGAGGGGTCTCTTTGTGTTGACCCAGCTGCATCAGCGCCGCCGACGTCAACTTTCATTTCCGATGAAGCTTAACCGACGCAGCACTTCACGCGTCGCGTCTGAATGTTCGAGTTATTTCTGTTCCATTCCGCCTTGTACAGCACACAGATTCCTTTCATTAACGACTATTTAAGCAGCCACGACAACTACATCCATTAAAACACTCTTCATCACTCACATCTGTTATCTACCGCGCCGTTGCACACTCATCGTTCGTCAATATGTCCAACATTCAATCCACGCTTATTCCTTTCACGGTTTCCAACCTGCCCAACGTCGTCGCTCATCTCTAGGCGTGTACCGCCACCCGTCCATGCGCGCCGCTATCCAATCCGCGTTCAGATCCCTTCTCAACCCCTTTACCAACGATTCCGTCATGGCCCATGTTGCCGAACATGACGGGCCTGTTCTCTACGGATATCACTATCCGCTCGCTGTTACCGTGCGCACGAGCATCAAGTTCTTGCTCAAGGTCATTTCCGATGCTACTTGTCAGCAGTCCATTACTTCCGCGCATCGCGTCTTCTTTCCCCGTGACGACGTCGGTCACGAGGTCGATTTCACCTCTCTCCACAACGTCTTTGTCGATCGACTAGTCTCGTTTCCCGACGAGATGATGAAGCGTCGTTTCCAGACCTTCGAGGACATAGAAGGTCACTTCGCTAGTTTCCAGCTAGCGTTGAAGAGGTGCCTTTGGTGGCTGGCACAGCAGGTACGCGTTAGCATTGGGTTGGGATTAGAGGCTCGTGTCAATTGGGGTGCGGCTTTTGGGTTATCTTGGATCGAATTCCTGCAGAGGGTCGCTCCTGATGTTGTTCGCACCATCGCTTCATCGAAGGGTTTGAGTCCGGAGCAGTTGGTCAAGCATTACCACGTCGATGACAGTTACGCTGTCATTCGCAAGACGCCGGTCGCTGGGAGGGGTTACTACGAGAAGGTTAGTACGCCACTGTCTCCGCTTGATTCGTTTCCTTACGATCCTCTTTTCCCGCACTTCTATCCTTCCGTGGATTTTCTCTTATCTAGTGTGGACGCTGCAATCATTCGACCCACACCATCAAAGACTGTTACTTCGGACCCCGCTTTTTCTGAATCCTCGCTTCTTTTTAGTTCTTAGTACTGATTTCTTTACGTTCGCAACTACGGACTGGGGGGGCTATGTTGTGGATATCCGATATGTTCCTAGATTAGATAGCACAAGTCCGTACTTTCTCCCTCCTTCGCGTATGTTCTTTCCCTTTTCGATTATGACTCTTACGTAGAATCTTCGAGACCTTCAGTTGTATAAATACTTGGTTTGTAGTATTCAGAATCACCTAATCTTACCCTCTTGTTTGACTTATCTTGTGTGTGAAGTGTGAAAGTAGGACTACTTCCGTAGTCACCTGAATCAGAGTCTTAATCGAATTCTCTCTCAAATACTCATCATCCTTTGAAGTGAACGAACTCAGTATCATTTGCAACAGTCTCATACGGGTGTATCAGTACTCTGCGCTACGTGATTCCTCGTATTCACAACAACGATGTGGTCTATCGAAGATCGCAATGCGCCTCGGGTTGCGGACGATGTGTACGGGTATCTGTTGAGGAAGGGAGATGATGGAACTCTTTCCGACTGTAGGGAGTCGGCGGTCGCGCTGGACTTTGCTGTTGAGGAGCTAAGGAAGTATGTGGGTGAGAAAGCGCTCATGTCATGGGTTCCATACATTCACATCGGGGCTTGACTAAATACAAGACTCTACTACTGAGAATGCAAGGGTGTTATTTTGGTATTTTAACTGAATTGTATCAGAAACGAATCTTATAAGACACTGTCAAACTGTACCTGCATGTATGTCGACAGAGGCCTCTTTCGCTTAAGTACTTTATACGGGATGTTTTTGATGTTAAGCGCGTATCTACGATGGATAGGATGAGCGAAGAAGAATCTTGGTGAGATGGAGACGCCTACCGAACGCTCCATGTCGAAGGAGACCAGGCATTTCCCGGCACGGTCGCAGCTTGTCTCTAAACACATCGGGCCCTTGTATTAAGCACTGGCGTCTAGTCATCGCATAAGCGGACCCGAGATGGTTGCAATCTCAAGACAGGAGTTGTGGCATGGTGCACCCAGAAGCTGAGACGCGGTTAAGGCGGCTCTTACTTTACCTCACCTCGAAAACATGACATTGACATCCGACACCTTCCATGACAATCCGGCATGACATGGACAAGAGGGCTATGTAGCCCGCGTTGACGTCCAGCTCGATGTCAGAAGGGGAAGAGTAACTCGGCGCTCGCCGAGTAAATGGCCATCCCGCCAATTTCGCGGGTGAAGAAGGTCGAGATACAAGAACCCTTCCACAGAGACGAGTTGTATAGAATCAGGAGTACTAAACAATGTTTTATCTACGTCGACGTTAGTCTCGGCATATGAATCGTTGTCAATGAACGTACCTATTCGATATCAGAAGGGAGACACGAGCACAACGACAAAGGTCGCTGCTCCTTTCTGTCCTTCGCAAAACAAGGCGTTTCTATGAGAGGACATGAACAACACCTCGAGGAACGATGAGCCTGTGAAATGAAAACAAGGGAATCATCAACATACCTCTGCTCAGCGACAGTGATGAGGATACCAAGCCTCGACAATGAACAAAAGTTCGTAACATCCTACGACAACCATAGCGTCCACCAGCAGTCCCATAGTCAAAGGCGTGTGCCTATCACGACGTCCAGCGCTTCGAGTGGAACATTGGGAGGTTAGTAAGAGACAAATGGAACAAGAATGAGATTTACTCATCATTGTGCATCAAGGGCGCCGACGAAGCCCATACTTGACAAGTCCTTCAGCGTAGTGAATAGTTTAAGGAACGATTGAACTTCCCGCTGACATTCGGAACGTCATCCTATCTGGACTCGGGCAACGTCTGGTGAATGTAGGTATGGTAGTATCCGCATTTCGAGTATAACGACGGCGTGAGCACCCGAGGGTAGCAGAGCATCACGTCCTCATGCAGTAATCCGATATCCAACATTGGACTACAGGGTAGGGTGAGATTACCTAGAAACTACTCGAAATCAAGAATCTCACCTTGGGTTTGACGAGGAGTGTGGACGTCGAAGGCGCGTCTAGGTACACTTAAAATAGTCCACGTAGACTCTTGAAGCCTTGGATAACACTTGGGGTCAAATGGTTCAGAAATTAATTTTTGTTTAACTCACAGTTCAACAACGAAGACACGCCGGCTTCCAGGACATTGTACAAGCGTTTGAGAAGTCATAAAGCATCATTTGACGGGGGCCTCGAGGTCCAAAATCGTGACGTCAGCGCAGAGTTCATGCGTACGGTGTTAGAGTTCACCATATTGAAGATCTTGAGGTCGTCGTGGATGCGGTTCGCATTGCTTACTGGAATGTATTCTATGAATCTAATCTGTTGAAAAAGGAGGTCAAAATTCTTACCCGGCAATACAGGACCTCCAGGAAGCCTTGAGACATCGCAAGAGCAGAATTTGGCCTTATGTCGTAGGCGAACACTACCGCGATGTCCTCCCGCCGGTGGTCATACTGCTCCGCCTATACCAATCCACGCCGACTGATCCTGCGCAAGACAAGCTCGCATTGTGTCTAGAGAAGGCGCGGATGGAGACAACGCCGGATCCATGCCTTGGATAGCTGTCAAAAGAGCAATATACACGGCGATATGAGCGCCTTGTGAGTTCTCAGAACTAAGTAAAATGAAAAGTTTAGTGTTTGCGTCAAAATATCAAAACAGGCGAGTCGGACTGACCAACAGAGAATGTGAAACGCCGGTCGTGTGCGTTTTACGGAGGGCATTCCTGAAGAAAGTTTACGCCTAATCAAGGCGCTGCATTAGCGGTAACCGGCCAAACACCGACCCAAGGCGCATCGAGTGGGGGGGGGGGGGGGGGGCATCTGAACAGCGACGAAGGAGTATTAGTGCCTGTATCAGAGACTAGATGTATTTAACAAGTGATGTGGGGCGCGTCGCGAACATTGTCCGTATCCTAGAATAAAAATGAACATCTTGATTGAGGGAACGAGCTCAGCAAGGCACGAAATGATGCCGTCGGCATCGCGCGCCGGGCCGGGTCACGATGTTCGCGACTGTCACAGTAACGCTGACCGCGCTCTTTCTCTGCTTTCACCACCATCTACACTAATGCAACAGCCTTCTACGCCCACGAGCACGACGACAATGGGCAACACGACGACGACGACGGTGGCGCAAAAATGGCCGGCCTTGTCCCAAATATGGTACTCTGAGCGGGAGCGTTGTCTTTGTCCGCCAAGCATCGCAGGCTTGCGTAGCGATTAAAGCGACAGGAGGATTGAGTCTTTTTGCCTTTATCGGCTGGAAGTATGAGAGCAGTGCGATGGTCCAAGTATTCCATATCATTTCTCCCCATCATCAACTGTGGGTTCTCTATTTTCTGGCACGCGACGCAGATCTAACTTGTCCTCAACCGTTTAGATGCCTGCGGAGCGAAATGCGTACACACCCATCCCCAGTACTACTAGGGTACGACCTGCTTGTATCCGTCCTGCGTTTGGCTCATGCAGCCAATTCAGAAACGCCACTATTGGAAGCCATATTTACGGCGTCACAGTCGGACAGCTCGTGTATGTCGTCCGTACCCATGTAGACCTATGACTGCTGACGTCTGTAGTCTCTGCCTAGTTTCCCCTTCGACTTTACCCAACCTCCAACTCGAAACTTTGTGCCCTAGGCCGATGTCAGCCTCGACGAGTCGGCGAATAGGCTGCGACGGATGAGCTTGAAACAGGCCGAGGCCCATCCAGCCCCAGCAGTACCCTTCCCGACTTCCCCCTGGCTTCCAGCATGATCCTCCTTGTCCACGATTTGTCCCCTACCAATCTTGCGTGACTCTGTAACCTCTTTTTTTCGCAGCTTACCGGAGCGGCGTTTATCGTCTGCTACGACGCTCCAAGGCGAGGTAGGACGCCGATGTCCCCGAGGTCATTAGAATACCAAGTCGAGAGTCGAGAGACTGGAACTACTCGCTGTCGTGCATCCGCATCTTTTCTTCCCGACTCTCACTTCGCGATGAGAACTCGACGCTAGGATACGCAAGGGACTTGACCACGCTCCCAACGTTGGAGCAGGGCACGCCGCCCTTGCAGGTCGTCAGAACACCCACCAGGTCGCAAGACTTGAACGACTCCCTCCTGTGTTTACCGTGTCGTCTATTTCGCCGCCGTCCACCATCCACCATCCGCCGATATTCCGACAATGACCATCCATACACCAACGCTGCACCGACACAATTGAATACACGGGGGACTGGACGACGCTCCAGCAATGGGGTAGGGCAGCGACATAAGCCCTCGCAGGTCGTCAGAACACCACCCGAGTCCTTGAATGACCCGATCAATCCGCCGTCGTGCGTGTACCTTGCTGTTGGATTGTCGCGCTCATGGACCGTCATCCGCTGTAGCATTATATGCGACACACCTGCCATTCCCCAGTGGGGGACACAATCTTACCGCTAGGGTAGGACACCAGCGCGATCGTCGTTCATAGGTCGTCAACATCTGTCGTTATCGAGGAACTCGAAGCCACGTAGGATGAGGATAATTGGGGACTAGGAGAAGGAACACGGGAGACTTGACGACGTCCCAAAGCGGGGTAGGACACCGATGTCCTCTCAGGTGGCCAGAACACCATCCAAGTCGCGAGACTTGATCGACCCGCTCTCGTGTGTCGGAAGGGGTGGAAGGAAAGACGCTCCATCCAAAGGAGTAGGGCGTCATGCGTTCTTTTCGGCTTCGTGTGGCTTCGGCGTCGTTTTTATTTCTCCCTTTCCATCCTGCTCCTTTGTCGGCGTCGTGTCCCATTCCGCTCCCAGGTCGACGTATGTCTTTAGTGTCGTTCCTCTCCTTCTCCTCCCGTTCTCTGTTTTGATTACTTGTATATATTCATCGGACTTTCTTGTGTAGCGTTGTGTTTTGTTATCTCATTCTGTTGTCCGCGCTCTTATTATCTCTACCCTGCTGTGTTGTAATGTTGTCTAGTTATCCCTGTGCTGTGCTGTGTTTGTTGTCTGCTTTTTGGTTCATAGAAATATAGGTATCGGGCACGGACGCGGTGTCGGCTGCCTTGGTGTTTCTGTGTTCTTTCAGTGTGTCAATCAATTGGGATACTACACAGCGCTAGCGTCCTGGAACGTTTGATGGTCAGCTTGGGGATCGAACCACGGCCTTCGCGTTATACAAGCGCGTCGCTCCTCATCCTCTCGCGTCCATCGCTTCCTTCTCTTTCACCACGTTCCATACAGCCTACAGCATACTTGGTACCCGGGCATCGCCCTCTTTGAATCACGTACTGGGGCGATGAATTGAAGACATTTCGTTCTTGCGAGAAGGATTATAAGCGGTACTACAGCCTTCAACAGGATTCCATTTATCGGCGTCTGCGTATCCTATGCCACGGTTCGCAGAAGCTCCGCTATTTCGTGAACAGCGGTATGTAATCCCGCATGGTCAACCGCTATGATCAAGTCCGGAAAACAAGACCTTCTATTCGGGATGATTCGTACAGCTGCAGCGCGGCAGAAACGCCTTTTGCTGTGTCTTCCTAGCAGTCGCTGGATACGCCGGACACCCTTACGCCTAGCTAAGTGGGGCGTAGGGCGTATAATTCATTTGGGCGGGCGTCTATTTCATACATGTCAGTGGACATTAAGGACAACGGCAATCTGACAAGCGCCACCGCGGCGTGCTTGGGATGTGTGTGAGCTTTCGACATGCGGTCCTCCCAAAACCACGGAAAGCCGTGCTCCTCGGTGGTTCTGTGACAGAACGCAACGTCAAAGCCGGTGCCTATCGAAACAGCTACATGCTATGCACGCGGCAAGGCCCGAGTCGTGCTCACTATATTACCCTCACATTGAGTCGTGTACTACTAAGCACCTAACCATGGATCCCGGGTACGTTCTTCGCTACAGCGTCTCACATCGTAGCTGACTGCGCTCGTATAGGCCTAAAGCAGTGATTTCTGGTGATTTCTTACGCTATCCATTGTTGATCAGTCTCTGACTACTCCTTTAGAGTTCGTCTTGAAGGTCACCGACCATAAATCAAGCATTCTTCCGCTCAGTACGCGGTTCAAGATGGTTTTTTTGCGAAATGGCAACATTTTTGTGTCACAGCCCCCTGAGACTGCAAACAATAATGGGTGTCTAGAGACGAAATGCCCTTTAATGATGTATGTGCTCATCAAGCTTTGTATCTTACCCTGACCAATGGATCAATAGGCAGGTCATCGGTATCATTGTTGTAGATGTTTTCAAAGTCGACGCCGATAGCCAGTCGAGGCTAGGCTCATTCTATCTTGACCTCGAGGATGTGCTTCAGACATATAGCGACTCGATATCCATGCACTATGCTATCATGGATTCAAATGACTTTCCTACCATGCAGCTCAGTTTTAAAGCAAGTTCATTTGCATCATTACCCACATCGCTTGCTGCACAGTCGATACCCACTTCTCTCGCTTTCGAAATCTGCTCAGGTAAGTCTCCGTTGATATATGCATACATGTTTTGATTGCTCTGCAGAAGAAACTCCAGATGCCGACTTCATGCTGTACTCCCAGGAACTCTGCCGCCTCGTTACGGGTCACGACATAATCTTCGTCATCATCGTGGAGCAATTCGACAAACTCAAGGATAGATGTCTCACCCTTCAAGACCCATATGACCGATTAGTCGCACTCTTCGTCTTGGCCGGCCTTTTAGACAGCCAGTTCCATGCTACATCCCAGAAAGAGACGTACCTGCGTTCCCGCTTGCTGTACTATCTAGGCTGCACAGAGGCTTTGGGTGCCCTCAGCAGGCCAATGCAGTTCGAGATTGCCTCCGAACTCACATCCACTCCCAACACCCACGACTTCAAGACTATGCACATGCAGATGTTCGGTTGGTTCTTCATTAGACGTCATTGCGACACGGGCAATGAAGACTACCTTAGGGAGGGTATCTCCTTGCTTGAAGCGTTGGACCAGCTACGAGCAGGCCCGTTTTCACATGACTTCATCCGTGATCAGGTCACGATGTATAACACAATGTCTACTGCGTACACTGCTCGCCGCCTGCTGTCAAAGAATGTCTCAGATCTCGATATGGCATTGGCAGCACTAAACAAGGCGCTAGAACACCCAGCAGCTTACTGGACCACTGTGGAGGAAAGAACTGAAGCCCTGTATAAACTCGCGAATGGCCTGATGGAGCGGTATTCACGTCTTCATGCAGAGCATGACTTCGAAAGGGCAATAGAGTGCCTGGACGAGGCCATCGCGGTTGATAGCCCGAACCATCTGCAGTACCTTTCCGCGCGCGAAGTATTTCTAACCTCTCGCTTCCGCACGATGGACAATCTCGAACGGACCATAAAAATCCAAGAGGCGGTTATTGCGAATGCGGAGGATCCTGACGCATTAGCCAAGGCCAAAGAGGGACTTGGGATAGTGTTAGTCACTCGGCTCATGACGACTAAAGCCTTTGGCGAGTTCTCTGAACAGCCCATTGCGAATCCAGACAAGGAAGCAGAGCTGAGGCGGGCAATCGATCTCTTAGTCGAGTGCGGCAGCCGTGACGAGAACCTTGCTTATGCTCTCATGATACGTTTTCTAGACTTCCGGAATAAGGCGGATTTAGACGAGGCCATCGCTATCTTTTCCCGCATGTCGAATAAGGTTGATTTGGGCCGCGCATTAATGATCAGATATATGCACTGTGGCAGGCACCCTGAAGACATTTATTCCGCCATATCGGCTTCTTCAGATACAGCTACCTCTTTCAATCTCGATCCCATGATACGATTCAATGCTGCTCAGGAATGGGTTAACTTGGAAATCATGGCAATGTTAAACCTCGGCATACACGGTTACGAAGAGAACTTGCTAATGTCTGCTCTTCAAACCATGATGTCTCTTATTCCTAGCATCGTCTGGATTGGCATGGCGATGCAGGACAGATATACCATCCTCATGACAGCCGGGTCTTTGCACCCTAGCACAT
Source organism: Hymenopellis raphanipes (assembly GCA_036872995.1). Taxonomy (NCBI): domain Eukaryota; kingdom Fungi; phylum Basidiomycota; class Agaricomycetes; order Agaricales; family Physalacriaceae; genus Hymenopellis; species Hymenopellis raphanipes. The sequence continues at coordinate 330,820 of JAYMDG010000013.1, forward strand.
CACATTCTATCCACCAGACTCCGAACCAGGCAGTGGCTTTCGCTATTGCATTCGGCAAGCTTCATACTGCGATAGAGTGGCTGGAGCAGGGACGGTCTATCATTTGGGACCAATTGCTACAGCTTCGTGTTCCTTTGGATGATTTGCAGCGAAAGGACCCAGAACTGGCGGAGAGACTTGCTGTGCTTGCGGGGGAACTTTCTAGATCTAGTACAATGAATCACTTCTGGGAAAGGAAGGTGGACGAGGACAGTGGGCAGGAGATGAAAATGCCTCTGGACGCTGAAGGCCAGAAACACCGCAGACTTGCAGCTGAATGGCATGAAACAGTTGCCAATGCACGTAAACTCTCTGGTTTCGACAAATTTTTGCTGCCAAAGGATTTCGATTACCTCTCCAAAGCTGCCAGTGAGGGTATCGTCATTATCATCAATGTTTCTAGCTGGGGGTGTAATGCCCTAATGATCTTCCCAGGATCTGCCAAGAAGGATGTTCGACCAAGTATTCGACATGTTTCCCTTTCTGAATTAACTTTGCCTGAAGTTGAGCAGATGCATGCTGATTTCATGTATCTCATTCGGGATGATATGGGAATTCGCGCTGGTCGTCCGGCATCCTTCAATGAAGACATTGATGCCGGATTCAGTGAAATACTCAGTGATCTCTGGTACAAGATCGTTCTACCCATTATCTGTGAAGCTATGGAATACCAGCCTGCGCTTGTAAATGTACGTTCCTTCAAATCTGTTATTTGGTTATTACTTACTTTTATAGTGCAACGAAGGTGAAAAGCGAGCGCATGTGCAGTGGTGTCCGACAGGACAGCTTGCCTTCCTGCCTCTCCATGCCGCTGGCGATTACAGTCTATCTGGAAAGGGCCATCGAGTGTTTGATTTCGTCGTTTCATCCTATATTCCGACGTTAAACTCCATCATTCGTTCGACATCACCTACATCCCGCGACGATCCCATGGACTCGACGATCAAAGTCTTAGCTGTTGCGTGTCCTTATGCCAAGGGACAGTTCCCAATTCCTGACACTGAGGAGGAGGTGAATCGTGTGGGAAGGCAGGTGGCGCCGTTGCTCGACCAACCCACTTCGGCAGTGTCTCGGTATACTCCGCTTGTAAAGAAGACTGCAACGGCTGAGCGGGTCTTGAAGGAGATGAAAGAGGCAACCTGGGTACACCTCGCCTGTCATGGTGTCCAGGATGCCGCGAGCCCTACAAGCAGCGCGTTGCTCCTTTCCGATGGGACTCGACTGTTATTGTCTGATATCGCCGCCCTCCATCTTCCTCAGGCCGAATTCGCCTTCCTCTCAGCCTGCCAGACGGCGACTGGCTATGACAAAGTCCCTTCAGAGTCTGTGCATCTGGCGGCAGGCATGTTGTTGGCTGGGTATCGCAGCGTTATAGGCACGATGTGGTCAATCGCAGATCGCCATGCACCAGATGTCGCAGATGATGTTTACGGTTACCTCCTGAGGGACGGGACGAGTCGTCGACCGGATTATAAGGAGTCGGCACTTGCGTTGCATTTGGCTATGGAGCAGCTACGCAAGCGAATTGGAGAAGGATCATTTTTGCAGTGGGTACCGTATATTCATATAGGCGAGTGATTGGAATATTTATGAGACTCGAAATCTTGATTGTAGTTTACGTAGTTTTACGAGATTAATAGACAGCTATGTTGGTATTAGATCCTTGAGAATCGAGATTTTGTCTTTACGCGACCTTGACACGCAACGCAGTCGTCATGTGAGTATTACTCTGTACCGCGCTCCTTTCCTTTTCTCTTCCACTTGCCTCTTATGCACCTCCCGGTATTCACGGTCAAGTTCCAAGGTCGCCTTCGCTGATGGAGGAACGGCTGTCTGCGTGACTGCCAACGACCTACCTGAGGCAGCATATTAACTTCGGAGGCTCGTTCTGCAAGTGGTCCAACGACCAGAGACTAACGGAAGCATAAGCAGTCAGGTCGTTATCTTTCCCATCTGGGACCTACGCTTCTCCGCCGTCGAAGTATCCTGCCGGGTGGTCTCTAGTGCTCGTACTATCTGGTCATTGCATTGGGGCGGATCGTCTACTTCTTTGGGCTGTACCATGGCCCCGCCGCCTCTGATTTCGATTCATGGGAAACCCAGTTTGTCAATCCAGGGCGCTCAGCGAAGGATCTCATTTCAATTTTACGCAAGGTTCGTTTTCCGTTGCCCCTCTGCTTCTTTTTCTGACTTGGTGACGGGCGGAGTAACCCTAGAAAGCCAACACACGCAGGCGAGGGGCGTTTGAAGGTGTCTTATGGCGGAACAGGCCCCATACTGCGAATCGGAACACAGATTCTGGAAGGGTCACCCGCTTCGTGAGGAAGGCCAATGGATTCGGTTCGATGCTCAAGTGGATTCAAGTGACAGTCGCCATTCAAACTTAGTCGTAGGTGCTTCTACTGCTGTGATCGGCATATTGACGAACCCTATGTTTCTAGCACCACTACGTGCAGTACAAGAATCTCCGGAGCCAGTTCCGTCGTGCTTTCTTTTCTTACGACCACCATCTCAACGCCGCCGCCCCCCATCCAGCTCCGGAATTGGGTCCCTTTGACGGTACGTATTTCTTCATACTCTCGCTGTTGTGCTCTCAAGTTGTCTCAACGCCCGCTTAGCTGTTCATATGTGCGCGCATCGACTTATGATGCTCCGATTCCATCAAGCACGCACGTCACGGTGAGGTTCCTATTGGCGAAGGTGCTATACGCGATCAATGGTGTTAATTGCCGAATCTATTGTAGAGACCGGGCGAACCAATTTCACAGATTTAAAAGTCTCTGGTATACTGGCTCCCTCTCGGCAATGAGCGTGTCCCCTCGAGAGTACATGTCGTCGCACGTCGTTTCCTTTAACTCTCCAGCCTAGCTTGTCGTCTGTTCCACGCCCCATCCCAAATAGAAAGCCATACGACTCCATCCCAGTGCTGCTTTCGATGACATGCGTCTAGAAGAAAACCGTCAGCTGGGCGATTCTGACTGTGTATCAGAGGCACAACAATGAAGAAGACTTTCCCATCGATTCGGGTCTCAGTTGAGGGTAATACCAACCTCATAGATTCACATACCCAAACCAAAGCTTCTTCGCTGCCTCGCGGTACATCCACAAACTTTGCCGAATGTATCCATTCAGCCCGAAATGATTCAAATAATTCGAAGTAAGACTCGAGGTATCCATCAATATTCACTACATGCAGCGCAAGTATAAGAGCTGGAAAATCCAAAGTAAAGAAACTACGGTGAAAGCAGCTTAGATTCATGGACGGATTTTGTATGGTCGCTGACGTAATTCGACCTCTCTTGCTTTTCGCCATCATCATACACGTCGCGGACATCGTTGCCGACAACGAGGACGAGCTTTGATCACAGCGAAAATAGGCTATAATGGCGATGGCGACCAAGTCCGTCGTATCTGGACAGAAGAACCCGCGTGGCATACCCAAAGGACCCTTTATTGTCGGTAATCCCGCCTTGGAAATAACAAGAAAATGCAGGCGGACGTTGGGCAATACGTCGGCGGCCCCGATGACGACGCTGGTCGGCCGTTGAAGACTTAAACGACGCGATAGGGTTTGTGCGATATCGTTATTCTGATATTGACCTGACAGTCATGCAGAAAATACCGCTTCATGGATGCCAATCCGGCTCAGCGGCGGCAGGGACTGGAGAAGAAACCGGACTACTAGAAGACGCTAGATATGGTGGAATCCCTGCGAGAGCGACGCGTGTGCACACCATCCTTGTATCTAAACCATTGATACTGATTGTATTTGGTTGCAGGAAGGCAAGGCCAAGGCAGCCGACGATGTGAAAGATCTGGACGACGACGCAGAAACATCGGCGAAGCCTTTGCGCACGACGTTTGAGCTGAACGAAACGCTATATGCGAGGCGGTGCTGGAAGACACTAACACAGTATATCTTTGGCTGGGGGTATGTTTACCCGCCTTTACAACGCTATTTCATGCTTACTGTTCACCAGGCAAATGTCATTCTCTCCTACCCGATACCAGAAGCCACTGAACTATTAAAGTCCAAGGTTAGCTCGGCAAAAAAAGTCATTGGCGAATACCATTGAGGACCTGGAATTCTTACGGAAGCGGCTCACGGCGATTTAGGTTAATATTGCGCTCGCCTACAACTGGGACGTTCTGAGACGGCCGGAGCGTGGGGGAAAAGATGCTGCTACTATGAATGCCGGCTTCTTGCAATTCGACTGCCATCGCGTCTCCCGGTCATTGTATGGAGTGCTCGTGTCTTCCTTCCACGGCGATAATTGTCTCGGCGTGTCTCTAGACAGCACTGGGAGACTCATTCTACGCACTTGGGTGAGCTTAAATTCAAGAGCCAGAAGACTTTACATCTCTAGGCTAATGCTTACGGACAGGTAATCGTCCGTTACGTGCACGGTGTACTTATACATCCGAGATGCACGTCGACTGTGGGATGTCTTCACACTCCCCTCCTTCGAGACTCGCTTTCTGCAATTTCGCGTTCGGGCTCAGCCCGAGGTTCGAAGATCAATGCTTTGCGATAGTGCATCAGAGCGCCTTCTTCGCGCAGGCTATCCAATGAATTGGGTCTACACATCGAGAATGAACTTGAGTGAGTCGTTCTCGATATTGAATAGAAGTCCGTCTTAAGATGCACAGTCAGATCACGGAGAAACACTCAGACGATGCTCGAGTACAGCCCTAGAAACGCCACTGTTTGAAAGCCATATTTATTGCGGCCACAGTCGGATAGCCCGTGTATGTGGCCCGTACCAGAGTTGGCTATCCAAGCTGATGTTCGCAGTCAATACCGGGTTTCCCCTTAGACTTTATCCAAGCGCCAACTCGAAAGTTCGCGTCCCAACCCGATGCTAGCGTCGACAAGTGGCAGAATGGGCTGTGAAGCATGAGCTTGACACCACTCGATAATTCAGACGCCTGGAACGCGCACTATTCGACCCTTGCCGAGAAGAGAAGGAGGTTTGAGGAAGCAAGAAAGCGCTTTGAGGCGGAGAAGCGAGAGGTGTGTCTATCCGTTTCGTCATATTCTACGGGCCTAAACTTTCCATGCAGCTCAAAAACCGTCTATGTGTGATTGAGCACAAGACCACCGAACGCCGCCGCCACTGTGAAGCAATTGCAGGAGCCTGGGCCTAGGTACATCTTGCGCAGAAAGATACAGTCGTCACAGAGCGAGATAGCTCTATTGCGAGCCTTATAGAAGACCAACGCGCTGTTATTCAGCAGAAGGACGAGGGGATTGCAGCCTTAAAGGCAGGTCTACACTAGAGGCCGTGCACCCTGTTCAGTCCCGGCACTACCCTTCCCAAGACTCCTCTCAATACGCCGCTAGTTCCCAGTACGATCATTCCCGTTCCCGATTCATCTCCTACCATCCTCACCCGGCGCACGCTTCTCTTCGTCAGTCTGTTAATTCGCAGCGAGCCCCTTCCTACCCAGGCGATCGGCCGCAATCGTACCATGGTTATGCGCACTCCGGCGATCCTTTACAGGCCGCTTCTGCGTCCATGAATTGGTCCTCCAGACTGTCTCCAAACTCTCAGGCATCCGCCACTTGCACACGACCGACGACAAAGCCGTCTGTCGTGCAGTCATCGAACAGATATTCATGCAGCCGAATTAGCGGTGGCGTATGGTATGGGGAATATCAGTGTAGGATGCGGAGGAGAAAGTGAGCACGGGAGACTGGACGACGCCCTAAAGCGGCGTAGGACGTAGTCTTCAAGGTCATCAGAATACCCTCTAGGTGCAAGGACCTGAACCGCTTTCGTGCATTCATTTCGTTTCGCCTTCCGGCTTCCTATTGGCCAACAATTCGCACCCGGCGCGATCAAACTCGAGGGACTTGACGACGCTCCTTTCATTGGAGTACACACCGTTCGTCAGAACATCATCGAAGCCAGATACTTGAACGACTAGCTCTCATGTTTACCTTGCCGTCCGTCGTTGTCCGCGCATCCCCACTGATCGATGACATGAAGCCAATGGATACGAGAGGGACTGGACGACGCTCCAGCAATGGATTCAAGCCTTCGCAGGTCGCCACCACCCGAGTTTCTTCATAGCTCGATCGACCCGACTCGTGTGTACCTTGTTCTTGGATGGTCGCGTTCATGGCTTGTCATTCGCTGGAGCATTGTCTGCGACGCATCTAGTCGAGGACACACTCTCACCGCTAGGGTGGAATACCAACACGATCATCGTCTATAGGGACGTCACCATCGACATCTGCCGTTATCGACGACACCTACCGTTTGTCCCCGACGCCGCATAGCTCGCCGGGATGAAGGCAGTTGAGGACTAGGAAAAGGAGGACGGGAGACTTGATGACGCCTCAAAGCGGGGTAGGACCCCGATGTCCTCTCAGGTTGTCAGAACACCATCTGAGTCGCAAGACTTGGTCGACTCGCTCTTGTGCATTCTTTCCTTCCACCCCCTTTCGACGTGTTCTCGTTATTGACCAGAACTCCGTATTAAGACGCACAGTCAGATCTCAGAGAAACACCCAGATGCGATGCTGGAGTGCAGGACTAGTGCAGCCTCTGACATCGGTACCAAGGACAGCAGTTTCGGATCCACAGTCGGCTAGTTCGTCGCCCTGGACTAAATTACCCTGTGCAAGCTTTTGTCACTCCGCCGCATGTCGGGACCTCCGAGACTATGTACTGGTGAGCTCGATCGCGTCTCCAGAGCGGGCATGGACCAGTACTGGACCGTCATGTACAAGTATACTGAGGGCCTTATCTTTGGCGGTACCAATGTGCCTGCTTTTGTCATGTCCCCATAATCGTGCTGATTGACAACGATAACCGATCCTCAGATCACCGTCCTGGGTTTGACGACGTCCAACAACTTTGTAGGGTATAGCGGGGAAGTTTTTTCGTTCGTCGAGAAGGAGCTGGGAATTCCTGATGATCGTGGTTACATGTACGTTTTTTTCAATTTGGTTCAGGGTTTTTTCTGAATCTTTTGGTAGTATCTTTAATGATCCTGGCCTGGACCGACTCGGGCACAAGAGTCCCACTCTCGATGTGTTGTTCAAGGGGATGTGGAAGTAAGTCCGGGTCCGATACTATCTAGTTAAATGAACGTAAGAGTCAATGTATTCGTGCTCCTTGGAACTACTTGGTACTACGCATACGATTCTATTTGAAATTTTGTGCAGGATCCGTTTGTCAGAGGTGACAGGTCTAAGGAAGGTCCAATGCCCCCAAGTGGCAGACATAGTATAAAAACAGTCTGTTAAGGATATGTGGCGCTGCGCAAACCGGAAGGCGAGTTCAAGTCTGGCGGGATGACAACAACGCATGAATTGAAACACAATTGAGAAAGTCATCTACAGTCCTTATCAGTTTTCAATGCTTCGCTGGTTAGAGGTAGGAGGGACATTCAAACAGAGGGACGCAGTCACACGATCGCGTTTGGGCCGGAGTAAAGGCGGACTCGTTTTGTCTTGACCATCATAGTATGGGCTTTAAATTCGGGTTCACGCCTCGACGCGACACTGACACGTTTTCCACTTGTGGAACTCTTTACCAACCGCTCCTGAACGGCGCCGGACATCAAATGGCTGATTTGCAAGAAAATGTCGGTACATGCAGAGACAGCAATACGTCGGTGTCGAGGCAGACGGTCCTTGAATGCCTTGAATGACGCCATATGGTGTGTACGATACTGTTACTCTGATGTTGCGCTAACAGTCTTCATGTAGAAATAGCTTTATGTATGCAACAGGACCTCGAGGAAACTTTCAGAAGACGCTGGACTAGCTGCAGGAGCACGCGTATGTACACCATATTCCTTATCTGCGCCATTTAGGTACTGATTGAATATAGCGGTAGGAAGCGGATGCTGCCAACGAGGATGATTAACCAGCCTCATCAAAACTACTCGTTGCATATTTCCCCCGATGAAAGATACACAGCGTCAGCGGCTTTCAGTTTCACCTTGGCTTATGGGCATTTGTTCGGGGCACAACGTTGAGGCACGGTCAAGGCTGCTCCTTTCTTCCTCACATCGAAAACAGGACACTGACATCCGACATCTTCGATGACAATTCAGCATGACATGGACAAGAGAGCTATGTAGCCCGTGTTGACGTCCAGCTCGATGTCGGCGCTCAGCGAGTAAATGGCCATCCTGCCAATTTCGCGGGGGAGAGACACAAGAACCTTTCCACGGAGACGGGGTAATACTTGTTGTATAGACTCAGGAGTATGTACCAAACAATGTTGTATCTACGTCTACGTTAGTCCCGGCATATGAATCGTTGTCAATGAACGTACGTAATCGGAGACGCGAGCACAACGACAAAGGTCGCTGCTCCTTTCTGTTATTCGCAGAACAAGGCGTTTCTATAGGGGACCTGAACAAAACCTCGGGGAACGATGAGCCCGTGAAATGAAAACAACATACCTCTGCTCAGCGACAGTGATGAGAATAACCAGCCTCGACAATAGCAATCCCATGAACAAAAGTTCGAGCATCGTCGTAACGTCCTACGACAACCATTGCATCCACAAGCAGTCCCAGAGTCAAAGGCGTGTTCCTATCACGACGTCCAGCGCTTCGATCTACATTGGGAGGTTAGTAAGCGACAAATGGAACACGAACGAGAATTACTCACCATCCTGCATCAAGGGCGCCGACGAAGCCCATACTTGACCAGAAAACATTCGCCAATAGCCTCCTTCGACGTAGCGAAGAGTTTAAGGAGCGATTGAACTTCCCGCTGACTTCGGGAACGTCATCCTATCTGGACTCGGGCAACGTCTGGTGGGCGTAGGCGTAGTATCCGCATTTCGAGTATAAGGACGGCGCGAGCACCAGAGGGTAGAAGAGCATCACGTCTTGATGTAGTCATCCGATATCCAACGTTGGACTACAGGGTAGAGTGAGTTTACCTGGAAACTACTCGAAATGAAGAATCTCACCTTGGGTTTGACGACAATGATCAGGAGCGAGAAAGTCGAAGGAGCGTCTAGGCACACTTAACATAGTCCATGTAGACTCTTGAGGCGATTATCAAAGCTTTGGATAACACAACAACGAAGACACGGCGGCTTCCAGGACCTTTTATAAGCGTTCGGTGAGTCATAAAGCATCATTTGATAGGACTATTCGAGGGCCTTGAGTTCCAAAAGCGTGATGAGCCGAACTCGAAAGGAGACGAATGTGAATAGGCCTGTAGAACGACCACCATCATCAGCGCAGAGTTCATTCGGACAGCGTCAGAGCTGGCCAAAAGACCTTCAGGTCGTCGTGGATGAGGTTCACATTGCCTACTGGAATGTATTTCGTGAATCTAATCTGTTGAAAAAGTAGGTCAAAATTCTTACCCGCAATACCGGACCTCCAGGAAGCCTTGAGACATCGCGAGAGCATTTTGGCCTTATGTCGTAGGCGAACACTATCGGGATGTCCTCGCGCCGGTGGTCATACTGCTCCGCCTCAAGCTTACCTTGAGAGCGTTGAAACGCTTCTGATGGGTTAACCCTGACGCATAGGAGCGGGGAACTGAGCATGCACAGCGACGACTCCAGGAGAGGAATGTAGCACAGTCAGACTGCTGGCTCCAGAGCCTCCAAAGATCAAAGAACCGCAATGAAAGAGTAGACGAAGAAGGCGATTTTCGATCAGATCTTTTGCGGCCCGGTGAGATTCACACGCCACAAGCGCGTTCCGGTTTCTCTGTTCTGCTCCTTGATCGCTAACTTCCCGCATGTCAGAAGACAAGCCTCTGAACTCAAACCACTCACCAGGATTCTTGGCATTCGGCGCCAGAAGGACATCCTGACCAGCATCGTTTCCGCTTCTCTCATACCGCGGACAGATCGTCGAACGGTTTGTATCGTGAGTCAATGATTCTGGTGCGTTGTTTTTGGTCTGCCTCGATTAGTAATTGCTTGCTTGTTCAACTGCAGTGGTCTTTCTTGCGTGGTTGTCTGGTCGAGCGGATAACCCACATGAATAAGGCGTTGTTGCATTGTTGTTTTGTTTTTGTTCATTCATTGGGGATCCGGGCTTCGTCTTGTCTTTTCTTTTTTTGCCTTCCGCCCACCATGCCACCAGGACCCAGGATAGATCTGCACGGTGCCAGTGGCGAGTCGGTCAAGCGGCTAGCTATTGATAAAATGTGGGCAATGTAGGTTTTTTAGACTGCTCTTCTGAGTCCAATTGCTCTGTTCCACGCTCCTCTTGTATTGGCTGCGACGTCCCGTTGGAGCTTGAGGAAGTCTAGGTCTTCGCCGCTGCAGCTGGGACTGCCTCGCGTGTCCCCCCCCTAGATGTTCATGTCAGATCATGTTGGCATTGGTTTCTTTTTTTTGGAGCGTGAAAGAGCGGATCCATTACCTTCTTAATATCACGCTTGTCTTTTAACTACAACCATGCTTAGCTACGGACGACGCACTGATCCATGCTTCAGGGTACAGGACCTTATTACAAGCCTACGTAGCTCACCTGGTACTCGACCTGATCATGGCGAAATTGGCACATACTTTTGGTTTACATCGCTCAGTCGGACTTGTATCGTTTCCTTGGTTTATTCTCGGGACTTTTGTCGAGGGCGTCTGGTCCACTGGATCAGTCATGTACATACTCTTTGGTTCGAGCAGAAATGGTTTTCTTTAGTCGGGAGGCTCGTGTCTTGTCCTTCAACGACGCTCTCTTGGTCCCACCTGAACCAAGCCTACAGACTTGGAAATTAGACTGAGAGAGTGGTAGCTTGTTGGTCAAGCGGCTAGCTGAGTATGACATAGTGCGTAAGTTAGGTTTTTTCTTCAGGACTTGCCTCGGACTCTTTGCCAAGGTGAATGAACCGGAACTTTCTTGACCTGTGTGCATGTCGACGGAAGCCTCGAAGCCTCTTTCGCTTACCGGCTATGAGGCTCGTGAGGCATCGACAGAGTTAGTCACTTCTTTTGGTCGCCCCACGAAAGAGCCAGTGTTTTGGTCCCAGTGGCTAAGTGCATCTGGAGCTTTGCCTTTCAGCTTACTTGTCCATGAGGAATGATAACTTGAAGGTTGATGTTGTTCATTCAATCGACTACTAGTACTTGACGGAACGAGCTCAGAAGGAGCAAGGTAAGAAAAGATGCCGTCGGCATCGTGCACCGGGTCACGATGGTCGCGAATGTCACTGTAACCAAACTGTAACGCTAAACGCACTTTTTCTTTCCACCACCATGCCACCGCCCGACGGCGACGACGGCGAAGAGCTCGACGAGAAGGACGACCACGGCACTATGGTCTTTGGCCGCCAAGCATCAGCAGGCTCGCGTAGCAATCAAAGCGACCCGAAAATATTGAGGATTTTTGTCTCTATCGGATCGAAGTATAAGAGCGCTGCGATGGTCCAAGGTTTCCAGATGATTTCTCATCAATTGTGCGTTCTCCATTCTCTGGCACGCGATGTAGATCTAACTTGTACCCAACCGTTTAGATGCCTGCAGAGCGATACGCGTACAGACCCGTTGCCGGTGCTACCAGGGTACTAGCTACTTTTCTTCGTCCTGCGTTTGGCTCATGCAGTCGATCTAGAAACGCCACTATTGGAAAACATATTTACGGCATCACAGTCGCCCAACTCGTGTATGTGGTCCGTACCCGTGTTGACCTATGCTAACCGACGTTTGTAGTCCCTGTCTATTTTCCCCTTCGACTTTACCTACCTACCTAACGCGAAACTTTGTGCCCCAACCCGATGTCAGCGTCGACGAGTGGGAAAATAGGCTGCGACGGATGACCTTGAAACAGGCTAAGGCTGCAGATGCGAGATTTGTTATAATGGAAACGAGGCTCGCTGAGGAGAGGAGGAAGTTTGAGAGAGAAAAGGCAATTTGAAGCCGAAAGGCAAGAGGTGTGTTTAGTCATTTATTCGCATCCTGCAGTGCTAACCTTTTCCTTGTAGCTTGAAGGCCGTCTGTGGCTTGCGGAATATAATGCCGCTGAAACTCTTCGCCGCAATGATGACTTGGAGATGGAAATTAAAGAGCTTGACAGGGCACTTGCAGACGCAGTCAAGTTGATCGCCCAGCGTGTCAGCCTTCAGGACACCCGCATTGCCCGTAGGGATCAAGTCATTGCAGAGCAGGATAGCTATATTGCGAGCCTTAAAGAGGACACGCGCTCTATTATACGGCAAAAGGACGAGGAGATTGCGGCGTTGAAGGCTTCCTCTGCCGCGTATTTCGCCTCGTTGCCGGCGCCGTCTTCACCGGAAGCCGTGCACGCTCCATACCCCCTCAAATCCAGGCAATACCCTTTTCAACAATCCTCCCACGACGAACAGTACGGTCCTCCCCGTTCCCAATTCGCCCACTACCACCACGCGCCGGCTTACCCTCAGCAATATGCCTACCAAGGCGACGACTCCCACTGGCCCCAATACTATCATGGTTATGCCCAGCCCGCCTATCCTTCCCACACGAATCCTATTCAGGATGTGTCCATGGATTAGTGGGAGGTTTTTTGTGTTGATGGCGCACGAGAGACGCGACGACATCGACGTCCTCGAGGTTGGCGGAATACCATCCAGGTCGCGAGAATTGAGCGACTCCCTTCGTTGTATCCGTCTTCCCTTCTTTGACGCTTTGCACTACGAACGGAAATCGACGCAAGGGACTTGACGACGCTCCGCCTTCTGGAGTAGGGCATGCCGCCCTCACAGGTCGTCAGAACACCCACCAGGTCGCAAGGCTTGAAAGACTCGCTCTTGTGTTTCCATGCCGTCTATTTCGCCACCATCCTCTATCCGCCGTTATCCGAGAATGACCATCCGGCGAAATCACCAATGCCGCATCGACACGATTGGACACACGAGGAACTTGACGACGCTCCAGCAATGGGGTAGGGCACCGACACAGGCCCTCGCAGGCCGTCAGAATACCACCCGAGTCTTCTAATGACCCGATCGGCCCGCCCTCGTGTGTATCTTGTTCTTGGATCGTCACGGTCATTCGCTGGATCATCGTCTCCTACATCTGCCATTTCCCAATCGAGGACACACTCTTACCGCTCCCACTCGGATAAGGCCCGACATCGCCGGACGCATATAAGGACGATTGGGAAGAAGAGGGAAAGGAGCACGGGAGACTTGACGACCGCCCCAAAGCGGGATAGGACGCCGATGTCCTCTTAGGTTGTCAGAACACCATCCAAGACGCGAGACTTGATCGACTCGCTCTTGTGTATCCCAATTTCTCCCTCCATTCCCATTTCTTCCGACCAGGCGCAGAATGCGCTCTCGTGTTTATCTTCACTCATCCGCTCATCTCTTTATCTGGTCCCGCATCGCCGCCACCTGACGTTATTGAACCGACACCCGAGAGACCTGATGTGTACTGTCAGTGTCGTTCCCCGTTCCTGCTTTTGTGTCGATGTCGTGGTCCATTTCCTTCCCACATCAACGTGTGTCATTAGTGTCATTCCTCTTGCTCCTCCTGTTCTCTGTTTATGTTCATCGGACTTGCCTGTGTCGTCTTGCTGTGTTTTTGTATAGCGTTTTGCTATCTTGTTTAGGTGTCCCTCTACCTTTGCTGTGATTATCTTGTCTTTATGTGTATCTTGCTGTGTTTGCTTTCGTGTCTAGTTTTTCTCTGCTTGGGGTTTTTGGTTCATAGAAATATAGAGATCGGGCGCGGACGCGGTGTCGGTTGCCTTGGTGTTTCCGTGTTCTTTCAGCGTGTCAATCGATTGGGATACTACCCAGCGAGGGAAAGAAATTGCGTTCTGGATTGTTTGATGGTCAGCTTGGGAATCGAACCAAGACCTTTCGCGTTATACGACCGCGTCGCGCCTCGTCCACTCGAGTCCATCACTTCCTTCTCTTTCACCGCGTTTCATACAGCCTACAGCATTCAGCATACGCCCAGCATACTTGGTGCCCGGGCATCGCCCTCTTGGAACCACGTACTAGGGCGATGAATTGAAGACATTGCGTGCTTTGGAACAGGATCATAAGCGGTACAGCCTTTAACAGGATTCCATGATTTGCTGCAAATTCGGTGCTCCTGTTGTTGATACATGCTAATATGTAGGTTGAATCTAAGTTGAATCCTGCTAGTAAGAACTACACAGGTAAGCATTAGCACCCTTCTCTGATGCCAGAAGGACACCTTGACTTGCTGAGAAGCCAGCATCATTTCCACTTCTCTCACACTGTGGTCAGATCGTCGAACGGTCTGTATTGCAATGCGTCTGTTAGCGTTTTTTTTTTGTGGAAGCATCAAGCCTTTTTTGGTCCGCCTCGATTGGGACTTTCTTAGTTGTTCAACTTGCAGTGGTCTTTCGGGCGGGGTTGTCTGGTTGAGCGGATAACCTTCATACATAGCCATGACTCATTACTGTTGTTTTGTTTTTGTCCTTTCATTATGGATCCAGGACACAACCGAGCTTTGTCTTTTGCCTTCCGAGTTGACCAGGACCGTTGATGAATCTGCATCGTGCCAGTGGCGAGTTGGTCAAGCGGCTAGCTATTGATAAAATGTGGGCAATGTAGGTTTTTTAGACTGCTCTTCAGAGTCCAATGGCTCTGTTCCACGCTCCTCTTGTCTTGGCCACGACGTCCCGTTGGAGCTTGAGGAATTCTAGGTCTTTAGATTGGATCAACCGCTGCAGTTGGGACTGCCTCGCGAGCTTCCCCCGGGGGCCATCTGGTCTAGCGGTCAGAAACCACGTATTCCATCTGTCTTCGCTTTTTCCTTCTCTCCATTTCGCTTGAAGGCATGGTGAAAGTCTTTCCTCCACATGACACGTCTCAGTGTCCTTATCGCTGTATGTGAACGTGTTCGTGTTGTATGAGCACATCTAGTCTAATGGATGAACTAGATGTTCATGCCAGCCGTGGTCAGTGGTTCCTTTTTTTGAGCGGGAAAGAGTGGACCCATTACCTTCTTCATATCATGCTTGTCTTTTAACTACGACCGTGCTTAGCTACGGACGACGCACTGATCCATGCTTCAGGGTACAGGACCTTACTACGAGCCTATGTAGCTCACCCGGTACTCGGCGGATCGATTCGAAATTTGCACACATTTTTGGTTTACTTAAATCGCTCAGCCTGATCATCTCTTTGGTTATCCTTCTCGGCTTTTGTCGAGGGCGTCTGGTCCACCGAATCGGTCATGTACTCTTTCATTCACAGGAAAATCGAAAATTTTGATGGTTTTCTTTAGTCGGGAGGCTCGTGTCTTGTCTTACGACGATGCTCTCTTGGTCCCACTTGAACCAAACCTACATCGTTGGAAATTGGACGGAGGATGTAGCAGCTCGTTGGTCAAACGGCTAGCTTTGATGATCAATTCTATCGTCAACATTTTTCCTTCAGGACTTGACTCATCTACTTTGCCGAGGTAAATGAACCAGAATGATTCTTAAGTATGTTTCTTGACCTGCGTGCATGTCGACGGAAGCCTCTTTAGCTTACCGGCTATGAGGCTCGTAAACTTGGGGCATCGACCGAGTTAGTCACTTCTTTTGGTCGGCCCACGAATGAGCCAGCAGTGGCTATTTCTATTGCGTCTGGGGCGCGTTAAAGCTTTGCGTTTCACCTTACTTGTCAATGAGGAATGATAACTTGAGGGTTGATGCTGTTTAAACTGTTTATGAGGGAACCAGCTCAAGCAATGCCGTCGGCCTCGCGCCGAGTCACGGTATTCCCGAATGTCACTGTAACGCTCAGCGCGCTTTTTCCTTCCACCATCACGCTACCGCCCGACGGCGACGAGCTCGACGGCCACGACCACGACGACGGTGGCGCAAAAATGGCCGACCTTGTCCCAAATCCGTGCTATTGCCTTTGACCGCCAAGCATCAGCAGGCTCACATGTCAAAGCGACCGGATAATTGAGGCTCTTTGTCTTTATTGGCTGGAAGTATAAGTGCAGTGCGATGGTCCAAGTTTTCCATATCATTGCTCCCCATCATTAAATGTGCGTTCTCCATTCTCTGGGACGCGACGCAGATCTAACTTGTCCACAATCGTTTAGATGCCTGCAGAGCGATATGCTTACAGACCCATCGCCAGTACAACCAGGGTACGACCTGCTTTTATCCGGCCTGTGTTTGGCTCATGCAGTCGATTTAGAAACACTACTATTGGACACGGCGCCACAGTGGGACAGCTCGTGTATGTTGTCCGTACCAGCGTTGGTCGCTCCAAGCTGATGTCTGCAGTCAATACCGGGTTTCCCCCTCGACTTGTATCCAAGCACCAACCGGGAAGTTCGCGTCCCAACCCGATGCCTGCATCGACAACTGCCAGAATGGGCTGTGAAGCATGAGCTTGACACCGTTCGATAATTCAGACGCATGGAACGCGAACTATTCAACCCTTGCCGAGAAGAGCAGGATGCCAGAAAGCGCTTTGAGGTGGAGATGCGAGAGGTATGTCTATCCGTTTCGTCGCACTCTGCAGGCCTAAACTTTCCACGTAGCTCGCAAACCGTGTACGTGTGGTTGAGCATAAGACTGCCGAACGCCGCCACCGCCACCGTGAAGAATTGCAGGAGCCTGGGCCTTAACCTTCAGGAGGAACATCTTGCGCAGAAAGATAAAGTCGTCACAGAGCGAGATAGCTATCTTGCCATCCTTATCGAAGACGGGCGCGCTGTTATTCAGCAGACGGACGAGGGGATTGCAGCCTTGAAGGCACGGTCTGCACCAGAGGCCGTGCACGCCGAATATCCCATTCAGTCTCAGCACTACCCTTCCCAGTACTCCTCTCAATACGCCGCTAGTTCCCCGCGCGAGCAGTACGATCCTTCCCGTTCCCGATTCATCTCCTACCATCTTCACCCCCCGCACGCTTCTCCTCGTCAGTCTGTTAATTCGCAGAGAGCACCTTCCGATCGGCCGCAATCGTACCATCGTTATGCGCAGTCCGTCAATCCTTTACAGGCCGCTTCTGCGTCCATGGACTGGTCATCCAGACTGTCTCCGTCAACGCTCCAAACTCTCAGGCATCCGCCACTTGGACACGACCACGATCCATACAATCCGACGGCAAAACCGCCTGTCGTGCAGTCATCGAACAGATATTCATGCAGCCAAATTAGCGGTGGCGGATGGTATGGGGAATATCAGTGTAGGATGCGGAGGAGAAAAGGAGCACGAGAGACTTGACGACGCCCTAAATCGGCGTAGGACGTGGTCCTCGAGGTCATCAGAATACCATCCAGGTGCAAGGACCTGAACCGCTTTGGTGCATTCATTTCCTTTCGCCTTCCGACTTCCCATTGACCAACAATTCGCACCCGGCGCGATCAAACTCGAGGGACTTGACGACGCTCCTTTCATTGGAGTACACGCCCTCGTAGTCGCTAGGAAACACGAGGAATTTGATGCCGCTCCCAGGTTAGGAGTAGGGCACGCTGCCCTCGCAGGTCGTCTTTCTGTTCCACTCATTCTCATTACCTGGTCGCGCCTCACCGCTACCTGACGTGATTGAGCCGACACCGAGGGACTTGACGAGGCTCCATCTAATGGAGTAGGGTATAGATACCCCCTCATAGGTCGTCGGAATTCCATCCGAGTCTTCGATGACTCGATAAACTTCCCCTCTTGTGTCGGTGTCTTCCGTTCGTATGTTCCTCTTGGCGACGTGCACCTTCAGTGTCGTTCGCGGTTCCTGCTTTCGTGTCGACGTTGTTGTCCTTCAATGCTGTTCCTCTTGATCTTGTTCTCTGTGTTGATTATTTATATATATCCATCGGACTTTCTTGTGTCGTCTTGCTGTTTTGTATAGTGTTGTCTTTTGTTCAGCTGTGCTCTTGTTATTCCTTGCTGTGTTCGTTGTCGTGCCTAGTTTGTTTCTGCTTTTCGGTTCATCGAAATATACCTATCGGTGGTGTTCTTTTGGTGTGTCGACTGGGGTCTTCTTTTGTTAATGTGGACCCGACACACGAAGCCAGCTTCTATCGAGAGGCCGGTAGGTAGGTAGGTAGGTAGGAAACCGTCATGGGTCCCATTGAGGAACGACGGGTGCAGGCAATGTTGTCGGGCGAGAGCTATCACCCCACTCCCCGCCGCGATATCTGGCAGCGAAACAATGTGCCCGACAAGGATCGATCCGGATACTACTCCAAATATACAGGCACGAGCGCTAACACCACCGACATCACAGACTGTATTGAGAAGGGGAACTGGGAAAAGCGCTGGTCGCAAAATCGATGCAGAGGGATCGAGGGAATCGCGTCCTCGAGCGGTGTGTGCGGATCGAACCAAGGCCTTCGCGTTATACAAGCGCGTCGCTCCTCATTCGCTCGCGTCCGTCACTTCCTTCTCTTTCACCACGTTCCATACAGCCTACAGCATACTTGGTACCCGGGCATTGCCTCCTTGGAACCATGTACTAGGGCGATGAATTGAAGACATTGCCTTCTTTCGAGAAGGATCATCAGCGCTACAGCCGTGCAACAGGATTCCATTTACCAGCGTCTGCGTATCCTATGCCACAGCTCCGCTATTTCTTGAACAGCGGTAATCCCACACGGTCAACCGCTATGATCAAGTCCGGAACCAAGACCTTCTATTCGGGATGATTCGTACAGCTGCAGCGCGGCAGAAACGCCTCTTGCTGTGTGTCTTCCTCCACTCGGAAGTTCAATCTCAACGTGGTACGTCCGGGTTCAAGGCCCACGGGTCGAATGTTGTAGCAGTCGCCAGACACCCTCAGCCCAAGCTAAGTTGGGCGTAGGGCGTATCATCCATTCGGGCGGGCGTCTATTTCATACATGTCAGTGGAAATTAAGGGCAAACGCAATCTGACAAGCGCCACCACGGCGTGGTTGGGATGTGTGTGAGCTTTCGACATGCGGTCCTCCCAAAACCACGGGAAGCCGTTCTTCTCGGTGGTTCTTTGACAGAACGCAGTCGCGAAGACAGCGTCAAAGGCAGCGCCTATCAAAACAGCTACATGCTATGCACACGGCAAGGCTAGAGTCGTACCTGCTATATTAACCTCACGGGAAAGGATCCAGTCGTGCCCATTTCATCCATCTCACCTTGATCAGTGTCCCAAGCATGGATCCTGGGTATGTTCTTTGCTACACCGTCTCACATCATAGCTGATTGCTCATATAGGCGTAAAGTAGAGCTTTCTGGTGATCTCTCCCACGATTAATCATTAATCAGTCTCTGACTACTTCTGTAGAGCTCATCTTCAAGGTCATCGATGATGAAACACGCATTCCCCCTCTCAGGATGCCGCTCAAGATGGAGTTTTCGCGAAATGGCAACCTATTTTTGTCACTGCGCCGTGCGACGCCAGACGATAACGGGTGTCTATTACTAATAGACTCGAAACTGCCTTTCATCATGTATGTGCTCAGCGAGCTTCACATATTACACTGACTCATAGATCAACAGACCGGCCATCGGCATCGTTGTTATAGATGTGTTTGAAGTCGACGCTGATAGCCCATCAAAGCTAGGCTCGTTCTATCTTGACCTCGAGGATGTGCTTCAGACGCATAGTAACAACTTGAAATCCATGCATGATGCTATCATGGATTCAAATGACTTTCCTGCCATGCAGCTCAGTTTGAAAGCCAGTTCGTTTTCACCCGCATTGCTTGCTGCAGAGCCGATACCTTGGCCGATACCTTCATGTCTAGTTTTCGAAATCTGCTCAGGTAAGCTTCCGCCGATGTAGGCATATATGTTTTGATTGCTCTACAGAAGAAGCTACTGATGCTGACTTCATGATGTACTCCGAGGACCTCCACGAGTCTCTGAAACGGACCTTCGGGTGTACTAAATTTATTATCAACTCAGAGCAATTCGTAAAACTCCGAGATAGATGTCTCGCCCTTCAGGGCCCATACGACCGAGCACTCACATTGCTCAGGTTTGCGGACATTTTAGACTGCGAGTTCCGTGTCAGATCCGACAAGAGCATATACAGGGGTTCTCGCTTGCTGTATCGCGACATTGCCGAAGCTTTGGGTGACCTTGACAGGCCACTGCTGTTTGAGGTCACCTCCGACCTTACATCCGACTCTCATGGTCTGCGCATGATGGCGCAGTCGGTCGGCGCGTTCCTCATTGATCGCTATGAGACTGAGGGCAACAAAGATGATCTTGCGCAGGGTATTTGCTTGCTCGAAGCTGTGGAACAGTTACGAGCTGGCCCGTTTTCAGATGACTTCATCACTGATCACCTCAAGATGTATCTCCGCCTCCATGAGGGGTACGCTGCTCGCTACCGCATGCGGCCAGTGTCAGGGGATTTCAGGGATCTCGATATGGCATTGGCAGCACTGAACAAGGCGATAGAAATCCCAGCACATTGCTGGGACTCTGTTGAAGAACGGCCTGGAGCCCTCCATACGTTCGCGCAGGGCCTGATGTTGCGGTCCGTGAGCCTTCTCGCAGAGCATGACTGGGAAAGGGCAATGGAGTGCATGGACGAGGCTCTCGCAGGAGTATCGGTCGATAGCCCAAAACATTCGCAGTTCCTTTCCACGCGCGAAATGCTTCTGACCCTCCGAGTCAACTCTGACTTGACTGAAAATGTGGAGGACTCTGTAGGACCAGCCCATGCCAAATATGATCTTGCGGAACTGTCATTCGCTGGGATCTGCTTGGAAGTCCGTAGAGCAAGTGGCGAAGCGGACTTGAGGCACGCAATTGATGTCTTATTCGATTTCTTACAGAATTCCCACATAGGAGCCTTGCTGAGTGATACAACTCGTTCTGGCTTGCGTGCTGATGCTCTCGTTAGACGTTTCCATGGCTGTGGGAAGAATAAGGCAGATTTGGACGAGGCTATCGCCATCTTGTCTCACTTGCCGCATGACATGAAGGACTACTTCCATTTGGGTCAGATATTGATGACCAGATTCGAATGGTGTGGCAGGGACCCTGAAGACCTTCATTCTGCCATATCAGCTTTTTCAGATGCAGCTACCTCTTTTAACTTCTATCCTCAGAGACGATTCTCTGCTGCCCAGCTCAGGTATTCCCTGGAAATTACGGCAATACTTAAACTTGGCGAAGTCCATTGCCGTCAGTTCCTAATGGATGCTCTTCAAACCATTATGTCTATTATGCCTAGCCTCGCCTGGGTTGGCATGGCAATGCAGGACAGACATGACATCCTCACAAGAAGGCAGCATCCGAATCTTAGATCATCTGATATAACAGGGCAGTCGGGCCATGTCAACCACCTTCCCAATGAAGCAGCAGCTACCGCTGTTCAATTCGGTGAGCTTCGTACTGCGATAGAGTGGCTGGAGCAGGGACGTTCAATAATTTGGGACGAATTGCACCAGTTTCGTGTTCCTTTAGATGATGTGTGGCGAGAGGACCCAGAACTGGCACAGAAGCTTACTGCACTTGCAAAAGAACTTGCTAGATCCAGTACAAGGACTCACTTTTGGGAGAGGCAGGTGGACAAGGAGAGTGGGCAGGAGATAAAAATCCCTTTAGAGGCCAAAGGCCAGAATCACCGCAGACTTGCAGTCGAATGGCATGAAACGGTTGCCGATGCACGTAAACTCCCTGGTTTAGACAAATTTCTGCTGCCAAAGGATTTCGATTACCTCTCCAAAGCGGCCAATGACGGTATCATCGTCATCATTAATATGCATCTGTGGTGTGATGCCCTACTCATTTTCCCGGCGCTCCCTGGCGGTTCTGCTAAGGACGTTTTACATGTTCCCCTTCCAGACTTGACTCTTGTCGATGTTGAGGAGATGCATGCTGATTTGCTGTGTCTCATTAAGGATGATATGGGAATTCGCTCTGATTTGATGCGGAGGCCAGTTCACAAGCACTCTCCTGTTGATTTCCGGAAAATACTCTGCAATCTCTGGTACAAGGTTGTTCTGCCTGTTATCTGCGAAGCTATGGAATATCGGCCGGCACTTGTAAATGTACGTTCCTTCGAATCCCTTATCCGGTTATTACTTACATTCATAGTGCGATGAAGCTGAAGAACGAGCACATGTGCGATGGTGCCCAACTGGACACCTTGCCTTCCTGCCTCTCCACGCTGCTGGTGATTATAGTTCATCGGGAAAGGGCCATCGAGTGTTTGATTTCGTCGTTTCATCCTACATTCCAACTCTAAATTCCGTTATTCGGTCGACTTCCCCTTCATCCAGCGAGGAGACGATTAAAGTCTTAGCCGTGGCTTGTCCTGATGCCAAGGGCCAGTTCCCAATTCCCGACACTGTGGAGGAGGTCACACGTGTGGGAAAGCATGTTGTGCCGTTGCTTGACCAACCCGCAACGCCCGTGTCTCAATATATTGCTATTGCGAAGAAAGGCAGTGCGACAGCTGAGCGAGTCTTGGGGGAGATGAAAGAGGCAACTTGGGTACACCTCGCTTGTCATGGTGTCCAGGATGCGACAACCCCAATGAACAGCGCATTGCTCCTTTCCGGCGACAGTCGACTTTCTTCCGGCGACAGTCGACTTTCGTTGTCTGATATCGCTGCACTAGATCTTCCTCAGGCAGAATTCGCTTTCCTCTCGGCTTGCCAGACAGCGACTGGCTATGACAAACTCCCTTCAGAATCCATGCATCTGGCGGCCGGCATGATGTTGGCTGGTTATCGCAGCGTTATAGGCACGATGTGGTCAATCGCAGATCGCCATGCGCCAGACGTCGCAGATGATGTTTATGCTTACCTGTTGAGGGACGGGACGAGTCGTCGACCGGATCATAAGGAGTCGGCGCTTGCGCTGCATCTAGCTATGGAGCAGCTACGCAAGCGAATTGGAGAAGGATCATTTTTGAAGTGGGTACCGTATATTCATATAGGCGAGTGATTGGAATATTTATGAGATTCGAAATCTTGATTGTAGTTTACCGTTTACGTAGTTTTACGAGTTCAATAGACAGCTATGTTGGTATTAGACCCTTGAGATTTTGTCGTTACGCGACCTTGACGAGAAACGCGGTCGTCATGTGAGTATTACTCTGTACCGCGCTCCTTTCCTTTTCTCTTCCACCTGCCTCTCATGCACCTCCCGGTATTCACGGTCAAGTGCCAAGGTCGCCTTCGCTGGTGGAGGAACGTCTGCCTGCGTGACTGCCAGCGACCTAGCTGAGGCAGCATCTTAACTTCGGATTCTGGTTTTGCAAGTGGTCCAACGACCAGAGACTAACTGGAGCATACGCAGTCAGGTCGTTATCTTTCCCATCTGGAACCTCCGCTTCTCCGCCGTCGGAGTATCCCGCGGTGGGGTCCGTAGTGGTCGTATCTGGTCATTGCATTGGGGCGAGTCATCTATCACTTTTCGCTTTACCACCAGTCGCCCCGCCGCCTCTGATTTCGACGCATGGGAAACCCAGTTTGTCAATCCAGGGCGCTCAGCGAAGGATCTCATTTCAATTTTACGCAAGGTTCGTTTTCCGTTGCCTCTCTGCTTCTTTTTCTGACTTGGTGACGGGCGGAGTAACCCCAGAAAGCCAACACACGCAGGCGAAGGGCGTTTGAAGGCATCTTACGGCGGAACAGGCTCCGTACTGCCAATCGGAACACAGATTCTGGAAGGATTACCCGTTTCGTGAGGAAGGTCAATGGATTCGGTTCGGATGCGTCTGTCAATGTTTTCGATGTTGTTAAGTAACGGTTTTGACCTAGGACTCGTGTTGGGTGTAGCTGATGCTCAAGTGGATTCGTGACAGTCGCCCGTAGGTGCTTCTTCTATTCCTGTGATCGGCATATTGACGAACCCTATGTTTCTAGCACCACTACGTGCAGTACAAGAATCTCGGAAAGTTCTCCGTTCAGGACAGAGATCTAGTGAAGCGCGGATTCTGGCCAAAACAGGATCCTTCCAATTGGGAGGCCGGATTCCGTCATGTTACAACCACCAATGTCGATCTCAACGCTGCCGCCTACTATCTAACTCCGCAATTGGGTCCCATTTACGGTACGACTTTCTTCATACACTCGCTGTTATGCTCTGAACGCCCGCTTAGCTGTTCGTATGGGGCCGCAGCAATGATGCTCCGATTCCATCAAGTACGCACGTCACGGTGAGATTCCACTGGCAAAGACTCTAGACGCTTAATCGCTGACTCCATTGGAAAGACTAGGCGAACCGATTCTACATATTGAAAAGTTTGTTATACTGGCTCCCTCTCGGCAATAAATGTGTCTCTTCGAGAGTACATGTCGTCGCACGTCGTTTCCTATGTCTCTCCAGCCGAGTTTGTCGTCTGTTCCACGCCTCATCCCGGATAGAAAGCCGTACGACTCCATCAAAGTGCTGCTTTCGATGGCACGCGTCTAGAAGAAACCGTCCGATGGGTGATCCTGACTGTGTATCAGAGGCACAACAACTTTCCAATCCGATCCGTGTCTCAGTTGAAGACAACCTCATAGATTCACGTACACAAACCAAAGTATCTTCGCTGCCTCGCGGTGCATCCACAAACTTTGCAGAATGTGTTTACACTGATCAGAACGATCCATACATCCCGAAATCATTCAAGTAACTTGAAGTATCCAAGGGTCAAGATTCAAGACCCATGATGTTGTGGGCGATGACGTAATCCGACCTCTCTTTCCTTTTCGCCATCATCATACGCATCGCGCTCATCGTCGCAGACGACGACGAGCTTTGACCACAGCGGTAATAGGCTATAATGGCGATGGCGACCATATCCGTCGTATCCGAAGAGAAGAATCCGCGTGGCATACCAAAAGCACCCTTCATTGTCGATACTTCCGCCTTGGAAATGACGAAAAAAACGGTACATGCAGGCCGACGTTGAGCAATACGTCGGAGGGCCCGACGGAGACGCTAGTGGGCCGTTGAAGACCTTCAACGACGTGATAGGGTGCGTACGATATCGTTATTCCGATGTTGTCCTGACCATCATGCAGAAAATACCGCTTTATGGACGCCAATCTGGCTCAGCGACGGCAGGGCCTGGAGCGAAAGATATCGGACTACCCGAAGACGGTAGAAATGGTGGAATATCTGCAAGAGCGACACGTATGTACACCGTGCTTTCATCTAGGCGATTTATACTAATTGTAGACGCTGATAGGAAGGCAAGGGCACGGCAGCCGACGACGCGGACGATCTAGACGACGACGACGACAATCTAGAAGAAACATCGGCAAAGCCATTGCACATAACGTTCGAACTGAACGAAACACTGTATGCGGAGGCGGTCCTGGAAGACACTGACGCGGGCATCTTTGACTGGGGGTATGTTTACCCTCCCCTACGACGCGATTTCATGCTTATTCTTCGCCAGGAAAATGATACTCTCTCCTACCCAATACCAGAAGCTATCGAACTATTCAAGTCAAGCTTAGCGCGGCAGAAAAGTCACTGGCGAATACTATCGAGGACATTGAATTTCTGAGGGAGCAGCTCACGGTCATGGAGGTTATGTCACGCGTGTACAACTGGGATTTCAAGAGACGGCGGGAAGGTAGGGAAAAAGAGGTTGCTACAAGTAAAGGCTAACTTTTATGGACGACGATGCCGGCTTGTTGTTATGGTAACAATTCGACCGCCATCGCGTCTTCAATGGGTCATTGTATGGAGTACTTGTCTTCCTTCGGTGGCGATAACTGTCTCGGCGTGTCTCTGGACAGCGTTGGAAGACCCATTCTACGCACTCGAGTGAGCTTGAATCCAAGAGCCAGAAGGCTTTATATCTCAGAGCTAATGCTTACGGACAGGTAATTGTCCGCTACATACATGGTGTACTTTTGCATTCGAGATGCACGTCGATTGCGCGATGTCTTCGCACTCTCATCTTCTTCTAGACGAGCTTTCCGCAATTTCTCGTTCGACTTGGCCTGAGGTTCGAAGACCAATGCTTTGCGATAGTGGATCAGATCGCCTTTTTCCCGCGCGGGCTATACAATGAATTGGGTCTACACATCGAGAATGAACTTGAGTGAGTCGTTCTCGATATTGAATAGAAGTCCGTCTCAAGACGCACAGTTAGATTACGGAGAAACACTCAGATACGATGCTCGAGTACAGCCCTAGAAACGCCACTGTTTGAAGCCATATTTATTGCGGCCACAGTCGGACAGCCCGTGTATGTGGCCCGTACCAGCGTTGACTATCCTAGCTGATGTTTTCAGTCAATACCGGGTTTCCCCTTCGACTTTATCCAAGCGCCAACTCGAAAGTTCGCGTCCCAACCCGATGCTAGCGTCGACAAGTGGCAAAATGGGCTGTGAAACATGAGCTTGACACCACTCGATAATTCAGATGCCTGGAACGCGAACTATTCGACCCTTGCCGAGAAGAGAAGGAGGTTTAAGGAAGAGAAAATGCGCTTTGAGGCTGAGAAGCGAAAGGTGTGTCTGTCCGTTTCATCGTATTCTGCAGGCCTAAACTTCCCATGCAGCTCAAAAACCGTGTATGTGTGGTTGGGCATAAGACCGCCGAGCACCGCCGCCACTGTGAAGCAATTGCAGGAGCCTGGGCCTTACCCTTCAGGAGGAACATCTTGGATAAAGTCGTCACAGAGCGAGATAGCTATATTACGAGCCTTATAGAAGACGGATGCACTGTTATTCAGCAGAAGGACGAGGGGATTGCAGCCTTAAAGGCAGGTCTACACCAGAGGCCTTGCACGCTGAATACCCTATTGAGTCCCAGTACTCCGCTCAATACGCCGCTAGTTCCCTGCACGATCATTCCCGTTTCCGATTCATCTCCTACCATCCTCACCCGGCGCACGCTTCTCCTCGTCAGTCTGTTAATTCCAGCGAGCGCCTTCCTACTCAGGCGATCGGCCGCAATCGTATACCATGGTTATGCGCAGTCCGCCTATCCTTTACAGGCCGCTTCTGCGTTCATGGACTGGTCATCCAGACTGTCTCCGCCAACGCTCCAAACTCTTAGGCATCCGCCACCTGGACACAACTACAATGCAGACAATCAGACGATCGACTGTACATGCGAGTCCGGGTCCTGCGCAAGTACAAGAACGTACTAAGTGCGCCAGGAATCCACTAATCACAGTGGAGTGAGAGAGTGAGTGAGCTTAGGAGGATCCCACAAAGGAAGAGAAAGAAGTGTCCTTGATTGTGGGGAGTAAGGAAGCTAGTGTACAAGAGAGCACATACATAGCCTAAATACCAGAATGAAAAGGAGTATGAATGAATAAAACAATCAAGAGGAAAGGAAATGAATGGGAAAAGGGTCAAGATTCAAGAAGGTACCCGAGCTGAGACGAGGGTGCGGGAAGGAAAGGAGAGAGGAGAAAACCCTGGGCAATCCCGGAAAGAGGGATTGTTACCGATTCGTGCACAGGGAGTGCACGATCGGTACATCTCCCCCGGACCAAAGATTTCGGAACCGAAGGTGGAGAAAGACGCGAACATGGTGGATGCCGATTGTTCAACAGGAAGCACGCGTCCGAACAAGAGAGAAGAGCGAGTCGTGAGCATTGAGCAAGCCAGCGCCAATGGAGAGTAACGCCGGTAAGTCCGATCACCGGACCAAGCTTTGCTTCGCGAAGCCAATAGACGCCCACACCCAATGGACCCGATTCTTCTCATCCTCTCTTCCTTTCAACCATCATATCTCCCACCCCAATGAACATGTATGCCCACATTACGCTACGGCGCTGGCTGCGGACACTGGGAGAGCGAGCCCGTACGCTCGCGAACGAACACACCATCAAAACAAAAACCCTCGCCACCGTCAAACAGGAAGATATCGATGGCAAATCAAGCAAAGTCATCGCACGTCGACGCGGACGAGATGAACAACGGTGACGAGTCGAGTAGAACCTGGCCTTGGGGAATGACGTTGCCTGTCCCGACATCGAGGCGGAAGACGCCCTGGCAGCCTAACACTGATGACAGCGGCGGCATGTATGGCAGTGACGCCTGCTTCTCTGGACATTGCAGTGGGAGAACGAACATTGGGCTGGGAACCTCCATATGAGCATCCCGCACACGCCTCAATACCAGACTGAAATTGAATCAGGACGCGCCAAGGTCGTGCACGATGATGTGCAGTATAGGAATACGCCACAGAAATACACACACTCAAACACACAAAACAAAACAATCACTCGAAACTTCCGAAGTTTCTAATGGACAGGTACAAGGATCCGACCTTATCACCCGTAACGAATTACAACTTTAGCCAAGATCGAGTGACTCAAAGAGGTTCCAAACGGAGGGGGTAGAGGTGTACTTCCTAGACTAACACAAGTGCAAGTTCGAGGGAGCTTGGGGAGTTAACTTGTGGGATTCCGGAAGAAGGGGTAGCTTCCGATGTCTTAGCCGAAAGGTTGACACGCAAGTACGCTGAGTCTCGAGGACTGCCGGTTGACTGTCTTGTGCACTCAATCTTCAACTCAACAGAACGCAGGGACCAAGATCGCCTTTGGGTACGTAAAGATCCGTGGGGCTTGGGTACGTTAAGTCGGTCTAAACTAACACGGAAGGCCTGACTTCTTATGTCTGAATCCGAAGCAGTTGCAAGCGCGGTGGCTCCGGGTGTTCTCAAGTCACTTCGTTACCGATACTTGCTTCTGTCGTTTAAACTCCGTCTTGGGACAGAGGGACGTTCACAAGTACGGATGGCAAAGCTTCCGGGTACTAACTCGAAGGTCACCAGGTAACTATCACTGGTTCACGTTGTTCTGGTTGGGTTCTTAACTTAAACTGAGGTGGACACAAAAGTTCCGAGTCAAATAAACACTGGTATTCGCTTGTATGGCTATATACGCGGGTGTAGATTAACTACTGACTACGAAGTTTTACAGGTACTTATATACTACAGAATCAGGTACATACGGTGTTATTCTTACTGGTGGGTGCGGTTCGGTAGCTACTGTCGGTTCCTCAGACCTCCGGGTGACTCGTATGAGTCCGCGGATGGCGTGCTTTCCGTGGTATTTGATATAACACCTTGTGCTCGTCTGACTCAACCATGTAGATAGTCCGGTTGGGACCTGGTTGGTTCCGACGTGTCGTAGTGTAGTTAGCTTTCTAAACTTTGTCTTCTGGGTTTGATACTTCGGTCCTTCATGTAGACCTGAGTTATAGCTTTCGAATGATACCCCACTTTCGAAGTGTATCTGTCGAGGCTGTTCTGATAACTGGGTTTCTATGTTTATAGTGGCCACACAGGGTGCCTGTCGAGTTGCGGTTCCGGTTCCGTTTGAGTCACTTCAACACTGCGGTACGGATGTATCTGTCTGCATCCGCATGGTCTTTTGTTCGTAACGGAAGGATGATGCAAGATTGCGTGATTCCGGAGTCCTGTCTGACTCACAGCTTTCGGGGTTGAGGGTCCGTATGGATCCCAAGTTCAAGTAGATGAATGCAGTAGTCTCGTTGCAAAGGTCTTTCTGAACGAGCTCTGTGGTTCAGAACATGTCCCTAGTGTTCGGGTGGATACTATAGCGAATACATCGTATCCGAGTACTTGGAAAGGAAACAACCAGGATTGTAAGTCCGATTGTCCGACGGATGCGTGTGTTGCATCCGGGCGCATTGAGTATTTGATATTCAGGCACGTTTAGAGTTCTGTAGAACGTTACGGGAACTTCCGGTTGATTCGGGAGTTCGGTCCATAGGCGCGTAATGGCCACCTTGGAGTCTCTTCGCGTCCTAAGAGAGTCTCCTAGAAGTCTTTGATAGACTTCCCAAGTACTATAATGTATTTGTATACATGTCTTTCCTACAAGAGGTCGTACAGAAATCGCAAAATATGCCTATTCTGTAGCCAGTTTGTACTGTGCGTATCATCTCCCCTTAACTTAAGATGATATCGTCCGCGATATCCGCTCAGGTTCGGGTGAACTTTGGTGGTTCCATCCTGGACTTCGCGTGGTGGTATAAAAGAACTCGGATGCGTCCTAGTTTTTCTTTTACCACCCGCTACTCTCGTTTATTTTCACTATGTCCCGCAATCTTAAAACCATCAACCTTCTCGCTATCTTTCCTAATGCTGCTTCAGCACCGCCGTAGCCGACTTCCGAAGCGCTCAACCGTCATGTTATTGAGTCCGGCCAGTCTTTGACGAAGGCTTGTGCCAAGGTCGCGGACCTACCCGACAACATCACCGACGAGCTCGCTATCTTCACCAGCACTGTCGTTCCTCGTGCCCAGGCGCTCATGGCTACGTTCGAGGATGAGGATACTCCTCTGACCGTCCGCTGCCAGAAGTTAGAAGCCGTGGTGAACAAAATCATCGTGCGTGGCGTACTTTCTTTCATTCTCGGATGCTTGTCTAACTCATCCGTGTGTTTCTTTTCTAGAACCGAAACCCGACGCTCAGCAACCTTCGCAAACTTGAGGTTACTTCGTCCATGCTCGAGTTCGGCCTTGCGCTGCGCAGTTTCCTTGCCTGCGCTTGTGCGTCTCTGGGCATCAACCCGTTGGATAGCAGGATGCATATTGCCAACTTGTGCCAGCCGTTCATCAAGACGGTTAACCGCATGGTCAACCAACACTTGCCTACTTTCGCTACCGATCATCCTCTCTACCGGGCGCCTCCCAAGGAGTCTAAAGCTAGGGTAAGTGTCTTTTCGTCTTTTATCTGGCCTTCGGAAGCTTATTTCGCCTTCCGTGTTTGTCTTAGGTCGCCAAGAAGGCTCCGAAAACTCCGGAACTCATCATCGAGACGTCGGATGATGAGAGTGAGCAACCCGACGAAGATATACGTAGGCCCGCTCCCTTCTCCTATCCATTCTCATGGTTTGACCATATGCAAGCTATGGAAGATGGTGAGACCGTTAAGCCTCTTGGTACCAACGTAAGCTCACTATCTATCTCAGAAGCGTATGATTGCCGTCTGATTTCTAATTTCTCGCAACTCCAGGTCGACGAAACGGAGCGCGTCGCCTCCGGTACCCGTGCTGCTAATCTCGACAAGAGGATCGGAAAGGTAGTGCATCCGGCGCTTTTTCCTCATTGTCTTCTTGCTTACTTGTTTTCTTAGGACGCC
This sequence comes from Hymenopellis raphanipes, assembly GCA_036872995.1. Lineage (NCBI taxonomy): Eukaryota > Fungi > Basidiomycota > Agaricomycetes > Agaricales > Physalacriaceae > Hymenopellis > Hymenopellis raphanipes. The sequence continues at coordinate 361,783 of JAYMDG010000013.1, forward strand.
AACGTTTCCGGTACCCGCTACCAGCCTCTCGCTGATGTCGAAGGTATGGACGTCCTTTCTCATGAATATGGGAAGGCGTTGAAGACCATCGGTTCCTTTCAAGGGACCGAGCTGCCTCCGTTCAAGAAGCGTACCGCTCACCAGGCTGATGCTGCCAAGGAGGGGAAGTACACCAAGATTGATTCGATCCATATCGATAGTACTTCTCTCGGCTACTTTACGCAAGGTGACTACTCGCCTTCTATTGTCTTCTTTTCTTGTTAACAGTTTTTCGTAGCACCACCGGTCATTGAAGGCTACCGGAACCAAGTCAACCGGTTGGGTCGCATCTTCGAGCATCTCGCTAAGGATTCTACCCAGCTTACCGATGTCTCTCCCGGTGCCATCAAGGCTGAAGCCCAGTACAGGCTTGACCTCATCATCGCGCTCAACCGTATCTACGGCGAGATGCAGGGCTTCCACCGTACTTCTCTCTTTACATTGCGACTACCCAGGGTCTCGGTATTACTTTGTAGACGTAGTGGTACTGGGTAGTCTGAAGGTTCCGTAAAACTGTCCGCTTAGTCTTTAGTCGTCGTTTGTTGCTCTTCTCGTAGACTTAGCGATGCTTGGTATCCCGTTCTTATAGCTTGTAGAGTAGTCTCTTGACTTAGATACCCTCCGCAATGCTACTTGTGTTTAACTTGCTCTTATAACTTGAAGCTCCCAAAAGTCAATCCATGAAGTTTTGTTGACTTTCTTCTTGGTTCGTTATCTCTAGGATAGGGGCTACTGCGGCCTCGGAAGAGTATGACTCCGCGAAATTTTCTCCCGGGTGGGTATATAAAGGATGGGCTACCGTGCCATATGCTCAGCGCCATGTTTCGTATTCCCGTTTTCGCTGCTTTCAAGCTGTCAATGCTGTACGAGTTCAGTGACCTCGAACGGTCCGCTGACAAGTACGCGCGCCGCCACTATCATCCTCGACTTGAATGTGGCGCTCCAGCTCTACCGCGACTTCGGTAGCTTCATGATCCTTACTCGTACTACTAATGGTTTTGGCCATCAAGATAACCTCTACCATCTACGTCCTAGTACGCGACTTGGAGAGAGTCATGTTTACGACTCGCCTCTTCTTCGTTACTCTATTCGCTCTCTGGTACGGGTGGTTCTATCGCTTCCGGTGCCCTGCTAACTTATTTCTTTTAGCAAAACGCCGTCTCCATTTGGGACACCAAGTCGAGCTTTACCATGACTGATGCCGAGAAATTGTGGGCGCGCACCTTCTTCGTGGCGCTCGACACTCTTGTGCGTCGCTTCCTGAAGAGATACGACGTCACCATCAACGGTCGTGGGCTCGCGAACTACTTGGATAGACCCTACTACAACTATTTCGAAACTCGCAAAGAGAATTACAAGGAGGCCATGGACAACCTGGCGGTAAGTCTCTGCTCGGATGTCTATGCTTCCGCTACCGGCTGACTACCTTCACCTAGTTGTACATGATGGACATCGCTGGGATTGATCCTCATAGCATGTACCGTCTCTTGGTTCCGAACTTGTTCTCCTGCGACAATCTGATCATCCCGGATGGCGCTTTGAACCATCCGGATGCAGAGTTGGTCAAGTGGTGGGAGGATCACCACAACATGTTCATGTCGACGAAGTGTACTTTCCGTCGTCACCTGGCTCCTCCCGAGAGTATCCTTCTCCAGTTGAGCTTATTCTCTCTGCCCTAAACTTGTTCTTATGACGCCGCAGACCTGCCTAAAGCTTATTTGGTCTGCCCTAATCTTTGGACTTGCGACCGTAGTCCTGCCTTGAGCTTATTTCATGTGCCCTAAACTTTGGATTTTTCGGTCGTGTAGTCTTGTCTTAGCCGGCTCCCCTTAACTTAGATAAATTCCTTACTCTTCTCAACTTAGAGTAGCGCTTGAAATCTATGTTACAATTTTGGGAGTCTGCGGGTATCGAAAATCTAAGTCCGTTTAATGCACATAAACTATTGCGTGTCTAAGTCCATTCAACTACTGGTACAACTGCGTTTGTCGCCACGTTAATCCTACTTCTCGTCCTTGTTGACTTTTAGAAGCGTCAAATCAAGACAAGTTGAAGACTTACGTCGCTGATATCGATGGGCTCATCGTGGGTGCCAGGACCACTTCCGGATGGCTGTGGGTCTACCGAGTCCTCACGAGTGAAGGGATCTTCAACCTCCTCGGGTGAGCCTCCCGCTGCCTCCGGGACGCTAACCTCGTCCTGCCAACCTTGTTCGAAGAGGGGGCCCACGATCTCTTCCATGCGCTTCATGTGCTCTGCCAGAGGAAGGTAGTCGGAAGCGATCATCTCGCCAGACGAGTCCTTTATCTTCTTGAGGGTGACTCGTTCCGACTTGTTAGCCTCCACAGTTTGCTGGTTGAAGGCCTCTCGAGCCGCCATTATTTGTGGAGCGATGCTAAGGAGAGCGTCCTCCTGGGTACGGAAGGCGCTTCCGGCTTCCTTCATCTGCTGTCGAGCTGCCATCAAGAGCGTATCTGAGAGCTCCATCTGACGCGTCTGAACTTCGAGAACGTTTTTCAGCTTCGCGTTCTCTTTTCGAAGTCGGATGAACTCCTTCTTCTGATCCTTGTTCTTGGCGCGAAGTTGGTCGACTTCGTCTTCCTTGGCCTCTTTCTCCTCTCGGAGCCGGATGACGTTTTCCCTCAGCCGGAGGGCTTCCTCTTTATCTTGTTGCAGTCGGTTGACCTCTTCTTTCAACCGAAGGATTTCCTCGTTATCCTTTTGAAGTCGGTTGACTTCTTCTTGCAACCTAAGGACTTCCTCCTTATCCTTGTTCTCTGGAGGAGGCGTGACCTTTGGTTCACGAGTCGAGAACCAGTTAAACTTGGGTATCTGCAGCGGGGGCGGAGGAGCTCGTCGTACTGGTTCCGGTTGCGGGGCCGGTTGGGGTGGTTCCGGCGCTTTCTCTCCTGGTGGAGGCGCGGGGGAACCTTCTGATGGTGGATAGTCCAGAGGGAAACGGAATAGCCACGCGAAGGGCTTTCTCGCTGTGGGGGTTCCTTCTGGTGGGGAGGAAGGGGAGGAGGACTCTCTTTCGGTGGAGATGGTCCCGGATGGGAATCCTCTTCCGGGTGCGGGGGAGACATCTCTACGTCTGAGTCCTCGTCGAAGTTCCTGGGTGGCATATCCACGTCAATGTCGTCAGACGCGTGTGTCACCCTTGGGCTCGTCCTTGAGTTCTGATTCCAAGGACTTCGACAAACCTTTCCTTACCTCTAACTCGGGATGGATTTTGAAGACGGCTAGGCCTAAGAAATGGTCCAGCCAATGCAAGTGCGAGTCAAAACTCGTAAGTGGCTCTGCATCCGCCAGCGACGAGAGTTTGAAGGCTTGGCTAAGGAACTGTTGACACTTGCCAGGTGTCCTCTGTTCAAGAAGGCGTATCGGGTTCCGGTAGAACACCTTCGCCTGCTCGTTGGTGAAGAGATATCCACAGCAAGGGATTTCGGACGCGAGGTAACCAAAATAGTGAAGGTCCTCGAATTCGTCGTCCCCGGATGGTAACTCTGCCCGATCCAGGTTATCGACTCTAACCCGGACTCTGAGTGCTCGGTGCATCACCCAGTCCATCCAGTGTGATGCCGATTCAAACTTGTTGGCATCCGACTCACTCCACTTGGCGTATTGGACTGCGAAGTCCAGGAGACGATCTGACTGTGCAGTCGTGGTAGGCCAGCTTCGGATGGTCTCCGGATTCACTAACGCTGCTTCCGCTTGTTGAGCCGTAAACGGAAGGTAATCCCTGCATTTCACGGCGCGTGGATTGCCTAAGTACTTGAAAGGCTTCGGGGAAGGAGGAGGTGGTGGAGGAGGTGGCGCCGGTTGCGAGGCCGCATCCGCGGCTTGGCGTCTTCGCCGGAGGACTTCTGGGTGGATGTGGAAAGACATTTTCACTCTAAGTCCTCCAAATTTGAGGTCCTCTTTAAATGCATTCTCAGAATCGCCGTCCCGTGACTTCTTTCTCATGGGATAGGGGATCTGCGCATTATATTTATAGATTCCTAATACAGGGTGCTTCTCGGGTTCCGGTGGTACCCTCGAAGTGAGCTTACCACTGACAAGACTTTTGACTTGACTAGTGTTCAATGTGGTAAGTACCGGTGCGCTCAAAAACGCTTCCAATACGTGACTCTTTCTAATAGACGAAATGGTTATAGCTAAGTTCAAGTCTTAGCTATCTACCTTTCGTCGATGGTTCCGGTAGCGGGTTGCATCCGTTACCGCGTCTTGACTTATTCTTATTCAAGACTTATCACGCTTGCATTTTCTTAAGTTCACGCTTGCTTCAGTTTAACTCTACATCTTTGAAGTCAAACACGCGTTCTAAATGTACACTTTGAGGCTAAAACTACAAGTCCGACTTCTATACACTACGACTTGTCCTTGTCCTTGCCTTTACCCTTGCCATCCTTGTCTCCCTTCATCAACTTGGCCATGTCCTTCTGCGCTAGCTCCATCCTTTTCATTTTCCGGTTGAGCTTTTGTACCGCGCGGTCCAGAGCTTCAATCTGTGCTTGTTGAAGTTGGAGGGCGGTAGCGGCACCGGGAATCGGAGGCGCACCCTTGGGCGGGGCCATGAGACCTGAAGGCGTGGCAGTGGACTGAAAACGAGGGATGGGAGTGTCACCACATCCCAAGAACTCTTCTTCGCCGTTCTCGTCTCTGCCTCGCGGGTAGACAGTCTGGTCAGGGGGAAGGAAACCGTTCTCGCCTTGCTGTAACGGAGTCTTGAGGCACTTGGTCTTTTTCTTGATACAAGACTCGCAAGCGCAGTTCCGGTTACCGGGGATGTTTTTGTGGAACCCAAAGACGCACTTGAGTCCCTTCTTCTCGCAAGGGAGACAAGTTCCACTAATCCACCGTTGAACGTTCTTGCTATTGTTGCCTTGAGTGATAGCCGTTCGTCCAGGTGGGGCGGCACGAACCCGCTTCTTCTTGGGTGGAGGCGGCTCGTCATCGGATGCGTCTCCCGCTTCCGAGGCCTCCTTGCGTTTCCTCTTGGGCTTGGGTGGGGAGGACTTCGACGCGTCTTCATTTGAAGGCGCGGAGTCTTTTGCTCGACCCTTTCCTTTCGCCTTGCTTCGAGGTTTTGGGGTAGGAGGGGAAGAGGGGGAAGGAGGGGAAGGTGCTGGCGTTCCGGGTGCGGTATCGTTACCGGGGCCATCGACGTCCATCTTGTTGGACTTGGCTTTCCTTTTCTTCTCCTTCCGGGGCCTCTCATCCGGCTCCATGTCTGCGTCCTCTTGCCCTGGGACGTATTCTTTGTGCTAGTTACAGCGTTAGCATTTTTGTTAGCTTTTGATAACAAAATCTTACACTGTCGTCTACCTCTTCCGGGTGGACTATGTCTTGCGCTGCCTTGAGAGATTCGTCTATAAAGATCGCCTGCTGGTCGAACCTTCCTTCATCGACCAGATGACGGTGGTTCACGACGTAGTTAGCGAACATCCTGCAGAAGTACCGAGCGTGTGTACTTTCGGTGGGTGGTCGTCGGTCTTCGTCTACTTGCGTGTACAGTGACTGGGGATCCAGTATCAAGGCCGTCACGTCTGAAGGGGTCAACCGGAAGCAACAGCACAGCCAGTTCTCATCCGACCCATTGATGTACTGCATTCTTGCTGTTATCGGCTGTTCCCAAGGGTTAGGACCCGGGGTGCGAGGAGGAGGGCGTACGGATGGCTGGCTACCCGAAGGTCCAGCTACCGGGGGAGGAGTGGGGACGCGCTTTTTCTTGGGCGCAGGTGCACGGGTGGGAGGGTCTACCGCTTTCCCTTTGCCTTTGTCCTTCTTCCTCTGTGGGGGAGACTCGGTAGGAGCAACGTCCTCCATGGGTTGAGGGCTAGGCCTCGAGCTGACGGCAGGGGAAGTGGGTTCGGGTGCAGAGGGCTTCCCATCCGGTGCCTCTTCTCCCGTCGTTCCCATGGGAGGAACCCATCCGGCAAGCGAAGTTACTGCGGAGAAGAAGAGGCCGTCAATCCATTGAAGAGTAGTGGCGTGTTCTGTTCTTTCTTCAGGATTGGCTAGGATATGCTGTGCGATGGCGTCAAGGATAGCGCGTCGCTCCTTCGTATCCGTGTCTGAGGCGACGTGTTTTGCCATGCCAATCGGGTCCGCTAGCCAAGCTTCCGCAACTGCGTCGTCGAGCTCCCAGAACCATTCCTCTGGTACGGTAGTCTCTCCGATGTAAAAATACTCGTAAGAAGACATTGTTGAGCGATCGAAGGTTGCTAAGTGGACTTGACTGGTGGGAGGGCGTCGGCTGCGGGGAGGGAATTCTCTGCATCCGCCCCTGTATGTTATGTCTCTTGTTATATATCTTGCATCCGATTCCATCCGGATCCGCGCTCATATATGCTTTTCGAAGGCTTACGCCACGCTTCCTTTTTCTGGAAACGCCGATCGCCGAACTTCTTCAGGGATTTTACCAAGTCCTCGGACCTCAACTTGTCCGCTCGGTTCGGTTTTAATTTCTATGTTCACAGTTCCATGGTTTAGTGGGTAAACTGACTTGTCTCTTAATTGAACAGGTTACGAGTTCGACTCTTGCGGGAACTTTCAGTACATCTTGGCTGTTCAGCACAGCCAAGATGGACTGCTTTTTGTAGTTCTATGGTTTAGCGGCAACCTGGCCTGTTTCTCATCTGAGTCACACAGGTCGCGAGTTCAAATCTCGCTAGGACTTTCCAGTCTTCCAGAATCCATTGCTTTTTGCAGTTCTCTGCAGTCCTATGGTTTGGTGGTAACCTGACGTGTTTAAGTCTCTCAACTGGACATGTCACGAGTTCGATTCTCGCTAGTTCTGTCACCCAGTGCTCACTGCGTTTTGCCATTTTTGAACTGTGTTACTAGATTCTAAATTTTCGGTAGAACTCGAAAATTTCTGGTAGAATAAACGATGGATACTATTGTACCCCTCTCCTTTGTTTTTCTTTACATGGCGTCCGCGCCATCTGCAGTACCATCGGATGTGTTAAACGCATCCGGTGCCAGAGTTAATCTTCTGTACCATCGGATGCGGTCATGCATCCGGTGCCAGAGTTAACCTGCTCTTTTCAGAGTCACTCGTCGATTGTGGATTCAAGTTGTTTCCCACACTGCTGTGGCTTAGTGGTAAGCGTCTGTGGAGTTCGACTCTCCCCAGCATTTTAGTGCAACTACAAATCTTTTGCGCTGGCACCCAAGCTGATAGGTTGACCAAACTCATTCGGTACTGGACTCAACGTGTTTTTCCAGCGCTGCTGTGGCTTAGTGGTAAGCTTCGCAGGAGTTCGAGTCTCCCACAGCACATTTGTTTGGGATACACTGGAAATCTTTTGCGTTCGAGTCCTTCTGCAGCCAAGTTTTCGACTCAGCCTTGTCGTCTGGTCTTAGCAGTACGACTGAGGATCCACAAGGCACTCTTTGCTACCTTGTCGTATACCTTACTGACGCTTCCTTTAATAGCGTGTAGTCTATCATGGAATGACTTTCCCAAGTCAATTGGGTCTCTTCGTGAGTAGAACGGTAGCACTCTGAATCCGGCGATCTTTCCGTCCAAGAGTTCTCCGTTCAAATCACAGAGGACATAGTTACCTGCTGTAGTTCTGGTAACAACTGCGTAAGGACCCATGAATCTCTCCTTGAACTTTGAGTTCAATTCGTCTTCGATTCGCGTGTTCCTTACCAGTACTAGTTCACCCGTGTTGAACTTCCAGTTAGGCATTGTGTTCTTAAATTGTTCCATGAAGCGCTCGGCAGCCTTTTTCTTAGCTACCGTTACCCGCTTTTTCATTTCTGCTACGTCCAACGCGTGTTTAGCTATCAAACGCGCCCTGTACGCCACAAGATCTGAGTGTGATACAATTTTGTCTGGTACATCGGCCAACCATGTCACTTCCATGTAGTCTAGCGGAAGGATAGGATCGCATCCGGTTACCGCGTGGAAGGGTGAACAACCCAATCCTCGTTTCACAGTGATCCTCTCCGCCCACAGTACTTCATGTAAGTACGCTGGCCACATTGAAGGGTCTCCTTTACACACCTTGAAGAGTGACTGGCGAATGTCCCAGTGTCCCCTCTCAACTTTGCCGTTAGCCTGTTTGTTGTAAGGCGAGATCAGGATTCCCGTTATACCATACTTCTGTTCTACATGTCGCATCGCTTTCTTGATAGACGGTCCATTATCCGTTACTATCTCGCGAATGCAACCCCACCTTGATAGTACATCTTCGAACAACCAATCTCCTAAGGTTTCGGCTGTCTCTTCCTTCAAGGCTCGGGCTTCAGGCCATCCGGATAATCCACACCGTGCTACGGTAACGGCATTGTATCCGGAATACTTTGACTCTTCTGCTTTTAAGTCTTTCTTGAAGTCTTACCGTCCTTGTTAGGTGTACCGGTAGACTTAGGCATCCGAAACGTGTCGACATAGGCCTTTTCAAGATCCCTGGGGTGGAGGTGATCCTTGGCTCCATGTGTATGTTTCGCTTCTGCCTTTTCTGACAGAGAACACAAGTCTTGATATACCAGTTTACATCGGTCTCAAGAGCTGGCCACCAGAACCTTGACCGGATGAGATGCCTCACCGAGAATTGTCCTTTGTGTCCGTTCTTGTCGTGTATGACCTTGCAAACCGCCATTCGTTCAGGCTTCTGTAGAACCCGTTTGTGTTCTCCTTTCTTATCTATCTTGTATAGTCTGTTATTTCTGATGAAGAACTCATTATCAGCCCACGCTTGCATCTTAGTGGCGACACCGGATGGTAGATCTTCCTCTTCCGTGTGTGGCTTTTCCTCTAAGTACGGTTGGACATACGGTAACATGAGTTCCCAAGCTTTCTCTCTTTCCGACCGGTTTTGGTCTGGGAAGTTTGGAATATCCACCCATTTCTCGATGTCATCAACCGCGACACCCGTGGCTTGAAGGAGTTCTTGTTCGGATATCGGTCCGGAGGCTTCGGTACTTACCGAGTTAATGGTTTGTACGAAGCCTGTTCGGGTATCGATATTGTTCTTGAATTCTTGAAAGTCTAGAGGTCGGTCCTCGCTTGCTAAGTTCGGATCTTCCTCGTATTCTAGTTCCATTGTATCGTCGGTTTCATCATATGGTACCACCACGTCCTTATCCGAAGCAGGTCGTCGGCTTAAACCATCAGGACCGTGTACTTTGCCTGGTACGTGTGCCAAGGTAAAGTGATACATTAGAATATCTTCTGCCCATCGTTGGAGATTGGCATTCGTAAGGGAGTCTATGTTCGATAACATCCCCTTGATATATTTCGCGTCTACCTCGATACGCAGCTTCCGGCATCCGAGCAGGTAGTACCGACAAGCCATGAGTGCTCGGTGAAGCCCAAACAGCTCTCGTTTAGCTTGTGAATACCTTGCTTGCGTGTCGTTTAAGGTGATAGACATGAACTTGGCGAAATAGGTCTTCTTCTCGTCTTCAGGATCTTTCTGCGACAAGTAAAAGCCTATTGCCTGGTAGGACGTATCAACCGACAATGTTATAGGTGTTTCCCAGTCATAGCGAAGGGGCTTCAACATTGGACAGTTCGTGATAGCATCCTTAAGTGCTTGCATTGAAGCTTTTTCTTCGGGACCCCACTGGAAGGGTACGGAACCACGATTCAACCGGTTCATAGCGTACGCTTTCACTGAGTAGTCTTTAATAAATGCTCGGAAGATTCCTGTGGTACCGAGGAAGGACTTGACATGCGTCAGATTTTCACAATCTGGCCAGTCTTGTATAACCTTCACTCGTTCCGCGGATGGCTTCCTTCCGGCATACGAACATACATGACCTACAACGACTATCTCATCTGCACAAATGATAGCTTTGTGACCTGAGAAGGTTCCTCCTGCATACTTCATCCGTTGAATGATGCGGTTCATGTTGTTAAGGTGTTCCCACACACGAAGCGACGGATTCCCGGGTTCTCTTTGAGTACTTCTGGGTTTCCATCTTTGTCTTCGTACCGGGTGGTAGGTCCTTTTACCGGTACATCATCTATGTAGGGTCTAGTATAGGCAGGAATCTCGTCTCGTAGTATGTAGGTTACGTCTTCATGGAATATCGGTACTGAATTCGTCCATCCCATGGGTAATGTTCTTAGTCTTAAGGCTCCGTAGGGCGTTGAAAAGGTAGTCATATCTCTAGACGATATGGCTAACAATCGCTCATCGTATCCCACGTATAAATCTAATGTTCCTCCACACGATAACCCTGCAAATGCCTCTGCTAACTCCTCGGTTGCGGGAGGTAGACCAGAATGTGCAATTGTTACCGCGTTGAGGGGCTCCAGGCTATGTACTAGTCTGAGCTTCTTACCGTCTTTCTTGAGTACACAGAACCATCTTGATCTATAAGACGAGTTCGAAGGTTCATAGACACCCGTGTCAATCTTGTTCTTGATGATTTTACATACTTCATCGTAGATGCCGGGTGGTATTGGTATATTTCTGAGTACCCAAGGGGTGTGCGGGATGACTGGCATGTCCACGGGTGGAAAGAAATCCTCCCGAAACTTGCCTTTTTCTGATTCATCCCAGGCGAATCCTCCGTTCTGCAGGCACATTAGTTGATCTACTAGCTTTCGTTCCTCAGGCCATAAGAAGTCACCGTCGTGGTCTTTCTGGATCTGTTCTCTTCGCTCAGCTGTGTATCTACCCGTCGGCTCGAAGTCCGGTGGGTTCATCGACAACCGGTAGAGCCGCTAATGGATCTCCTTGTATGTCTCGTACGATTCTGAACTCATCAGGTAACGTTCCGAGATGCGGCTTAGTCTTAAGTGCAACCGGTTTGTATTTCTTGGCTACATAGACGTCGGCCTTTCGCATTTCGAAAATACCTTTGGGTTTGGCCATTTTCTTGATTCCTTGTAGGAATACTTCTTGTTGTCTCTGAAGAGTCTCTGCCATAGTGAGTGTGAACTGGCCGAATACACCTTGTAGTTCCTGCGGGACGCCATAGAACATCTGCGTAGTGTTTACTATGGTTCGGTCGCCTTGCTCGGTAACGTCAACCGGCTTCCGGATGTTGAATACCTTCCGGAAACTATCGATCTTCCGGCGTTCATACGTCTCTATGGGGTGTTTAACTGGTATCATGAACGGTTCCTTAGGATCCCGGAACATGAATTCTCGTCTAAGTGGCTTGACTGCCCGATGTACTCCTTCGTTTGACTTCTTGAGATACAGGCTTGTCAAGTCGCTGGAGGTGAAGTTGTTTCTGTTTTCACCCGGAACATAAGTTTCTTTGATTTTATAACCTCCTTTTCCGTCAACCGTTATATAGAGAGCCACCTCTCCTTGATCAGGGATCAATTCCTCGAGCGGCTCTGAAAACCCTCTTGTTGAACAGGTTTGAGGTATCTAGGTACTTCTCCTCTAGTGTACGTCGGTAGAGTCAACTTCCGACCAGTTCCTGGTTCGGTAATCGTGACTGCCACCGAGTCTCCTGAGGTTGAAGTAACCGAGTTTGATACTCTTTCGAAGGGTCTACCGAGTAATACTTCGTAGGCGGGTGCCTTCAAAATATGTACTTGCAGGTAGTAAGTAATACCTTCGAAAATGAAAGGTAGGTTGCGTGCTAAACCAACCGTTTCTGTACGGGTTTGGTCTGCACTTTCCATCGTTATCCGGAACCCCGGATCGTATGGAATACCTAGTTCTAGTGCTGCTTTAAGAGACATGGATACAATTTGCGATCCGCTGTCTAACAGACACTCTTTTCTTCCTGCACCGCCAATGATCGGCCACACCGTTCTTAGTTCGGCACTTTCCGGTGCCACACTGGCAGCGGGTAAGTTCACATTGAAGTAAGGTCCAGCATAACCGTTATTGAACTGGTACAACTGAAGGATAGGGTCGTGTACTACCACGGCTCCTCGCGGTAGGTCACTCCCTCCATCCTGGTTTATCATATATACAGTCTCGGGTTCGGCTGCTGCGAACTCCATCTGTACATTTACTTTAACATTTCTACCCTTCAACAGCTCTAGCAAGTCTTTCTGCCAGGCTTCGTTGGTAGCTAACATTTCGAAGGGTAAGAATTGTTTCCAAAGAGACCGCCACTCCGGATTCTCGTTGAGCAACGCTCTGATTTTCGAGATCCGTTGATAAGTACGCTGTTTCTGTTGCTCAACTCCATCACTGACCGACACTACTGGCCCGGGGGCTTGCAACGCATCGTCAATGATTTCCTTAAGCTCAGGATCTATCAGCGTACTAGGGGACTTGTCTCTCGTGTCAGCTTCGGGAGTGCCGGTAGGCGGGTGCTCTTCCGGTACCGGTTCGGTAAAACTGACTTGTTTCTTTTTAGGAATGACTACTTCCACTCGCTGTGTGGTAGGTCGGATGTCCTTGCTTCCGTGAAAGCTGGGACCTGGTTTTCGTTTTAGGATCTCTATAGGTTTTTCGATATGTTTTCCGTTATTCGTTTGTGCACGCGTATTTACAAATTGGCTCTCAAGAGGCTCTGTTATCGTGTTAACAGGCCCAGACTCCGGGGAAGGGGAAAGGCTTAGATTTTGTGAAGGACTGTCTTGTTTCCAGGACTGTCTCTGCGATTCGAGCAAGTGCTCCAATAGCTGTTTCTCCATAAATGTAAACCTTTTCTCCTCCGGTTCTTCCGGAGTCCGCTCCATCCTCGAGCCTACTCGAAATTTGACTGAACGTCCTGCGCCACGTTGAAATCAACTACGGTTTCGGGACTAAACATTTCGTCTTCATTTTCTATCATGAAGTTCTGCGCCTTAATCATGACAGCGGCTTCGGGTGGAAGCTTTCCGGTGGTCTTTTCCATGAGCTTCCAGACTTGCCACGCTGGCCAAATACCAGCTTTCGCCTTGCTTGAGAGCGATACACCATTTCTCAAGAAGTAGTACTTGACGCCGTTAGGCGGTAGATCCAGCCTTCCGCTTCCATCTTCTTTTGGTGAGGGCACTCCCTGACGAAATGTCCTTCTTCGCCACAGAAGAAACACAACCCTCCATCCGTATGCTGGTGCTGATGTGGAGGGTGCGGTTTGTGTCCATGACTCGAATTATTGCCATGATTATGATTTCCTTGAGGGGCGCGTACTATCATCCCATTCGGTTGGACGGTAGGTGGTCCACCCGGATAGTTAGGTGCGCCTTGTGCGAGGTGTTGAACAACATTATATGGGTAACTCAGAGGCTCCTGAGTATAATCGTACTGCATATGTTGAGTGCGGAGGCTAGGGTTTCCGTGAGGATTGCCCTTAAGCGCATCCTTAAACAGGGTCAACAGTTGTTCGTGTTGTCTTGCTTGAGTTTGTTCATGCGCTTGTCTAGCCTTGGCTTCAAGGTTGAACTTGTCCAATAAGATTGATAAGGACTCCGTCTGTTGAGCTAAAGACTCTGTCTTAACTCTAGAAGTCGATGCGGGCACTAGCGCTCGATCATAGGTGCGACCGGATACCTCAGTGTATTCTGCGATCTGTCCGAACACATCTAAATCACCGAAGTAGCTGCTAATGGCTTCGACAACTTCAGTCAGAGACCATTTGATACCAATCTTTTTGGCGGCCTCGGATGGAGTGGGATGGACCCGCTTCAACTCGACTTGTATGCTGGCCCATGAGGGTCCCAGGATACAAGATACTAAGTGTTCGATTGCGGTCTTCTCCGTGAGGTCTTGACTCTCGATTAAGTACAACATAACATGCATGATGACTCGTTTGAACTCAACCCATCCGGTCTTGTTGTAGATCGGATTCGCACGGTAAATGTTGAGTTTTTCTTCTAGTTCTTTAGGCGTATGTTCTCGGTCTTCGGCGCCTGCACCGTAACTTTCGAACACTGCCTTCTTGAAGCCTCGTCAGAGACACCAGCTCGGTACTCGGGCATGGCGAACCACTGCTTCCTGACGTCTTCGTCGACATAGCTGACCGCTATTTCGATCTTAAGACCGTCATCTTTGATCTTTTTCGCTGGGTATAACCAGTCCATAGCATTAAAGTACCTTTTTACTCCAGCTTGAGTAGCCAGGAACTCGGGTGCATGTCTGGTACCGGGAATCGGTAGGTTCGCACCGTCTAACTTCTCCGTAAGAGCTTGCGACGGATACGCGGATGGGTCTAATCCAGACATACTGATTCTTAGATTGGTAAATAAAGGGTGTGGTGCTAGTGAATAACCGGGTAGGCTATATTCTGCTCCGTCTGCCGGGGATTCGGTAGGTGGAACAAGCGAAGACTTGTTCTTTTTGGGTGCACTGGGTGCTTTTGTTTCGTTAGTCCTGTTAGGAGGAGTAACTGGAGCCGGTACTGTTGGAGTATTCCGACGTGAAGATGTATTTTGGTTTTGGCTAGACTGAGCTGCGCGTGCAATGGCTCTTGCTCTGTCTTCAGGTCCACCGTTTACTAAGTAACCGGGTGGATGCTGATCGGCCGTAGATTCCGTCCAGAAGATGCAGCAGTGCTTGACGAACTTGCTTGCGATCTCGAAGGAGGGGGTGAACGCTCGTTCTGACTTGGCGTGTAACGCGAAGACTGAGAACCAGAGGTTCTTTTGGGATTTATTTTGGATTTTTGGACTTTGCAACCGTTGGATTCCGAATCCGCAAGTTAACAAAATTAAGCCCCCTCGCGGTGGGCTCCAATAATATGATGTGCAGTATAGGAATACGCCACAGAAATACACACACTCAAACACACAAAACAAAACAATCACTCGAAACTTCCGAAGTTTCTAATGGACAGGTACAAGGATCCGACCTTATCACCCGTAACGAATTACAACTTTAGCCAAGATCGAGTGACTCAAAGAGGTTCCAAACGGAGGGGTAGAGGTGTACTTCCTAGACTAACACAAGTGCAAGTTCGAGGGAGCTTGGGGAGTTAACTTGTGGGATTCCGGAAGAAGGGGTAGCTTCCGATGTCTTAGCCGAAAGGTTGACACGCAAGTACGCTGAGTCTCGAGGACTGCCGGTTGACTGTCTTGTGCACTCAATCTTCAACTCAACAGAACGCAGGGACCAAGATCGCCTTTGGGTACGTAAAGATCCGTGGGGCTTGGGTACGTTAAGTCGGTCTAAACTAACACGGAAGGCCTGACTTCTTATGTCTGAATCGAAGCAGTTGCAAGCGCGGTGGCTCCGGGTGTTCTCAAGTCACCGTTACCGATACTTGCTTCTGTCGTTTAAACTCCGTCTTGGGACAGAGGGACGTTCACAAGTACGGATGGCAAAGCTTCCGGGTACTAACTCGAAGGTCACCAGGTAACTATCACTGGTTCACGTTGTTCTGGTTGGGTTCTTAACTTAAACTGAGGTGGACACAAAAGTTCCGAGTCAAATAAACACTGGTATTCGCTTGTATGGCTATATACGCGGGTGTAGATTAACTACTGACTACGAAGTTTTACAGGTACTTATATACTACAGAATCAGGTACATACGGTGTTATTCTTACTGGTGGGTGCGGTTCGGTAGCTACTGTCGGTTCCTCAGACCTCCGGGTGACTCGTATGAGTCCGCGGATGGCGTGCTTTCCGTGGTATTTGATATAACACCTTGTGCTCGTCTGACTCAACCATGTAGATAGTCCGGTTGGGACCTGGTTGGTTCCGACGTGTCGTAGTGTAGTTAGCTTTCTAAACTTTGTCTTCTGGGTTTGATACTTCGGTCCTTCATGTAGACCTGAGTTATAGCTTTCGAATGATACCCCACTTTCGAAGTGTATCTGTCGAGGCTGTTCTGATAACTGGGTTTCTATGTTTATAGTGGCCACACAGGGTGCCTGTCGAGTTGCGGTTCCGGTTCCGTTTGAGTCACTTCAACACTGCGGTACGGATGTATCTGTCTGCATCCGCATGGTCTTTTGTTCGTAACGGAAGGATGATGCAAGATTGCGTGATTCCGGAGTCCTGTCTGACTCACAGCTTTCGGGGTTGAGGGTCCGTATGGATCCCAAGTTCAAGTAGATGAATGCAGTAGTCTCGTTGCAAAGGTCTTTCTGAACGAGCTCTGTGGTTCAGAACATGTCCCTAGTGTTCGGGTGGATACTATAGCGAATACATCGTATCCGAGTACTTGGAAAGGAAACAACCAGGATTGTAAGTCCGATTGTCCGACGGATGCGTGTGTTGCATCCGGGCGCATTGAGTATTTGATATTCAGGCACGTTTAGAGTTCTGTAGAACGTTACGGGAACTTCCGGTTGATTCGGGAGTTCGGTCCATAGGCGCGTAATGGCCACCTTGGAGTCTCTTCGCGTCCTAAGAGAGTCTCCTAGAAGTCTTTGATAGACTTCCCAAGTACTATAATGTATTTGTATACATGTCTTTCCTACAAGAGGTCGTACAGAAATCGCAAAATATGCCTATTCTGTAGCCAGTTTGTACTGTGCGTATCAACGAACTGTGTCCCCGATGTCGTCGTTGTGCCGCGGAAGAAAGGAAAGGGCCCTCGCTGCCGGCCAGATGTGTATTTTCGCTGCGGGTGCCCGAGGCGAGGTCCAACGGCTGGAAATGCGGCAACTGGTATACATGCTGTCCATCCATGGCCCAGATGAGGATGTAGTAGAGGGTAACGACAGTGATGGAGTTGGGCAAGGCCATGGACAATGTCAAGAAATTATTGAATAAAGTTTGATTTGATAAAGCCATAGGATTCGCGAAGGGAATCCAGAAGGGCGCAAAAGCCCACAGTCATGATGAGTTCGTGGGACTCGCTGTGCGAACCCAGAAAGTCGTAAGTGCTTGTCGTTTTGAGTATGTGAAGAGTGTCATGATGTCAAGCCAATCCGACTTGATGTATGAGTCACCCCAGAGAGCAGGATCCGGCGGGGGAGTAAGAGTGGAGGAATAGGGAGTGACCTATCCTCAGCGTAGAGTGTCCCAGCCGGGGAGTAGCTGTGGGGGTGAAGAGACACCAGCTGGATCAACCATGCACCATCTTTCTCCAGGATACTTCGCCACTGACAAGTAGAACACTGTGAAAAGTGGATCCCTCGCGGTGGGCTCCACTTGTACATGCGAGTCCGGGTCCTGCGCAAGTACAAGAACGTACTAAGTGCGCCAGGAATCCACTAATCACAGTGGAGTGAGAGAGTGAGTGAGCTTAGGAGGATCCCACAAAGGAAGAGAAAGAAGTGTCCTTGATTGTGGGGAGTAAGGAAGCTAGTGTACAAGAGAGCACATACATAGCCTAAATACCAGAATGAAAAGGAGTATGAATGAATAAAACAATCAAGAGGAAAGGAAATGAATGGGAAAAGGGTCAAGATTCAAGAAGGTACCCGAGCTGAGACGAGGGTGCGGGAAGGAAAGGAGAGAGGAGAAAACCCTGGGCAATCCCGGAAAGAGGGATTGTTACCGATTCGTGCACAGGGAGTGCACGATCGGTACACGACCAGTCATCGAACAGGGTGCAGGTGTTTGTGCCGTACATGGGGCGGGAGCTGAGATGCTTATTGGAGCCTTTAACGTGACGTATCGATGCGGAGGAGAAAACAAGCTCGAGAGACTTGACGACGCCGGGACGCGGATGTCCTCGAGGTCGTCAGAATACCATCTAGGTCCAGGGACCCGAACGACTCGCTTTCGTGCATCCATTTCCTTCCGCCTTCCGACTTAACAATTCGAACCCGGCGCGCGATGAAGCACGAGAGACTTGATGACGCTCCTTTTTATTGGAGTAGGGCATAGACACGCCCTCGTAGGCCGTCAGAACACCAGCCAAGTCAAGAGACTTGAACGACTCGCTTTCATAGTTGCCTTGCCGGCCGCCTCGCCGTTATCCCATCATGGCCATCCCCGCCGATTATCGAACGACGACATGACTCCAATGGACACACGAGGACAACGCTCCAGTAATGGCGTAGGGCACCGGACGCAAGCCTTCGCAGGTCGCTAGAACACCACCCGAGTCTCTCAATGACTCAATCGACCATGCCTCGTGTGTACCTTGCTCTTGGATGGTCGCGTTCATGGCTTGTCATTCGCTGGAGCATTGTCTGCGACACATCTAGTCGAGGACACTCTCACCGCTAGGGTGGGACACAAGCACGATCATCGTCCATAGTCACCGACATCTGCGGAACTCGAAGACACTTACCGCTGGAATCGGACGCCGCATAGTTCGCCGGGATGAAGGCAATTGAGGACTAGGAAAAGGAGGACGGGAGACTTGACGACACCTCAAAGCGGGGTAGGACGCCGATGTCCTCGAGGCCGTCAGAACACCATCCGAGTCGCAAGACTTGGTCGACTCGCTCTAGTGCATCCGCATTTTTTCTTTCCGACTCACTTGGTAATGCGAACTCGATGCTAGGACGCACGAGGGACTTGACGCCGGTCCCAATGTTGGAGTAGGGCACACAGCTCTCACAGGTCGTCAGGACACCTACCAGGTCGCAAAACTTGAGCGAGTCGCTTATGTGTTTATCTTGCTGTTTCATTCCTCCGCTCGTCCGCTCATCATCTCATACCCCGTCCCCGCATCCGACGCTCGCCATCGCCCGACGTTATCGCACCGATACCCGAAGGACTTGACGATGCTCTATCCAATGGGGTTGGGCATGTACACCCTCGTAGGTCGTCAGAATCCCCCCCCCAAGTTTTTGATGTCGATTGACTTTCCCTCTTGTGTCGGTGTCTTCCCTTCATGTGTTCCTCTTGGCTTCGTGTGTCTGGGTTTTCGCCCGCAGCGTCGTTCGCTGTGTCCGTTCTGCGCGTGTCCCATTTTGATCCCAGGTCGGCCGCTGTGTGCCTTCCATGTCGTTATCCGTGGATTCAGATGTGTCTGCTTTGTATATCATTATCTGTACTTGTCTCGCCGTGTTTTGTCATCTTAGCTTGTCCGTACTCTTGTCTTTATCTTACTGTGTTCTGTAAGACTGTCTAGTTGTCTGTGCTTCCTTGTTCTGTTTGTCTGCTTTTGTTCAGTTGTTTTTGTTTATAGAAATATAGATATTGGGTGCGGATGTCGGTGTCTGCATGTCTTAGTGTTTCTGTTTTCTTTCAGTTGGTCAAGCTAGGGTCTTTTGGTAGCAGTGCCAACTTCCAGATCTGTATTTCTTGACTTATGGTTGTTTAACTTCCTAGGGCACCTTAGTTCTACCTGGTGGTCACTGTGAGCTCGGCTAAGGATCAATGGGGAGAGATTCATGAGTGACGGATATTGTAGATTGTGACCTATGTAAGTGCTGGGTAGTAGTGCTAACAGTGGTTACTACTTGGCTACTACAGTACTACTATTACTTCATGCCATGTATCTGGCCGGCATTCCTGAAGGGGCAGAGCTGTGTAATCCTTTCTTTGCGTGAAATGATGATTCAACGGTGATTTGATACTGAACAAGGCCTTTCAATTTCCAGTCCACAGGCACACGTGACCGTTTTGCTTTGCTTTTACACCACCATCGTAACACGCTACACGCACAAGCAAACACGTTTTGGAAGCCGCTTCTTCCAGAGTTCTATTTCGTGTCAATATGTCTTTCTGTGAGTCGGCTCTGAGGGTCCGAATTGCAGCATGGCTGATGTGAGGTTTGCTAGCCCATGAGGAAACGTGGAGCCCATGCATGGGCACGACAGCATGTCCGTGTCCGAATCACCTCGCGGATAGTGCTTGTCTGCCGGCGATCTTTTCCGATGTAATTGGTCAAAACTCTCCCCTCCATCCCATTCTCCTCGGTAACGACCGTCTATCTCCCGCTGAGGAGGACCTCATCGAGTCCTCCATCGCCGATTTAAAGTTAAAAACCGCGGCAGCAGATAACGCGGCTCGAAACCTCAGGAAGCTGCGGCAGTCGTTGTCTTGGGACTTGAAGAAGATTGATTGGGAACTACAGCGATTGGAGCTCCATGGCGATGCGCTGGCGTCTGCCATAGATCGCCGAAGAAAGGTGGCTACATCTGGGATCAGACGTCTCCCCTCGGAAGTGCTCGCCCACATCCTCTTCCTCACCATCGACTTTGATATAAACGACGGGAAACTTCCCCCGGTCTGGAAACACGATCCCCTCGCAAACGAGCTCATGAAGTTCGAGCGTGTCTCAAAAAACTGGCGGGAATGTATTCTCAATCACCCCACCCTTTGGTCGCGCATCCTGATTGTTGCTGACTACGACTTCTGGCGTAGTGCCTCATACTGGGCACGCCTAACGCGACAAATTCGTTACGCCGGGCAAGCCCGTCTAGATATGTGTATCACCATGTTTTATGCTGATAGTCGCCTCTCCCACCTCCCGAAAATAGTCAAAGATTTACTTGCCCCAATCTCGCACCGCATCGAAACGTTTCGCCTCTTCGTTACAGAGCCATTGATTCGCGGGCTTCATCCTTTTCGCCATTCATTCCAGGCATTGAAGGAGCTCTATATCTGTCACCATAATGCTGTCCCATCGGATCCGCCGGACGAGTTATTGGATTTATTCGTGGACGCACCAAATTTGGCTTTCTATGAGACACGCAGCGTGGCGGACCCAGACACGGTTGGTATCCCGTGGTATCAAATCACTCGTTACTCTTCTAGCAGCTCGCTCAAATTTACCCATTTCCTTCTGGAATCTCACAGTGTGCTTGGGATACTTTCTGCGGCAGGCAGCTTACAGGAAGCCGTATTTCGCGATATGGTCATTGGATCACCGCCGGCACAGATCGCGTCTACTTCTGTCGTATGTGCCCATCTCCAATCATTGACGTTGGCTCTGCCGTACTATACGGGAACACATCCGATCCGCCAGGTGTTTGAGCTCTGCTCTTTCCCTGTATTGACGCGCCTCGACGTCACGACGGGCCTTCCCCCCCAATTCTCCGGTGGAGACGAGTATGACGCGTCAGAGACTTTCCGAGCACTCGTTCGTTGTATTCAGCGTTCCCGTAGTCGGCTCTGCACATTAAGGTTCGACCACGCGCACGTCGCATCTGCGGATGTTATGGAGCTTTTTCGAACTGTCCCCTCCTTGGAAGATGTTCAGTTAACAAGCATCCGCAGTGGTATTGACAACGACATCATACAGAGCTTGTGTGTTCAGGAGAATGGTGTTATTCCTCTCCCTCGCTTACGTTCCTTGCACCTCGACGGCCATTTAACGTTCAGTCTTAACCTCTTTATAGAGATGGTCCAAGGGCGCTGGGATGCTTCCCCCTTATTTTCGATTACCCTGGGATGGTGCGGTTCAGTACCTTCGGGAATAGCCATAAATCGCCATCAGCGCCGGACTCTGCAGCGGATGCGGGAGCAGAGAGAATCAGAGGTTGCGGCGCTTATCGCTGAATTAACGGTTTACGAGTCGCAGGGGATGGCGCTTCAAACAGGTCTGAACGGCTGGAAGTATTGAGCTTAGATCGAATGTGTACGTTAGAAAGCAATTACTTAGATTCGACATCTGTTGCCCCGAGTCTGTTTTGCCCAATGCATCCTTTTGAAAGTACTTCATTTGTCGACAGTTCTTGTTCATTCGTTCACAAGAGCAAGCCTTTCTGTAAGTAGATTTAGTTACTCCTCGAGTCACTGTCTGAAGGTGCAGTGCTTTTCCGCCTTACTTCGTGCCTATTGATCGATGTCATTGGAGACGACTCCCCCTCATGTTCTACTACTAGGCTTCCATGCTGGAGAGCACCTCATCGACGACCGTTGCCATGTCGCTCAATTCCTCTTTATCATCTTTCTGTTCCCCTTCGCCGAGCCGTGCATGAAGCTCATGCATCGAGAACTCCTCCTCCGACTACCCGCTGTCATCTCTTGTGTGTTATTTATGCTTCTTAGCTGATTCTGATTCACTCTAATGCACAGTTGTCCTGGCGGCATTCACAACGGCCCTTCCCGGGCAAGTTGACGTGGTCCCGGATCCATTCTTTAATCTACCTTCCTCAGCAAACGATCTCTTAGATCAACTAAGTATCCAACTTCTCATCTCTCTTTACGTGAACCTGGCCGCGCCACGCACCAAGGCGGAGCAATCGGGTTCCATAGGTCTTGTTTCTGCGATACTAATTTCTTGTACTCGCTGTGAGGGCCATCTTCTCAATAACTACGCCACCCTTATGCCATTGAATAGGTACCCATCTAATACGTTTTCAGATGTATCCACTGTATCATCAGCTTCTTTCATTCTCATAAATACTGTACACTGACTAGGAACTACGCCACGCCATGCATTACTGAGTACAATACAATCAAGGGTCCGGATATCCGGCCTGATGACCGCCGGACAAAGGAACCCCAAAGCGGCATACAGTGTACTCGACTACTGTATTCGTTCATAGCAATCTGTCACTTCCAATTTCAGCCCCATCGCTTCATACTGCTTCAGCCCGCGCACAGCACCCTGCGCTTTGACACGAGTCTCCTCAGTCATGATGTCCTCGGGCCTCCAGTGCAGATCGATCGAACGCAACGGGGCAACATCCCAACGACTTTTCACCATATCCACGAGTAAAGATGGATCGAATTGAATGTCACCATCGATATACAAAGAGCGAAGAGCCGGAGCGCGTACAGCGGCATCTGCATCCTGGAGAACACAGAGACATCGAAGGACATCGTCGTCAAAACCTGAAACGTAATCTTCCATGTAGATCTTGGTGAGAGTCGGAAAGGTCTTCAACAGCTCAATCATATCCGTAGACTGGGCACAGCCAGTGTGGTATATCAATGCAGAAAGCGGACTCCGAGAACGCTGAAGGCAGACCACAAGAGCGTGAAAGACCTCAGGATCCCTCGTATCTGGAAATCCGACCTCTAATTCCAGCAATTTTGGAAAGCTGCAATGCGCAAATGTCTGCAGGATGGGATTTCCGCCTCTGCGATGATTTAGGTTTAGTTTCAGAGTCGTAAGGTGGGCGCAGACGATGGAGTCGTTTTCACTCCGAAGAGACGAGGAACCGCCTGACAGATCCAAAGTGAGCCGCTCGAGATGCCTAGCGCGTTGCAGGACTGAGAGGGCGGCTTGGGAATCAAAGTTTGGTGTGAAAGGGCCACACACGGCAGAGTAACGCTTGAGCTGTAACCACGGGATCTGATACCAACCCAACGGGTCGGTTATATCTACTGTCTTGTAGACAGTGAGGTTGGGGACATTGGAGAAGAGTGCCACGGAATTATCGTCGACGATCTGGGGTGTTAAGTTGTGGATTTTGAGAATTTTTAAAGAGGTGAATTCATCGCGAAGAGGATGAAGATCTCGGATCATCTCCGCGGGAAGTGCGATATGTAGCTTTCGAATGCGAGGTGCGATGGAGTGCAGAATTGTTACGACCTCCAGAGGGAGCGCGTCCACTTCATCAAATGGCCCATGCCCAGTCAATGTGACGTAGACATCGAGAGTGGTCTGTCCGGCTCGGCTTATGCGCTGGGTAAGGTAACGAGAATACAGTGAACCGTTTTCAAAGTACTCGGGCCAAGGGACGATGAGGATTTGGGACCAAAGTCTGGGAGAGTTGAGAATGTCTCGCCTCCACCACTGGCAGACACGCTGATATTCACCCAGGTGGTCCTCTGTCGCAGCCAATTCCCATTGCATGGCAAGATCAGGCATCCCGAAGGACGGCACTAAACCACCGGGCCTCAACGGCATGCGACGTACAGGTTTTCGAAGTGTGAAACGAAGGATATGAGTGAGTATCTCGGAAGGGAGACGCCTAATTGGAGCTAAAATCTGCTCCCTCCTCTCGACGGCGCGCGACAGCTGATGGTGATGGTCACGCAGCTCTCGCTCGACTGTTTCAACTTCGGCTAAGAGGGCGCATCGTAACTGAGTGATTTTTCCCAAAGAACGATCCACGTTTTCAATATTTGATTTTAGAACTGACAGGGAACTGGCGAGAAAGATTTCCTGCGTAGGCGTAGGACAATCGTTTCCGATTGCAAGACGGTATAGGGAGGGAGCATCATCAATGGGATCGCGAAATATGGATTGAAACCGCAATGTAGGGGGTAAATGGTTCGGACATGGGCACTTTGAAGCTCCCTGGCATGCTGCCCACGTATCGTCAAAAGCTAGAGGCGGCTTCAGAAAGCCCAAAGGATTAATCGTTGAATCTACCCACAGAAAGGCATGTTTAAGGAAGCTAGCCAAGTGTAGTGGCCAGAATCAAGCAGAGGAACGCGCTGGTTACTGTGATGGTCAAGAGGAAAAATGCACCATGTCTCTGGTCCGATGCCGAGGAACGCGATCATGTGATTGATAGTTCTTGCTTTAAGCAGTGTGAAGCACTGAAAACTGAGGGCGATGTACTGAATTGTGGTGAACATTAAGCCTCAAACTATTCCGTTGGACATTAACAAAAGAAAACTAAGTAAAGTCTTCAGCGGCTTCGGAGACGAGTCGATGTGAGTCGTTAAATTAAACCGTACACATGGAAGTCACATTGTCAGCATTACATTATGAGAAATCACTGATACTGGATCTGGAACTTCTCTACTAATACATCACACCCTTTGGTGCATATACCAAGGTACATTCCCTGTTCTGCATAACCCTTCAGCCCGTCGGCTAGAATAGCGCCTTCCGATGTCCAGCGACGAGTCTTTACTTCAACTTCTGGATCGACATCCCCCCAATAACGCTCATCGGTCACTACATGCCAGTGCAAGTCGATTGAGTATAGCGGTGTGACGTCCCAACGACTTTTCACCATCGCCGCAAAATTGGTCGCGTCGAATTCGAATTCTCCTTCAAAAATTAGGGATTCTAGCCAGGGAGCGCATATGTCGACTTGCCCCGGCTGGACATGGAGGCTTTGGAACGCTGCGTCGCTGAGACCGGACGAAATCCTGGTGAACTCGACGCGAGAGATAGTAGGGGTTGTCCGGAAGAATGCATCGACATCCGCAGGTGTGACGGGGCCATGGTCATACGACAACACGGAGAGAGGACTACGCGAGCGCTGCAGACAAAGAATGAGAGCGTGAAACGTGTCTATCGTGTCGGGCTTGTCGTCTGGGAGGGTGATACCACGTGTGGAGACATATAGTCGATGTAGTGAGGGAAAGGAACATTGCTCGAACAGCTGGCGAAGGGGTTGTGCATTTTCGACGAATCTCGCTGTTTCCGGTATATAAACCATTAGGTAGGTGAGATGAGCGCATACAATCGGATCGAGTCCGACACGGAGGGATGAGTGTGAGCCTGCATTCATGGCGAATGTGCCGTCTTGGAGATTTTTGGCGGCCTTTAGAGCCTCCAAGACGGTTTGGGTATTAGGATATCCATAAGCTGAATGACGGATGATTTGGCACCAAGGAATGCCAATCTGGCTACCAGTCACTGGACTATTCGTGTCGTAGACGACTAACCTTGGCGCTTTGTCGAACAGCTTTATGGTGGGAAGATTTGAGGTGCAATCGCGTACGCTCAAGTAGCTCAATGCATTGAAAGAGTCACGAAGAGGGGAGAGGCTGAGCATCTTTGAAGATGATAGGGTGAGGGATAAGGATCTGATACGGGAGCAGATTTGTCCCAGCAGGGTCATAAGCAAAGGGGGAAGTGGCTGCTCGTCGCGACTATGGAAGAGGGAGCGGATTTCGACGTCCAGCTCAGCGTGAGCACTACGGTCTATACGGCGGATAAGACCCCAAGCTCCGCGCGAATTGGCGCTTCGGAAGTGGGAGGCGAGCGGGACGATGCGAATTTGACACCAAAGCGTAGGAGATTGGAGTACGACACGCCTCCATCGTTTGCAGACGAGCTGAAATGCTTCAAGCTCGACATCTTCCTCAGCCCTATTCATCGCTGTGGGTCCATATGGAAACGGTAATAATATCGTAATACAAAGGATGTCAGTTAGGATTTCGGAGGGAAGTCGTCTAATCGGCGCCTTGATTCTGCTCCTACGGTCAACAGCACGCGACAACACGCCATGATGCTCGCGTAGGCGGTCTATTTCTCCATCCACATTGTCTAATTCGAGGCGGAGGGCGTTCTGGAGCTGTATCAGCTTTTGGGACGCGTCTTCCGTCTTCTGAATCTGTGACTGTATGACGGCTATGCTGTGGTTGATAACATCCTCATCTTCGCTGGTAGGACATTCATTCCCACTGGCGACGTGACGAAGAGAAGGATGAGAGTCGATGGTATCAGGAAAGGCCAGCGGCAGACGCCAGTCGGAACCAAGGTGGTTCGGGCAAGGACAGTTCGCCCCATCACAACACACCCAGGTGTCTTTGAATGCTGGAGAAGGCTTATAAGTTAAGTGATGGCGTATAGATGGTCTCCATACTTACAGAAAGGCATGTACAATCCGCTGTTCTCTTTTGAAACTGGCGATTGATGAGTCAGTGATGAGTGTTGGAAGAAAAGCGATCGACGCGCCGCCGAGATGCCGCAGGTCCCACCTTTCGTTACTTACTACCCTCACGACGTGGAGAGTTGTTTGTTCTGTCCTTGACCAGTTAGATATGCTGGATTATCAGGCCCAATCGCACAGCTTCTTCTGTGCGCACTTCAAGTGGATCTGGGCAATGCGCAACGCCACATGCTCTGCAATCATCCTCAAATCTTCCCACTCGTTAAAAGCTGTTTCAGCCCTTGCCATCGGGGAATGAGGCGATAGCTCTCACCCACCAACTTCATTGTGCGCCCTTCGTTTCTCAATGGGACACATGACGAAGTTGCGCCACCCTCACGCGGTAAACCCATTGATTATAAGTATATCCGAAGGTAAATAATATACTGCATCAGTAGTTGCTTCCGTTCTCTTCCTATACACCTTGTACAACCCTCTACACCTTACTATGGGTGTATCTAAGGAACCGGTATTGATACTCGTAGACTGATACCTTATATCCTATGGGGCGTATTTCGAGAAACATGTTCCTCTACGTCCGTGCACAAAGATCGCCACATCCTTCTCGCTGGTCACCACACCACCGTCGCATACTTATCGCCTACCACCTCGTCTCGTCCAGATACCAGCCAATATCATGTCCTTCGACCACCTTGCGCTGCCGCAACTAAGACTGAGACGGATAGAGGTCAACGCCATGTATTGGAAATATTCCAGAGCGCGCATCGCATTCGCTAGCATCGAAAGATGAGGATGCCCAGGCTGACGGCCGACTCGTACTCTACACTGGCAAGTTTCACCGCGGACCACCGTCGCTCTGATCGGAATTCATCAATTGGAAGAATAACGGTGACCGCAAGTATACTTACTACTGTGCTTCCTATGCAACTGTCGATGGAGGAATTTTGCTCGTGGTCAAGTGTCGCGCCAGAAAGCCAGAAGAACAGCTGCGCTAATGTCAGAAAACTACGGGCCGTCGCTCATGTCGTCGAAATCCGGCTTCAAGTAGCCGCTTGGTAGTTGCATGCGCGCATTCGAAGGAGGGGATATGATCCTAATTATTACTGGTTTTTGGTTGAGTAACCTGGCGTGCAAGTAGGCCCACTACATACGTGATCGCTGATAGCCATTATACTCCTTTCTAGGCGACGCCATTCGTTGGAGTATGCGGACGCCGACGGTAGGACTTGGGCCTGACTCGTCTAGGACAGCTCGAGACGAAGGAGCAGAAGAGAGACTTGTGTCTCTTCTCCTCTATCGTCACTCATGTCTCCCATCCTATTGTCAGCGTAACCGCTACCTCCTGGTCCCCCCGCCTATTGATCTCCGCTCTGTAAGGAGGCCGACAAAGCCCGACGACACGCAGGGGAACTGTCTTTTGAAAGCTTTGGCTATTGAGCCGGACCTTATTCACATAACCGCCAACGTTATGCGAGCGGCAGAGGAAAGCGTCTGATACGCGTTGTCGAGAGTTGAGATTAAGGAGGCGCCATCGAAAATCATGGACGTCAAAGCGCAGCTTGTCAATAGGCATTTGCATGCGACCTGACCTGCAGGTACAGCGTCTAGAGATGT
Source organism: Hymenopellis raphanipes (assembly GCA_036872995.1). NCBI lineage: Eukaryota > Fungi > Basidiomycota > Agaricomycetes > Agaricales > Physalacriaceae > Hymenopellis > Hymenopellis raphanipes. Next base: position 389,632 of record JAYMDG010000013.1, read on the forward strand.
TTCTGTGAGCCAGACGATTTGGATTGACAACGAAACGATGATACCTGACATGGTGAGAAGGAAATGGCTCTATCCACAAAAACGCAGGTCGCCTTTGAGCTAACAGCGGTATCTTCTTGACATTTAACGATCAGGAAAAGGAGTATGCCCATCACGGAGGACCTACCCCTTTGCAGAGACCTGCTCTATCACCAATACCGACATGATCTGACGAAGATTGATGCCCGGTAGGAACAAAAGAGCAACGAATACGGGTACTACTATTGCGCTTCCGAATGGGCTGCCATTGTAAAGAAGTTGACTAGACGCCAATTGACCGGCGTCGTGCTAGAAGGCCTAGAAGAGCTACTACGGTGAGTATTCTGGTCATTATGCCATACAAATATAAAGTAGCTCACCCTCTAATGACAGTAATGGTCATCAAACGGAAGTATATGCGTTGATGATGCCGCCGAAATCTGACTTCAAGGCGTCGCGTAGCTGGTATAGTACTCGCGCATTCCCGGAGCAGATCTAAACATTGTTACGCTCTACAATTTGGGTGTTAAAGACAAGCATTCGATCCGTGCCAACCGTATGCGCACCATCAGTCGTCGCTGAAAGGGCGACACTGGAGTATAAGTATCGACCTTTCGTGCAAGAGGGTATGTAGACGTTGGGCGCAATTTTGCGGATTCGGGATTAGCGAGCGGTGGGGAACGAATGGCATGTCTTGATCAAGGGCACTTTCTAGTTCAGTAAGACGCGTGAGCTGGCGATTCCACTTACCGTTTACGATCGCGCAGAAAAAGGCGGTGACAGCGAGCGGGAGGTGCTCAACGACGGCGAGGGCGACGAGCAGACAATATAAGTTATAATATAATATAACGCCAGGTCATGGTGGTCTCAAGCCAAAATGATTTGAGCGATCGACATCGGCCCGCTCCGGCCCACACTCCTTGCTCTCAACCGTCACAATATGCGACGCAAAATATGCGCTTTTAACACGTTTCGTGGAGCCGAAAATAAAACTCTCGTCCTCTCACGTCCGCTGGGTGATTATCTTTATTAATTCGTCCAACCTTTGCTTGGGTCCCTCAAACACATGATATTCCTTCTTCCCAGAAATGCCATAGAGGACCTTTCCAAGAATAAACCCTCCTTCATTCCTTCCTATGGACCGGGAACGCACGTTCCTGCAATTGAACGGGGCGTATCGTCGCGTTGTTTCATTCAAACTAACATGTCTGCCTACCGCATGTGCGGACAACGCGAATCAAAGAGATCTGTCCGTATCATCTTTAGGCGCCCACACGATGGCGAAAATGTGCTGATGGCGAGGTACAGTGCCTTGTGGCCCTTGCTTCATGAGAGTCTGCATGCCGTCAATGTGCTTTGGGTTCTGTCTTGACCAGGTATTCAATCGCTGCGTTAATGGCGTGGTCTACTTACCTGATTCACATTTCAGCATGATGTGTGCCATGATTCTTCTCTCTCGTTACGCCGGCCTGAATTGACATCTCGATGAATGGTTTAGAAATTAGAGGTGTTGCACTCGTCCGCTGAAGCGTGGTTTCGTAAGTCTCTTTTAGCATGGCCCTCAGTGTTGCGACACCGAAGCGAGGCTGTCATCTACGACCTGGATCCAGACCGATTGTTACTTCTATCGAAAACGTCCGTCGTGTTCTCCTCTTCAATAATTGCGCCACATGCCTTCAAGTCGAGAGATAGCGGCAAGAGCGCGACGTACAGAAGCCGGGAGGCCGGCGGCTCCTGACCGTCTTTGCGATCCTGCGATATACTTTTCGTAAGCTAGTACCAGCTACCAGCACCAGGACGTCTGTGGCCCCAGGCTATTGGATGGAACACGAAGAACATTCTGCTGCCTTGGCACAGGTATTCTCCCCCCACGCCAACCTCATGCGGAGCCTGATTCGGTGCTTATAGCATGGTATCGCTGTCCTCGGCATGGACAAGTATTGGACCGTCATGTACAAGTATGATGAGAGTATGATTTTTGGTGGTACGCACGCGCCGGCGTTCTATATGACCATTGTACGTGTTTTCGCGCTAACTGACTCCTTGGATGTCCGGTTGACTTACGGACGTTGTCAGCTCACCGTCCTGGATCTTCCCACATCCAACAATGCCGGGTACAGCAAGGAATTTTTCGCGTTCGTTGGAAAGGAACTGGGTATTCCCCATGACCGGGGGTATATGTAAGTTGAAAATTCGTTTCTGAGTCGGGGGTTTTGCTGAATCTTTGAGCAGATTCTTTAATGATCCTGGACCGGATCGTCTCGGGCATAAGAGCACGACGTTTGATGTGCTGTTGAAGGAGATGGGGAAGTAAGTCCGAATAAGCGCGCGCCTGAATTACCGAAGTTGTCTGAATGTAATGGCCCGTATATTGAAAACATAGTATGTAGTCGTCCTGAAGCAGGGAACGAAGAGAATCTAGAGCGTAGAAGCAATGCTTGCAGCTTCCGGGGGCTAAAGGCCTTATGAACGGCAAGCGTGAGGGAAAACATACACCGACAATTGCAATGGCAATGAACTTTGCGATGGCGAAAAGTAGGTAGGAGGCGAATGGCCATGTAGACTTCGGTGGGCTCGGCCGAAATTCATGCACTCCTTTGGGCGAAAGCAATTGAGTATAGGACACGGAGAGAGAGAAGAATCGCGGTGTACATAACTCTGGTGACTCCCAAGCACAGTAGAACCGACCTTGAACCAAAGAGCACGCGTTGGGACGGAAGGTAAAACTAAGACGTAAACGTTTTGAAAGCTAGAAACAGCAAGGACAAAGGAACCGCCTATCGAGGCAGTCATCACGAGCGTCCGATGGCAGGGAGTGCAGTGAAGATAGAAAAGCAGTGCAAGAAGAGCTGTATTTGACCAGCGTGATTGCCGCTGAAGAAACGTTACTCCATGACATGCAGGACCCGAGAACGAGATATTTTTTCAAAGTTCAAAGAACCAAAAAGAAATCGGGATGACCATTTTCGATGCAAGGAGCAAGGCAGGAAGAGATGCCGTCGGCATTGCGGTCCAGTCACGATGTTCGCGTACGTCACTGTAACGCTCAACGCGCTCTTTCTTTCCTTCCACCACCATGAAACCGCCTTCGACGGCGACGGCGACGACAGAGACGACCATGACTACCACGACGGTGGCGCAAAAATGGCCAACCTTATTTCGAATACGGTACTTAGGCCCTTAGGCTGGGAGGATTGTCTTTGACCGCCAAGCATCAGCAGGCTCGCGTAGCGATTCATGCGACCGGACAATTAAGGCTTTTTGTCTTTATCGGCTGGAAGTATAAGAGCAGTACGATGGTCCAAGTTTCCCATATCATCATCAAATGTCCGTTCTCTATTCTCTGACACGCGATGTAGATCTAACTTGTCCGCAACCGTTTAGATGCCTGCAGAGCGACATAGGTACAGACACATCGCCAGTGCTACCAGGGTACCAACTGCTTTTATTCCTCCTGCGTTTGGCTCATGCGGTCGATTTAGAAACGCCACTATTGGACGCCATATTTACGGCGCCACAGTCGGAGAGCGCGTGTATGTCGTTCGTACTCGGGTTGACCTATGCCACTGACGTCTGTAGTCACTGCCCAGTTTCCCCTTCCCCTTCGACTTGACGCAAGCCCCAACTCGAAATTTTGCGCCGCAACCCCATCTCAGCGTCGACGAGTTGGAGAATAAGCTGCAACGGATGAGCCTAAAACAGGCTGAGGCTTCAGATCCGCAGAACGCGAGATTTGGTATAATGGAAAGGAGAATGGCTGAGGAGAGGAGGAGATCTGAGAATGAGAAAAGGCAATACACAGCCGAAAAGCGAGAGGTGTGTTTACTTATTCGTTTATTCGCATCCTACAATGCTAACTTTTTCATCGCTCTAGCTTGAAAATCGCGTGTGGATTGCGGAGCACAAAGCCGCTGAAGCTCTTAGCCGCACTGACGACTTGGAGATGGAAATTGAAGAGCTTGACAGGGAGCTCGCAGACGCAGTCAAGTTGATCGCCCAGCGCGTCAGCCTTCAGGACGCCCGCATTGGGCGGAGGGATCAAGTCATTGCAGACCAGGATAGCTATATTGCGAGCCTTAAAGAGGACACGCGCTCTATTATACAGCAAAAGGACGAGGAGATTGCGGCGTTGAAGGCTTCCTCTGCCGCGTATTTCGCCTCGTTGCCGGCGCCGTCTTCACCGGAAGCCGTGCACGCTCCATACCCCCTTCAATCCAGGCAATACCCTTTTCAACAATCCTCCCACGACGAACAGTACGGTCCTCCCCGTTCCCAATTCGCCCACTACCACCACCCGCCGGCTTACCCTCAGCAATATGCCTACCAAGGCGACGACTCCCACCGGCCACGATACTATCATGGTTATGCCCAGCCCGCCTATCCTTCCCACGCTACTCCTATTCAGGATGTGTCCATGGACTAGTGGGAGGTTTTTTGTGTTGATGGGGCACGAGAGACGCGACGACATCGACGTCCTCGAGGTTGCCGGGATACCATCCAGGTCGCGAGAATTGAGCGACTCCCTTCGTTGATCCGTCTTCCCTTTTCGACGCTTGGCATTCCGAACGGAAATCGACGCAAGGAAACACCAGGGACTTGACGACGCTCCGCATTCTGGAGTAGGGCATGCCGCCCTGCCAGGTCGTCAGAACACCCACCAGGTCGCAAGGCTTGAAAAACTCGCTCTTGTGTTTCCATGCCGTCTATTTCGCCGCCATCCACTATCCGCCGCTATCCGAGAATGACCATCCGGCGAAACCTACGCCGCATCAGTCGAGGACACTCTTACCGCTCGGACTGACATGGTCTCGTTCATAGTCACCGACATGGAGGAACAAGAAGACACTTATTGCTGGGCTTGGACGCCGCGTAGCTCACTAGGATGGACTAGGAGAAGGAGCACGGGAGACTTGACAACGCCCCAAAACGGGGTAGGACGCCGATGTCCTCTCAGGTTGTCAGAACACCATCCAAGTCGCGAGACTTGATCGACCCGCTCTCGTGCATTCTTTCCTTCCACCCCCTTTCGACACACGAGAGACTTGACGACGCTCCCAATGTTGGAGTAGGACTCGTTCCCCTCACAGGTCGTCAGAATACCATTAGAGTCTTTGACTTGAGCAACTCGCTCTCGTGTTTACCTTGCTGTTCCTTCATGCATCTCATTTCCTGGTGTCGCATCCGAACCGCCACCGCCTAACATTAATTATCGTGCGGATACCCGAGAGACTTGACGACGCTCCAGCTAATGGGGTAGGGCATATTATATATACGCCCTCCTTTGGTCGTCAGAATACCACCCGAGTCTTTGACTCGATAAACTTCCTCTCTTGTGCCAGTGTCTTCCCGTCGTGCGTTCTTTCATGGCTTCAGCGTCGTTCCCTTTCCGTCCGGCTCCTTTGTCGGCGTCGTGTCCCATTACACCTCGACGTGTCCCTTAAGTGCTGTTCCTCTGGATCCTGTTTTTTGTGTTGATTATTTGTATATCTTCATCGGACTTGTTCGTGTCTGCTTTCCATATACGTCTTGCTGTGTATAGTATTGTCTTTTGCCAGTGTTATCTTGTTGTGCTGTTGTTATCTCTACCTTTGCTGTGTTTTGTACTGTTGTCTAGTTATCCGTGCTTTCTTGCTGTGTTTGTTATCGTGTTTCGTTTTGTGCTCTGCTTTTTGGTTCATGGAAACATAGATGGCACGGACACGGTGTCAGCTGTTTCCGTGTTCTTTCAGTGTGTCAATCGATTGGGATACTACCCAGCGCTCAGTGACGGAGGGAAAGAAATTGCGTCCTGGACCGTTTGATGGTTGCTAATATGTAGGTTGAATCTAAGTCGAATCCTGCTAGTAAGAACTACACAGGTAAGCATTAGCACCCTTCTCTGATGCCAGAAGGACACCCTGACTTGCTGAGAAGCCAGCATCATTTTCATTTCCACTTCTCTCACATTGCGGTCAGATCGTCGAACGGTCTGTATCGCAATGCGCGTCTGCTAGCGTTTTTTTTTTTGTGGAAGCGTCAAGCCTCTTTTGGTCCGCGTCGATTGGGACTTCCTTGCTTGTTCAACCTCAGTGGTCTTTCAGGTGGGGTTATCTGGTTGAGCGGATAATCCACACTGTAACATCGTGGGGTTGATTTGGTTTTGCTTTTCCAGGGCACAGTCGAGCTTCGTCTTTTGCCTTCCGAGTTGACCATGCCACCAGGACCGAGGATGAATTTGCACAGTGCCAGTGGCGAGTCGGTCAAGCGGCTAGCTGTTGATACGAGTTCGAATGTCGGTGTCGTGTCTTTTTTTCGAACTGCTCTTCAGAGTCCAATTGCTCTGTTTCACGCTCCTCTTGTCTTGGCCACGACGTCCCGTTGGAGCTTGAGGAATTCTAGGTCTTTAGATTGGATCAACCGCTGCAGTTGGGACTGCCTCGCGAGTTTCCCCCGGGGGCCATCTGGTCTAGCGGTCAGAAACCATGTATTCCAGAGTAAAATATAAATAGGCACGAGCGCAGCGAGTGTCTATTTATAGCACTCTGGCCTTCACCTAGCTATTCTGCTTCCGAATCCTTTATCGTTTATCTAATCTTATCGAGTATCTTATCTATATGTCTTTTTTCAATTCAATAATTCTGAGTGAAGAGACATCGCGAAAAACGCGTCCTTCTACGCGTCTTTCGACGCTGATCATTATTAAACTTCGTCTTATGACATTTGCCGGCGGATGACTCGAAACCCAAACCAGACGTGGCGTCTTCGATAGGCATGTAATGCTTGTTTCTTGCTACATAGTCCGAACTCATTACTATCCTTACTGCTGTATGTACAATTGTTATCGCTTTCCTCCGCTGTGTAGTCTCTGTAAGTCATCTTCACATTTCGTATGCTGTTGCTGAGGTATCTTCACACTATGCACATATCTACCTCCTACCCAGTACCCTGCGCAATTGTTTGCGAATAACATGGTGTTCTGCAGTACGCAGGGCGCGTGCGTCATGTTGAGGCAGTTGGGGTGGTGCTTGACGCATGCCGCGACCTTGACAGATTCGAGTCTACATAGCAGGCGGGAAAGAGATAGTAAGGCAGCTTCTTGGCATGGGGTAACTCCGATCAAAGTCTAGTAGGACGACAAGTTAGTAAGTACTCAACGTTAACAAGCGCTACGACTTACCCAGTTGGGAAACATTGTTGCGTCAACCAAGAGAACAGGTCTAGTTCTATGTGGGCGCTCGACACAAGTCTAAAGTATAAAAGGTCAGTTTGGTAAAAATGGACTCCAACTTGAAAAGCTCACCATGACATTCTGAGAGCACGGCGGTTCTCCCCGTCGTGCGAGAGGATTGGGAATGATATGCCCCTTCCATGAATCCCATCGCCTGCCTGGATTTCAAGACCCATCCCGACCTCCCACCCACGACTCGCGCCACGTCTAGCAGGTCCGGCGCACATCACAGGACCATAACGGCGGCGTATCCTCCATAGTACAGCAACATTCCTTCGACTACGGCGGTGGTACGCCTTCGTAGTGTTGTCTCAATCAAGATATCAGTTTGTGACGGGGGTGGTCAAATTTAACAATCTCACCTTTACATGACGATCCCTCCAGAAACCTCCTCGTTGGGTATAGACAGTCAACAAGTCGTCATCCTTCAAAGCGAGGGGACTTCACCCTTGTCGGGGTCATAGTCCCAACGTCGTGCGCTACATCCCGGCGGAAGGACACTGGGCAAGCCGTCGTACAGAGTGAGTCCAGATGGAAGCGACGTTGGAGACGAGGTGCATTAGACGATGTACCATTGCCGTCGTCTGTCTAACCGTTTCCAAGCTGTCTTCAGAATATTGTCAGTATAAGGACATTCTCGTCAATGTTGAAAAACTTACCGAAAGTCAGCCATAACAGAGACGCCGTGGATACTCTGTACAAGGCATCCATGGCATGAAGACTATCCACCCGTAGAACGGCTATAGTGCCCGCATGTTCTCCCGCCCCGCCGCAGGTCATCCCGCCCAAACGGCAGGCACAATGACGGAGGAGTAGCGTATCCATATGTTGGCCTACAAGCCGTCCCAACGGTTGCCGGCACTAGTTGTTCAGAAGGCTGACTATAATATCAAGTCAGCTAGGAGCACAAAAGAACACAGTTGGCTTACTGACTGAGCCCAATGTTTGCTACGTGCCGGTAACACGTCGTTGTTAGAAAGCCCAAACCAAGGGAGGTCGTTCATGTAGAAGCAGCGTAATCCCGACGTCGGCTTCAGAAAGCACGAGCGTCTCGTATAGTCCACAGTGAAGAAGTTGAAGGATAAAAAGAAATGTAAACGCGCATCGTTTGAGGCGGGATGCGTCCGCGGCGCCTCCGGTAGAGTTGAAACCTCGTCCCTAGGCTTGGGACAGGTCGTGATGCAAACAGCGCCGTTGCAAAGATGGACGGGTAAAACCCAGAATGAATCCGAGGGCGGCTGGGCAGCCACCGACAGCAAAAAAATGTCGTCTTGAGGAATAGCAGCCTCTGTGAGGGCTTACGCTGTCCATATCCGGTCCAGGTGGCGTTGTCCGGAGTGGATTGTGTTCGTGTCGGGGCCGTCACGCAGACGTGCACCAGAATGCACCCCGGAATGTATCCGAGGGCGCAGCGGCTTGCGCGAAGTCAAACCGCACCATAAAAGCCCAGAACAGAGAAAAATAAAGGTAAAAGAAGCACCAGAAAAAGTTCTAGAGCCGTCGTGCTGTGATGGGAGGAGGCAGAGTCAAGATGCCGTCGGATTGTTATCCGGCAACTGCCGGAGCGTTCGGGCAGCTCGGCGATTGAGGAAATTCTTCCGTTGTGGCTGTTTGAGTTCCAAAAAATTGTGAAAATTCTCCAAAATACATATCTCTATGATGCCAATGGGCAAGTACTTCCCTCGCCTCGTGCCGATCTCTAGGTTGACATGGTTGATCGGACCAGCACCCTAACTATAACCCGACCGCCCGTGGCCCCGTACCGTGCTCACTATCAGTTCAATAGATTTTGCATATTTTACTCTGGATCGGATTGCGCTCGCGCAATACACACCCTATAGATTCCATCTGTCTTCGCTTTTTCCTTCTCTCCATTTCGCTTGAAGGCATGGTGAAAGTCTTTCCTCCACATGACACGTCTCAGTGTCCTTATCACTGTATGTGAACGTGTTCGTACTGTACGAGCACGTCTAGTCTAGCGGATGAACTAGATGTTCATGCCAGACGTGGTCAGTGGTTTCTTTTTTTTTGGAGCGGGAAAGAGCGGACCCATGACCTTCTTCATATTACGCTTGTCTTTTAATTACGACCGTGCTTAGCTACGGACGACGCACTGATCCATGCTTCAGGGTACAGGACCTCATTACAAGCCTATGTAGCTCACCAGGTACTGGGCTTGATTCGCCAGGGGCTCGTATTTTTGGTTTACATCGCTCAGCGTTATCGTTTCTTGGTTATCCTTCTCGGGGCTTTTGTCGCAGACGTCTGGTCCACCGGATCAGTCAGGTACTCTTCAGTCCGCAGGCAGAACCAATATTTTGATGTTTTCTTTAGTCGGGAGGCCGTGTCTTCTCTTTCGACGACGCTCTCTCACAAACCTACATCGTTGGGAGTTGGACGGAGGATGTAGCGACTCGTTGGTCAAACGGCTAGCTTTGATGATCAATTCTATCGTCTACATTTTTCCTTCAGGACTTGACTGATCTACTTTGCTGAGGTGAATGAACCGGAACAATTCTTACCTTTCTTGACCTGCATGCATGTCGACGGAAGCCTCTTTCGCTTACCGGCTATGAGGCTCGTGAGTCTTCAGGCATCGACATATTAGTCACTTCTTTTGGTCGGCCCACGAAAGAGCCAGTTCTATTGCGTCCTGTGCACATTAAAGTTTTGGCTTTTACCTTACTTGTCCACGAGGAATGATAACTTGAAGGTTGATGATGTTAATTCAATCGACCACTTGAGGGAACGAGCTGATGAGGATCTGAGCAAGGCCGGAAAAGATGTCGTCGGCATCGCGCGCCGAGTCACGTCGCGAATGTCACTGTAACGCTGTACGCTTTTTCCTTCGACCACCATGCAACTGCCTTCGACGACGACGACGACGAGCTTGACAAGAAGAACGACGACGACGACGGTGGCACAAAAATGGCGCACCTTCTCCCAAATAACTATGAGCGCCAGGCAACCGGCTCGCGTACGGTCAAAGCGACCGGATAATTGAGGCTCTTTGTCTCTATCGGATGGAAGTATAAGAGCAGTGCGATGGTCCAAGTTTTCCATATCATCATCAAATGTGCGTTCTCTCTTCTCTGGCACGAGATGTAGATCTAACTTGTCCTCAATCGTTTAGATGCCTCCAGAACGATATGCGCAGACCCATCGCCAGTACTACCAGTGTACGATGTACTACCAGTGTACGATATACTTTTATCCTACCTGCGTTTGGCCCATGCAGTCGATTTAGAAACGCCACTATTGGAAGCCATATTTACGGCGCCACAGTCGGAGAGCGCGTGTATGTCGTTCGTACTCGGGTTGACCTATGCAGGCTGACGTCTGTCGTCACTGCCTAGTTTTTTCCTAGACTTTTCCCAAGCCACAGCTCGAAACTTTGCGCCCCAATCCGATGTCGGCGTCAACGAGTTTGGAGAAAAGCCTGCGACGGATGAGCCTGAAACAGGTCGAGGCTGCAGCTGCGCAGAACGCGAGATTTGCTATAATGGAAATGAGATTTACAGAGGAGAGGAGGAAGTTTGAGAATGAGAAAAGGCAATTTAATGCTGAAAAGCGAGAGGTATGTTTATCTGTTTCTTCGCAGCCTGCAGTGTTAACCTTTTCGTTTAGCTCGAAAGCCGTGTGTGGGTTGAGGAGAATAATGCCGCTGGGACTCTTCGCCGCAATGAAGATTTGGAGATGGAAATTGAAGAGCTCGACAGGCACTCGCAGACGCAGTCAAGTTGATCGTCCAGCGTGTCAGCCTTCAGCATTCAGGACGCGCGCATTGTGCATAGGGATCAAGTCATTGCAGACTAGGATAACTATAACGCGACCTTTAAAGACGACGCGCGCGCTCTTATACAGCAAAAGGACGAGGAGATTGCGTCGTTGAAAACTTCCGCTGTCGCGTATTTCGCCTCGATGCCAGCGCCGTCTGCACCGCCAGCCATACACGCTTCTACCCTGCTCGGTACTCCTCCCAGTTGGATCCTTCTCGTTCCCACTTCGTCTCCTACTTGTCTCACCAGGCGCCGGCTTCCCCCACCAATATATTTGTTCTGTCTATCAAGGCGACGACTACCGTCAGCCACAATCCTACCATCGTTATATGCAGCCCGCCTATCCTTCCCACACTACTCCTATTCAGGATGTGACCATGGACTAATGGGTGGTTTTTTGTGTTACATCGATGGATATCAGGGAGGGATGGGGCACGAGAGACGCGATGACACCTATGTCCGGATTGCCATCCAGGTCGCGAGACTTAAACGACTCGCTTTCGTGCGTCCGTCTTCCTTTTTTGACGCTCCGCATTACGAATGGAACCCGACGCAAGGAAACACCGTGGACTTGACGACGCTTCGAATTTGGAGTAGGGTACGCCGCCCTCGCAGTTCGTCAGAACACCCGTCAGGTCTCGACTCACTCCGCTGTTTACCTTACCGTCTACTTCAATTTTGCCCTGCCCTTGCGCATCGATCTCCCCCATCGACTGAGCCCAATTCAAATGACACACCCGGGACTTCACGATGTTCCTTCTAGAGGGGTAGGCAAAAGACATACGCCCTCCCAGGTTGTCAGAATACGATACCAATCCTTTCATGACTCGATTTTGGATCATGACGCTCGTGGGTTGAAGTTATGACCGACACATCAGCCACGCACGCACACCACTACCGCTAGGGGAGCACGCGGACACGATTGTCGTCCTTGGAACCATTGTCATCGACATCTGCGCAGTAGTTCGGAGACGCTTGTACCGCTGGCGCGCGTAGCCCACGTGTATGAGAACGGCGAGGGACCAGGAGAAGAGGGAGCACGAGAGAGTTGATGACACCCCAAAGTGGGGTAGGACACCGATGTCCTCCAAGTCGTTAGAACACCATCCGAGTGACGAGTCGCGAGACTTGACCGACCCACTCTCGTGCATCCACATCTTTTCTCACCACTCTCACTTCGCGATACGGACTGGACGCTAGGACACACAATTGAAGGGACTTGACGACACTCCCAATGCTGGAGTCGCGCCGTCTTCACAGGTCGTCAGAATACCCACAAAGTCGCAAGACTTGACCGACTCGCTCTTGTGTTATCGTGCCCTCTATTTCGCCCCCTATCCATCCGCCGCTCTCCGACAAGGACCATCCGGCGAAACCTATGTGGCATTGACATGGACGGACACACGAGGGACTTGACGACGCTCCAGCAATGGGGTAGGGCATCGATACAAGCCCTCGCAGGTCCTCAGAACACCACCCGAGTCTCTTATTGACTCGATCGACCCGCCCTCATGGTACCTTGTTCTTGGATTGTCGCGCTCATCGATCGTCATTCGCTGGATCATGATCTTCGACTTACCTGCCTTTCCCTAGTCGAGGGTATACTCCTGCCGCTAGCGTGGGATATCAACACGGTCATCGTCCATGCGGCCCCACCGTTGACATCTACCGTTATCGAGGAACTCCTGCATCCTTTACTTCCACCCCTTCCGACACACGAGAGACTTGATGACGCTCCCATGTTGGAGGAGGGCATGACACCCTTGCAGGTGGTTAGAATACCATCCGAGTCTTTGACTTGAGCGACTTGCTCTCGTGTTTACCTTGCTGTTCCTTCACTTTTCCACTCCTCCATCTGCCTGGTCCCGCATCTGATTCGCCGCCGCCTGACGACACCCGAGGGACTTGATGACGCTCCATCTAATGGAGGAGGTCGTCAGAATACCACCCGAGTCTTTGATGATTGGATAAACTTCCTCGTTTGTGTCGGTGTCTTCCGTTCGTGTGTTCCTCTTGGCGATGTGCGACTTCAGTGTCGTTCGCGCTTCCTGCTCCTGTATCGATGTCGTGGCCCTTCAGTGTTGTTCCTCTTGCTCCTCTTGTTCTCTTTGTTGATTATTCGTATATATCCATCGGACTTTCTTGTGTCGTCTGGCTGACAGTGTTTTGTATAGTGTTGTCTTTTGTTATCTTGTTCAGTGCTCTTGTTATTCCTTGCTGTGTTTGTTATCGTGTCTATGTAGTTTGTTTCTGCTTTTCGGTTCATAAAAATATAGATATCGGGTGCAGATGTTAGTGTCGACTGGGGGTCTTCTTTTGTGGAACAACGTGGCCGACAAGGATCGATCCAAATATACAGACAGCAGGGAAATGAGCGCTAGCACCACCGACATCACAGACTGTATTGAGAAGGGGAACTGGGAAAAGCGCTGGCCGCAAAATCGATGCAGAGGGATCGAGGGAATCGCGTCCTCGAGCGGTGCGTGCGGATCGAACCAAGGCCTTCGCGTTATACAAGCGCGTCGCTCCTCATTCGCTCGCGTCCGTCACTTCCTTCTCTTCCACCACGTTCCATACAGCCTACAGCATACTTGGTACCCGGGCATTGCCTCCTTGGAACCATGTACTAGGGCGATGAATTGAAGACATTGCGTTCTTTCGAGAAGAATCATAAGTGGAACAGCCTTGCAATTGGATTCCATTTACCTGCGTCTACGTATCCTATGCCACAGCTCCGCTATTTCGTGAACAGCGGTAATCCCGTACGGTCAACCGCTATGATCAAGTCCGGAAAACAAGACCTTCTATTCGGGATGATTCGTACAGCTGCAGCGCGGCAGAAACGCCTTTTGCTGTGTGTCTTCCTCGACCCGGAAGTACAATTTCGACGTGGCACGCTCGGATTTTTAGCAGTCGCCGGATACGCCGGACGCCCTTAGCCCTAGCTAAGTTGGGCGTGAGGGGTATAATTCATTTGGCCGGGCGTCTATTTCATACATGTCAGGGAAGCCGTTCTCCTCGGTGGTTCTGTGACAGAACGCAGTCGCGAAGACAGCGTCAAAGGCGGTGCCTATCAAAACAGCTACATGCTATGCATGCGGCAAGGCCCGAGTCGTGCCCACTATATAACATGAGTAATATACTTCCTGCCTTCCTTCCTTCCCTCACGTTGAGTTGTGTGCTAAACACCTCAGCATGGATCCCGGGTACGTTCTCCACTACAGCATCTCACATCGTAGCTGACTGCGCTCATATAGGCCTAAAGTAGTGCTTTCTGGTGATCTCTCGCACGGTTGATTGTGAATTAGTCACTGACTGCTTTTTTAGAGTTCGTCTTGAAGATCAACGATGAAACAAGCTTTTTCCCGCCCAGTACGAGGTTCAATATGGAATTTTTGCGGAATGGTGAACCTTTTCTATCATCGGATTCCACGGTGCGAAACGATTATGGGTGTCTGGTGGTGTATGTCCGTTTCATCGTGTACGCACCTCATCAAAGTTTCCGTCTTACACTGACCGGGGAATCATAGACTCGCGATCGGAGTCTTCGTTGTAGATGTGTTCAGAGTCGACGCCGATAACGAGGATAACAAATTGAAGCTGGGCTCGGCATATCTTGATCTTGAGGATGTGCTTCAGACGCATGGCGATTCATCGTACATGCATGATGTTATTATGGCATCAGACAACTTTCCTGCTATGCAGTTGAGTTTGAAAGCAAGTTTGTTTGTAGGATACTCCATCCAGCTTACTGCATGGTTAGTACCCACCTTTCTGGTTTTCGAAACCTGCTCTGGTAAGTTTCCACCAATATATGCACATACCTATTTTGATTGCTCTTCAGAGGAAACTAGAGCAGCTGACTTCATGAGGTACTCTTTGGACCTCAGCAACCTTCTGCATGCCAACAGAGTACTCCTCATCCTCCCTCTAGAGCAATTTTTCAAACTACAAGATAGATGTTTCATCATGGGGGATGACCGATTCACAGTATGCAGGTTATTGGCGAGCATTTTAGAACGCCAGTTCCGCATTTCAGGTGCTAGGCAGATGTATTTGCTCTCCCGCACGCTGTATAAAGACTTTGCCACCGCTTTAGGCAATGTCGATGCCGAACTTCGAGTCGACATAATGTCCATTTATACATCTATCGACATTTCTGAAGACAATGGCAATACCCTTCCCATACAATTTTTCAGCATATTCCTCATTCATCGTCATATCACCATGGGTGATGAAGATGATCTTACGCAGGGTATCACCTTGCTCGAAGCTGTGGTTCAATCACAAGCTGGCCCACATCCAAGCAACTTCATTCTTGACCGGTTCATGATGTATAGAAGCTTGGGTGAGGGCTATTTTGCTCGCCACCAGCTGTCAAAGAACATTCTAGATCTTGATATGGCATTGGCATCAGTAAACAAGGCACTAGAACTGCCGGTTCCTTGGTGGGACTACGTTGAGCAAAGGCCTGAAGCCCTCTGTGCTCTCACTCGTGGCCTGTCGCGTCGGTATCATCTCCTTGGTGCAGACCATGACTTAGAAAAGGCTATGGAATGCATTGATGAGGCTCTCAGGAATGTATCGGTTCATAGTCCCCGACATGAGGAGTTCCTTTCTGTAAGGAGAAGTATCATGTTGATGCGCTTCATGGTGTTCCATGATACAGGGCTCACTGATTTTGAGCAAACTATAAAACTCGATATGGAGTTGATTGCCAATAGGCGCGATGTAACTCATTCTGAAGTAATACACGCTAAAACAGAGTTAGCATTACTATTACTGCTTCAGTTGGAAAACAAGAGTGTAGACTTCAAAGAGCCCATTGCAGATGGTGATAAGGCGATCAGGAGACAGGCAATTGATCTTCTCAGAGAGGTAGTTGACTCTGGCCACTCTGACCTGCGTGCACAGTGTCATTTAGCTGCGGCCCTTGCCTTGCGTTTTATGAACTCTGCTTGGGACTCTGAGGATAAGGCTGATTTGGATGAAGTTATCACGATCCTCTCTCCACTGTGTGCTACAGCTTCTGATGGTGTTGCAAGCTATATGTTGGGTTACATGTTGAAGATCAAATACAGAACATATGGCAGACACATTGAAGACATCTATTCTGCCATATTAACTCTCCTTGATGCAGCTACCTCTTCAGACATTGATCCAATGCAACAATTTGTTACTGCTCAACTCTCAGTAGACTGTGCCTGTGAGCTAATCACGGCAGAACCCAGCTACTTTAGCTTTAGAATACTAATGGCTGCTGTGCAAAGGACTATGACTATCATACCTAGCACTATTTGGGTTGGCAGAGCCATGCAGGAGAGACATGACATCCTCATGATGACGGGGGTACCACTTATTGCAGGCTTGAGCCGGAAACGGCAGTACAGCACATCACAAGATCTGCAACGCAGTATTGGCCAGACTTCCAACAAAGCAGTGACTTTAGCTGTGGGATTCGGCGAGCTTCATACTGCAATAGAGTGGCTGGAGCAAGGACATTCCATAATTTGGGACCAATTGCTACAGTTTCGTGTTCCTTTGGATAATGTACGGCAGCAGGATCCAGAACTGGCGCTGAAGCTCGCCGTGCTTGCAAAGGCTCTTTCTAAATCTAGTACAATGACTCACTTTTGGAAGAGACAGATAGACAAGGATGGACGGGAGCAGAAGGTCTCTTTGGAGGCTGAAGGGCAGAAACACCGTAGGCTTGCTAACAAATGGCAGGAAGCGGTTGCCAATACACGTAAACTCCCTGGACTGGATAAATTTTTACTTCCAAAAGATTTTGACTACCTTTCCAGAGCTGCTGATGATGGTATTGTCATCATCATCAATGTTTTTCAGCTCCAGTGCGATGCCTTGATCATCTTCCCAGGGGCTGTTAAGGACGTTCAACATGTCCCCCTTCCCCAATTAACTATCTCCGATGTTGAGCGGATGCATGCTGATTTGGTATCCCTCATTCCGGATGATATAGGAATTCGTGCCGGTCGTCCCGCACCCTTTGATAAAGAATTTGATCTAGATGCCGGATTCAGGAACATGCTCGGTGATCTCTGGTACAAGGTTGTTCTGCCTATTATCTGTGCAGCAATGGAATATCGGCCATCATTGGTCAATGTACGTTCCTTCAAATCCCTTATCCGATGATTACTTACATTTTACAGTGTGACGAGGGTAAAAACCGAGCGCATGTACGATGGTGCCCCACAGGACACCTTGCCTTCCTACCTCTCCACGCTGCCGGTGATTACAGTTCATCGGGCAAGGGCCATCGAGTGTTTGATTTCGTCATTTCATCCTACATTCCGACTCTAGGTTCCATTATTCGGCCGACATCGCCTACATCCAGCGAGGAGACGATTAAAGTCTTAGCCGTGGCTTGTCCTGATGCCAAAGGACAGGTACCCATTCCCGACACTGTGGAGGAGGTCACGCGTGTGGGAAAGCATGTTGTGCCGTTCCTTGACCAACCCACAACGCCCCTGTCTCGATATATTGCTATTGCGAAGAAAGGCAGTGCGACGGCTGAGCGAGTCTTGAAGGAGATGAAAGAGGCAACTTGGGTACACCTTGCCTGTCATGGCACCCAGGATGCGATGAGCCCGACCAGCAGCGCATTGCTCCTTTCCAACGGCAGTCGACTTTCATTGTCCGACATCGCCGCCCTCAATCTTCCTCATGCGGAATTCGCCTTTCTGTCAGCCTGCCAGACAGCGACTGGTGACGACAAGATCCCTTCGGAGTCTGTGCATCTGGCGGCAGGCATGCTGTTGGCGGGGTATCGCAGTGTTATAGCCACTATGTGGTCGATAGCAGACCGCCATGCGCCAGACGTTGCAGATGATGTTTATGGTTACCTCTTGAGGGACGGGACAGCTCGTCGACCTGATTATAAGGAGTCGGCACTTGCATTGCATTTGGCTATGGAACGACTACGCGCGCGGATTGGGGAAGGATCATTTTTGCAGTGGGTACCGTATATTCACATAGGCGTATAAGAACATTTACAAGATTTGAGGTACTGACTGTAGTATATATATTCAGA
This sequence comes from Hymenopellis raphanipes, assembly GCA_036872995.1. NCBI lineage: Eukaryota > Fungi > Basidiomycota > Agaricomycetes > Agaricales > Physalacriaceae > Hymenopellis > Hymenopellis raphanipes. The sequence continues at coordinate 407,687 of JAYMDG010000013.1, forward strand.
ATTTTTTAGATAGCTAGTTGTGCATACCAATGATATAATAACTTATCAGCATACAGTAGTAAGTATTATTCCATGCAGCGACTTCAAGTCACCGACGGTCCGACAGACAACCAGTGAGTTTGACAGAGGAGAGCGCAAAAGATGGTCGATGACGTAACCCGACCCCTCTTCCTTTTTGCCACCATCATACACGTCGTGCTCATCGTTGCCGACGGCGATGACCATATCTTATCGCGGCGAAAATAGGCCTCAATGGCGATGGCGACAAAATCTGTCGTATCCGAAGAGAAGAATCCGCGTGGCAAGAAAAATGACGGTACATACAGGCGGACGTTGAGCAATACGTCGGCGGCCACGACGGCGACGCTGATGAACCGCTGAAAGCCTTCAACGACGCGAGAGGGTATGTGTGCGATACCCTGATTTCCTGAGGTTGAGCTGATAGTCATGCAGAGGGATGCCAATCTGGCTCAGTGGCGGCGGGGTATGAGGAAAAGATACCGGACTACTAGAAGACGCTAGACATGGTGGAATCTCTGCAAGGGCGACGCGTGTGTACACCTCCCTTGCATCTGGGCGACTTATACTAATTGTATATGGAGACAGGAAGGCAAGGGCAAGGCGGTCGACGACGGGGATAATATAGACGACGACGACGACGACGATGCGGAAGAAATCGACCAACCCATTGCGCGCGACTTTCGAGCTGAACGAAACACTTTATGGGGAGGCGGAATTGGAAGACACTGACACAGTACATCTTTGGCTGGGGGTATGTTTACCCGCCCTTACGACGCTATTTCAGGCTTATTCTTCACCAGGCAAATGCTACCCTCTCCTACCCAATACCAGAAGCTAGTGAACTATTCAAGCCCAAGCTTAGCGCGGCAGAAAAGTCATTGGCGAATACCATCGAGGACCTGGAATTCCTGCGGGAGCAGCCCACGGCGATTCAGATTAATATTGCGCGCGCGTACAACTGGGACGTCAAGAGACGGCCGGAGGGTGGGGAAAAGATGCTGCTACAAGCTGGATGGCTATGGATGCCGGTTTCTTGCAATTCGACTGTCATCGCGTCTCCCGGTCATTGTATGGAGCACTCTTGTCTTCCTTCCGTGGCGATACTTGTCTCGGCGTGTCTTTAGACAGCGTTGGGAGACTCATTCTACGCACTTGGGTGAGCTTAAATCCAAGAGCCAGAAGACTTTACATCTCTAAGCTAATGCTTACGGACAGGTAATCGTCCGTTACGTGCACGGTGTACTTATACACTCGAGATGCACGTCGACTGTGGGATGTCTCAACACTCCTCTCCTTCTAGACTCGTTTTCTGAAATTTCGCGTTCGGGCTCAGCCTGAGGTTCGAAGACCAATGCTTTGCGATAGTGCATCAGAGCGCCTTTTTCGCGCGCAGGCTATGCAATGAATTGGGTCTACACATCGAGAATGAACTGGAGTGAGTCGTTCTCGATATTGAATAGAAGTCCGTCTTAAGACGTACAGTCAGATCACGGAGAAATACTCAGATACGATGCTCGAGTACAGCCCTAGAAACGCCACTGTTTGAAAGCCATATTTATTGCGGCCACAGTCGGACAGCCGGTGTATGTGGCCCGTACCAGAGTTGGCTATTCAAGCTGATGTTTGCAGTCAATACCGGGTTTCCCCTTCGACTTTCTCCAAGCGCCAACTTCGCGTCCCAACCCGATGCGAGCGTCGACAAGTGGCAGAATGGGCTGTGAAGCGTGAGCTTGACACCACTCGATAATTCAGACGTCTGGAACGCGAACTATTCGACCCTTTCCGAGAAGAGAAAGAGGCTCGAGGAAACGAGAGCGCTTTGAGGCGGAGAAGCGAGAGGTGTGTCTATCCGTTTCGTCGTATTCTGCAGGCCTAAACTTTCCATGCAGCTCGTATGTGTGGTCGAGCATAAGACCGCCGAGCGCCGCCGCCACTGTGAAGCAATTGCAGGAGCCTGGGCCTTACCCTTCAGGAGGAACATCTTGCGCAGAAAGATAAAGTCGTCACAGAGCGCTATATTGCGAGCCTTATAGAAGACGGACGCGCTGTTATTCGGCGGAAGGACGAGGGGATTGCAGCCTTAAAAGCACGGTCTGCACCAGAGGCCTTGCACGTTGAATACCCCGTTCAGTCCCAGCACTACCCTTCGCAGTACTCCTCTCAATACGCCGTCAGTTCCCAGTACGATCATTCCCGTTCCCGATTCATCTCCTACCATCCTCACCCGGTGCACGCTCCTCCTCCTCAGTCTGTTAATTCGCAGCGAGCCCCTTCCTACCCAGGCGATCGGCCGCAATCGTACCATAGTTATGCGCAGTCGGTCTATCCTTTACAGGCCGCTTCTGCGTCCATGGACTGGTCATCCAGACTGTCTCCGCCAACGCTCCAAACTCTTAGGCATCCGCCACTTGGACACGACTACGATCCATAAGTACAATCCGACGCCTGTTGCGTAGTCATGCAGCCGAATTGGCGGTGGCGGATGGTATGGGAGAATATCAGTGTAGGATGCGGAGGAGAAAAGGAGCACGAGAGACTTGACGACGCCCTCAAGCGGCCTAGGACGTGGTCCTCAGGTCATCAGAACACCATCTAGGTGCAAGGACCTGAACCGCTTTGGTGCATTCATTTCCTTTCGGCTTCCGATTTCCCATTGGCCAACAATTCGCACTCGGCGCGATCAAACTCGAGGCTCCTGTCATTGGAGTACACGCCCTCGTAGTTCGTCAGAATACCATCGAAGTCAGATACTTGAACGACTCGCTCTCATGTTTACCTTGCCGTCCGTCGTTGTCCGGTTCTTTGACCGACGACATGAATCCAATGGACACCACCAGGGACTTGATGGCGCTCCAGCAATGGGGTAGAGCACCGATTCAAGCCTTCGCAGGTTGCCACCACCCGAGTCTCTTCATGGCTCGATCGACCCGCCTCTTGTTCTTGGATCGCCGCGTTCATCGTCTCCGACACATCTGCCATTCCCCAGTCGGGCACACCCTCTCGCAACACCAACACGATCATCGTCCATAGAGGCGTCACCATCGACATCTGCCGTTATCGAAGACACCTACCGTTTGTCCCCCGCCGGGATGAAGGCAATTGAGGACTAAGAGAAGGAGCATGGGAGACTTGACGACGCCTCCAAGCGGGGTAGGACGCCGATGTCCTCGAGGCCGTCAGAACACCATCCGAGTCGCGCTCTCGTGCATCCTTTCCTTTTCCCCTTTCGCCACACGAGAGACTTGGCGACGCTCCCAATGTTGGAGCACGCTGCCCTCGCAGGTCGTCAGAAGACCATCCGAGTCTTTGACTCTCGCTCTCGTGTTTACTTTGCTGTTCCTTCATTCGTCCGCTCAGCTATCTCATTTCCTGGCTTCGCATCCGAATCGCCACCGTCTGACGTTATTGCGCCGACAGGCTCCAGTTACTGGGGCAGCTTATAGATACGCCCTCATAGGTCATTGGAATACCACCCGAGTTTTGCTGACTCGATAAACGGCTGCGGCGCAGAACGCGAGATTTCTTATAATGGACGCGGGGCTCACTGAGGAGAGGAGGAAGTTTGAGAATGAGGAAAGGCAATAAGCGAGTGGTGTGTTGATCCGTTTCTTCACAGTCTGCAGTGCTGACTTTTCTCATGTAGCTTGAAAACCGTGTGTGGGTCTTCGCCGCAATGGAAATTGAAGACCTCGACGGGGCACACGCGGAAGTACTGAAGTCGATCGTCCGCAAGGGATCAAGTTATTGCACGGCAGGATCACCATAGCGTTGAAGGCCTCGATTCCTGTGCCGTCTGCACCCAATATGTCCGTGGCTCCCAGGATGATTCTTCTCGTCCCCAATTTGTCCCCTACCAGTCTTACATGGCACCAACTTACCCTCGGCAACCTCTTTTTTGCAGCAAGCACCTTACGAGAGTGATTATCGCCTGTTACAATCTTACAATGGCTTTTCCCACCCCACCTACGTTTCTCAGACTGCTCCGTTCATGGACTAAGCACTGTCCATCCGCGCATCCATCTCCCATCTCCGCCATCGACTGAGCCGAATTCAGTCAGGTCGTCAGCACCGGAGTAGCTTAATGTCAATCGACCCGCTCTCGTGTATATTTTATTGTTTTGGATCATGACGCCCATGAGTCGAAGCCATTACCGACACATCTGCCATGCACTGGCTCGGGTGATTATCGTCCATAGGACCATTGTCATCGACATCTGCGAAGTTATTCGGAGACGCTTTCACCGCTGACCCGCATGACTCGACAGTGAGGGCCGGGAGAAAGAGCAGGGAGACTTGACGACGCGGGCAGGACGCCGATGTCGTCAAGGTCATCAGAACACCAAGTCGAGAGACGGGAAGAACGACTCGCTCTCGCGCATCCGCATCTTTTCTTCACTTTGCGATACGAACTCGACGCTAGGATACACAAGGGACTTGACGACGCTCCGAGTCCCAATGTTGGAGTAGGTCACGCTCTCACAGGTCGTCAGGACACCCACCAGGTCGCAAAACTTGAGCGAGTCGCTTATGTGTTTATCTTGCTGTTTCATTCCCATTCGCCGCTCATCCGCTCATCCATCTGTCATCTCATTCCCCGGCCCCGCATCCGACGCTCGCCATCGCCCGACGTTATCGCGCCGTTACCCGAGGGACTTGACGATGCTCTAATGGGGTTGGGTATGTACACCCTCGTAGGTCGTCAGAATCCCCCCCCCAAGTTTTTGATGTCGATCGACTTTCCCTCTTGTGTCGGTGTCTTCCCTTCATGCGTTCCTCTTGGCTTCGTGTGTCTGGGTTTTCGCCCGCAGCGTCGTTCGCTGTGTCCGTTCTGCGCGTGTCCCATTTTGATCCTAGGTCGGCCGCTGTGTGCCTTCCTTGTCGTTGCTCCTCATGTGTTGATTATTTGTATATATCTGTGGACTAAGATGTGTCGGCTTTGTATATTATTATCTGTACTTGTCTTGTCATGTTTTGTTATCTTGCCTTGTCCGTACTGGATTGCTTGTAGGGAGAGATGCACAAGCAGGACCCAGTAGTATTAGTGCTTTTCCTGCATGCACACGTGACCATTCCGCCTTGTTTTTATACCACCACCACCACCACCATCATCGTAGGCTGCACACACACACGAACACGTTTACAAACCGCTTCGTCAAAAGTTTTATTTCGTGTCAATATGCCATTCTGTGAGTGGGCTCTGAAGCGATTAGAGCTCCTTCGCGATGCGCTGGCGTCGCGCCTGAAAACAGGGGCGATATGTGGCATTGGACGCCTTCCCTCGGAAGTGCTCGCCCAAATTCTCTTCCTCACCATCGACTTTCCCTTCCATGATGGAAGACTTCCTGTGGTCTGGGAACACGACCCCCTCGGACACGAGCTCATGAAGTTTGAGCGTGTCTCGAAAGCCTGGCAGGAATGTATTCTCAGTAACCCCGTTCTTTGGTCGCGCGTTCTGATTGTTGCTGACTGGAGATACGACTTCCGGCCAATCTTCAATTACTGGGCACGCCTACAGCGGCAAATCCGTTACGCCGGGCAACGCCATCTGGATGTGTGCATTACCATGTATCGTGCTGATAATTGCCTCTCCTACCTCCCGGAAACGGTCAAACAGCTACTGGCGCCGATATCGCACCGCATCCAATCGTTGCGTCTTTTCATTCCGGAGTCAATGATTCGCGGGCTTCATCCTTTTCGCAAATCATTTCTTGCATTGAAGGAGCTCTACATCTGCCCTAATAATTCTTCTGTCCCGTCGCTCCCACGACATGAGTTGTTGGATGTGTTTGTGGAGGCACCAAATCTGGCTTTCTATGAGACACGCGGCGTGGCCGACCCAAGCTCGGTGGGTATCCCATGGCATCGAATCACTCGATACTCTTCTAGCAGCTCGCTTAAGTTTACCCATTTCTGGCGGAAATCTCGGAGTGTGCTTGAGATACTTTCCGCGGCAGGTAGTTTACAGGAGGCCGCATTCCGCGATATGGTTCTGGGATCACCGCCGGCACAGATCGTGTCTACTTCTATCGTGTGTGCCCGTCTCCAATCATTGACGTTGGCTCTGCCATACTACACCGGGCCACATCCGATCCGCCAGGTGCTCGAGCACTGCACTTTCCCTGTATTGGCGCGTCTCGAGGTCATGACCGCCCCCCCTGAACAATACTCCCATCTCGGCGAGTACGACTGGTTAAAAACCTTCAGAGCACTCCTTCGCTGTATTCAACGTTCCCACAGTCCGCTCTGCACATTAAAGTTTGACAACGCACGCGTCGCAGCTTCAGATGTTACAGAGCTTTTCCGGACTGTCCCCACTTTGGAAGAGGTTCGGTTAACGAGAATGTGCAGCGGTATTGATAACCCCGTTATACAGAGCTTGTGTGTTCAAGAGAATGGCGTTATCCCCCTGCCCCGTTTACGCTTCTTGCACCTCGACGGCCATCTGACTTTTGACCTGGACCTCTTTGTGCAGATGGTCAAAGGCCGCTGGGACGCTGCGCCGTTGGTTTCGATTACGCTGCGATGGTGTGGGTCAGTATTGGCGGGAACAGTGTTGAATCACCATCAGCGACAGAGTCTTCAGCAGCTGAGGAGGCAGAGGGAATCTGAGGTTGCCGTGCTTGTCGCTGAGTTGAAGGTTTACGAGTCGCAGGGGATGCGGCTTCAAACGGGTCTGAACGGTTGGAAGTATTGAGTAGATTAAATGAGTACGTCACAATGCAAATCCGCGTTTAATTCGACACCCGTCGTCGCGAGTCTGATTTTCCTAACGCCTTTTGAAAGGGCTTGACAGTTCTTGTTCATTTAAATTTGTTCACCAGAGTAAACCTTTCTGTCCATTGGCCACTTCCTCTTCCTCTTCTTTCTGTTCCCCTTCGCCAAGCCGTGCATGAAGCTCATGCATCGGGGACTCCTCGTTTGACTACTCGCTGTGTGTTATTCATGCTTCTTGGCTGGAAATATGAAACTCACAGCTGGTTATGATTCGCTCTAATGCACCGTGGCCCTGGCGGCATTCACAGGGCCCCTTCCCGCGCGCAAGTCGACACAGTCCCGGATCCATTCTCTAATCTACTTTCCTAGCAAATGAGCTACCTCTTCGATCAACTGTCCACCTTCTCCGAGTCGTCTCCCTTTACGCAAACCTGGCTGCGCCACGCATCAAGGCGGAGCAATCGGGGTCTTGTTTCTGAGATTCTAATTTCTTGTACTCCCTGTGAGTGCCATCTTCTCAATAACTACGCCATCCTTATGCTGTTGAATAGGTACCCCATCTAATGTGTTTTCAGATGTACCCACTGTATCGTCAGTTTCTTTGTTCTCATAAATACTGTACACCGACTAGCTACGCCACGCCACGCATTACTGAGCAGTGAGTACAATACAATCAAGGTTACGGATATCCGGCCTGATGACCGCCAGACAAAGGAACCCCAAAGCGGCGTATAGTGTACTCGACTACTGTATTGGTTCATAGCAATCTGTCAGTTTTAATTTCAGCCCCATCGCTTCATACTGCTTCAGCGCGCGCACAGCACCCTGCACTTTGAGACGAGTCTCCTCAGTCATGATGTCCTCGGCCCTCCAGTGCAGACCGATTGAACGCAATGGGCCAACATCCCAACGACTTTTCACCATATCCACGAGTAAAGATGGATCGAGTTGGATGTCACCAGCAATATACAAAGAGCGAAGAGCCGGAGCGCGTACAACGGCATCTGCATCCTGGGGAACACAGAGACATCGAAGGACATCGTCGTCAAAACCAGAAATGTAATCTTCCATGTAGATCTTGGTGAGAGTCGGAAAGGTCTTCAACAGCTCAATCATATCCGTAGACTGGGCACAGCCAGTGTGGTATATCAATGCAGAAAGCGGACTCCGAGAACGCTGAAGGCAGACCACAAGAGCGTGAAAGACCTCAGGATCCCCCGTATCTGGAAATCCGACCTCTAATTCCAGCAATTTTGGAAAGCTGCAATGCGCAAATGTCTGCAGGATGGGATTTCCGCCTCTGCGATGATTGAGGTTTAGTTTCAGAGTCGTAAGGTGGGCGCAGACGATGGAGTCGTTTTCACTCCGAAGAGACGAGGAACCGCCTGACAGATCCAAAGCGAGCCGCTCGAGATGCCTAGCGCGTTGCAGGACTGAGAGGGCGGCTTGGGAATCAAAGTTTGGTGTGAAAGGGCCACACACGGCAGAGTAACGCTTGAGCTGTAACCACGGGATCTGATGCCAACCCATATATCTACTGTCTTGTAGACAGTGAGGTTGGGGACATTGGAGAAGAGTGCCATGGAATTATCGTCGATGATCTGGGGTGTTAAGTTGTGGATTTTGAGAATTTTCAAGGCCGTGAATTCGTCACGAAGAGGATGAAGATCTCGGATCATCTCTGCGGGAAGTGCGATATGTAGCTTTCGAATGCGAGGTGCGATGGAGTGCAGGATTGTTACGACCTCTAGAGGGAGTGCGTCCACTTCACCAAATGGCCCATGCCCAGTCAATGTGAGGTAGACATCGAGAGTGGTCTGTCCGGCTCGGCTTATGCGCTGGGTAAGGTAACGAGAATACAGTGAACCGTTTTCAAAGTACTCGGGCCAAGGGACGATGAGGATTTGGGACCAAAGTCTGGGAGAGTTGAGAATGTCTCGCCTCCACCACTGGCAGACACGCTGATATTCACCCAGGTGGTCCTCTGTCGCAGCCAATTCCCATTGCATGGCAAGATCAGGCATCCCGGAGGACGGCATTAAACCACCGGGCCTCAACGGCATGCGACGTACAGGTTTTCGAAGTGTGAAACGAAGGATATGAGTGAGTATCTCGGAAGGGAGACGCCTAATTGGAGCTAAAATCTGCTTCCTCCTCTCGACGGCGCGCGACAGCTGATGGCGATGGTCACGCAGCTCTCGCTCGACTGTTTCAACTTCGGCTAAGAGGGCGTATCGTAACTGGGTAATTTTTTCCAAAGAACGATCCACATTTTCAATATTTGATTTTAGAACTGACATGGACCTGGCGAGAAAGATTTCCTGCGTAGGCGTAGGACAATCGTTTCCGATTGCAAGATGGTATAGGGAGGGAGCATCATCAATGGGATCGCGAAATACGGATTGAAACCGCAATGTAGGGGGTAAATGGTTCGGACATGGGCACTTTGAAGCTCCCTCGCATGCTGCCCACGTATCGTCAAAAGCTAGAGGGGGCTTCAGAAAGCCCAGAGGATTAATCGTTGAATCTACTCACAAAAAGGCATGTTTAAGGAAGCTAGCCAAGTGTAGTGGTCAGAATCAAGCAGAGAGGAACGCGCTGGTTACTGTGATGGTCAAGAGGAAAAATGCACCATGGCTCCGGTCCGATGCCGAGGAACGCGATCATGTGATTGATCTTTCTTGTAGCGCTGAAAACTGCCCGAGGACCATTGCTTGTCACGAATGACTGACATGACATTAAAACCCGCATTCGACTGTCTAAAAAGGTATAAACCTGAAAAAGGGGAAAATCACCATACCTCTATCTTCAACCTCTCATCAATTCATACATCCGACAAGCATCCGACCGGACTGACGTTGCATCGATTTTAAAAGCTGAATGTCTGTCAGGTCGCGGACATACATCCTAAGGCGCGCCAAATGCAGAAGACTATCGTGCGGTGGAACCGCAGCTTTAAGCGTGCGTATGGTTGAGGGACGCCACCCCCACGCGTATGATAACGTATCGGCGCCGCAGCCTATCATCCTCAAATCTTTCTACTCATTCAGTCCTTACCATCGGGGAATGGGGTGATAGCTCTCACGAGTCACCTACCAACATTGCCTGCGCCCGTCGTTCCTCCTTGCGCCATGCCGACTTGTGCCGAACAGAACTGCAACGACGTGTTTCTTGATCTTCATCGCCTCGTCAGCCCCAAACTTGTGCCGATGAGCTTCTTAATCGCGGGATCTCTCTACATTTGGCGTATACTACTATCTCTGAGGACTATTCCTTATGACAATCGATGATATGACATTGGAAAGGCACATTTAGCTGTCGATAGATGTGTAAACTTAAGAGAGCGTAAAATCCTCACACACCCATCCTCTGCTCATCCTCCTTTTCACCCGCCGCCCCTTCTTCTCCTTCCTCCTTTCCCTCCACCCACCCTCCTCTATCCTTTGCCTCCTCTTTTCCTTCTTATATGCATTGTCCAAGGCCACCGCACGCATATCCTTTAAATCATCCCTCAACCATTTCCGCCCAATTTCTTCATCTTCCTCCCAAAAATTACAGCACCAACAACAACAGTAATCCGAACACTGATCATCGTTCCAGTAGTCCGAGTCCTTGTCGCCGTACACTCCAAACGGCAGGACCGGCATATCGATATTGACATGGAGCCCACATCCCTTCTCCAACAACCCGCACCGAACGGCCACGGCTTCGATGTCAACGGGGTAAGAATAGTCTTCGGAATCGTATGCGATGACATACTCAATGTTCAAAACGCGAAGCTCTTCACAAGAACAGAGTGCGGAGAACATGGATTCCCACATTGGCGCAATGAGCAGCCTATCGGGCGGAAAGTACGACTCGGCGAAACAAAGTCTAAGGCGCTGAATGGCGGACCGTCCTTGAGAGAAAAGCGATGTGACAAAATGTAGCATATACGTGTCGGAGTGCTCCCGGGTAGTATACGGGGTACGACGGTACTGGGAAAGACAACCGAAATCAATCGTAAGAGATATGAGGCCATGTAGAGGCATAGCGCAAAGTAGACCTTGCAGTGCGCCTAGTAAGTCATCAGTTGAGTATGTCTCAAGGCAAAGTAAATGAACAGATGAACATACTGTATGATTGAGGAACTATCTCCAATTCTTGTATCCGACCGGACTGACGTCGCATCGATTGTAAAAGCCGAGCGTCTGCCAGGTCGCAGACATACATCCTAAGGCGCGCCAAACGCAGAAGGCTATCCGGCGGCGGAACCACAGCTATGAGCGTGCGTATGGTTGAGTGACCCCACCCCCACGGGTGTGTATCGAAACCGCAGGACATGCTCTCTACCCTCTCCCATTCGTCACCGTCACCGCGGCCATCCCTTCGCTCCACATACACCTCGCGCATCTTCAACTCCGTCAGGCGCTCCGACAGCGCCAAGACGAGCTCGAGATCCATCATCCGTGGGAGCACAACATAATACAACTCCAGCGTTGTCCACGGATGCGACTCTTCGACAAGACACCGCAACAACGGGTGCTCCCTATCCCATTCTCCCCAAACCGCGTTTCTCAGAACGAGTCTGTGCAGTCCACTCAAGGGCCTGAGCGTGTCAGGCAACTTCTGGCGCGGCGAACGCACGTCACACAGTTCGCCGGGGGAGCGGTTGTAGATTTTGCCGTTCTTAGATGGGATGCGGAAGTCCAGTTCCAGATCTGTTATGAGGGCGAGCGTGCTGGGAGGGAGAATGCCAAGGAGAGATACTTTCTCGCTGGACCGTCTGAGGATGAAGCGGCGGAGGGCGAAGATATGATGCTGAGCGCGGGAAAGAAAGACGCGATGCGCGAGTGACAGCGCATATAGTTCGTCGTACCTCAACGAAGTGGTAGACGTGCCTATCTCGTCCACGATGGAGTCGATGACTTCTTGGGGAAGGTCATTCAGGCCGGTACCCATGAGTTGGATAGGCACAGGCAAGACCAAAGATGACGATGACCTTATGTACGACCTGGTGATGTGCGATGACTCGAGGGCCGACGTCGGAACCGACCTGATGATCTATCGGAATCAACAGTTCGCGGAAATTAACAAGACTCACACACGAATAGGCGAGCCAAGACTGAGACCAATTTGTGAATCGCAGTTGCGGTTTACATGTGACCGAGTTTAGGGTCTACAAATGACATTTTGAGTTAAACGATGGAAATTCACAAAGGAAAAATGTTACCTGAAAGCCACGACGTCGGCAACATGTAGTCCCATATGCCATGAATGCGCGTCGCCTGGACCGTGACATTTGCGAGCATCGAAAGATGAGGATGCGCGCGCTGATACTCGCTGGCAAGTTCCACAGCGGAGAGGCCCGCTCCACCATCGCTCTTATCGGAATTCATCAATTGCAATAACCACATAACCGCCAACGTCATGCGAGTGACAGAGGAAAGCGAATGATACACGTTGTCGAAAGTCGAGATTAAGGAGACGCCATCGAAAAGCACAGACGTCAAAGCGCAGCTTGTCAATGTCGCTGCGACATCCAACTCGTGGCATTTGCATGCGACCTGACCTGCAGGTAGCGAGGGTCTAGAGAGATGTTTCTGTGAGTCACACGATTTGGATTCGCAACGAAAGGATGATACCTGACATGGTGAGAAAGCAATGGCCCAATGCCCGAAAACGCAGGTCGTCTTGAGCTAACGGCGGTATATTCTTGAAATTTAAACGATCAGGGAAATGGAGAATGCCCATCCTGGGGCTCGCAGTCTACACGGGGTCCGCTTCGCAGAGGCCTGCACTGTCACCGATACCGACAGGATCTGACGAGCATTCATACCCCGCAGGAACAAAACAGCAGCGAATATGCTTACGACAACTGCGCTTCCGAATGGGCTGTCATTGTAGGAAGTTGACTGGACGCCAATTGACCGGCGTGGTGCTAGAAGGCCTAGAAGAACTACTACGGTGAGTATTTTGTACAGTAAGCCATACAAATATAAAGTAGCTCACCCTCAAATGACAAAAATGGTCGTCAAACGGGAGTATATGGTTAATGCCGCCGAAATCTGACTTGAAGGCGTCGCGTAACTCGGGTAAGGCGTATTTACTAGTGCATTCATGAAGCGGATATAAACATCGTTACGCTCTGCAATGTGGGTGTTAAAGACAAGCATTCGATTCGGACCGACTATGTGCGCACCATTAGGCGCGTCGTTGATAGTACGACAATCAAGTATAGGCATCGACCTTTCGTGGAAGAGCGCATGCAGACGTTGGGCGCAAAATTTGCGGATTTGGGATTGGCTGGAAACAAAAAGTAACTCGGACAGAGGAACACCAATTGACGCACCATCTACGTTCTCCGACATTTTATCATCGTCAACTTGTAGATGACCAGTCTCGAGAGGGAACAGTTTTGAGGAGGCGATTGAGAGAAATACGGCTACAAGGGCCGAAGCGAGCAGTCCAGTATAAGACGCGTTAGCTGGCGATTACACATACAGTTTCCGATGCGCAGAAAAAGACGGTGACGGCGAGCGGAAGGGGCTCGACGACAGGGAGGGCGACGAGCAGTCGATACAAAAACAAAAGCAAGGTCATGGTGGTCTAAAGCCAAGAATTATTTGAGCGATCGACTTCGGTCCGTCCCGGCTCAGAACTGACTGCACTTCAGACGCGACTTTCAACGCGTCGACGCGATTTCTAGCCAGGTTGAGACAAAAGCCTTCACTAATTTTCAATGTCATGCATATGCTTTCCGAATTTTGACGGTAAGGGAATGACCGGGCGGAGCATGATCACCAAAACAACATTCGGTGGATCCACCATCACAGCTTGCCATCATTCCACCATTACTGCCCTTAACTGTCGCCGTATCTGCCAATGCCCCACCTACTTGCTATACCTCAAGCCATATTAGGCGACCAGGACAATTACTGTATGGCTACGCGCAAGCTCCTGTCCTCAGTTCTCATCCGCTTCAGAGGCTGGGACCACTGGATCATCCTCACGACTGCCAGGATTCGTGCACGAACACGGCAAGTCGGATCATGGGTTCTCTTCAGGTCCTCCTCGTGTTCTACGAGGCTGTACACGCAGCTCGTCCTTCTCTTCCCCCCAGGATGTCGTTCGACCCAACCGCCATCGTATCGCTTCTTGCGAATTGCAAGGCCGTCTACGACTATGTGGACAGCGTCATCGGGTCTTCCAAGGAGCGCAAATCCCTTCTCGATGAAGTGCGATCCCTCGAATCCCTACTGGAGACCTTGAAGATCGAGCTCGAAAACAAGCCCGCCGTCTCCCAGGACCCCGCATCTAGGGACCAGTTGGCTAAGCTCTTGATGCTGGCTCAGTCTTCTGAAGGAACGCTCCAAGAGACACGCAGCGATGGCGAGAATCCTTTCGTCGTGGGGCTGGGCGATACCCTTGACGAGATCAAGCGTCTACTAGGGCGTGGTAGACGAGACACTGGGACAAAAAGCAGTAGAGTGGTGCTGTGGTTCAAGAGGTGTACAGCGGCGATTTGGTGGCCAGTTGACAAGACGGCCGTGGACCAGTGTCTGGCCAAGATTGGGCGATACAAGTCCACGATTCAGCTTGCCCTGGCTGACGATATTTTGTGAGCACAATGATTCTAGGCGTCGTACGAGGCGTCATGCTTACGAGTCACTGGCTGTAGTAAAACGGTTGTAAAGGTTGAAGAAGCAGTTGTTGGAATCGATAGGTCGGTTTTTAGAATCGACAGGATGGTTTTTAGACTCGACAAAGCTACCGTTCAAACCAATCGTCACCTGGATGGTAAGTTATTCCTACTAATGCGTGTTGTTTGCTCTATACAAACTAATGTGTGCATTTAAAGATAATCGCCGCCTGAAGATTGCACAATGGGTTTCAGGTTTAGATTTCAAGGCTCATCAAACTGAATTGCTCGACCAGCAGATTTCGGGGACTGGGACGTGGATCTTAGAGCACCAGAGGTTCACGGCTTGGCGAGATGGAAACACGGCATCAAGAACTCTATGGTGTCATGGTCATCGTTCGTGAATTTCGTGAGCTTTCCAACATAGTGTGCTAACGGGCATCCATTAGCGGGTGTCGGAAAGTCTGTAATTGCGTGCGTAACATTGTCATCTTGCTTTGACCATGGCCCCTGATCTTCACTTTCCTAGTGCAATCATCGTTGACCATCTGCGCGAACTTCCAAATTCCACTGGGAAACCTATCATTCTATCGATATTTTTTCGTTATTCATCACTAGAATTACAGCAAGATAGTCCATTCCCCTTCCTACGAGGCCTGCTTCGGCAGTTCATTGAATCCACATCCGATATTCCCATCTCCGTCTGCGAGGCCTTCGATTGCCAACAGAGCTTATCGGCGCAATCTCTCGCCCCTCTCCTGGCCGAAATGGCAGCAGCTCATGCGCGCCCCATATACGTCGTCATAGACGCCCTCGACGAATGCGCTATCGGAAGTGATCTCTTCGCTGCCCTTCAGCAGCTCAATCCTCTCTTCCGCATCCTCGTAACATCACGCCCCATATTCTCTGAAACGGGCGATCACCCTTCCATCGCAATTCGCGCTGCCGATGACGATATACGCGCTGCGGTGGATGCCATCCTCCCCATCCTCACACGGAAGCACCGCTGGATTGATGATGTACTGAAGGACGCAACACGCGAGACAATTGTCGAGAAGGCTGATGGGATGTTCCTCTTGGCGTCTCTCCAGCTTAAACAACTGTTGCGCAATGTGACCTGTAAGGAGGATTTTATGGAGGTTCTGAACTCCGTTCCGCGCTCCTTAGATCAAGCGTATGCTGAGACGTTGAAACGTGTCAATGACCAGGAACCTAATATGATTCGCCTTGCTCTTCGCGCATTTGCATTCCTCGTTCTGGGCCGCCCGAGGCACTATTGCGAGGTTAACGAGAGCCTCCTGCTCTTTGCATTGGGGCATGGACAAGACGGAAAACTCCCTCAGCTAGATGTTGTTCTGCAATCCTGTTGTGGACTCATCTACCGGACGATGTGCATCGATTTTCCTGGTTATGACGTGTCACTTATACGTATGCAAACCTGCCTTATATCTTGTCTATCTAACTAATCTCGGCAAACAGACTATTCCACTCATGAGTACATTGCTGATCATTGGGATGAGATCTGGCCTGAAGATATGAAAACCGAACTATTAGTTATTTTGAAGGACTGAGTTCAGTACCACTTTCAGTTATTTTGATACAATTATAATTTTCCCAACCACGAACGACTAAAATCAGTGCCCTCTCCTCGAAATAACTAGAATTGGAATGATAAGTGCGCCCTCCCCGCTAGTATAGCCTTATCTGGTAGAACGGAGGGTCCGCAATCTGGCGCAGTTTGTGCTGATTGCTGTATTCCTGTTAGGATCGGGTTAGGTTGGTTGGGCGAGAGGTTCGGATAGGCTGGCGACTCTTTGGCGTGCTAACGCGCGCCCTACTTAAGTACTCGGGATTAGGCAAGGGTTAGGTGTTCGGGTGTAGTGGGGAATATATCTTCTCGGGGGTCTGGGGTCTCCCCAGCACTTCGATGGCCTACCTGACCTTGTACCTCAAAAGACATAGAGGGAGTATATAGTTGCTGTTTGATCACCGTTGGTTGTACTGTGGACGTGGTAACACGTCAAGCAGCTGCATCGCCGTGGGCGTCGCGTTAAAACATAGCGCGGAGCAATGCATCGGACCGTTGAGAGCGCGTGACGTCAGGGTCAAACCCTAACCCAGGAAGCCAATATGTTCTCTGTCATGCACCACCATCTGCTGCTGATCTGGACTGGTGTTCTGCTCGAAAAACACAGATAATATGCTGAAGACAGTCTTCATACTGCTTTGTGCTGGGCTCTCCTCAGCCGCCTCCAAATTCCCTGCTGGAGCGGCCCATGTACGCCTCGTCAATCCACTTATTGCAAACACTGGGCCAGAACCGAACTTTGCTGGGGGAATGATACCTTCTGTCGCACCACCTTTTGGAATGACTCGTTGGGTCGCGCAAACACACCAGAATTGGGTCTCTAAACTGCCTTACAACTACTCTGACTCTGAGGTTATTCATGGGTTTGTTGGTACACACCAGCCGGCCATCTGGATGGGCGAAAGTGGACTAGTTGGCGTCGTTCCAGGTCAGAGCGCCGAGGCTGACGGCAAGATATATGCGCTTTTTGAAGAGCGTGGACTGCAGAAAAGGCCGACCCGGAATAGTTTGGTGTCAGCCTCTGCCAGGTCGAATTAGAGGCAGACAACGGCGGCGGCTCTATCGGCGTTGAGATGACAGCGAGTGAGTTTGACAATTCTACGCCTAATTTGTACTGAATAGTCTCAGCATTGAGGGTTCTGAAAACTGCCTTTTGTCTTCATAGTCTTAATACTATGTTTTCCACCTTATTGTCTTCGTTGACGAGTCAACGTCTATTGTTTTGACGTAAAGACTAAACGATGCGGAAAACCGAGCAACTTCGAAATACATGTATGTCGAGACTTCGGGTAGGGCTTCACTTAAAGTTTTGAGGCGTGCGATCTACCCACTTCCTCTCGAAACCCTCAACAACTTTGATCCCACCCGGGCGCATGTTCTCAGAACCTTATCTGGATATCTAGGTCTCCGAGCATCTGGAAGGTACGAACTTCGAATACAAAGGCAGAAAACAACAAGGCTGATCTTCGCTCAGACAGAACAACAACACCTTGTCCGTAGAAGAATCTTTTCTCCTTCAATGACACACTGTTTTTCACTCCAAGTATGCTAGCTTTCCGCGGCGCGTTCGTGCAGGACTGGTGCGCCACTGACAGAAGATTTCCAGAGCATCTTCTAGCCTCATGTGAAGACGAAGGCGCCCAGTTCCATCACGAGGGCATACGCGAACAATAGGACTCGCCAGAACAACATCATCACTCTTACCTCGCGACGGCTTGTACTTCCAATTCAAGTCGCCGCTTTAGCGCTGCCTTCATCCCGAAGGTGAACAAGCGTGCCAGTATCCCTTTCGTCCCGCTATGGATGCGCTTGTCCGCAGTGAACAAAGGTATGGAGTACCCCGAGGTTGATAAGCGACAAGATGGCTTGCAGAAATAGTAGCACCATGAATCCCGACACTCTTCCTACATTACCATACACCGACGACCCAGCTAAAGGACTTCCGCCGCCCTATGTGCCCCCGCCCTACATTGCACGGTCTGACGCTGCACTCCCCCCCGGGTATGCCACTTCTGGCTGGTCTCAAGTGCAAGCGGACGTAAACCTTCCCTGGTTTATCAAACCGAATGGAAAAGCTTTCGCATCATACCTACAGGACGGGCTCCTGATACCTCCGAAGTGGTTTCACGTTCTTGAAGAATATGTTCTTTCGACCGGCCAAGTCCAACAGTTTGATCCACGATCCCATTGGTGCTTGAGGCTGCTATACTATCAACCCAACCTTCCGCCATTCTTGATGACATCGGACTTGGCTCGCCAAATCTTCTGCGAAATAATCTGGATCACGCTTACGCCGAAGCCTTATGAGTGGCTTGGTGGCTGTGAGGAAATCAGGCGGCGGACTGGCTGGTGAATTAGACTCTCTTTCTCCTGACTTCGCGAACTGATACTTATTCAATCTAGGGATAATGACGACATCAAGAAGTGGTTTGATAAACGATCGAAACGCTCTGTATCGGTTTACCGTCCTCCATCGGTCAATCCTGAGGCGACTGTCAAGTGGAATCTGATAGAGAAGTCGCCTCGCCGGGGAGAGAAAGTGCATTCCGTGACAATCAGGCCTGCTGCAGCTGAATATCTATCCAATCCCAATCTTGACGTGCAGTGGGACCGTTACGCATTCCAGGCGTGTGTAACCTATTGGCTCAAAGACCTGGCAGATCGGTGCACTGCCCTCAACCACTTCTTTCTCAACCCCTTATACGAACGGCCTTCCCTTTCCACGATTTGCGGTATCCATGTAGGGCCCTTTGAATGGTCGAACAACCCGATGCGGGATCTTTGGGCGATTGAGCATGATCCTCGCTCGGCCAACAGAAGACCCCAGGATATCGGCATCAAACCTTATGATGTTTTGCCCGCTCGGAATTATGATTGTCGGATTTTCCGCTTCGCCAATAACGACGATGTCAGAGATTACATGCACCACTGGACATCTTCTCGTAGGCAAGAGTTCCGCTCTTCTGGTGTACCAGTCTCCGTGTACGATCACGAAACTCATGGTTGATTCGGCGGTTTGATGCCGACGTTGCAGTGCGGATCTGGTATCCGCGTCAGCTTATGTTCTTCTAAATACCTCCAACACTTCACCATTTACTGCTTATTCATAGCAGTTACCTTCTGTGGTACTTATAGCTCTTGATAATAGTCTTAAACATCCTTCACACGAAGCGCCCACCCTTTGATGTAGACCACGC
Organism: Hymenopellis raphanipes; assembly: GCA_036872995.1. NCBI lineage: Eukaryota > Fungi > Basidiomycota > Agaricomycetes > Agaricales > Physalacriaceae > Hymenopellis > Hymenopellis raphanipes. Next base: position 426,828 of record JAYMDG010000013.1, read on the forward strand.
CTCTTGACATCGTGGACAATCCGCCTTCTAAAAGATTTGTGGCGCAGATTTTCGATCACCGGTGATGACACAGCATTTTGAGCTCCGATCACTGATCTTGGGCACACATATACATTCACAGGTTGACAGTACCCTACTTCCCTTCTATTTGATACATCTACGTCACCTCCATGATCTGGTGCTCGACATAAAAGGGCATTTTCAGCAAACAGCTGTGCGGCCGTCAATTGGAAGGACTCGCTGCGCCACACAGGTCCCGTAATATACATATCCTGTGCTCGCAGTTGAACGGTGAGCAAGTCTAGTACTAGGAGGCTGCTCGGCTCGTATGCATCTGAAACAAGATTCTTGTCCTAGCGATAGATCTACTCGGTTGTTGCATATACAATAAACGCGTGAGGACAATTGTGTTATTGTTATCTTCCAAGCTAAACGACGCCATACTTCTACCCGGATCCCCGGTCCGTCCTTAAAACCACCATCAACAATTGACGGTATGTCGAATACAACCGCATACTCGAATACCCCCCCGTTACATTTCAGCGGCCTACAAGGATGCAATCTGCGCCCAATGTATCGTTTCCCCAGCCAAGCCTAACACCCCCGGATTCTGCAAATACGCGTACGTCCTGGACTGTGCGATCATCGTCATCCACACTCTATACGAGAACCTCCAGGCCCCTGCTTGGGTTAGGTCCTCCCACGTCCACTCATAGTGAGTTTAATGCACCACCTTATGTAGAAGGATACTTACGGGCTAGCAAGTTACCAATGATCCTTTCGATTATGAACAAAAATACGCGCCCGATGAAGAATACCAAGAGATGTCTCCCAAGGCCAGGGTTTACAGAGTATACGTCGACGAATCTGCAAAATTCGATAGGGAGATGGTCGATGGTTGGCGCGAAGGGCTGGATATGCTGCTCGTCTTCGTGCGTATTGCTCTCTGTATGGTTATCCATCCTAATCTGAAAGTCAGGCCGCGCTTTTCTCGGCTGTCGTTACCACGTTCGTTACCCAAACTTGCCAGTCCTTGGAAGTGGATCAAGGCCAAGTTGGGAACTCGTTATTGTTGGAAATGATCGACATTCAGCGCGCTATGTTGCATGTCATGATCTACGGACCTGACGCAGTCAAAGATGTACAGCCAGCAGTCACCTCTTTTCCAGCAAAGCCTTCGGATTTCTGGGTGAACGGATTGTGGTTTACGAGCCTTGGCCTCAGTTTGGCGACAACGTTGCTTGCTGTTCTGGCCAAGCAATGGATTCACCAATACACGTTGATCCAGGCAGGATCGCCTCGCGATCACAGCCATATTCGACACTTTCGATACATGGCACTGCAAAAGTGGCACGTACCCCTTATCATAGAGCTTCTCCCGGTCCTCATGCATGCCGCGCTGGGCCTTTTCTTCCTTGGCCTTATCATATACCTTTGCTCACTGAGTGCTGCGATGGCGGCGGCAATGACATTCATTGCTGTCGCAGCGTTCAGCATGTACTCTGTGTGCAATATCCTCCCAGTATTCTATCCAGACTGTGCCTATAAGACGCCCCTTGCTCTTCATTCCTATTCCTTGTTTCGCTTCATACGCCAGCGCGTTGCCGCCTTCCTTAAGCGTCGAGGTGCAGATATTCTTAGTCGGCCTCTACCAGCATTGTCGGATATGGAACTTGACCAGGTTATTCGGCAAGGTCACATCCTAGACGCTTCGACTCTTGGCTGGTTGTTCAATGTCACTTCGAATCTTTCGGTCCAAAGCATCCCTTCAGGCGCTCAGCAGCCTGCCCCTTCAAAGTATCCCTATCATTGCTAGAGGTGGCCTCGAGGGTATCGCTTCGGTGGTGAAGGCAATAAATGACCACTCATACGTTGGTCAGCCCGTCGCCCGATTCAACAGATTACAACGCGCGGCATTGCTTTTCGAACATCAGGAACCTGACGTCCGAGTCTTAGCTGTCTGTAAGGAGCCGAGCAAGTACGCCCGCCTACGCCAACCACTTCAGGCGATTCAGTATCTTACAGACCTCCTTCTCGGCCCCGAAGATCCACAGACTGAGATGGAGTATGAGCTTGACGTCGTGCTTTGGGCGAAAGTCCTTTCCAGCGCGTTACTCTCCGGGCCTTACTGGCTTCGCATACATCATGAAACTCCTTCGAGGATCTGGTCAGAGCTGCTCAGATGTGTGGTTGGCCTCCACGACTGTGATGGATGTAACTGCGATGGGAAGAAACGTCCGGTACTAAGCTTTCCGCTTTCCAGTCCTTCGCATCCCATTTCCATACACGACCACGACGTACTACAAAAAGCACGAAAGCCATGTCGTCTGGAATCTGCTTTATGGAATAGCCTGTTCCCATCCTTTATCAAGTGGGTACTATATGTCGGCTTTCCAAATGCCAAACCCTCACCCGCCACATGCACGGATACTCTACCGGATGATATATTCCTTTTCCTTACAATGTTGCAGACACCGTCTATCCAAAAGACCTCAACATTACACAAGACATGGATACCAGACTACGAAGATGCGACTGAAGGAGAAATGATTTCTCTCTTCACGCAGCTCTTGAATGTCATCGGTGGATACACGCATGGCATTGACATTCCATCACGCCACAGCGAGGACGCTGCTAAGGCCACGATCATCGCCATGCAAAGTGTTGTTCTCTCCGAGGCGTTTGGGACCCATGAAATCATCTCACTCGAAGACGAGGTAACCATTGTCAAAAGCCTTTTCGAGGGCCTGAATCGGCGCCTTCATCGCTACGGCTCTCGACTCAGAGATCATGACTTCGCATGGCTTACTACGGATATGACCCGGAAGGTCCTTCACGTATCACTTGAGGATCCACAAGACGCGAGTAATGGTATCGCCAATGTATTGTTTTACCTCCTGCACTCGAACACGCACATTGCATCTATAGAGATCGTGTACACCGGTCTTCTTGAGCAAGGTTGGCTAGAGGGGCTTACAAGGAGTCTTACATACGGATGGACATCCAGCGGACGCAACTGTCCAGAGGTTCGACCGGCCAATCGTTGGAGTGTCCTTGAGACGGGGCATTTGGCCGCACTGTACGTCGACGGATTGGCTGTTTTAGCGTCACAAGCCCCCGACGTATTCCACCGCGTGTTGAAGGATTTGAGTCAACCGGCCCATCTATCCACGATTTGCAAGGCTCTCCTCCTTTCCGACATACAGACGCAGTCTCGGTTGTGGGAGTTGGCTAGGATTGTACAGGTTGATCATTGGGAGCGCCGGACGGAGGAGCTGATATGTTTTGCGGAGTCGCAACAGGCGAAGGAGATGTACGATAAACATCTTACCTTCGTTTATGCAGGTATTGGCGGAAGACCTGCGAAAAGTTTACCGCATGGCACGAGTCATGCGGTTGCGATGAATTTCGCGAAGGATGTAGCGCGACGGTGGTACACAGCTCCGAATTACGATGAACCGACTTACCCGCCTAGAACATTCCATGTGAGTCCATGTGATTCCAAAAGAATGAAGCTGACCTCTCTTCAGAGTTTCGAAGCAGATTTCGCTCAGTGGTATCAGAACAAGGGCATCGTAGAACGTGACATCTACTAGTTGAATGGAATGAAAGTCTTATACGAAATACACCTACTTCTTGAGCTCGCAAGTCCTAGGCAGCGGTTCGGAGGCGACGTTAATAGCCCTTCGCGCAAGAGGCACCTTGTCAACTTCCGGCGTGAATGTCGTGTCGAAAACAGTGAAATTATTCCGAAAGCACGCTACATCCCATAGATATTCTCTGATAGGTACGGGTTTCCTCCCCACAGTCCGGGGCCTTGTGGCCTACTATCGAAGAGCGGGATGATTGCTTTCCGCATGAAGTTGAAGGACGTCGGCACAATATATTGATTCACTATCTTGCTTGAGAGTCTGGATGTTGCAGAAACTGCCTGTCCGCGTTCCTCGCACTGAAGAAAGATAAAGTCAAAGGCAGAAAAGATATTGAAGAGTGAAAGCATACGGTATTGCACCAAAACATGTCGTCGCCACACGCTTTGAAACGCGGCAAGTCATATTCAAACTGAAGACAATAATAACACTGTCTTCGCAGTCCTTCCTCTGGGATAAGAACCTCGACTTCGTAGCAGGCCACAGCATCTCCGGTTGCTTGTAGAATCTCACTACGCATGCGTCCTGTACGTCGCGCTACCTGTGGTTCAGCGTCCAGGAGCATATGAATTGGACAACTAGGGCGCAGTGGACCGTCCGGAACGTAGTCGGCGCCCAAATGAGTCCAGAAGGTGTAATGGCACTTTTCTGGCGCTTCTACATGATCGGTTGCATCGCGTAGATTGGGCGCAGAAGGAGGTTTGGTTTCACTGAGAGGATAGTAGAGGCGATGACCTTCAAGCAGGCCATATGTGTGCGTCGAGTTCAAGTACCATCTAGCAAAAATTCAGTATATGTAAGGAGGCAAAGGAGTATGGAATACCTGTCTTTGTATCTCGAAAGACATAGAGGCAGGTGGCTAAAGTGTCGCGAGCGGAATTCCTGGAATTCGGTAACAGACATTTCTCTTGGAGGCTAGATTTCTATAGTGCGCGTTCAGTGGATGTACTCATTACATTGCGACTATTTTATCACCTTTCGTTGTACTGTGGACGTGGTAACACGTCAAGCAGCTGCATCGCCATGGGCGTCGCGTTGAAACCTAGCTCGGAGTATCGGACCGCAGCGGCGCGTTCAGAGCGCGTGACGTCAGGGTCAAACCCTAACCCAGGAAGCCAATATGCTCTCTGTCATGCACCACCATCTGCTAGTGACCTGGACAGGCGTTCTGCTCGAAAAACACAGATAATATGCTGGAAACAGTCCTCATACTGCTCGGCACTGGGCTCTTCTCAGTCGCCTCAAAATTCCCTGCTGGGGTCGCCAATGTACGCCTCGTCAATCCACTTATTGGAAACACTGGGCCAGAACCGAACTTTGCTGGGGGAATGATACCTTCTGTCGCACCACCTTTTGGAATGACTCGTTGGGTCGCCCAAACACACCAGAATTGGGTCTCTCAACTGCCTTACAACTACTCTGACTCTGAGGTTATTCATGGGTTTGTTGGTACACACCAGCCGGCCATCTGGATGGGCGAAAGCGGACTAGTTGGCGTCGTTCCAGGTCAGAGCGCCGAGGCTGACGGCAAGATATATGCGCTTTTTGAAGAGCGTGGACTGCAGAAAAAGGCCGACACGGAGTCCTTTAGCGTCAGCCTCTACCAGGTCGAATTAGAGCCAGACAACGCTGGCAGCTCTATCAGCGTTCAGATGACAGCGAGTAAGTATTTGACACTTTTACGCCCAATTTGTACTTAACAGTGTCAGCGTCTAGGGTCAGCCATCTGCGGTTCACGTTCAAAACGGCGACGACGTGGCATCCGTATATCCTAATACAAGCCTCGCGACCATCCGAACTCTTTCATTCCACTCCGACCTCCTCTCATTTTAATATTTCATACCCCGACGGTCTCGTGAACGTTTACCCCGCTGAGAAGCAGATATGCGGGTACAACTCGGAGATGCAGGACTGGGTAATCGCCCCCGTCTCCACTGTCAAAGCGCAGGGCACCGGTCATGGCGGCTTCAAAGGCTGGTTCTGTGCGCGATTCGATACCGCCTTCGACGGCTTTGGGATTATACAGGGCACAGACCAACAAGAGGGCCGAGAAGACGGATTCGGGGCAGAACTCAGCGCCTATGCGAGATGCAATTATCCTTCCGAGGACGCAGAGGAGCTTGTTGTGAATGTGCGAGTAGCGACTTCCTTCATCTCGATGGAACAGGCTCTCGTTAACCTGGAGAACGAAATACCGGATGGTACTACGTTGGAAGACACTGAAAAGGCGACGCGGGAAGCTTGGGAGGAAAAACTTGGTCGTGTCCAGGTCGAGGGCGGGAGTGCAGACAACCAAACTGTGCTCATGACAAGCGTGTTCCACGCGCTGCAGGTCAGTTTGTTTCCCTCTTTCTTTGGGAACTGTCAGCTTATTCATTCAGTACCCATACGAGACTCACGAGTATGGACGCTACTATTCGGCCTATGACGATCAAGTCCACGACGGCGATTCATCGTACAATGGATATTCAATCTGGGATACGTATCGTGCCGAATGGGGTTTCTTGTTACTCTTTGCGCCGGAACGCGTGCCTGGCATGATTCAGAGTATGTTACAGGACTACCAGGAGGGTGGATGGCTGCCTATGTGGAAGAATATAATGGGTACGTACATATTCAACTTGACTGAGCCACCAATCACTAACTATCAATCGTCGCCATCTAACAGAGACGAACATCATGATTGCAACTCACGCTGATTCGTTGATATCGGAGGCGATTTTGAAAGGCTTTGAGCGTGGGTTTGATATTGATTTGGCATGGGAGGCTGTCTGGAAAGATGCGACTGTACCTCCGGAAAGGGATTGGGAGGTGCGATACGAAGATAGGGAAGAGGTTGGTGTTATTTATAATGCGATTTCTGCATGCACGCTCACCTCAGACAGGGTGTGGAGTACGAGGTTCGCGCGGGACTATCTTCTTCGTATGCGCTCCCAGACAAAGGCTGGGTAGCGGACGATATACATTCGGAAAGCGTCAGTCGGACGTTGGGTTATGCGTGTGAGCAGACGATATTTTTTCACCCGATTAACTAAAGGCTTTTTGATAGACGATGATTACGCGCTTTCGCTATTGGCAGCTCATCTAAATAAGTCGAGTGATGTCACACGCCTTTTGCATGACCGTGCGATGAAGGCACCGTGGCTAGTCTGGAACAGTGAGGCGACATCGCAGGGTGATTATGCATCGGAAGCGGATCAGAAGAGGTTCAAAGGCATGACGAATGGCTTTGTCCAAGCCCGGAACGCCAACGGCACCTGGGCTGGTATGTCTTGTTAACGGATTTATGCATCAGAGTTCTGACCCGCTATTCGTTTTCCAGATCCTACGGATGGGTTTACTGAAGGCGACAAATGGGCTTACTCCTTCGACATTGTGCACGATATCACGGGGCTTATTGACAAACGTGGTGGGAACGAAGCGTTCGTGAGGAGTCTGAATGAACATTATGATGGTGGCTGGGATTGGTTCGGTAATGAAGTATGTTTTCGCTTTGGTGGCGTGTCAAACGTGTGCTGATGGTCTTCCAAGCCCTCTCATCACATCCCGTATCTATATGCCCTGGCGGGTCGACCCGACTTGACACAACAACGAGTAAGAGAAGTCGTTGGCGCAAATTTTAACGCTACGCCCTACGGCTTGAGCGGAGTAAGCGGCCCACGCAGGCTCACGCTTTTATACTGACTTCCTTTTGCTCTAGAACGAGGATTGTGGACAAATGAGCGCATGGTATATCTTCGGAGCACTTGGGTTTTATCCTGTGAACCCGGTGTCAAAAGAATACGTTTTTGGATCGTGCGTCTTTCGACTTGCCTCATGGGTACCGAAGTTAATTGACCGCTCAGGCCGTTCTTCGATAGGCTAACGTTACATCTTCCCGTTCCAGCGCATTCGAACCCCGCTCCGGATTCGCAGTTTTATGACGCCCAGACACATTCGTATGTTCTGACTGTGGAGGCACTCGGAGCGGCCAGCGCACCGTATGTCGAGGAGATCCGCGTCAATGGCAAGATCCGCGAGGAACCGTTTGTCAGATGGGAGGAGATTAGCACAGGCGGTTCAATCAGATTTGCGATGAAGCCCAGCCCGCCGTCATCTGCGCCTGATCTGGACGTTGCCCATGTGGAACTGTAGGGATTTAGTTCAGCTGGCCGTGTGACGGAGAGGAGCATGACATGACACTGTTTAGCGATCGACATAGCTCTGCCTCTTACTCTCAACGGCCATTCACATATTCTAGTATACTGTGATGCAGTGTATGTTCCTAGTACGTGACCACCCTCGACGTGTACAGTCATGTCAATATCACGCTGATGCCATCTTTCCAAATTGTGGCGAACGACTACCTTATCATACCAGCGTCTGTCAATCACATCTTATTTAGTGCTACCCTTCACCGGTCATGACCACCACTCCAGGAAGCTTCGTGTGCGGAAATTCCTTTTGTTGTACGCCGGCAATGCATCATCCAAATCGCTTATTGTCTCGCCATGGACACGGGCGATATCATTCTCCTGGACAGGTCATTCAGTGCCGAAGGAAACGTCGAAGCTATGATGGTCTGTCTCTCTACACGTGCGGGGTAGACATAATGAGGACGTTGAAGGAGTTACCCGTCTTCTTTGAAGATTTGTGGCTCCTAGCGATGTACACGCTCTATGAGGATATCATGATCCGAAGGGCGCCAACTCCTGAATCTATTGAGGCAGGCGTAGAAGATATTGCAGCGTTGAACAGGGTTGGAAGTTCGGAGGTGCATATGTCGTTCGAGAAGGTACGGGATTAGAAAACAAAAGCGGACAGGAAACAAGGCTGATCTTCGCTCTAGCCGAAGAACAACAACACCCTTCTGCAGTGGGCCTGCGCTGGTCAAGATTGGAACCAATGTTTCGCCCCGAGTATATCAAAGACTTCCTCTGGCATGGAACGTTCGTTCGGGATTGTACTTGGTGGCGCCGTGGTATGGCGTTTTCTCGTGTAGTGATTGAGGAGGTGAGCTGTTCGGGTTCAAGGGCTCACCGCGAACAATAACACTGACCAGAACAACACCATCAGCCTTACCCGCGCTTCAAGTTGTCGCTCTTTATCCCATAACTGTACAAGTGAGTTGTTGTTCCCTTCATGCACTATGAATACGCCTTGTATGCGAAGAACAAGGGGCTGGAGGACCGTCAAGTCTTCAAAAGAGAACAGGCGGCTGAGATGGAACCATCATGTTTCCCTTTTCTCATTCATCGTATCCTCAGGTGCAACCTTTGCAGGCGGTAGAGCCGCCTGCTCACCAGCTTGCAACCCCGCCCCCTTATATTACCCTGACGCTGTGATGCCTCCCGGATATGACCGTACCTTCGAGGATGTTCGACAGGACACAGAGTTCCCAAATTGCATCAAATCTAATAAGCAATTATTCCTATCGTACTTAGGAGCTACCCTTCTGGACAAACCTCAGTGGTTCAAGGAAGTCGAGGACGACATCAAATCCTATGGTCATCCTCATAATTCTCTTTGGGAAAGCTTTAGTCACGACGCGACGTTCGACTCGGAACGTTGGTGGCATGATGCTCACTGGAGCTTCAGGCTCTTGACTTACCGAGTGTATGTCGATGGAAGATGGGAGCGGCCGAGGTTCGCACGGAAAATCCTTTGCGAGGTCATCTTCGTTGCGTTCACGCCGTACCCTGAATGGTGGCCGAACGGAGCTGAAACAATTGCGTATCTAACTGGCTGGTAAATCAGACTAATAACGCCAATGCCTTGCGCTAACGTTTCATTGTTAGGACTCGAGAAGACGTTGTTCGGTGGTTCGAGAGGCGAAGAGCCAGCGCAGCTACTACTACAGGCCACTCGTCGCTGGCCTGGAACACGTTAACTTACCAGGGTACCAACTACGCAATTGGTATAAGTTTCACGTCGTACCTAGGAAATGGCACTTGTGATCTCGCAGAGGAGCAAGAATGATAAACTGACTATTCTTGCTCAAGCTAACAAAGGAAAGGAAAGCAGCCAGACGACTGAGACCTGTGAGTTGGGTGAGGAAGGAAGGAGGGGAGAACACAAAGTGAACCGACCCGAACCCCCCGGGGACGAGCTGAGTGGACAGATCCGAGAACCCACTCTCAAGCCTTTCGGCGCGTCGCGATCTGTCTACTGAGCGAGACTACCCAACTCACTGAAGACGAAAAAGGCTGGAACTTATTTGAATTTACTCGACTAGTCTGTTCCTAGGTGGCGAAATTCTTTCAACATGTAGTACCCCCAACAATTCCACACTCCTCCAATATCTGAGAAATGCATCTGACGACCAGCGTCCCAGCGCCTTTACCACGTCGGTGCTGACCCCCGCCAATAGATAGAATGTGGTACCTCCAATGCGGAAGCAGTGTCCGGTCAATCTCACCAGACCTCCCTTCAGCCAGATCTGATTACATCTCGACATCATCTCCTTGACTGTCAGAATACGCCTGTTCCCGTCATCGTCTAGATAGGAAGCTAAGGGATCCTCCTCGCCGATGTCGTTGAGAAAGATGTGATCTTGCAACGCCTCCACTGGATTTGTGCAACCCTTCTGTGCCGGGACTACTACGTCCTCGCCCTTCTCCTTCTTCACTTTAGTCCACGGTAAATGAAGAACCTTCGTGCCCTTGACCGAGAGATCTTCTCCAACGTCTACTCCCGTCGGGTTGAACCTGGGATCGAAACGATCCGGCCTCGCTGTCGTCGGCAGCAATTCTCCCAGACGTGCTTGAGCGTAGAATGATACGAAGGCCATAGCCCGTATGGCGGCGTCCTTGGGATCTGCTGGATCCAACGCCGCTGCTAGCATCTCGAGGCGCGCGCGCGTAACTGGCCTCCTCGGCTTTAGAATGTCTTCGCGAGGTACCTCTTTCTTGACTGCCTCCAGCAAATACTTGAGCTGAATAGACTCGCGCCATGGAAAGCCGTTGGCGATATGGAAGGCGCGTATGCCGTAGATGCGGTTGCGAGTGCTTGCGCTACCCTTTCTCCCGACCCACTGTGCCACGTAGGCTTCGAGTATCGCGTCCGAGGCTGGAAATCGGAACCCGTCATGAATGCCTTCCTTGTCCGCCCAGCCTATGTAGTCCCGCAAACCGGACATGTGGTTCTTTCGTGATCCTCGTGCCCACGACTTTACTAGCGCGGCCTTGACTGAGTTCTCCATGTGTGGTAGGTACGGCGCGTATCGGTCCAGTATCTGCTCCAGCTTGAGCGGAGGTTCTTTCCTCACTAATGCTGGTTCAGCGCAACTCCGCGTATCCTGGGGGTTACACACCTCTGGTGTTCCTGATAGCCCGACTGTCCTTCGCTCTCTTCATCCTGATGCATTTCGCTGCTGCTGTTGCGCCTCGCCTCGCCATGATGTGTTTGTAGAATGTGATGGTAGAAGGGCTAGTTTTGTAACCCTAACCCTGACTGCTTGATCGGTTGATAAACTCTTGCCCGTTCGACTGTAATTCTATTTTCATTTGCGAACGGGAGAGAATGAAGACAATCTATTTTACTTTTCTAGTTCGTGGTATGCTACTGAGTTATAAAGAAATGGCTTCAAGTAGTGCGGAACCTTTGGTGGCGTATGCAGCAAATTCTTCTTTGAATCGAAAACTCCTCTGGACGGCGCGTCCGCCAAATTCTCCTTGGTGTTAACGTACTCCGGCGTCAACCAGATACCCGTATCCTGCATCAGGCTTACTATGCGCTTGAGAATTGCATTCTGCTCCCGGCCTCTCGAGTAACCTGCCTTCAGAGCACCGATAACTCCTTGATTGTCTGACCGGATGCGAACGTGAACGTTTTTGAAGCCGGAGGATCGCAGCGTCCTTATCGCCAAGTCGATAGCCACCATCTCAGCCCATCCGATTTCACGTCCGTTCGACTTCAACCAACCTGGCTTAAAGCGCCACGCTAGCCATTTGCCGTTTAACACCAGACCTATACCCCACGAGGTGGAAGCGTCCACCATGAGGACTATTTCCTTCAACGGCTCATCTGGCACTACGCACTTGATGCCCACAAACTCCTCCTGTAACTTCTGCCACCACCACTCCAGGTCCTCCGTCATTTGTTTTGGAATAGTGTGCGCGACGAAAGCCGGAGTGGGATCTTTGAAACTGGCGCGGAACTTGTATAACGATGGCATCCGAGAGCGTCCTTCGGTGCAGACCAAGCATATGTGGTTCAATGTACCGGTTATTGACTCTGCCTGCTTCCGCGTCATCTTGGTCTTCACAACTCTGAAAGGCTGTATCTTTCCCGAATACTTGATCTTCTTCTGCTTCAGTAGCGAGACGGTTTTCTCGACGAGGTCCCAGTCGAAACCGATGTAGTTGAACTCGGATGCGAAAGGCTTGAACTTCTCCGGTGCCCATGGCCATCCGACTCGCTCCGCCGCCTGCCAAATGATGTCGGCGTCGTACTCGTACTCGTAGGATCCATCCTCTAGAGTCTTCTTCGGCCAACGGAAGAAAATGAAGTCATCAACCCACTTCAACAATGCCTGGACTCCCCATCTCTTCAGGATATAAACCATGGCGTCTGCAATATGACCAAAGATGCCTGGCGAGGAACAGCCACCGAAGTCCAAAGTGCCGTTGAGATGGACCAAGGTGTCAATGAACGCCGCCGTAAAATTTCTCTCTCGCGGCCTCACCGGCACGTTCCTGAAGGCCGACTTTACATCGAATGTCGCTACCTGTGTTCCTTTAACTGCCTGTGCTACCATCAAGAAGCATTCTGAAAAGGTTCCCCACTCGCATGGGAACTCGTCCGCGTCAATGAGCGCATTTATCGATGTAGTTTCTGGGTTAATCTTGATTCGTGGCTCATTATCGGGATCAAGGCAATTGGAACGATGTTCTATAGCGTCGGAAATATCTTGTGACAAAGGAGTGTGTGGGAACGAATGGTCCGTAGTGATTCGCATCTTTATCGACTTCCCATCTGAAGTCGGTCTCTCGATTACATTCATCGGTGCCGTGCGAAAGTACCCTTAAAGCCTTTCGTTAGTCGACGCTCTCGCGAAGAAACTCGCGCGTACCGATTTTCGCCTCTAACTCTTCGGCGTAAAACCTCTAGAAAGCCTCCCCAACTCGATTTCTTCTGTGTACTGAGCCTTGATAAAAGCATTGTGCTCTGGTGATTTTGCGTGATTTGGTGGGACGTACGTCCGGTCTAGTTCAAAAGCGTCTAATCCGAGAGAGAAACCTTCGCGAATGCCTTTTGGGATATCGGCGAACTTGTCGAATACCCCCGCTAACTTCAACTCCTCCTCCCATGCATCCGCCTTGAATGGCGTCACAATAGGAAAGAGATCTTCGTCTTCCTGCTCTTCCTGCACCTCCCCCATCACCACATCCCCCTCCTCGTCCACCCCCCACCCCCCTTCTCCTAGCTCCTCACTTGGAGCAGGCTTGAGCGCCGTGCTCACGGCCTCCACAGAGGGAACATGCGTGCTTGAAGAATGAGTCGCACCCCTTTCCGGCCGCTGCTCGCTTGCAACCGACGTTCGAATTGAACCCAACACAATACTGTCCCCCGTTCCGGTCGACCCAATGCTGCTGGTCGTTCCGATGGCAGTGGTGTCCATCTCCTCCTGGACACTGTCTCCAGCCGTGCTCCCACGATCCGCACCAACAGCAGCGATCTCTTTTCGTGGCGGCGGAGGAAGTCGAGGTGGAACGTGACGAAGAGGTTTTGGATCCAGACTGTTTCGCGCGAAAGGAAGATCCCGACGAGGGGGCCGCCTTCTTCTCCTTCGACTCGTGAAGTCGCGCGAAAGCGAACTGGCGCAATCTGACCAGACCTGGCTCCCAAAGCCCGAAACGTCGACCTGTAGACCGGATTGCCAGAAAGTCGCCAGCACAGTCTGCATATATTTCTTGATCACCATAAAGCCATACTTGGAGCGACTCGTCCACTCCTCCTTAGTGGTAAGCGTCTTGATGATGGTGCGGAACTGCTCTGCCAGCTCCGGCCCATCTGGCATATCGTCATCCTTCGGGACATAATGCTTCGCTATCGAATCGCAGAATCGCATCGCTGCGTCGAACCAAGGTAACTGGTCTAGCACCATATCTGAGAGAATGTTCTTGGCACCTGGCCTCTTGAGCTCCATCTCACCCGACTCGACGTTGAATCTGATGGCGGTTGTGTCCCGTGCCAGATCACGATTCCTGTCTGCAGCGCAAGCCTCGGCGGTAAACTCTGAAAACCAGATTGGCTCCGTCCAGCCTCCTGCAAGGATCTTGATAAGGTACGTGGGGATGTCTCTGTTAAAGGTGCTCGTAGCCTCGTCCACGTTTCCAAACTTCCTCTTCTTGGTCGAGCTCGCGTCTCGCTCATACTTGTCAAGAACAGTGACCACGTGAGCACAAGACCGCTCAGGCCGCGACTAGGGGAGCGATGGGAGAGAGAGCAGATAGAGATGATATAGAATAAGCGTAAGAGACGCTGTGCTAGCTCGACGTAGTACAGAGAGGACTGTGTAGTACGGAGACAAAAGAGGACAGAGTGGGGAACTATCTACAAGGGTCATGCATATATATCTGGATCATGTGGCTATGTGAACAATAGGAAACCCAAACGGAGAAGCAGCGGGTGGATGAGAGTGGATGATAAGAGGATACATGTGGGAAGTCATGTGCCGCACGCTAAGAGTCTGTCACCGGTGTCACCGTCTTAGCGTTGCACCATGTGGCTGCGTGCACAGCCTTAGGTAACCGGTCTGCGACTCCGGTCTCTAGGTCGCGAGAAGGGCGATTCGTGACAATACCCCCTCTTTAGGCTGTGCTTGCGCCTGGAGCACAGGAGTAGAGCGCCAAATATCGCCTATTGTAAGACCAAAGAGCGCGCGTGTACGAGGAGCACGAGTGCGAATTCGTGTACTTCTTCGAGGTGGAGTTATTGGGGTGTCATCAGCAGTGGGAGCACGATAGGCAGTGGGATTTTGTCAGTGGAACTCGTAGACAAGCTCCTTTGCCCATGCATTAAAGTTTGACGCTGGCTCCCAAGTGTTCTCAGAGCTAGGATAGTCGAGCCACTTCACTAAGTAGCTCGTTCCTCGGCCGTTGCTCGGTTTGCGTGATGCCAAAATGGCCTCCACGTCGAACTTCTTGGTGCCGCTCTCGAGATCGGGGAGTTCAGAGGGAAGGGGAGGACCGTGAGCATCAGTCTCAACCCAGGGAATGAGGAGGGAAGCGTGGAATACGTTGTGGATCTGCCAGTTGTTCGGCAGTCTGAGGCGGAAGTTCACTGTGCCGAGGACTTCAGTGATTTCGAATGGACCGTAGCGCTTATTTGACAACTTAGCTTTGGGCCTTGTTGTCGCGATGTTCTTCCCATCGAGCAACACCTTATCCCCGACCTTGAATGTCGGATAGTCGAGTAGGTGATTGCCATGCTGCGTCTTCATAACTTCGGCGGCACTCTTCAAACTCGCCTCTACTTCTTCTCGTAACTCCTTCAACGTCTGTAGGCGAGATTCGAGTGCTGGAAGATGCGAGTCAGTGCGGAGTGGTGGGAATAGTCTTGGGAGGAATCCATGTAGCAATTCGAACGGCGACTTTCCTGTGGCGGAGTGAATGCGAACGTTATGGGAGAACTCGGCAAAGGGAAGGTGCTTAACCCAATCGTCCTGGCGGTAATTGCAGAACACGCGCAGGTATTGCTCTAGCTCTTGATTGTACCGTTCGGTCTCGCCATCCGTCTCGGGATGGTAGGCAGTACTGAGAGCGGAGATAATACCGAGGCGTTTGTGGATTCCTTGCATGACTTGGCTAGCGAATTGGGGACCGCGGTCAGTGATCATCTTGTCCCAGAGTCCATATCGTCGATAAGTATTGTTCAGGAGAAGATCGATGGTACCGTCAGCGTCTACTGTGTCGCGACATGGGGTGACGACGACTCCTTTCGTGGATCGATCGACGACGCAGTGTATCGCGTTATACCCATCACATTCGGGAAGTCCAACGATGAAGTCGCTAGTGATGATGCCGAAGGGTCGAGTGGGGATTTCATTGGGGACTAGGGGAATGTGTGGTGGATGATTGTTAACCTTGGTAACCTGACAAGTGGGGCAGCCTCGCACATAGTCGCGGATGAAAACAGACATGCCTGGCCACCAGAACTCGCGGCTCACGAGTTCATAGGTCTTATAACGCCCAGGGTGCCCAGCAACAACCGAGTCGTGATACATCTTGACAATGTCTCGACGAAGTGTGACGTCCTTAGGAACATAAACCTTTCCTCGAAAGAGTACCAGGCCTTCTTCGTAGTTCCATTCCTGTAGATTCTTGACCAGCGAACGAGGTCCATTGTTAAGAATGACGTCTAACGCACTGAGGACTTCCTTGTCCTTCGATGGACACTCTCGAATTCGCTTTCTCAACTCGCTATCTCCAATGGACGTCACTGCGCCTGGACGTACAGCACGAATGCGGAAGAATGTGGGATCAAGCAGTACACGATCTGCGTTGTCGTCCTCGACCCCCTCTTTATGATCTGGTCGGCGAGAGAGAGGGTCGCTATGGTTCAGGGTTCCTCGTTTATGAATCAGTTCAAAGTCAAAGCGCGTAAGGAATAACGCCCATCGGGCTTGACGACGACTCAGCTTCTGGGACTGGGTAAAGTATTCCAGGTTCTTGTGGTCGGTGATGACTTCGACCTTATGGCACGCGCCTTCGAGGTAGTGTCGCCAATCCTCTAGCGCTCGAATGATGCCAAGGAGTTCTTTGTCGTGAATGTCGTAGTTGCGTTGGGTTTCATTGAGAAACTTGGACAGGAATGCACACGGATGCCATTGCTCGTCAGTTCCCTGCTGGTAGAGCGTGGCTCCAGTCGCAAAATCGGATGCGTCTGCTTCCACGCGATAGGGTTTATCAGGATCCGGCATGATTAGAACAGGAGCAGAGGTAAACGCATCTTTGAGAGCCTGAAAGGCTGTTTGGGCGGCGGAACTCCAATCCCATACATGATCTTTCTTGGTAAGATCGAACAGTGATCGAGCAATCTTCGAGAAGTCTTTGATGAATCGTCTGTAGAAGTTTCCGAATCCGAGGAAGGCTTGGACATCCTTGACTCGACGCGGAGTTGGCCACTGCGCTACGCCGGATACTTTGACCGGGTCCATGCGAAGTGCGTTGTGAGAAATGATAAGTCCTAGAAACTCGACGGACTCAGCTTCGAAGACGCACTTCTCTGGTTTGGCGTAAAGGTCATGGTCTTGGAGACGCTGCAGGACCTCTCGTACAAGGCGTCTGTGCTCTTCCAGGGTCTCGGTGAAGATCAGGATATCATCCATGTAGACGACGACCTTTCCAGAGTCGATGAGATCCTTGAGGATGCTGTTCATCATCGCCTGAAAGGTCGCCGGGGAGTTCATGAGTCCAAAGAACATGACCGTTGGTTCGAAAAGCCCTCGGTTAGTCTTGAAGGCCCCCTTCCACTCGTCTCCTTCCTTCATACGTACATTGTTATACCCCCAACGAAGATCTATCTTGGAGAAGATACGAGCGCCTTTGAGTTTGTCGATGAGTTCTGGGATAAGCGGAAGTGGGTACTCGTTCTTGACGGTGCCCTTGTTGAGCTCGCGGTAGTCCTGTACAGGGCGCAATGATCCATCCTTTTTCTTGACAAAGAAGAAAGGACTCGCCATGGACGACTTCGAAGGTCGGATATACCCTTTCTTGAGATTCTCATCCAGAAACGAGTCAAGCTGCTTCTGTTCGTCTGGAGAGAGTGGGTACGTCTTGCAGGTCTTGGGCTCGAAGTCTGGTTTGAGATCGATGGCATGGTCCCAAGTGTTATGAGCGGGGAGTCGTTCAGAGGTTCGCTTGTCAAAGACGGTGAGAAACGCATGATACGGAGAAGGAACACGTTCCTTGAGCGGACGATCGTCCGGTTTAGATTGAGCTTGAGCCGCTTCGGCCAATTTCTGCGAGTTCGTGAATGTGGCTCGAATGTGAACGTCGGTGGGGTCTAATGGAGTAGAAGAGGGTCGAGGATAGTCATCGTGGTGGTAATGTTGTTCGAAGACATCTTGCGTCCAAATGGGGTCAATCTCTGGTTCTTCGTCCTCATCCTCGGTGAAGAGGACTACCGGTACTTGAACATGGTTGAAGACGCGAACAGGAAGACGTCTTCCAGCGCGTCGTTGCACTGGCTTGGCAACAGCACCTGGAATGGGGTCACTCCATTTGACTTCGTAGTCTCGGTGGTGGAGTCGGGGATCATGAGGAGTGGTATGAGCGATGACGGGGGTTTGTTTAGCTTTGGCACGTACGTGAGTGACTGGCGGTTTAGGCCTATGAATACAAGAGGCTGGACACCGTGTAAAGTGCAGCTCATAACCGGCCCAGTCAATCTCGGGATTGTGTTCGTCAAGCCAGTCGGTTCCGAGGATTACATCGTGATCACCAATGTCGGTGACGTAGAGCTCAATTTCCTCTTCGTGGTACGCTGTACGATCGTGGTTGTAAATTCGTGCACGCTGAAGAGTGAAATGAGTGACGTAGCCCATGATGTTCTCAGATCCATCAACGTTTCGAACGGGAAAGGGTTTGGGAACAGGAAGAAGAGTCAAGTGGTGGCGTTTAGCGAACTTGCTGTTGATGATGATTCCTTCGGCGCCGCTATCAATAAGCGCCTGAGCAACGATTTGTCTGCCGGAGACTTTTCCGATGAATTCGGTTCGGAGTACGAGCGAAGGTGTCTGTCGATTTCTTGTGATTGCTGACATCCGAAGTTCTGAAGGATGGACACGCTCACAAAGGGATGACAAAACCGAAAATTTATTTCGCCCGGTACTTCCAGCAGTATATCGTACAACTCCTCCCAACGTTGCGGTGGGGAGTGCTCTAAAAATCCATATGCGCAACAAGATCCTTCAAATAACTAGCCGCCTCTGCCTTCTCTTCTCCCTGGAGCCCTTTGACGCGGTTGAACGCGTCGCTCAATTCCTTGATTGCATCACGAGTGCCGACGGGTTGGGCCGTCGATGTGGAGGCAGTGGGGGTGTCGGTAGCAGGAGTTACGTCCGTGCTACGAATGGAGCGTCCAGAGGTTCGGGGTGCGGGTGCAGGCGCGGGGTCGGGTTCGCGTCCTGGGCAGTCACGAGACATGTGACCAGGTCGGCGGCATCGGAAGCAAGCACCTTGACGACGGAGACGTTCTCTGTCCATGGGGGTCAGTCTCGTAAGCCCAGTAAAACTGGAAGTTGCACCTGAGGTGCGCCGTTGGGCGTCAACATCCATAGGAACACCCATGTCTTGAGAAGGGGTGTTTGTAGCACGAGGCTGGCTGTAAAAGCGCGAGGGATACCTAGCCGCGTTCTCAGCCTTGAGCGCCGCTTCGGCGTTCTCGAAGTTGACCACTCTTCCTTCCACTGCGCCAAATCGGCAGGCTGGGGATGCTGCTTCGAGATGACGGAGCGAGTCTCAGAGCGAATGCCCTGCTTGAAGAAGTGGATAAGGGCGGCTTCCTCGTACTTAGACTTGAGCGAGAGAGTTTGAAAGCGCGTCATGAACGCGTCAATCTTGGCAAACTCTCCCCGCTGGCGCAGAGCGTCAAGGTCATTGCGAGCGGCAGTGGTAGGATCAAGTGCACCGAAGGCGGCGGTGAACTGGGTAACACAGTCTGCGATCGTGCTCCAGACTTTGGTGCCCGTGAATGTGGCTGCCGTCTCGTTATCGTAGGCTTCCATGCCATTGGAGGCCCATTCTCCAGCAGTGGTGTCGCGCTCGAAGCAGGTGAAGAAAAAGGAGATTTTGTCAGGTTCAGTGGTATAGTTGGCAGCATTAAGACGGAGAAAGTTGTGAAGTTCTTGGATAAAAAGGCGTGACTGGCTGCGATCACCTGCGAAAGGCTTAGGCTTGGTGCCGCGATCTGAGCGAGACATTGGTCGAGGGATAACAGCGACGACAGCGGGTGGTGGCGGTGGCGGCGATGGGGATGATGGCGGTGACGGAGATGGGGGAGGGGATACAGTGGTACGTTCAGGTGAGTTCGGGCCTTCTTCGTCAGAGGAGGAGGAAGGTTCTGATGGTGGCGGCGGACTGACAGGGGGAGTAACGTGTGGAAGGGCTGGAGATCGTCCAACACGATGTCCTGATGCTACGACAGGGGTTGGAGCGACTATTACTGGCTGTATAGGGGTAGACTCAGCTTGGTTCTCCTCTTCCTCGTCTTCGCTGGGTGGATCTGGAAGATGATGGGTTGCGATGAAGACTGACTCGTCTTCGCCAATATAGTACCACCCTTTCTGTTTGTCAGGGTTTCCAGAGTCGTAGTATTTGATTTCGCAACGGCCTCGGTTCTTGATAACGAGAGACGCGTTTACCGTTGCCGTCGACAGTGGAAGTGGGAAGGGGTTTGGGATCGACGAAGTCGGCTTCAGTGATGTACTGTGGCGCTTTGAAAGACGTGGTGGCGATGGGGCTCTAGGCAGAGGTGTACTTGGCAGGAACAAAGACGGGGGGTGGACGACGGTATGGGTGAGATCGCTGCTGATCGCGTTGATCTCGACGAAGATATTGTCGGTGTTGGGCAACTATGGGGAGGTGCAAGCAGAAGGCAGCATGGTTATCAAGGACCTTCTTACCAGGAGGCACCTTTTTCAAGGTAAGCTTGGTGGCTCGGGGACGACGTGGGCAGTTGGGGAGATGATCGTAATCAGCGGTGCAGGAGTCCTCAGTGCAGGACATACGCGGGGTGAGCGTAGTGAAGACTCTGTCCTAATGTCAAGAACAGTGACCACGTGAGCACAAGACCGCTCAGGCCGCGACTAGGGGAGCGATGGGAGAGAGAGCAGATAGAGATGATATAGAATAAGCGTAAGAGACGCTGTGCTAGCTCGACGTAGTACAGAGAGGACTGTGTAGTACGGAGACAAAAGAGGACAGAGTGGGGAACTATCTACAAGGGTCATGCATATATATCTGGATCGTGTGGCTATGTGAACAATAGGAAACCCAAACGGAGAAGCAGCGGGTGGATGAGAGTGGATGATAAGAGGATACATGTGGGAAGTCATGTGCCGCACGCTAAGAGTCTGTCACCGGTGTCACCGTCTTAGCGTTGCACCATGTGGCTGCGTGCACAGCCTTAGGTAACCGGTCTGCGACTCCGGTCTCTAGGTCGCGAGAAGGGCGATTCGTGACAATACTCAGCAGCTGGTGAACGTCCGTGCTTGCTCGATGGACCCTGCGAGGGACCCTGCTGCATCGCCTTGAGTTTCTTCTGCGATGAAGACTTTGAGGCTTTAGTCGAAGATCCAGACCTCTTCCGTCTCTCGTTCAACTTGCAGTAGCCTTTGGCGCGCATCGCCCTATCCCTATCGAGTTCCTCAACAGAGGCGAAGGTGATGGGCCCTTGGTGTGGCGAGAAACCCACTGACTGAGCCGAGTCCGAGTCTGCGTCCGAGTCTGAGTCTGAGGATGGCTGGGGACGAGAGGGCGGTTTGAGAATTCCTGACTGGGTTGCCGAACGAGTAGCGTCCCGCCTTTCCTGCTCCTCCCTCTTTGCTCTGCGGGCCGCGTCCTCCTTCCTCCTCAAGAGCTGATCCTCTAGATCCTTGATCCTCTTTAGCTGCGCCTCCTCGACCCATTTCCTCTCTCTGTCCTGCCTCGACGCCTCCTGGCCTTCTCGATGCGCTCCTCCGACTCCAGCATATCACGAAGCTGCTTCTCTCGCTTGGCTAGCTCCGGATTGATGTACTGACTCTGGCTGTCGTCGGGTGTCTCGAGCTCATCGGGATCTTGGACAGGCTGGTCTGGGAGTTTGGCGGTGTTACGCGCACGCAAAGCTTGCTGGCGATCCTGGAGGGAAGCCTTGACAACGTTCTGCATAGCTCTCGTAAATGTGGGCAGTTTTAAAAGGTCGAACCAACGCGCCTCTTCTCTGGAGATTTCCACTCCATCTTTGGACTGCGGCGGGCCGTCGCCCCACCCCCAGCTGGTCGCCCCCCTTGGCAGCTTTCGCGACTTCTGCCTCGCATTCGCTTGCAGCTCCGTATCTGACTGCTCTTGATCCTCGTCCTCGTCCTGAACTGTAGCTGTTGCGCGACGCGTGGAAGCTCGCGTGACGGGACGACTAGCGGACTCTGCCTGCGTCGTCTCTGTACCCGGTTTCGGAGTCTTCTTCTTGTTTTTGCTCTTCCCCATCTTGGGGGTCTGAACCGTTTGAGGCGGTGAAGGCGGTTCCTCCGGTTGAATCTGCTGCTCCTTTTCTTTGCCTTTGCTCGTGCCTGCCTCCAGAAGTGTCTTGGGTGGCTGCGTCTCCGCCTGCTGTGGCGGCTCATTAACGACTGTCGCAGAAGAATTAGCTAACGGGCGTATTCTCCTCTGGGTACTCGTACCTGCGGGATCTGGCATGGTACGAGGAGGAGCTCCAAATGCTCCGAAGCCACCGAAGCGCGGCTCCCGAAAAGGCGGGACTTCGACAATCTGTTCCTTATGACCTGGGGGAATACCTGCGATAATATGAGCCCGTGCATCGAAAGGAATGACTAGGCCTTGACGGGGCCCACTACGCACCCGTCGCTCCAAAAACTGGATTAGCGAAAACTGTCGCCGTAGACTTCGAAGCTGGCCTGAATGTACCAGAGGTCTTCTTAGCAACTGGATCTACTGCCTTTCCGACGGTGACCCCTCCAGTTCCCGGTGAAGGCGCCGCAGCGCTCCCCCAAGTTCCAGGTAGGTTACCTCGAGGTAAGGCGGTAGTCCCGTTCCATCCTGGCGGCTCGTAGCCGCGGGTAATGATCATCGGGGACGGCGCTAGCGACGACCCAACTGGGCGTTGCTCTTCCATAAACCGGACTGAGCGCGCCGTCTCTTCCTGCCCCTGCGCTGAGCCCCGAGGCTGCTGCGAGGTCGAACCCGAAACGCCAGAAACGGCGGGGTCGCCCTTGGTCTTCGGCGGAGGCTGAGAAAAACCATCCGCGTCCTCGATGGGATCCGACGCGACAACCGGCTCCAAACCATCCGGCTCTTCAATGTCTTCGTGCGGGCTAAGGTTCTCGATGCCTCCAAAGCTGCGGAATGCATCGTCTAGCGAAATAGGTGCTCTCCTGGTACGTCTGGTGGCCTTCTCTGACTCTTTCCAGATCGGTCCATCCAGATTGTCCGACTGACCAGCGAGCGAGTTGCTCGAGCGCGAACTGCGACTCTGAGTCTCCTTGCCTTTGGCCGTCCTAGGTGCCATCGCTTGAAAACGGGAAGCGAACAAGCGAAAAGTCGTCCGAGTTGAAGTCCGACGTCCGCCTAGCGCGAAAACGCTCCAACAAAGTCCAAAAGGTCGTCCAATGCTCCGAGAGAAAGAACAGGACTGCCTAAAAGACGAGGAAACGAGCTGACGGTGTTGGAGACGTTTGACTTGATGGAGGACGGAAGGAAAGAAGTCCGGGATCACGTGCCATCAGTGCGTCGCGTGAAACGTCGCCACGATTCCCCCTACGCGCGCCAGCCTCCTCGTGGCTCCCAGCAAACCGCACACACGTATCTTCTCGAACGTCAGGATCGACTCAAACGGCATAATGCTCTGTGGAACGGCGATACTTTCTGGTTCTGCCTCACAAATATGTTCAATTCTCTAGTGAAGAGGTGTCCGCACGTCCCCCGCTCCTTCCCAAATCTCTCTTATGTGGGCATCTATGTCGGACCATTTAATAAATGGACTGATTACCCGTTCGTGGGCCTCGAGGAGATTGAGCGGAAGTCGGGCAGGCCGCCGCCACAGTTCATGTTGCGCCGTCCCTATTCCTGCCACGCGCCGCACGATAACCGTTATCGTGCCTTTACTTTCGACAATCTGGAGGATGCTCATCGTTACATTAATTACTGGGCGCCGAACCGAGGAACTATTCGAATTTGGCAATGGTCCGCCTGGACGTTGTGGAAACCTGTGGCGGTCAAGATGGCGATACTCAATCCTGCGACATGCTGGCGGGACTTCTTACTCATCCTCTAACTCTGTACAGATGTCGACATTACACACTGACTTCCTTTGTTTACTTGTTGATGGAGCTGTATTCAGTCCACTTCTCTCATTACCTTGATAATTGTACCGCCGACGATCAGTTCTAGCACCGACTATGTAAAACTGTGAGAGGATGACAGTTCAGCAGTTTGTTGCAGACTTGACTCTCCGACCAACCAGATATGAGGAACGGGGTTCGCTCCGCTAAAGGTACCGAGCCCACGAGATGCGGAGTGATATCAACGCGTACCTCTGTGATCCACACCTCATAGCCTCCTGCCATCTTCACAGCTCAACTATCCAGAAGAGGCGAAAATGGTGACCACGTTTTCGATGAGCCGTGTATGTCTGATGAGGCGGTGTGTACTCGGCACACAAACAAGCCTATCGAGGACAGAACAATTGCGTTATTGTCGTATGCCCACAATAAAGGATGTCCCGGAGTTCCTCAGTTTTGCCATAAATTGCTGATGGTATGTCGTATCCGTATTAACAGTCTTAGTCCCCTCTAATCGACCATCTGCCAGGATGCAGCCTCAAATTGGTTTAGCGAGCAATGCGCCCCCGCTGTCGTCGGCATCTGCTACTAGTACTAGCACCTCCAGGACGTTGTTAGGATTTGGCACATCGTCTGCATCGCATGGAAGAAATAGTGGGTTCCTGATACCCTCTGGTCGTACCAGGCTGCTAACAATCACGTCCGACCAAAGTCGTCAATGACCCCTTCGACTATGAGCAAAAATATCCACCTGATCAGGAATACGAGGAAATGTCTTCAAAGGCGAGAGTCTACAGAGTCTATCTAGACGAGTCGGAGAAGCTCGATGGAGAAATGGTCGCCGGTTGGCGTGAAGGGCTAGACATGCTCCTCGTATTCGTGAGTATGCGCTCACTCGAAAACGTGTTGGGTCTTAATTCGTAAACGATAGGCCGCGCTTTTCTCCGCTGTCGTAACTGCATTTATCACGACTTCTTCCCAGTCTTTGCGCGTGGATAATGGCGCTGTCGGCAACTTGCTCATGTCGGAAATGATCGATGTCCAGCGTGCCATGATCCATGGAGCTGAGGCTATTGCGGCCGTCCCACGAACATCCACCTCTTTTCAGCCGAAGCTCTCGGATCTCTGGGTCAGCGGATTATGGTTCACCAGCCTTGGGCTGAGTCTTTCCACTACGCTACTCGCTGTCCTGGCGAAACAATGGATACACCAATATATATTTCTCCCCTCTGTTGGATCGCCTCGCAACCGCTGCCGCGTGCGACACTTTCGGTACAATACTCTCGAGAAATGGCATGTCCCAGTCATCATAGAGCTCCTTCCAGTGCTCATGCATATGGCTCTGGGGCTATTCTTTGCCGGACTAGTCATATACCTCTTCTCTTTGAGCGCCGTCATGGCGCTCAACGTGGGGCTCATCGCTGCTTGCTCCTTCGGCGTGTATGTTATCACAAATGTCCTTCCCATATTCTATCCAGACTGTCCTTACAAGACACCACTCTCAATCCATGCCTTTACTCTCCTATCCTCTGTGTGCCGATATATCCGAATTTTTTTCGCTCCTTATCGCGAGGGGGCCTATCTACTTCCTCCATCACTTCAGGATATTGAACAAACAAAGGTCGAGAGTCAAGGCGATAAGCTAGACGCAATGGCTCTTGGCTGGCTTTTCAACGTGACGTCGAATCTGTCCGTACAGAGCATCATTATCCAAGCCCTCAGCAGTCTTCCTCTCGAGAGCATTCCAATTATCACCAGAGCAGGACCCAAAGGCATTCCTTCGGTTATCAAAGCCATCAACTATCACTTTCACCTCGATCAGCCTCTTGATCGCTTTGAAAGATTACAACGTGCGGCACTGCGATTCGAAAACCAGGAGCCTGCGACATTAGCACTAGCAGACAACAAGGAGCCAAGCAGATACACCGACTTTCTCGAGATCGATTCTGCCATTCGGCTCGTCACGGTTAATCTGCTTGAACCTGCTGGACTAGAGACCAGCTTTGATGCTGTCCTTTGGGGCAAAATCTTCTCCAGCTCGTTACGCTGTGGAACGTATTGGCTTGGGATACACAACGACGAGCCGTCCAGAGTCTGGTCGGAGCTGCTGCGATACGCAGTTGTTCCCGTCCACAACTGCGAGAAGTGCGACTGCGAAAGGAAAAGACCCCCGCTTTTGACGTTTCCTTTGTCAGACCCAATGCCTTCTATTTCCATCGACACCTACAATCTCGGCACAAACGGTATCTCTTGTCACGTAGGAACTGCATTGATAACGAACATGTTCCCTTCATTTATCAAGTGGCTGCTTCACGTCGGCTTTCCTAATGCTGTTCGCTCGGACGATGATTCGACGAAAGGTCTCCCAGATGACATATTCCTGTTACTCAATATGCTGCAGACGCCGGCCATCCAGAAAACGTCGTCTCTCCACAGAACTTGGGTGGCCGATAATCCTACACTGCTCGCACAGATTGAGACAATACGGCCTTCTCTATTCCGTCAGCTGTTGAAAGTTATCAGCGGCTACACTCGGAATAGCTTCGTACCCTCTCGACACGCCAATGTCAACCGCGCTGCTCTGATAGCATTGCAGAACGTCATGCAGTCAGAGGTTTTCGGGACGAGCACCGCCATAACAATTGAAGACGAGGGAATGATTGTCTCCAGTGTCTTCCAGGGGCTCAACTATCAGCGCAAAAATTGTGATGACACATTCGCTTGGCTTACACCAGAGATTGCTGCGAAAGTTCTTTCCATAGCCTTTGCGAATACCAAGGAGACGGTCAGTTTGATCTGCAATGTTCTGTCTTACCTGCTATGTTCGAGCATGCATATCAACACCATAGGAGCCGTGTATGCTGGCCTTCTAGAGAGGCGTTGGTTACAAGGTCTCGCGGAAAGTCTCCAATCTGAACACACCTCAGATGGGACGCGGGAGGACTCTGATGTTCAGCCACTTCACCGCTGGACGGCTCACTACACAGGACTCTTGTCGGCTCTCTACATCAACGGGCTAGGTGTTCTCGCATCGCACTCTCCCGATATCTACGCCCGTGTGCTGAACGACCTGTGTCAACCGGACAATCTGTCCACGATAAGCAAAATGCTACTTCTTTCCGACGTCGACACACAATCCATATTGTGGAAGTTGGCGAAGACGGTTAGGGTGAATTATTGGGATGAGTGCACGGACGAGCTGGTCTCCTTTTCGGTGGGACCACAGGCGCGGAAATTCTATCAGCAGCATCAGGATTGGCCTGATGTCGGACTGGATGGGGGGAATGCTAGAAGTGTTCCATTTAGCGTCCTCCACAACATTGCCGCGACCCTCAAGAAAGACATTGCTCGTCAATGTTATACGCCTCCAAATCAACGAGACGATAGAGATGTGCGTGAGAGGACTCAACTACATGTGTAATGACTCATCTCCTTTCAGACTTTCCGGGCAGAGCTTATCAGCTGGTTCAATGGTGGAGGTTGAAGGTCAAGGGCGACTATCCTCTTGTAGTATTGGAATCAAAGTGTTTGTGGTATTCTGTACAAATATCCGTAAACTCGTTTAGAGCTGGCGGGAAGTCCAAGGTTCAACTTTGCGTTTCTTCTCGAATTTCTTGACTTCGATCGGGTGGTCACTGGTTCGAATCCTCGGCATGTCATATTTAGATATACATTTCTGGACGGATTTAAAGTTATTGAGAGTCCTTATATGTTAAAAAGGATTGTATATGCCTTCATTCTAAGTCTCAGAGCCATTGAGGGGCCAAAACGTGTCTGTTTTCTGCGTGGCGCAATTCTTGTAAGTCACGTGATCCCGGAACTCGTGTCTGCGCCCCAAGTCCGGCTTTTAGCAACTCGTTATGGTGGATGATTGTACTAAGGATTTTGAAGCTCCTAAGGTTCTAATCACAATGCTGCCAGGCAGAGGTCAGGTGGCAGAATAGCTTAGGTCTTGTCCTACAGTAAGTACAGTATGTCTGTCCCTTCTGACTTAAAGAAACAGTTGGTATATGGGATTGAGATTCCATTCTTGAAACAGGCTTGTATTCCCAGAGGTGAGACCACCAAACAAGTTGCCGGGATGACCAGACTTGGGTACACGAGTTCTGAGGTCACGTGACCTACAAGAATTGCGCCACGCAGAAAACAGACACATTGTGGCCCCTTAATGGCTCTCAGACTCAGAATAACAGTATTTACTGCTATTTGCTATGTCTTTTGTTCCCTCAAGACTCTCAATAACTTCTAAATCTCCCAAAAATCTTGCCAGAAATATCTATTTAAATATGACATACCGAGGATTCGAACTGGTGACCACCCGATCGAAGTCAAGAAAATCAAGATTAGACAAAAAGTTGAACCTTGGACTTCCCGCCAACGGTAACTCGTTCCTTTGAAACGACGTATTGGTATACAGAGGTTTTCTTTGGTACGCAACGGTCTTCTTGAACAGAAAGGCCTTCCAGCGAACCTCGACTCGGACCCGACTGAGAGCGACCACTCATACTCCGCCGATGGACTGTTCTTCCTCTAGGAGCTCTGAGTCGATGGTTTAGCACGCCTCACATACCATTCTTTGCCTGTCTAGACTGCTGTGAGGAAGGATCTCTGCTTGGGCAGGCGTCTTCTCGCGACGTGCAAGATACTCTTCGTTTTAGATGTCAAGAGTCGAAATTACAGAAGTTGGCAAAAACTGCCAAGGTTGATGTTGATTGCTAAGAGCAATATGCAACCGAAGTGGTTTCTTTTGCATTATCCGAGTAACCCGAAGACATGTTTGGCATTTGACGATGACGCCACCGTGACAGAATCCAAATCAATGATCGAAGCCAAACTTGACTTGTTCTCGAACCACCATCACCATCGCTATGGCCGCCACCATTATATCCTTCTTTGCTGTGTTTTCCGCGTTTTTCGTCTTCAAAGGACTATAACTTCAATGATCTGCCCATATTCACGCTGCATGTGCAAGAACACGTCGATTTCGTTCCAGTTCCCTAGACGCTTTCTTAAGGATGACGAGGTGGTTATAGACTCCACTCCAGTTCTCCTTGTTAAGGTAATCGCAGCATGTGGCGCAATTATTACACTGACAGCTACAAACATGTCGTATCGGATCGTCTTTTTTCTTCCCTTGAATCTCGATCGAATACCGCTCAACCTTATTGCGCCGAAGTTTAAGTAATGACGCGTCTTGAACGCAGTTCTTCAAGTTTTACTGCAAGTTGAAAAATTCAGGTTGCACGTTACGCAGGTGTGTTTGATTTAACATGTTCCAGTGGAACTACCGCGGCATCACTGGACTATACAAACTTTCTCGTTACCGACAGCTTGTCTTCTTTGAATTGCGCCAATAATGCCATGACATACGTCCGACGTCCGTCGGCCGACCTTAAAGCATGCTGTCAGGGACAGAAACTCTCACACCTTATTCAGCACCCACCAAAATTTCACCCGTCTTCGTACAAGTTGCTTCCGACCACCCGGGTTCTTCGCTCGAAGGAAATATAAAGGGGATCCGCCACCGCCATTCCACATCACCGCGGTTCTGCTTTTGACTCCCATCATCATGGATCTCGAAACCAAATCCACTACTGGGACGGAAATCGTGACGACACCGGACATGAGTCTCGCCAATGTTGCTCTCGTCGATATGCACGAAGATGGCTCTGTAGATCCTGTGTACCAGGCCAAAGCACGCGTCTTGAACAATGCGATCCAGGAAATCGGGATGGGCAAGTATCAGATACACCTCTTTATCTGTGCCGGGTTTGGCTGGTTCGCGTATGTCTCCTTTATCCTTCCCCGACGCGTATTATTATCTGACGATTTGTACAGCGATAGCGTGTGGCCGGTTCGTTCACCATTTGCTGTCAACGAATTTCAGCCCCTGATTGTTACTTGTCCGAACGCAGTTGATAACGAGTCTTATCCTTACGCAAGTTACTGCCGAGTTCAAGTTTAATGGACCGTATCTTACGCTGGCGGCGAACATTGGCCTGCTCGTCGGCGCTATCGTGTGGAGCGTGGGATGCGACATATGGGGGCGAAGGTGATTTGATCGGTTTCTCTACTCCCGGAGCAAGTCTTCTGATTCTGCTTCTTCAAGATGGTCGTTCAATCTCAGCCTCCTCATTGCGGGGGTATTCGGTCTATCTGCGGGCGGCTCATCCAACCTTGTAACACTCGCTTCCTTACTCGCTGTGGTGGGAGTCGGAGTCGGCGGTATGTCTGAAGTTGTTGTTCTGCTCCGCAAGATGAATTTAACAAATTGTAACGTTAATGCAGGAAACATGCCTGTCGACTCGGCCGTATTTTTGGGTATGTGTTAAGCGTTCAAGCTGTCAACGACGTAACTGACTTCTGATTAGACCTCGTCCCCAGTACACATCAGTACCTTCTCACTGTCATGTCCATATGGTGGTGCTTGGGCCAGCTGTTCTGCTCTCTCGTACATATTCATCTCTATCTTATCGCTGAACATCCCCATTAACTTCATTCCCTCTCTTTAGATCGCCTGGCCGCTGATAGCCAACTTTTCATGCGCCCCAGCTGCTTCAGAATGTCTGCGCTCAGACAATATGGGTTGGCGGTATCTCCTCTTTACCCTCGGTGGCGTCACCCTCGTCCTCTGGTCCATCCGCTTCTTCATATTCGACCTCGTGGAGAGTCCCCGGTTCCTTGTCGGCATCGGCAAAGACGCGGAAGCTGTGGAGATCATCCACAAAATTGCGGCCTACAACGGAAAGACGTCCTCCTTGACCTTGGACAATCTGCGCAAAGCAGCCGGGGAGTTAGATACGGATGAGAAGGGAGCAGAACGTCCACTGTTGAGTAAGACGTCGGTGTATGGACTGGACCACGTCAAGGCGCTATTCAAAACGCGTAAAATGGCAATGTCAACTTCGCTTCTGATATCACTCTGGGGCGTCATCGGTCTCGCGTCTACTTTGTACAACAGCTTCTTGCCTTATCTGTACGTCCTCACCTCTCTAAACTCTCGTTAGTCAGCCTTCATCCTAACTTTCTCGAATTTAGCTTGACAAGCCGCGGTGCATCCTTCGGTGACGGATCGCTCGATATTACTTACAGAAACGTGCGTTAAACTCTATATTCTCTTACTCTTACTCTCACTAACCTTGTCCTAGAACTTTATCCTGAGCGTCATCGGCGTCCCAGGCGCCTTCCTCGCAGGCTGGGCAGTCGAGCGTCCCTACATCGGAAGAAGAGGCACTTTGGCTATTGCATCGGGCGAGTAGCGCGTTCCGTTCGAGACCGTCCATTATTCAACGACCCCTCGCGAAACTAGGGCTCACCGGCGCATTTTTATTCGCGAGCACCACGGCCCGCAGCTCGAACGGGCTGCTGGGGTGGAATTGTGGGTATTATTTCTTTAGTAACGTGAGGGGGCTTTCATTTGTTTTATGCGGAGACCGGAAGACTGAGACGAACGTAGATCATGTATGGCGTCTTGTACGCGATTTCTCCTGAGATCTTTCCGGCAAAGGATCGTGGAACGGGGAATGGACTCGTCGCGACTGCTACACGCGTGTTCGGTGTCATTGTGCGCCTGATCTTCCCGTGTTATCTTGGTCATTGTGCTAATCAGACGTTTACAGGCTCCGGTGATAGCGCTATACGCTAACATTTCGACGGCTGTCCCTGTGTACATTGCAGGTGCACTCGTCATCTTTGCCGGGGCTTTGGCACTGCTCATCCCATTTGAGCCAAGAGGTAAAGCATCCATCTAAATCATGTAGGTAAAAGTGTTGTAGAGTATGTATCCTAATTCACGAATGTTTGTCCTCTGACTTTTAAACCTCGATAAATTTTCAGTGCATGTTCCAGAGAACAATACTTGCTCTATGAGGTGCAGAACTTTACAGGTGTAAGGTGCTGAGATCCACCCTCATCTTTCTCTGACCTGACAAAAGAGTGAGGGCTTAGTAGACCAGCTGTTGGCGTCTAGCAACCACACCAACCTCCTCGGATAGGCCATCAAGATCACTGCTAAATGAATTCGCATCGAGTCCCGCTTGAAGCACAGCGATATCATTGCAGGCTGTGATGATAACAGTTCTTTCATCCCCCACAGCTGAACTTGCATGATTGTTATGAATTTGAATCTATGCCATAAGTTGTCAGTGCCCTCCAGTCTCCCATCTCATTCAAATTCTAAAATGAGATTCTGCATCCCCAGCTGTGGTCTAAATCCTAAAGTCTTACCCCAAAGCAAAAAAATCAAGTTGGGAAGCTTCCCAATGTGAACAAGGTCTGCTTCTGCTTGCCCTTACCCTTCTTGCCCTTCTTCTCAACCTCCCCACCTCCACTCTCACCTTCAGCCACATCCCGACTACCCTCGGCACCCCACACCGTCGGCTTCGGTGACCCAGTCGCACCCAAGATATTCCGCAACGAGGCGTTGCCGCCAATCTGCGGTTTCGGACCCTTCGATGCACCCATCGACGGTAAACCCGGAAATACCGCATCATTCAACTTTGGCGGAGGCGGCGCCTTCCCGCCCGCCTTTGCTCCAGGAACGCTACGTATTACAGGTGGCGCTGCAGCCACACTCGCTGCTGAGGCAGACCATGGGGTCTTATGTTGCGCCTGCCGGAATGCAGGAGTTTGCGATGAAGATGATAGCGGAGGGAATTTGGCGGCCTGAGAAGCTGCAGGCGCGGCTGGTGGAGTCATAGAAGACGACGCGGCGCGTGCAACGCGGTCCAGCACTTGCCTAGAAGACTGCTGAGCGGAGCGCGATCCCGTCGAGTGTTTCGCGTTCAGCACCCGTCCAGAAGTGATTCCAGCATATCCGGTGCCCACAGCAGTCGGTACAAGGTCGGGGAATTGTTGTCGTTGCTATGTAGGTGTCAGAA
Organism: Hymenopellis raphanipes; assembly: GCA_036872995.1. Classification (NCBI taxonomy): domain Eukaryota; kingdom Fungi; phylum Basidiomycota; class Agaricomycetes; order Agaricales; family Physalacriaceae; genus Hymenopellis; species Hymenopellis raphanipes. The sequence goes on from JAYMDG010000013.1 coordinate 459,338, forward strand.
TGAAGGAATTCTAGTGGGATGGCGCATTTACCTCAACTTCGAATCCCTTCCATGATGCTAAAACATCCAACTTTTTATCCTCCTCGTCTAGAAGGTCGACAAATGCGTTAATCAGGCTTGCAGTGTGTTCCAGGGACCGGTCAAGCACATTCCATATTGTCGATATGAGATCCTTCGCACTGCTTTCTGAGGCGCGGTATCCGCGAATCGCAGCCTTGACCGCAGGTACCGCAGTAGTGGGGTTAGTCGCAAATGTCTGCAGTCGGGCAAGGAATGCATTATGCTTCCTAGAGACAGTAAGACACTTGGCAAGATACTATCAAAGCAAACATACTGAAGCACAGCTGGATCGACTGGATCGCGGGACGGGGAAGGTGATGCCCGCCTGCTTTGCGTCGGCGGAGTCGGAGTCGGAAGTGATGAAGTGCTGGGGTTGGCGTTAGTCGTAAGCCTCGCTCCAAACCCTTCTCTCCTCCGACCCGGTCCAGGCGGGGCTTGTTGTCGCGGTGGAGGTTCCCGTTCGTGTTCGCGGTCTCGTCTTCCTCCACGGCGGATCGGTACATCTTCGAAATCGACAGTAACACGTCTAGCATCCTTCATATCACGGCTAGACATGTCTGCTCCGTGCTCGTCCACCATGTGCGCCTTGAGGTCCAGCGGCGTATTGAAGACGACAAACTTTTGCGCTTGACAACTCGCTTGCATGCACGGATGGTGAGCTGTATTGAAGTGATTCTCTAGGCGGTCGTAGTTTTGAAAACTAAACAGATTTGAGACGGTGTAGACAGACGAACAAAGCACTTACTATTGATCCCGAATGCCATTCCTTTTGCAGAGGAAACATTCTTCATGTCGTTCGCGCATATGTGAGAAGAGCTCATCGTCGCCAAAGAAACACTCGCGACAAAATTCGCATAACGGATGAATGCCACCCTCGACTTGGTCAGGCAGTGATTTCATGCGGTGGCTCATAGAGGGGAGATGGGCGACCAGCTGCGGGTAGGCGTAAAGGGCATGTTCGTGAGCAAAGACTTTCTTGGATCGGATACACAGATCGCTACAATTCTGTCAATAAAAAACCAATAAACTGGATATATCTCTTACCACATGAGCTTGTTGTGAGTCGCCCGAACATGCAGCTTGAGATCTGCCCAACCCTTTGCGATAAAGTCACAGTCGGGGTCAGGGCAATTAAACCGGAGGAGAATGAGCGTGTCCTCCATCATTTCCTTGGTCTCAAAGAGGATCGCAAGACGCTCATCCTTTAACGGCGTCGCCTCGGGCGTGAATGACAGATAATTCGCGTCCTCCGATGTCGTGAATATAACAGTCGATTGCGGTTCCTAACAGTACGATCAGCAGTGCGACCACCAGGATGACCGGAGAGGCATACCTTGCAAAAAGTGCAATCCATTTTCTTGTAGAGCGCGCGCAAGCGGAGGGCGCATACATGACACGTTCGGTGATTGCACTGCGATACAGAATAATATTTGACGGGCTCAGCGCAGATCCAACAGACAGCGTCCTCGACAGTCTGCGCCTCGGAAACCACGGATTCCGCCTTGTCGTCGCCACCAGCCTCGACGGCGGGTGGCGGAGCAGGATCCTGATGTTTGGCGCGATTGCCGCCACGGCCTCTGTTGTTCTTGCGCCCGCCTTTGCCTCTTGTCGGGGGCGCTGTATGAGTGGTAGTGGTGGTCGACATCGAGGAAATAGCGGTGGCGGTGGTGGACGGGGAGTGGTGGTGGTGGGGAGAAGGGAAGGGACTCAAAGGCGGGTCCGAGATCCTGTTTAGAGACACGTGTTTGTCAGCAAAAGCTGTGTTACTGTGTGTCCGTGTTATTCGGACCTTGGGCGGTTCGCCGTCTTCTTACAGTTAACGCGTCAATATACTCAAGTGACAAGCACTACCCTGCTCAGCTTTTCATTTCACTGAAATTACAAATACGAGCGAGAGGAACACGTCAGAGAAATACAATGAGACCAAGCTTGGGAGAGATTCTGGGACCTCAGGTCAGATTCATTCATTCATCAAACTACTTCGCCGCCACATACAGTTCGTCTTCCCCATCAGACTTTACTACACTACTGCGGTCAGAATCGGGCGTGTTATCGACTGAAGGAGGGACTACTACTTGTCGCGCACGCCCGACGTCCCTCCTCTGGAGAAGAGCAGTTATCACGGCGAAAGTGACTATAACACGAACGTCAGGAGCTGACAAGCGTAAGCTAAATGAATGCGACGTACCCATTCCCGCAGAAATGAACGCAGTCGTAATGTTACCCTTCAACACACGAGGCTGCTCAACTTGAGGGAATATCACGCTGGGGAATAGTCATTCACCGCGTTCTTCTAGGGCCGACATACGTACATGGGGAGCCAAGCCTGTGAGAGGTGATAAGCGAACAGGTACATGGTCAACGCTGTTGTTCATACCTGGACTGTATATGCGAATGTGTTACAACAAGCCACCACGAAGGCGCGTTCTGGGAGAAGCACGTAACTACGATGAACGACGCCCTCCAAAGGCTTTGCTTACTTTCGTTGTCATTCCCGGTCAGCTCATTCGCCCAGCCCAAGATGATACCAGACAGACCTCCTGTAGTCGTGGTCTAGTAAGAGTCCCATGTCAATTTTAGACATATCAAGATATGAGTGAGACGCTGCGTACCATGTAGTAAAGAGCCCAGCGACGACCAATATTCGTGTACAGTGGCGTGGCAGCGAGAGCAATAGCTATGGATGCATTCCAGATCTAAGTAAAGATCAAATTAGATACGGATACAGCCGACAACAACGATTGCTTACACCAGCGAGCACGATAGGCAGCCACCTGTTCTGTAACCCATCCGAAGTCCAAGCCCAAGTGAGAGCTAAAGCAAACGTCAGCCGCACGAAAGATCATCAGAAACGGATGCGGACTCATGATGACTTGAACAACGTTCTGACCCAAGGGATAGACGTTAATCTGACCGATACTATATTTGGTGTGTTCGGTAGTATTGAAACTCTTGAGCCAGAAGATCATAGACGTGCTGGGTCCACTACCGTTGTTAAACTGTCGTCCCAACTGTAAGGGCGACAATTCACGAGCATCAGCCGAACTGCACGCACCAGGACGTAGACTGTGAAGGGACATCGTCAGATAATTGTTTCAGATGAAGCACAAGGACGTACGAGGAACAAGAGTGTACAGGTGCCACGTCTTGAAAAACCCTTTAACCTGTAACTTTATTGAGCGCGCGCATGGAAAAACAGCTTGAACACTTCGACCTTGGCCTTAGTGAACTTCTCAGGCGCCTTCCTCCCAATAGCCTCCATCCTCTTCCGCCCGATCTCAAGCTGCCTCTCGGTGTAGAAAATCGAAGGTCGTGTATTAGTTGGAAGATCTGCGTCGACGTCAGTAAAACGACAGTATTTCCAGGCAGTCACGAAAGGTACCTGGCATGATAAGGTATCCCAGAAGGGCTATAGGGATAGTGATGATGCCGTCGATGATGAAAAGCCCTGCATATACAGTGACATAGTAAGCATAGCCCGAATAATGCGAAGGAAACTGGCAGACATTTCCATCCAGCGAGACCATGTACACCATTCAGGCCGTTGTAGGCACCCTAAGACATGCTCAAGTTAGCCTGACGACGAGGACCGACAGACCACAGCACACCGTTTGTAAGAAGCCGCTGAACATTGGCCCGATAGCACTAGCCGTCTACGAAGGCCCATTCAGCACACGCTCAGGGACCGCACTGCGACGAACACGTACGTGGAAAATACAGGCCCGTTTCGCTAGCTCCTCACCTTTATACCAGCTCCCAATAACATACTGAATCGCAGGATAGAACGTCGATTCAGCCAGACCTAAACAACGATATGAGTACAACAACCAGGTAGCCAGCTCTGAGCTCGCGACACGTACCGACGAAGAATCGAAGCGCAATTAGGTGATTAAAGCTCTTGGATGTCGCGAGAATCATGGTCAAGACACTCCAGATCAGTTCCATGGTCGGAATCTGCGTAGTAGTTCATCGTCAGTTGGCTCAACGTGAACTAACGATCGCGACGCGTACCCAGATCGAGGGCCGAATGCGCGTAATGAGCATGCTAGATAGCGAGGCCATTGAGCGTGAGGACATCGTAGTAGTGAGTGGATTGAACGCACTTCGAAGGTATTTGTCCAATAACATAACCACACGTCCACGCCGTCGTTATATAGTTGAGTTGATTGCCGTGCCTATACAGTAGCACCATGAGACACAGCTTCGCGCTACATGGTGTGTAAGCTCACAGTCCGAGGCTGCCAAATATATCAGACACTGGACACGTCAGAATAATTTGAGAACGTACTCTTCTTTCATCCCAGAAACATATGCGTTCTGTTTTTCGATGAGATCCTCGTTCTCACACGGTAAACCAAAAACACACCGTGATATTCTGCTGATCTAGATACGTGCACCAGAAAGGTAAGCCGAAACTCATGCAAAACGCGAAAGAAGAACACTTATTTGCTAAAGTACGACAACGCAGCGTACGTCAAAAGACACGCGTCAAGCTTCCCAAGGAACCGACGCTCCTCCGGCGACTTGTCCCAAGTGTCCCTAGAAATGGCATTCGGCGATCATTCTAAATCGAACATGCTAGATACCACGAACCAGACGTAGCTGCGCCAAGGGCGTTTCTTGAGGGAGATGGAATCGGAGGAGGAGGACATGACCACGCAGAGAAGCCTCGGTGTAAGTGGGACACGGGAGACCCACCATTTACTGAATCGAATTCAGCGAGTTTTGTACTGCCAGTACGTCTCATCCTGGGTACCGAAGACGTGATTGATGCGTCAAGATAGAAGGCTCTATCTCCCTTATCGGAGAGCGAATAGACGCCCTTTGAGAGAATAAAGGCCTTTTACAGAACACTCCTTAGACTCAGCAATACGCGAGTTCCGATAATCTGGGAAATGACCGTCAAGTATCCTTTCCCTGCCCCACTAGGCTTAGAGCTCGAAGAAATCCCGCTTGTAGCACTTCTTCTCTTCCGGGGTTAACTGGCCAGGCGGCCAGGTTTGTAACGCGGCTTTACAGAAAGAAGCAAGACGCCATTTGACGCGAAAGTGGTGGTTGATGACAAGACGCGGGTCACGCTCAAGTCACGTTGCCGCTGTTTGGTTCTCGACGCGTGGGCAGCTTGGTGGGCAGAAACCACGTTTCATGATCTGCTCTTGATTCCAACGAGCGTGTTGAAACATCTCACCGATCTATTCCGCTCGTGGTTTTCTCATTACGCACGTTGAGAGAAACGTATGCCTCCTTTTTTGGGGGAGTAAGCACGTCTTGAAGTCTTGAGACGCCAATGGTGCACTATGATTTATCGCCAAGAAAGGTTGACAATGACTTGTGAAAGGCCAGCAGGACATTATCCTAGTAAGTCCGAGTCGCCACAGCCCGGCCAATCCCCTCGTTTCGCCATCATCGCAGATGTAAACGTACGACCCGCACCCAGTGTCTGATTACAATATTTTAGTTGCCTAGTGCTGGAAGGAAAACGACTTTTCAACCCTCTGCTCGGGCGAAAGATCGAGATCAAGATAGTCGTGGCGTCTTTCATCCCGCGTGACGAGCGGATCCTGACGGAATGAAAACCAGATATCTGATCAAGTTCTTACATGTAGGCGTCAGACGCAGCAGAATGTTGTGAAGCAACTGTTGATTAACAGTGCGCATTCGAATACCGGTGTCCCGTAAGACTCGCCAGGATCTCCGCAATTTTCAAGTATGCGGCGATGGAAAAAGCATCAGGCAGTTCGCAAAATCACACGTCACAGTCTGAACGCCGATGGTGGAAACACTCATAGAACTGGTATATACATCTATCCAATATTGTACACTGCAAGTACAACAACTACCAATACACAAATAAATCATCAATAAATTCAGTTATCCCTCCTGCCTGTCATCGTCTCGAAAACCTGACCATCATCTTCAAAGGCTTGTGCATAAATCCTTCGGTCGTTTCCAACGTCGACGACTGCAGCTGAAGGTCGTAGCGAAGGAGTACCGTTGCTAAGACCAGCCGCATTTCCATGTACGCAAGACTACATCTCGTTGTTAGTAGAAAGTCTCAACGCTGTATAGTAAAACTTTACTTCCTGCCAAGCTAGCGTACGTCGTAAGTAAAGCTTCAAAGGACGTATGGAACGTACTCACGCATGCCCGTGGACCTTTCCCGAACGTCAATAAGTACGGCTTTAGATCCTTCGCCTCCAGCCACCGTTCCGGCCGAAACACCTCCGGGTCACCCCAAATGCTGGGGTCATGTTGAATCGTCCATGCTGGTACCGACATCTCAGTCTGCCGACCGAACATGAACATATAGAGACTAAATTATTTTTATGCCCACTCACCCCTTCCGGAAAGAAACGACCCGAACAGTAAGCCCCGCCCTCTGGAACAGATCTATGAAGACCGATGGCCGTCGTGGCATACAACCTCAGTCTACGTCAAGCACATCAGCAACCTCCCAAATGCAGCTCAGATAAACATACCCTTCATCAATAGTTGCATCAAGATAGGGTATATCCTTGACGTGGCCGTACGTGATATCAGCACTATCCCCGTTGTACGCCTCTTCCAGGATGGAGAGAAGCTTATGGTGAACACGTGGATGTGTTATAATAAGGTGGAGAATGGCTGTCATTGAATTAGATGTGGTATCCGATCCAGCAATTCTACACACAATACCGGTCAGTATGATGGATAATTCTACTGGCCGAGAACTCACAGGAGGGTCACAGCTTCCGCGACCAACTGCGTGACTTGTCTGGGCGTCAGATCCTCTGGATTGTCCGAACGAGCTTTGATAATCTTGCTCAATATATCGTTCCTGTCCGTACGCGATTTCAGGCGTTGCGTCACTCTCCGACGCGCCAGCGATTCGAGTCCTTGGGAGCAGTGCCTTCCGCGTATGAAGAACGGATCCGGAATGAATCTCGAAAGCGATTTGAACCAGGGATGTAATCCGAGCACGGCGGCCAAGTGTTCACGCTGTGACTCTTCGTGAGAATCGTACCATCAATAGAGAACCTACGCACTTCGTCTACAAGCGTAATCGCATGTTCACGGGCGACGCTTCCATCGGGGCGTTGAATAGACACGACATCACTACCCTATTTGAAAGCATGGGTCAGTGACAATTCTACACGTCCAGACGGACCTACGTTTTTAACCATGCCGATTGCTTCTCCGAACGCCAGATCAGAAAGAACATCAAATGCAAGATAATTGAACCACAACAGTGCATCGACATAGTCGCCGGTCTCGCACATGGCGTCTACCTTACTGACGAATGTGCCCAGTATGAGGTGCATATAGTCGGTGAACTGTGAGAGCGATTTGGCGGAAAACGTCGCCGAGACCATACGTCGTTTCTGGGCGTGATCTTGGCGGTCCATGGTAGAGAACACGGAAGGCTCGTTCCCCACGAACGCGCGATAAAATTCGGACTTGCTGAAAGCCTTATTTCCCTGGCCATATACAATAGGTATGGCGTCTTTGTCGGCAACCGAAATGTGGTTCGGAGAAATTCTCACAAAAGCACCGTATTTCTATATGAGAACACATGAGTGAGACGAGGCGGAAAGTGTGTCATTTCTGGGTACCTGGTGTAGCTCGTGAACAGCGAGATAGCGTCTCCCCATACGTGCCTGGAACGCGAGCCACAGTGGAGTGTATCGAGCAAGAAGCGGTCCTGGTATATCTCGGAGGGGATCCATGTCGTTCATCCTGCGAAGCAGGACGACCAGGTGGAGAGTAACCACGAACAAGGCAGCAACCATGATCCTTTTGGAAAACGTTAGTACGTAGGACTTCGTCAACAAAGAAGCCAACCAACTGGCTATAGTCCAACGTGACATGGCCGAACACCGCGTTCAGGTCATGCACAGCTTGCATACTGACCCCCATCGATAGTCGAGGCGCTGTCTAGACAGGAAAAAGGACGTGCTTGAGAACTACGAGGCAGCGGGCAAAAACTTTCGATTCCTACCTCCATATATATGAACCGGCTTCGAACCATTTGAGGCAGTCTGAGCCATCTGATCCATTATCATCCTGATCTCGGGAGTTAAAAGTCTGAAGATAGTAAGCGTTCAAGGCCGCCAACAGTGATAGGAAGAGGAAGCATCAGATATTCTTGTGGATAATACTAAATGGTGTCTATCAATAAGCCTTCTTGAACAAGAGACCGCACCGCACCAAGTGGAACGCATCCAACAGGTGCAAAGTAGAATGCAAACCAGTATAAAGTGACTCTCCCGAAAAACACCTTAAGCCTGCGGTTGTTTTTAAGTGAGTCGCCACGAACCGTCAGCACCGGAGCGGACAGCGGCGATGCGGTTGCTTATCTTACCCCATTGCGCAGACTCCCCGTGTGTAAAGACTTTACGGTTCTGCAAAATCTATTTGAGGTGTTGTCCATTACTGACAGACCATATCGAGACCGACGGCTGACCTCGATGGTAATGCTTCCCCTAGAGCATATCCAATAATTCTCGCACACGTCACAGGACTTGATGTGACTGCGTGTTTTATACAGTGTGCAGGGACCTACAACACAAGGTGACGTTCAGAAGATCAAAGAGAAAAGAAGGACAAACGTTCTATTCGGCACCATGGAATGTTCATCACATCATCATCATGGATTCGACAACCCACGAGTATCAATCTGTCTAGCATTCACGTACACAGCCAAAACTGAATGCCATCGAATCCGATATCATAGCGTCAGCAAAGCCAGATACGATTCGAATACTGTACACCAATGATACACGATCTACGGTGGATCAAGTAGCAGCATCAGCACTTTCCGTAAGAAGCCTTGGTCAGAGCCTTTACCTACGAGCATCAGAAAACATTCAACGGCAAAAGGCAAGTTCCTACAGTTCCTCGTGAACAACGTCCAGATCAGGCGCAGATGACGGCGGGCTGGGCTTCATCGCAAATCTGATTGAACCGCCTCTGCTAATCTCCTCCCATCTGACAAACGGTTCCTCGCGGATCTTGCCATTGACGCGGATCTCCTCGACATACGGTGCACTGGCCGCTCCGAGTGCCTCCACAGTCAGAACATACGAATGTGTCTGGGCGTCATAAAACTTGGAATCCGGAGCGGGGTTCGAATGCGCTGGAACGGGAAGATGTAACGTTAGCCTATCGAAGAACGGCCTGAGCGGTCAATTAGCTTCGGTACCCATGAGGCAAGTCGAAAGACGCACGATCCAAAAACGTATTCTTTTGACACTGGGTTCACAGGATAAAACCCAAGTGCTCCGAAGATATACCATGCGCTCATTTGTCCACAATCCTCGTTCTAGAGCAAAAGGAAGTCAGTATAAAAGCGTGAGCCTGCGTGGGCCGCTTACTCCGCTCAAGCCGTAGGGCGTAGCGTTAAAATTTGCGCCAACGACTTCTCTTACTCGTTGTTGTGTCAAGTCGGGTCGACCCGCCAGGGCATATAGATACGGGATGTGATGAGAGGGCTTGGAAGACCATCAGCACACGTTTGACACGCCACCAAAGCGAAAACATACTTCATTACCGAACCAATCCCAGCCACCATCATAATGTTCATTCAGACTCCTCACGAACGCTTCGTTCCCACCACGTTTGTCAATAAGCCCCGTGATATCGTGCACAATGTCGAAGGAGTAGGCCCATTTGTCGCCTTCAGTAAACCCATCCGTAGGATCTGGAAAACGAATAGCGGGTCAGAACTCTGATGCATGAAATTCGTTAACAAGACATACCAGCCCAGGTGCCGTTGGCGTTCCGGGCTTGGACAAAGCCATTCGTCATGCCTTTGAACCTCTTCTGATCCGCTTCCGATGCATAATCACCCTGCGATGTCGCCTCACTGTTCCAAACTAGCCACGGTGCCTTCATCGCACGGTCATGCAAAAGGCTTGTGACATCACTCGACTTATTTAGATGAGCTGCCAATAGCGAAAGCGCGTAATCATCGTCTATCAAGGAAGGCTTTAGTTAATCGCATGAATAAAGATCGTCTGCTCACATGCATAACCCAACGTCCGACTGACGCTTTCGGAATGTATATCGTCCGCTACCCAGCCTTTGTCTGGGAGCGCATACGAAGAAGATAGTCCCGCGCGAACCTCATACTCCACACCCTGTCTGAAGTGAGCGTGCATGAAGAAACCGCATTATAAATAACACCAACCTCCTCCCTATCTTCGTATCGTACCTCCCAATCCCTTTCCGGAGGTACAGTCGCATCTTTCCAGACAGCCTCCCATGCCAAATCAATATCAAACCCACGGTCAAATCCTTTCAAAATCGCCTCCGATATCAACGAATCAGCGTGAGTTGCAATCATGATGTTCGTCTCTGTTAGATGGCGACGATTGATAGTTAGTGATTGGTGGCTCAGTCAAGTTGAATATGTACGTACCCATTATATTCTTCCACATAGGCAGCCATCCACCCTCCTGGTAGTCCTGTAACATACTCTGTATCATGCCAGGCACGCGTTCCGGCGCAAACAGTAATAAGAAACCCCATTCGGCACGATACGTATCCCAGATTGAATATCCATTGTACGATGAATCGCCGTCGTGGACTTGATCGTCATAGGCCGAATAGTAGCGTCCATATTCGTGAGTCTCATACGGGTACTAAATGAATAAGTTGGCAGTTCCCAAAGAAAGAAGGAAACAAACTGACCTGCAGCGCGTGGAACACGCTTGTCATGAGCACAGTTTGGTTGTCTGCACTCCCGCCTTCGACATCGACACGACCAAGTTTTTCCTCCCAAGCTTCCCGCGTCACCTTTTCAGTGTCTTCCAACGTAGTACCATCCGGTATTTCGTTCTCCAGGTTAACGAGTGCCTGTTCCATCGAGATGAACGAAGTAGCCACTCGCACATTCACAACAAGCTCCTCCTCGGAAGGATACTCGAATCTCGCATAAGCGCTAAGTTCTGCCCCGAATCCTTCTTCACGGCCCTCCTGTTGGACTGTGCCCTGTACGACCCCGAAGCTGTCGAAGGCGGTATCGAATCGCGCACAGAACCAGCCTTTGAAGCCACCATGACCGGTACCCTGGGCTTTGACAGTGGAGACGGGAGCGATGACCCAGTCCTGCATCTCCGAGTTGTACCCGCATATCTGCTTCTCAGCGGGGTAAATGTTCACAAGACCGTCGGGGTATGAAATATTAAAGTGAGAGGAGGTCGGAGTGGAATGAAAGAGTTCGGACGGTCGCGAGGCTTGTATTAGGATATACGGATGCCACGTCGTCGCCGTGTTGAACGTGAACCGCAGATGGCTGACCCTAGACGCTGACGCTATTCAGCACAAATTGGGCGTAGAAATGTCAAATACTTACTCGCTGTCATCTGAACGCTGATAGAGCCGCTATCGTTGTCTGCCTCTAATTCGACTTGGTAGAGGCTGACACCAAAGGATTCCGTGTCGGCCTTTTTCTGCAGTCCACGCTCTTCAAAAAGCGCATATATCTTGCCGTCAGCCTCGGCGCTCTGGCCTGGAACGACGCCGACTAGTCCGCTTTCGCCCATCCAGATGGCCGGCTGGTGTGTACCAACAAACCCATGAATAACCTCAGAGTCAGAGTAGTTGTAAGGCAGTTTAGAGACCCAATTCTGGTGTGTTTGGGCGACCCAACGAGTCATTCCAAAAGGTGGTGCGACAGAAGGTATCATTCCCCCAGCAAAGTTCGGCTCTGGCCCAGTATTCCCAATCAGAGGATTGACGAGGCGTACATTGGCCGCTCCAGTAGGGAATTTGGACGCGGCTGAGGAGAGCCCAGCGCAGAGCAGTATAAGGACTGTCTTGAGCATATTATCTGTGTTTTTCGTGCAGAACACCAGTCCAGAGCATCAGCAGATGGTGGTGCATGACAGAGAACATATTGGCTTGTTGGGTTAGGGTTTGACCCTGACGTCACGCGCCCTCAACGCGCCGCTGCGGTCCGATGCTCCGAGCTAGGTTTCAACGCGACGCCCATGGCGATGCAGGTGCTTGTCGTGTTACCACCTCCACAGTACAACTAAAGGTGACAAAGCAGCCACCATATAATGAGTATAAACGCTGAACGCGCACTACAGGCACTACACCCACCAAGAAATTCAATGTCGGTTATTAGCGAATTCCAGGAATTCCGCTCGCGACACTTTAGCCACTTCCCTCTATGTCTTTCGAGATACAAAGACAGGTAGTCCATCCTCCTTTGCCTCCTTACATATACTGAATTTTGCTAGATGGTACTTGAACTCGACGCATACATATGGCCTGCTTGAAGGTCACCGCCTCTACTATCCGCTCAATGAAACGAAACCTCCTTCTGCGAATCTACGCGATGCAATTGATCGCGTGGAACAACCACACAAGTGCAACCGCACGTTCTGGACTCACTTGGGAGCGGACTACGTTCCGGATGGTCCCGTACGCCCTGGTTGTCCAATTCATATCCTACTGGACGCCGAACCACAGGTGGCGCGACGTACAGGACGAATGCGTAGCGAAACTCTACCAAGCACTGGCGATTCTGTAGCCTGCTACGAGGTTGAAGTACTTATCCCAGAGGAAGGACTTCGGAGGCAGTGTTATTACTGCCTCCAGTTTGAATATGACTTGCCGCGTTTCAAAGCATGTGGCGACGAAATCTTTTGGTGCAATGTCGTACGATTTCTCTCTTTGATATCTGTTATTTCTTTGATCATATCTTTCTTCAGTGTGAGGAACGCGGACAGGCAGTTTCTGCTACGTCCAGACTTTCAAACAAGGTGGTGAATCAATACATCTTGCCAACATCCTTCAACTTCATGCGGAAAGCAATCATCCCACTCTTCGATAGTGGACCACAAGGCCCCGGGCTGTGGGGAGGAAATCCGTATTTGTCAGAGAATATCTACGGAATGTAAAGTCTGTTTCAAAACAATCCTTGCGCATCGCGTATTCTAACTTCGCTGTCTGATACATAGATGAAGAATAGGCTACGCCTCTCTGAACCACGGGATAAGTTCCATACACTCCTGCTAGTAGAGCATGAGTGGACTTGTGGTTACGAAATGAAGCGATTTCACTTACATCGTGGCCGTGCGATTGTCCAGTTGGGTGCGAATAACACTGGCGTGCGACGTCCTTGTCGAGTGTATGGGCAATGATACGAAGTAGCTGCGACGGTACACTTGTAGTCTCCCTACCGCCAAGGCCGATGCTAGGGAATTTAAGGTGCTCCGAATACATATCTTCCGCCTGATCTGACGCAGAGAAAGATATCAAATCCTCGATACACAGATCCCAGTCACCGACAGCTTGAGTTCTCACTATCTTCGCCAGCTTCCACAATTTCGACTGTGTTGCCACGTCGGAGAGAAGGAGAACTTTGCAGATCGTGGATAGATAGTCCGATGTGCCCAGGTCAGCCAATATCCGGGCATATACATCTGGAGAGTGACTCGCAAGAATTGCCAAACCATCGACGTACAAGGCCGCCAATTCTCCGGTTTCAGGCTCCCATACATGGAGCTGTGGAGCATCCGCGTCGTCGAGTCCATAAGGACTCCACGAAGACGTGAAGTTGGCCGCTAAGCCTTGCAACCAGTGTCGCTCAAGAAGGCGCGTATACATGGCTTCGATTGCGCGGAAATGCTGACTGGAACATAGCAGATACGACAGGATGTTGCTGAGCAGCAGCACCGTATCATCGAGATCTTCGAAAGCTATTCGTATGACTTTTCGGGTGATCGGTGAGGTGAGCCAGGAAAACTCATGTGATCCCGTTCGATGAAGGCGCCAATTAAGGCCTTCGAATACGCTCTTGACGATGACGGCTTCATCTTCGAGGGTTATGATGGTACTGTCGCCAAAGGCGTCCGATCCCATGACGTTTTGTAAGGCAGTCATGGTAGCTTTGTTGACGTCCGTGTGGCCGGCCATGTAGAGGTCGTGCGTATAACCACATATGGTGTTCAGAACGTCGCGGAAAAGGGATGGACGAACGCCGAGAACGGCAAGCAAAGCGGGATTGTCGGCCACCCAAGTTCTGTATAAGGACGAGGTTTTCTGGATGGACGGCATCTGTACCATAAGCAGGCACAAGAACATATCGGTTGGGAGATTTTCGGTGTGATCTTCATGACAGCGTTCCGCATCGGGGAAGCCAACGCGCAAGACCCATTCCAGAAAGGAAGGTAGCATATTCGCCGAAAGCGCGCAGCGAAGATTGCTAGACGTTCCGTTTATGGCCAAGTCGTATTCGTCTATGCAGAGGGGCGCCTCGCTGTCATTCGTGGGGAATGTCAAAAGGGGACTCTTTTTTCCATCACAATTGCAGCGAGCACAGTCGTGAATCGAAACTGCACATCTGAGGAGCTCCGAATACACTCTGGAAGGCCTATCGCGATCAATTTCAAGCCAATCAATCCCGTCCTGCAATGCAGTGGAAAATATGTTGGCCCAATGAACGACGTCGAGCTTCTGCGGACTATTCAAGCGGCACAAAAGGCTGTCTTTAACTAGCTGTCTGGCAGAGCGTGTATTACAGATGCTGCCATACTTGCTCGGCTCTTTACAGAAAGTCATCACAGACACTTCGGGGACCTGGCGTTGAAATCGTAACGCTGCGCGCTGTAACCTCTCAAAACAAGCGACAGGTTGGTCAAGGTGGGAGACATCGTTGATCGCTTTTAGAACGGAAGGAATGCCCTCGGGTCCGGGTTGACTGATGACTGGGATACTCTGAAGCGGAAGGCTGCTCAGCGCCTGAATCATGATGCTTTGGATGGAAAGGTTTGAACTGATGTTGAACAACCAGCCAAGAGCGGATGCATCCAGCTCGTGACCCTGTCGCTCGACAGTTTCCAGCTCGATATCGCGTAGGGACCGACGCAGTTGTGAAACCGCAGTGTGATCGCGATGAAAGAAATGTGTGACGCATTGATGCAGTAAGGAAAACATGGTAAAAGAATGAATTGAGAGCGGCGTCTTATATGCGCAGTCGGGATAGAAGACGGGGAGAATGGTGGTGACCAGATATACGGTGAAAGCTCCTCCCCCGATGGATGCCATACCCGCTGCCATGGCGGTACTCAACGAGCGGAGATAGACGACAAGCCCGATGAAGAATAGCCCCAGTGCAACGTGCATAAGCACTGGGAGAAGCTCGATAATGAGTGGTACACGCCACTTCTCGAGGGCTTTATACCGGAAGTGTCTAACACGGCAGCGGGTGCGGGGTGACACGGATGGCACAGTCATATATTGCTGAATCCATTGTTTAGCGAGGACAGCGAGTAACGTTGTCGCTAGGCTCAAACCAAGACTCATGAACCATAATCCGTTGACCCAACGATCTGCAGTCTTGGGTGTGAAAGACGTGACTGCTTGTGGTACGGCTTCGACTGCTTGGGCCCCGTAGACCATAGCACGCTGAACGCTGATCAATTCCGACATCAGAGAGTTGCCGACTTCAGCTTTGTCCACTTGCAAAGACTGGCAAGTTTGGACGATGAACGTAGTCACTACGGCAGAGAAAAGAGTGGCCTGGAGTTCCTTCAACACAGGTAGCTTGCGAACGAGGATTACTCACAAATACGAGAAGCATATCCAGCCCCTCGCGCCAGACAGTGACCATTTCAAAATCCATCTTTACGGCTTCGTCAACGTACACCTTGAAAGCTCTGGCTTTCGGGGACATTTCTTCAAATTCTTCATCAGGAGGGTATTTCTGCTCGTAATCGAAAGGATCGTTCGCTATAGGTAATCAGATTCGTTGACGCAATGTAACGGGCATATCCTCACCGTTTCCTGAATGAGATGGCGCCGATGTCCCAGAGCCAAGGCCTAGCAAGGTGTTGGACGCCCTGTTGTACAGTGTCGACCACGAGGGCTCCCGGCTCCTAGAGGTAGATCCATCACTTGCTACTGGCGTGTTGGGTTGGAGAGAAGAGCGGCAATGCTCATCAGACTGCATCCTGGCAGTCCGCGCAGTGCTTGGGGAGTGAAGGGGTTGTTATTTGATACGACATACTGTTTGTTGATGTGGAAACTTTTAAAGACGGACCGAGGAACCGGGTATGTATGGCGTCTTTTGTGTGGGAAGACAAAAACACAATTGTTGACGACATGCGGAAGGTTACGGCATTGATGGATTATTGTCTGTCAGCCCCGTCCGCAAGATGATGGACATGTGAGAATTGTGGCGGGGGGAGATGTCAGATACGAGGGAACCGAGATAAACTTTACGACCACCGCAACCATGAATTTCTCCCAATCGGGATCACGCGCATCTAGATTCACTGTGTATTAGAAATATTACATAGGGTCAATTTACAGAGGGAAGAAGGGATGCAAGATGGCTAGACCTAGTGGCGCGCAGGGTTAGAGTGGCGGGATAGAGGTCCAGCATAGATACCAGGGACGCGTGGGCGCTGGTTAGGTGATGGTAGGCTGATAACTGAACCATGAGGAACGAATCTGCGATGCTTGGTGACTCGGGCTTCAGCCATGCCCTTGAGCAGATAGTTCAAACAGAAATTGAATACACCCAGATCCCACTTCATTCCACGAACATTTGCCTGAATGTAAAGGAGTGCAGCATTCCGGATTTGTACTCTGACGTCGACAGACTCGCTCTCATAGCAATAGGCTAGTGTCCGTGTATAAGGGTCGGACTCGAGCTGGTTGGAATCGGCATTCAATCGTCTCTCAAACCAGCGATTGACGGCCTTCTCACTCCTGCGAAAATTTGATTCAGACAGTCGATAGAAGAAGAAAGGAACCTCTTACCAGCCAGTCAGAGTCTCGAGTGCTTGGCATCCCCCAATCCATGTTTTAGGTTCCGGAGTGAGGAGTACAAAGATACTCTCCAAGAAGATCTCGCAAGCAAAGGGGGACGTGTCTAGTCGATGGTTGTGAAGAATGTGGTACCGAAGGAAACTAATGCTCCAATGCTTTGCGTCATCTCCCGGGTCAGGGAGATGTACGGTGTTGGGCCATAATAACTGGGAGGGGTGGTATCGGCGATAAATGTCATCCCTCATACGCCGGAACCACGCAGGCTCATTTATAAGCGCATCCTTTAGGTAGGCTTCGAAACTTTCGGGTTTCCCTTTGAAGAGGGCGGGGAAGAAAGTTTGCTGCTGAACTTCGTCCCAGCTGCTTCTATAGCGGGGAGGAAGAGCACAATCTACGCGTTCGAGGTAAAGTTGCGGTGGGTCGACGGCCGCCGCGGGTCGCGCGCGAGGTGGATAGCGAGGAGGAGGAGGAGGAGGAAGGTAAGACATGATGTTGCCGCCATCCTGCAGACATCGTCTTGTTTAAAAGGTTCAACGGATACAACAAGCACCCAGAGCGGAAAAAGGAACGATATCCCACTTGTACATCTCTGGGATGAAGGGCGACCGTTTGACGCCCAAGTACAAGTCGTCGCGAGGTAAAACTGATGATGTTGTTCCGGTCAGTCTTATTGTTCGTGTAGGTCCTTGTATTTGAACTTACTGCCTTCACGCCAGCGTTTGACCAAAAAGCGCTTGTGCTTGCGCACAGCACCAGAGTCCCCCAGCATCTCGTACGAAGAGCCCACGACAGAGAATACTAGCGTGCTCAGAGGCAACGACGACGTCAAAGAGATTGCGACTGGCGGCCGGAAGGTGTTGTTCTGTCCTTGAGCGCAGATCAGCCTTGTTTCCTTTCCTTTTGTTTTCGAATTTTGTACCTTCTCGACGCTAGACGATTTGGGTGTCCGAAGTTCTCAACGATATTCTGGAGCAAGGAGCAATTAAAGTCGTTGCTCTTGAACGTGAGAGTCATTGAGCTGTGACATTCAGAAAGCATTGATGAGCATTGACTATCAGTGGATAAGGCTTATTTTTAACCCGGCTAGAAAGCGCGTTGTGTCGCGTCCAGGTCGCGTCTGCTTTCATGATGGTCGACAGGAGGAAGGTCGCGGGCCGGGACGGACCGAAGTCAATCTGTTCAAACAACTCTTGGCTTTGAACCACCATGACCTGGCGCTATATTCTCTGCTCGTCACCCTCGCCGTCGTTGAGCCCCTCCCGCTCGCTGTCACTGCCTTTGTCGGCTCATCTGATGCGATACGTGGACCTGCCAGCTAATGCATCTCACATTAAGCTGGTTTACGGGACAAAACCAGCACAATCATCGGGCAGCCATGCGCAGAATCCCATGGTCGCCTATCCGCCGTCTGAGATGCCTGTGCTAATACTATGAACTGCTCACTTCGGCTGCTATTTCTCTCAGTCGCCTCCTCAAAACTGTTCCCTCTCGAGGACTGGTCATCTGTCATCTACAAGCTGACGATGACAAACTGTCTGAGAACGTAGCTGGTGCGTTAATCGATACTACGAGCGACAACTAATGGTGCGCATATAGTCGACCCTAATCGAATGCTTGTCCGAATTGCTGCGTAGTGATGTTTGTATCCGCTTCATGAATGCGCGAGGAAATACTCTTTACACCAGTTACGCAACGCCTTCGACTCAGATTTCGGCGGCATCAACGACGCATACTCCCGTTTCCGGGGTTTGGCGAGCGTTTTTGTCATTGGAGGGTGAATTACTTCATATTTTTAGTATGTCTTATGGAATACTCACCGTAGTAGTTCCTCTGGGCCTTCTAGCACGACGCCAATCAATTCTACAACGACAGCCCATTCGGAAGCGCAGTAGTAGTAAGGATATTCGCTGTTATTTTGTTCCGAATGTTCGTCAGACCGTGTCGGTATTGGTCACGGAGCAGGTTTTTGCGAAGGGGAGTCGCGGGGTAGACTACGGCCCGTCGACCTCCTTTTCCATTGATAGTTGAAGAATACGCAGCTCAAAGGCGACTTATGTTTTTGTGGATAGAACTATTGCTTTCTCGTCATGTCAGGTATGTTTTCTATTGTCTTCTAAGCTCGCGCTCAGCTCTACCTGACCGATTCGGTTGATGCTATGTCCCAAGGACCTAGATATCTTACTAGTCTGGGTGTAGATGGGTATAGTGACCTCTGTTCATGGTTTGATTTGGTGATTTCAGTGTCCGAAGTCTCTTGGGTGCCACTGGCGTAGGTGTTGATTGAGTTCTGCTAGTCGCTCATATTCAACGATTATGGTCGCCTTCGTCAGCCCCCTAATGTCCTGAGTGCAGTCACAGCGGAACTTGTTTCCCTTCTTCTCCTAAAATAGTAACAGCTGTAAGATGGAACGCCAACTTAACGATTCTCATTAGAAACACAGAACGTAAGGAAGTAGGTGAAATAGCAATCTGTCATTCGAGTAGCAGTCGTATTAGTAGTCAAGTCATGCAAGAATGGTACTAGGTGCTCCGACGACGATAGCGTGCGCAAGAGAGAGAGAGTTCCGAACACGCAGCAAGATCGTACTAGAGCCTACCGAATAACTTTTGTCGAAGCCTCTCAAGTCGCGAGCCACTAAGTTCTCGTCGTGCCGGACCGGGAGAATCGAGAACATCGTCTTCGGTAGTGGCGGCAACTGAAGAGTGACATCCAAAGACCGTAGCTAACGTCCTAAAAGGTCCAATGAGTCGACTTACCCAGTTGTATTTAACAACTTTTCGAACATCTTAAGCGTGGCATCAGGACTAGCTGGAATAAGGTCTGTAGGATAATCATACCAGTTAATTCATCCTCAGGCTTCGACGAGGCCTCCCGCTCACGTTGAAATACTTCGACCAAGGCTTCCATGTGCTGGGGACGAGCATCCGGAAGACACAGCATCTGGAGGGGTGTACGCTTCACGATGGCATGGGCGTCTACGCCCTCTTCATTCTTCTTCCTCCCACGAGCAATGATATCCGTAAACATTTTGTCCATTTTCATCGAGATCTCCCTTTCCCACGTAATGAACTCCTCGCGGTTAGGCATTTTGGTAAGAGGGGCATTGGAGACCTTGTGTGGTTCCAGGTCTAAAGCTGCCTTCAGACGATCGTGGGGATCGATGAAGGGAGGTGCATTGGTGTTTGGATCTGTCTGCGTACTAGGTGACGCCAGGGGATTCGGGGAACTCGCATCATCCAAAATCAGGGACCGTGCGTCTTCCTCGTGTTCAGATGACTCGTCGCTCTCTTCCGCCTGGCCATTGCGTTGAAAGCTCCGTGGCGACGGAGAGGCGGTCCCTTCAGGCTGGTCGATGGGCTCTGGATCCGGTGCGAAATGTTGCGTGGGGAAGAGCTCGTCATCGAGCTTCTTGGTTTCCTGCATCTTCTGGCGTACTCGCTCTTTCGCTTCGGTCTCTACCCTAAGGAGCATACTTTAAGGAAAAAACTCGACATCGAAGCTGAAGAGATTATACTTCAAATATGCCTCGTGCTCTTGCTGATACTCCCATGGGAGGCTGATGTCTTGAGCAGAGAATTTTTCGAGATCAAAGGAAAACTTGACGATGGGTGTCTCGTCCAACCAGTTGTCGGACAATGTTGGTACCTGCAGAGAAGCAACGGAGGAAGCACTAGACGTCCCCTTCATAGTGTATGAAGAGCGCGATGACTGTGTGTCATGTTCCGTTGCGTAGAGCTCCCGATATGCGGCGTCAATTTCTTGACGCCACTCATCGTCATGTTCGTGGAGTTCCATAAGGTATACCACCTCGTTCTGAGGAACGAGTTGATATTTACCATGGTCGCGCGCATCCTGCGTCTCGTACTGAATGCGAACGGTCGTCCGCGCGAGTGTGGGATGAAAACAATCTGGCCATGGTAGCGGGGGAGTGCAATCCACTGGTTCACGTTCGAGAGGATGGGGAGATGAATTGGGAAGTATAGGACAGGACATTTCTGGTAGCATGCTGTCTTCCGGTCCCGAGACCATTCCACGAGTTGAGACCAACATGATGTCCAGCGCATATGGGTAACCCATGACCGGTATGCCTCCCTGCCACTGAACGAATATTAAGACGGATGAAAGATGTAAAAAATGACTTACTTCAACTACGCATGCAAGATAATGTTTGTTTTTCATTTCCTCGCATGCTTTTGTGGCTATTGGATCCTCAAAGGGTGCGATGCTGGCAACAGGATCAAGTTCAAACACAAAATACTCTCCGCGCAAAGGTAACGACATCGCAAGTGTAGATGGAAGTAAGTTGCGAAGGCGGAGGAGGTGTAGGTGACTCACGCCGAGGCGACTATATGGGTGCAGCGGTCGAAACGTGAGAAGCGAGATCAACACTGGTTGTTCAGATAAGTATTCCAAACTGAGGCTCTTCACTTTGTTTCGGCCATCACTGCCATCACCTCAATCGCGTTTTTGATAGCACAGGTTGAACCACCACTGGATTCTCCGCTCTGCTGGACTTTCAGAGGCTTCAAATGCCATTGATCATGGACGAAGCTAGATAATCTGCCCTTGTATCCCAAGAGTGAACGAGAAACCGAAGGCCTGGAAAGGGTTTGAATATCGACGCATCATGAAAGCAGTAATTACCCATGGAACGCCAACAAATTCAGCCTTTTATTCTCCACTTAACAAACATGTTAAGTCGGGTGGTCAAGAGCAAGAAGCGCGGGCCGGAGCGGGCCGAAGTCGATCGCTTCAACAATTTTGGCTTTAGACCACCATGACCATTCGCCATATCGCCCTCACCGTCGTGAAGCACCTCCCGCTCGCTGTCACCGCCGGTGCGTGGTATCGCCACCTAACGTGTCTTACTTAAAGCTGGGTTATAGGACGAAATCAACCATTGGCAGCCATGCGCAGGATCCCACCGTTCCATCTCTGCGCGCGCCGATAATGTGGACTGCTCCCTTCGCCTGCTCGTAGCTCAATTGTTTGCTCAAAGTTGTGCCTTTCGCGGTAGCAACCGCTTGGGACTCGTCATGTACAAGCTGACGACGATAATCTGTTGGAGAACGTAAGTGGTGCGTTATTTTGGGTTCTTTTTAACCCAAAATTGAAGGGCGTAGCAACGTTTATATGTATCCGCTCCAACAATGCGCGAGTAGAACCACACCAGTTGCGTCGCGCCTTGAAGACGAAATTTCGGGGGATATCAACAACGCATATACTCCCCCATTTGACGACGATTTCAGAGTGAGCTACATAATACTTGGATCTCTTAAGGAATACTCACAGTACTAGTAGCAGTCCTTCTTGGCCTTCTTGCATTCGCCACATTGGTGCCCAGCCAAATTCCTGCAATGACAGGTGAATCGGAAGCGCGCAACCGTATTCGCTGCTGTGCGGAGTATGAAACCTCGTCAGTTCATGTCGGTAGCGGCCTCTGCGAAGGGGACAGTCCTAGTGTAGACTATGAGTCGACCTCCGTGATGGGCGTTCTCCTTTTCTCTTGCTCCCATTTGTGTGAGTCTTGTTGATTTCCGCGAGGTCTTAGTTCTGATACTAACAGTGATCGTCAGGCCGGTTCCGCCCTTGGTCTTCGAGTCAGTGCACATCATCAGACCCGTACATAAGGCCGTCGTCTTTGGTTTTGCTTCTGCCTATACCAACTCATGGGTACCGGCGTGAATGACCTTCCCCAAGAAGTTATCGACGCCATCGTGGACGAGATAGGCGCGTCTACCTCTTCATTGGGGTACGACGACCTGTGTGCTCTGTCACTCGCGCATCGCGTCTTTCTTTCCCGCGCTCAGTATCATATCTTCGCCCTCAGCCGCTTCATCCTCAGATGGTCGAGCGAGAATGTATCTCTCCTCGGTGTTCTCTCTCCCGGCACGCTCGCCCTAATAACGGACCTAGAACTGGACTTTCGCGTCACGTCTTGGATATCAAAAAACTCCTACTGGCAGTACCCTGACGTCTTGTGTGACGTACGTACGCCGCGACAGCAATTGCCTGACACGCTCAGGCCCTTGACTGGACTGAACAGATTCGTTCTGAGAAATGCAGCTTGGGGAGAAAGGGATTGGGACCACCCGTTGTTGCAGTGTCTCATTGAAGAGTCGCATCCATGGACAACGTTGGAGTTGTATTATGTCGTGTTTCCGCTAATGGGGGATCTCGAGCTAGTCTTGGCGCGCTCAAAGCGCTTGACGGAGTTGAAGATCGGCGAGGTGTATGTGGAACGAAGGGAAGGTGAAGGTAGTGGTGATGGATGGGAGAGGGTACAAAGCATGTCCGTGGATACGTATGCATGGGGTTCGCATCCGTCAGCCAGCGGCACGCTCATCGCTGTAATGCCACCGCGGGATAGACTTCCACATTTGGCGCGTCTTAGGATGCATGTCTGCGACCTGGCAGATGTTCTGTTGTTAAAATCGTTGCAGTACCAGTCTGGTCAGATACATGACTTGGAGATTATCCCTGGCTCATATGGTATGTTCATCTACTCGTCCTTTGGATGTGCGCAACTAACGACAACCTCGTAGACGCCCTTCAAGGTCCACTTCGTGTTATGCCTCTACACGGCCTCATATCTCTCACAATTGATTTCACTTCGCTTTCCCAAAAGGCTACTTGTGTGGAGGAGCATCCTGATACATATATGCTACACTTTGTCACATCGCTTTTCTCTCAAGGGCCATCCGCCGTTCAGCGCCTCACACTTCGTTTCTGCGAGGCGTACTTTGCGCCGGATAGGTTGCTCATCATTCCAATATGGGAATCCCTGTTCTCTGCGCTCCGTGCTTGCGAAGAGCTGCGCGCTTTGAAAATAAAGTATACCATCGCATACGAAGACTATCCTTACCCCGTTGACATCGAAGCACTCGCCGTTCGATGCGGGTTGTTGGAGAATGGACTGGAGCTACGTGTCGACATGCCGGTCGTGCCTTTTCGAGAGTACCCCGACAGTGACGTGTACTGGAACGATGATCGGTATTCGTATGACTGTGATTACTGCTCAGGCTATAGCGATTGGGAGGTAGATGAAGAAAGTGAGTGGGAATGGGTGAGGGATGATTTGAAGGGTATGCGTGCCGTGGCCTTGGACAATGTGTATAAGAAGGAAAAGAGGAGGCGGCGGATAGAGGAGGGCGGATGGAGGAGGAGGAAGAGGGAGAAGGGGCGGCGGGTGAAAAAGAGGATGAGTGGAGGATGGGGGTATGAGGATTTTACGGTCTTTTAGGTTTACTCGTCCGACAGCTCAATGTGGCCTTTCCAGTCGGTCGTCATAAGGAATGGATACTTCGTGAGACAACCAATTCAAGCAAGCTGTGTATACATCAAAAATAGAGATGAGCTCTCGAGGTGAAGAACAAGTTTGAGGCTGACGAGTCAATGAAGATAAAGAAACACGTTGTTGCAGTTCTGTTCGGCACAAGTCGACATGGGCGGCATATCGACACGTTGTTGCTGGTGTTTCCCTCGTACTTGATTCTGAACGCTACACTAATCAATGCACATATCGCGCGCGTGGAGGTTGAGAGTAAGGAGCACGGGCCGAAGTCGATCGCTCAAACAATTTTGGCTTTAGACCACCATGACCTGGCGTTATATTCTCTGCTCGTCGCCCTTGCCAGTGAGCACCTCCCGGTCGCTATTACCGCCTTTGTCTGCGCATCGGAATCGGTGCGTGGAATCGCCAGCTAACGCGTCTTACTCACGTCAAGCTGGGTTATAGGACGAAACTGGGACCCTTTGGTGGCCATGCGCAGGACCCATTGTCGCCTATCCGCCCTCTGAGATGCACGAGCTGATGCCATGGACTACGCACTTTGGCTCTTTTCTTCCAATCACGCCGTCATAACTATGGGGCTCTCGAGGACCGGTCATCTACAAGCCGACGATGATATACTGTCGGTGCACGTAGCTGGTGTGTTAATTGGTGTTCCTCTGTCTGGGTTGCGTCTGACCGAAAACTAGAGGGCGCTCGTGATCAAGACCTGCCACCACCCATATCCGCAAATTTTGCGTCCGACG
The DNA here is from genome assembly GCA_036872995.1 of Hymenopellis raphanipes. NCBI lineage: Eukaryota > Fungi > Basidiomycota > Agaricomycetes > Agaricales > Physalacriaceae > Hymenopellis > Hymenopellis raphanipes. Next base: position 484,203 of record JAYMDG010000013.1, read on the forward strand.
TCTGCATGCGCTCTGCCACGAAAGGTCGATACCTTTACTTGAGTGTCGCACTATCAGCGATAATGGTGCGCATAGAGTCGGCCCGAATCGAATGCTTGGTCTAAACCCCCAAATTGTAGAGCGTATATATCCGGTCCAGCAATGCGTGAGTAGTGACGCCTTACACCAGCTAAGCACGCTATCCCTTTGAAGACGGCTTTCGGCTACATCAACAACCCATACACTCCCGTTTGACGACGACGATTCAGGGTGAGCTACTCAATACCTTGTATCTCTTAAAGAATACTCACAGTACAAGTTCTTCTAGGCCTTCTTGCATTACGCCGCCAAATTTATGCCCAGCCAACTTCTGCAGTTCCCAACGAGAAATTAGCGAGTGCCCAGGGAAGTCCTACCTTCGGCATCCGCATACTCTCCACGCCGCCTAGAGAGGAGTGTAATGGCCACCAGCGATCGCCTAATGGTGTGTATGTAGTGGGCCCAAACTTGCGTGCCAGGTTACTCAACACCAAATGTAGACCCAAAACCAGTAATAATTACGATTATATCTCTTCCTTCGAATGCGCAACCAAGCTGCGACTGGAAGCCCGATTTCGACGACAATGAGCGACGGCCCGTGGCATTAGCGCAGCTGTTCTTCTGGCCTTCTGGTGTCACACCGTCCAATTGACGGCCAGCGAAATTACTACATCGACAGTTGAATAGAAAGCACAATAGTAAGTACACTCGCGGCCACCGTTATTCTTGCAATTGATGAATTCCGTTCAGAGCGACGGTGGAGTAGGCCTCTCCGCTGTGGAACTTCCCAGCGAGCGTATCCTCATCTTTCGATGCTCGCAAATGTCACGGTCCAGGTGACGCGATCTTGCCGACGTCATGGCTTTCAGGTAACATCTTTGTTCTGAATTTACATCGTCTAACTCAAAATGATATTTGTAGACCCTCTCTACCCACATACTTGGCCACATACTTGGCCACATGGAAACGCGATCGCGATTCACAAAGTCGTCTCAGCAGCGCAAGGTGGTGACGGTTTGGACGAGAACTGGCTCCATGTTGCGCATGGCGGCTCAGTCAGGATCGAAGGTTGCTCCTATTCGTGTGTGAGTCTTGTTAATTTCCGCGAACTGTTGATTTCGATACTAACAATGTTAATGATCCTCAGGTCGGTTCCGACGTCGGCCCTCGAGTCATCACACATCACCAGGTCGTACATAAGGTCATCGTCATCTTGGGTCTTGCCTGTGCCTATCCAACTCATGGGTACTGGCCTGAATGACCTTCCCCAAGAAGTTATCGACTCCATCGTGGACGAGATAGGCACGTCTACCACTTCGTTGAGGTACCTATATGTGCTGTCACTCGCGCATCGCGTCTTTCTTTCCCGCGCTCAGTACCATATCTTCACCCTCAACCGCTTCATCCTCCGACGTCCTTACGAGAATGTATCTCTCCTTGGGGTTCTCTCTCCCGGCACGCTCGCCCTTATAACAGATCTGGAACTGGACTTCCGCATTCCATCTACGAACGGCAAAATCTACAACCGCTCCCCCGGCGAACTGTGTGACGTGCGTTCGCCGCGCCAGAAGTTGCCTGACACGCTCAAGCCCTTGAGTGGACTGCGCAGACTCGTTCTGAGAAATGCAGTTTGGGGAGAATGGGATAGGGAGCACCCGTTGTTGCGGTGTCTTGTCGAAGAGTCGCATCCGTGGACGACGCTGGAGTTGTATTATGTTGTGTTCCCGCGGATGATGGATCTCGAGCTTGTCTTGACACAGTCGGAGCGCCTGACGGAGTTGAAGATGCGCGAGGTGTATGTGGAGCGAAGGGATGGGCATGGTAACGGTGACGGATGGGAGAGGGTAGAGAGCATGTCCTGCGGTTTCGATACACACCCGTGGGGGTGGCCGCGTTACTCAACCATGCGCACGCTCGTAGCTGTGGTTCCACCGCCGGATAGACTTTTGCGTTTGGTGCGCCTGAGGATGTATGTCTGCGACCTGGCAGACGCTCGGCTTTTACAATCGATGCGACGTCAGTCCGGTGGGATACGTGAATTGGAGATTGTTCCTCAATCATACAGTATGCTCTTACTTTACCTTGAGACATACTCAACTGATGACTTGCTAGATGCACTGCAAGGTCCACTTTGCGCTATGCCTCTACATGGCCTCATATCTCTTACGATTGATTTCGGTTGTCTTTCCCAGTACCGTCGTACCAGGTATACTACCGACGCGCACTCCGACACATATATGCTACACTTTGTCACATCGCTTTTCTCTCAAGGACCGTCCGCCATTCAGTGCCTTACACTCTGTTTCGCGGAGTCGTACTTTCCGCCCGATTGGTTGCTCATTACGCCAATGTGGGAATCTATGTTCTCTGTGCTCTGTGCTTGTGAGGAGCTTCGTGTTTTGAACATTGAGTATGTCATCGCATACGATTCCGAAGACCCCGTTGACATTGAAGCACTCGCTGTTCGGTGTGGGTTGTTGGAGAATGGACGGGAGCTCCATGTCAATATCGATATGCCGGTCCTGCCGTTTGGAGAGTACTACGGCGACAAGGACTCGGACTACGATGAGTGTTCGTATTCGGATGACTGTTGTTGTTGTTGCTGCTGTAATTTTTGGGAGGAAGATGAGGAAATTGACAATGTGACGTAGACATCGAGAGTGGTCTGACCGGCGCGGCTTATGCGTTGTGTAACGTAACGAGCATAGAGCGAATCGGGATCTTCAAAGTAGTCGGGCCAAGGGACGATGAGGATCTGGGACCAAAGTCCGGGAGAGTTGAGAATGTCTCGCCGCCACCGCTGACAGACACGCTGATATTGGCCCAGGCGGTCCTCTATCGCATCCAATTCCCATTGTGAGGTAAGATCAGGTATCTCGGAGGGGGGCAGTAAATCAGGCCTCCTCATGCGGCGACGCACGGGCTTTCGAAGTGTGAAATGAAGGATATGAGCGAGTATCTCGGAAGGCATACGCCTAATTGGAGCTAAAATCTGCTCCCTCCTCTCGACGGTGCGCGACAACTGGTCGCGGTAGTCACGCAACGGCCGGAGCTCTCGCTTGACCTTTCCAACTTCGGCTATGAGGGCTTGTCGTAACTGGGCGAACTTTTCAAGAGAACGATTCAAGTTCTCAATATTTGATTTTATATCTGACAGGGAATTGGCGAGAAAGATTTCCTGTGTAGGCGTAGGACAATCGTTTCCGATTGCAAGACGATATAGGGAAGGATCATCATGAATGGGATCGCGAAACACGGATTTTGACCACAACGCGGGGGGTAAATGGTTCGGACATGGGCACTTTGAAGCTCCCTCGCATGCTGCCCACGTATCGTCAAAAGCTGGAGGCGGCTTCAGAAAGTCCGGAGGATTAATCGTTGAATCTACTCACAGAAAGGCATGTTTGAGGAACGTAGTGTAGTGGTCTGAACCAAGTACAGATTTTCTGAGAGAGGAACGCGCTGGTAAACAATGATGGTCAAGAGAAAAGTGCACCATGACTCCGGTCCGATGCCGAGGAACGCGATCATGTGATTGAACTGCTTAGCCAAAGCTTTAACCACCGAAGCGCTGAAAACTGCCGGGACTGAGGCCGACATACTGAGTTGTGGTGAGCTTTGAGACTTGAACTATCTAGTGGACATTGACAAAACAAACTAAGTAAAGTCTTCAGCGGGTTCGGAGACCATAAGGATGAGTTGGCGTGAGTTGTTAAATTAAACAGTGCACATATTATGAGAAATCATAGGTACTGGTTCTGGAACTCTTCTAGTACATCACACCCCTTGGTGCATATACCGAGGTACATCCCCTGCTCTGTGTAACCCTTCAGCCTATTGGCTAGAATAACAGCTTCCGATGTCCAACAACGACGCTTTACTTGAACTTCTAGATCAGCGTCCCCCCAGTCACGCTCGTCGGTCACTATATGCCAGTGCAAGTCAATGGAGTATAGCGGCGCGACGTCCCAACGACTGTTTACCATCGCCGCAAAATTGGCGGCGTCGAACTCGAACTCTCCTTCAAAAAGCAGGGAATCTAGCCAGGGAGCGCAAATATCGACTCGCCATGGCTGGACATGAAGACTTTGAAAGGCTGCGTCGCTGAGACCGGACGAAATCCTTGTGAACTCGACGTGAGAGATAGTAGGAGTTGTCCGGAAGAATGCATCGACATCCGCGGGTGCGACTGGGCCATGGTCATACGACAACACGGAGAGCGGACTGCGCGAGCGCTGCAGACAAAGAATGAGAGCGTGAAAGGTGTCTATCGTGTCGGGCTCCTCGCTGTCTGGGAGGGTGATACCACGTGCGGAGACATATAGTTGATCTAATGTGGGAAAGGAACATTGCTCGAACAGCTGGCGAAGTGGATGTGCATTTTCGAAGACATGGGCAGTTTCCGGCACGTAGAGTGTTAAGCAGGTAAGATGAGTGCATACAATCGGATCGAGTCCGACGCGGAGGGATGAGTGTGAGCCTGAATTTATGGAGAATGTACCCTCTTGGAGATTTTTTGCGGCCTCAAGAGCCTCCAAGACGGTTTGGGTATTAGGATATTCAAGAGCTGAATGACGGATGATTTGGCACCAAGGGATTCCAATCCGAGTACCATTTGCGCAATCAGTTATGTCAAAGACAACCAACTTTGTCGCTTTGTCGAACAGCTTTATGGGCGCAAGATTTATTGCGTCGGCGCCTACGCATAGGTAACGCAGCGACTTGAAAGAGTCACGAAGAGGGTAGAGACTAACCAGCTTCGATGGGGGCAAAGTGAGCGATAAGGATCTGATACGGGAGCAGATTTGTCCCAGCAGGGTCATAAGCAGAGGGGGAAGTGGCTGCTCGTCGCGACTGTGGAAGATGGAGCGGATTTCAACATCTAGCTCAGTGTGAGCACTACGGTCTATACGGCGAATGAGGCTCCAGGCTCCACGTGAATTAGCGCTTCGGAAGTAGGCGGCGACTGGGTCGATGCAAATTTGAGACCAAAGCGTAGGAGATTGGAGTACGACCCGCCTCCATCGTTTGCAGACGAGCTGAAATGCTTCAAGCTCGACATCTTCCTCAGCCCTATTCATCGCTGTAGGTCCATACGGAAATGGTAACAATATTGTAATCCTAAGGATGTCGGCTAGGACTTCGGAGGGAAGGCGTCTAATCGGCGCCTTGATTCTGCTCCTGCAGTCAAGAGCACGCGACAGCTGGCCATGATGCTCATGTAGGCTGTCTATTTCTCCCTCCACCTTATCTAATTCGAGGCGGAGAGCGTTCTGGAGCTGCATCAGCTTTTGGGACGCGTCTTCCGTCTTCTGAATCTGCGACTGTAGAATGGGTATGCTGCGGTTGATCGCATCCTCATCATCGCTGGTAGGACATTCATTCCCGCTGGCGACGTGTCGAAGAGAAGGATGACTGTCGATGGTATGGGGAAAGGCCAATGGCAGATGCCAGCCGGAACCAAGATGGTTAGGGCAAGGACAGTTCGCCCCATCACAACACACCCAGGTGTCTTTGAGGGCTGGAGAAGGCTTATAAGTTAAGTGATGGAGTATAGATGGTCTCCATACTTACAGAAAGGCATGTACAATCCCCTGTTCTCTTTTGAAACTGACGATTGATGAGTGTTGGAAGAAAAGTGATCGACGGGCCGCCGGTCCCTCCTTTCGTTACTACCCTCACGACGCTGAGTTGGTTGTTTTGTCAACGCTAGCCGCTGCCCAGTTTGATGTCCTAGATTATAGTGACCAGTCGCACTCCGTTGCGAACTAAGCTCTCTCAAATTAGGGCGAGAGTCACTCTTTCAATTACTATGCAATCATCCCCAAACTTTCTACTCTTTCAGTCCTTACCATCGGGGAATGGTGTGATAGCACTCACGAGTCACCTACCAACATTGCCTGCGCCCGGCGTTCCTCAATGGGACCCTTGACAGTTTTCTACATGCCTACCCACCTACCACCAACGAACTCTCGAACAAACTCTTCGTCAAATATGGGTATCAATGAGCTCCGTTCGTTGAGGTGGATCCCAGGATGCCTCACAAGCAACTGGAGCGCTTTCTCAGTTTGTAAGCTGTGCTGATAGTTGCGTCGTGTTAACTCCATCTCGTCCCTCGCGGGCCCGGCTGTGCCACGCACCAAGGCGGAGGCTGGAGTGCTATCGGGTTCCACAGGTCTAATATAAGATAGCTCTGACCTTGTTGTGAGGATGATGGCGCCACGCTCACGCCATTGAACAGGTAAACCCATTTATTCTCGATATGGCGAGGGCATTTAGCTGTCGATAGACGCGCAAACCTAAAAGAGCATAAAATCCCCATACCCCCACCCTCCACTCATCCTCCCTTTCGTCCGCCGCTCCTTCTCCCTCTTCCTCCTCCTCCACCCGCCCTCCTCTATCCGCCGCCTCCTCTTTTCCTTCTTATCCGCATTCTCCAAAGCCACAGCACGCATATCCTTTAGATCATCCCTCACCCACTCCCTTGCTGGGCATGGGCCATTTGATGAGATGGACCCGCTCCCTCTGCAAGTCGTAACAATGCTGCACTCCATCGCACCTCGCATTCGAAAGCTACATATCGCACTTCCCGCGGAGATGATCCGAGATCTTCATCCTCTACGCGATGAACTTACGGCTTTGAAAATCCTCAAAATCCATAACTTAACACCCCAGATCGCCGACGATAACTCCATGGCGCTCTTCTCCAATGCCCCCAATCTCATTGTCTACAAGACAGTAGATATAACCGACCCGTTGGGTTGGTATCACATCCCATGGCTACAGCTCAAGCGATACTCCGTTGTATGTGGCGCTTCTACATCAGACGTTGATTCCCAAACCGCCCTCTCAATCCTACACCGCGCTAGACATCTCGAGCAGCTGGTATTAGCTCTGTCGGGCGGCTCCTTGTCCATTCGGACTGGGAATGACCCTATCGTCTGTGCCCACCTTACGACTCTGAAACTGAGGTTCGATCATCGCAGTGGTGGAAATCCCATCGTGCCGATATTTATGCATTGCACGTTTCCCAAGCTAATGGAAGTGGAGATTGGATTTCCAGACACGGGGGATCCTGAGGTCTTTCACGCCCTTGTGGTCTGCCTGCAGCGCTCTCGGAGTCCACTCTCTGCATTGGCATACCACACTGGCGATGTCAAATCTACGGATATGATTGAGCTGTTGAAGACCGTTCCCACTCTCACAACGGTCTTCATGGAAGATTATGTTTCGGGTATCGACGACGACGTCCTACAATGTCTTTGTGTTTCCCAGGATCCAGATGCCGTGGTACGCGTTCCGGGTCTGCGCTCCTTGTATATCGAGGGTGAGATCCAATTCGATCCATCCTTATTCATGGATATGGTGAAAAGTCGTTGGGATGTTGCTCCGCTGCGTTCAGTCAATCTGCACTGGTCGGACATGACTGAGGAGACTCGTGTCAAAGTGCAGGGTGCTGTGCGCGGACTGAAGTTGTATGAAGCGATGGGACTGAAATTAATGCTCACAGATTATTATGAACCGATACAGTAGTCGTTTTTGCACAAGTACACTGTATGCCGCGTTAAGGTCATACTTCTATTTCGTCGGGTCGTTGTGCCACTTTTACAATGAATATCCATAACCTTGATTAAATTGTACTAAGTAATGTGTGGCGTAGTTCCTTGTATACTGTTGGGAAGAGAGGAAACTAACGATACACTGGATAAATTTGAAAAGGGTTAGATAGGGCACCTATTCAATGGCATAAAGGTGACATAGATATTGAGAAGATGGCACAGCGAGTAGGAGAAATTAATATCGCAGAAACATGACCCGTGGAACCCGATTGCACCCCAACCTCCCACAGCCAGGTTTGCGCGGGGAGAGACGAAAGGGTGTATAATTTAACTAAGAGGCAGATTGCGAGTTGAGGAAAGTAGATTAAAGAAAGGACCCGAGACCATATCGACTTGCGCGTGAAGGGGGTGAATGCTGCCAGGCCAACTGTGCATTAGAGCGACTCAGAATCAGCGATGAGTTTCAGAGATGATAACGAGTAGTCGAAGGAGGAGTTCTCGATGCATGAGCTTCATGCATGGCTCGGCGAAGGGAAACAGAAAGATAATGAAGAGGAAGTGAGCGAAATGGCCAACGGCGGTCGATGAGGTGCTTCAGCAGGGAGGCCTAGTAGTAAAACGTGAGGGGGAGTTGTCTCCAATGACATCGGAAGAAACAGCCAGTAGACAAGAAGTAAGACGGAAAGCACTGCACCTTCAGACACTGACTCGAGGAGTAACTAAATCTACTTACAGAAAGGTTTACTCTCGTGAACAAATGAAGAAGAACTGTCTACAAATGAAACACTTCGAAAAGGACACATTGGACAAGGCAGACTCGCAACAACAGATGTCGAATTAAAGACGGATTTGCATTGTGAAGTAGTCATTTAATCTACTCAATACTTCCAGCCGTTCAGACCTGTTTGAAGCTCCATCCCCTGCGACTCGTAAACCTTCAACTCAGCGATCAGTACAGCAATCTCGGATTCTCTCTGCTCCCGCATCCGCCGCAAAGTCCGGCACTGATGGCGATTCATGGCAATTCCCGAAGGTACTGAACCACACCATCCCAGCGTAATCGAAAATAAAGGTGAAGCATCCCAGCGTCCTTTGACCATCTCTATAAAGAGGTTAAGACTGAACGTTAAATGGCCGTCGAGGTGCAAGGAGCGTAAAGAGGGGAGAAGGATAACACCGTTTTTCTGGACACACAAGCTCTGTATGACGTCGCTGTCAATACCACTGCGGATGTTCGTTAACTGAACGTCTTCCAAGGAGGGGACAGTTCGGAAAAGCTCCGTAACATCTGCAGATGCAACGCGCGCGTGGTCGAACCTTAACGTGCAGAGCCGACTGCGGGAACGCAGAATACAACGAACGAGTGCTCTGAAAGTCTCCGACTCGTCATACTCGTCTTGACCGAAGTATTGCTGAGGAGGGCCCGTCGTGACATCGAGGCGCGTCAATAGAGGGAAAGCGCAGAGCTCAAACACCTGGCGGATCGGATGTGTTCCCGTATAGTACGGCAGAGCCAACGCCAATGATACGAGACGGGCACACATGATGGAAGTAGATACGATCTCTGACAGCGGTGATCCAACAATCATATCGTGGAATGTGGCGTCCTGCAAGCTATCTGCCGTGGAAAGAATTCTGAGCATATGCTGAGATTTCAGAAAAACATGGGGAAGCCAGAGCGTAGTACTGGTGTAACGAATGATTTGGTGCCATGGGATGCCAAATAAGCTCGGGTGGGAGACGTTGCGCGTTTCGTAGAGAGTTAAGTTTGGAGCCTCCACGAACAAATCCAACGACTTGTTAGAAGGAGAAGGGACACCATTACGAACATCGACGTAGAGCTCTTTTAATGCCTGGAAGGATCCGCGAAGAGGATGGAGCCCGCGAATCAATATTTCAGGAATGAGAAGGTGTAACGATTGGATGCGGTGCGATACCGGTGTCAATAAATGACCAACCATTTGTGGGAGCTGCTGGATGTTCGAATCAGACGAGCACATTGTGATACACACGTCTAGACGGGCTTGCCTAGCGCACTCCATTTGTCGCGCCAAGCGTGCCGCGTATACGGAAGCAGGAATACTCGAGTAATTACATTCCCAGTCGGCGACAATCAGGATGCGCGACCAAAGGTTGGGGTGACTAAGAATACATTCCCGCCAGGTTTTCGAGACACGCTCGAACTTCGTGAGCTCGTGTCCGAGGGGAAGGTTTCCATCATAGAAGGGAAAGTCGATAGTGAGGAAGAGGATGTGGGCGAGCACTTCCGAGGGGAGACGTCTCATCCCAGATGTAGCCACCCTTTTTCGGCGATCTATGGCAGACGCCAGTGCATCGCCGTGGAGCTCTAATCGCTGCAGTTCCCAATCAATCTTCTTCAAATCCCAAGACAATGACTGCCGCAGCTTCCTGAGGTTTTGAGCCGAGTTATTTGCTGCCGTGATTTTCAACTGTAAATCGGCGATAGAGGATTCGATGAGGTCCTCCTCAGCGGGAGATAAATGGTCGTTACTGAGAAAAATAGGATGAAGGGGAGAGTTTTGACCAATTACATCGGAAAAAATCGCCTGCAGACAGGCAGTATCCGCCATGTGATTAGGACACGGACATGTCGTCGCGTCCGCACATGGGCTCCACGTTTCCTCGTGGGCTAGCAAGCCTCACATCAGGCATGCTGCAATTCGGACCGTCAGAGCTGACTCACAGAAGGACATATTGCCACAAAATGGAACTCTGGACAAAGCGGCTTCCAACACGTGTTGGCTTGTGCGTGTAGCGTGTGATGATGGTGGTGTAAAAGCAAAGCAGAACGATCACGTGTGCCTGAGAGCTGAAATTCAATCCTCAATCAAAGCAGATTCCACGACCCACAATTGACTACCATCAATGACTGTAGTTATTCAGAGAGCCGTCCGTCAACAGAGAACTTGCAAAGTTAGTCAGTATGCAGGACAAGTGAGCTACAACAATATCTTCTCGAAATACTTCTTGACCCCATCCACGTCCTTCACACGGGCACCAATAACACCGTCAGGTCGCAGAATAACAGCTTCCGCCCCCTCAGAAACGACATAACCTCTATACGCATGTCCATCGCTATCAATCACCGATCCGCGTTCAAGTTCTCCTAGACCTTTCGACGTAGCCTGCGGGTAGACGGTCACCACTTCCACTGCGGGGTAATCTCCCTCGATGCGGAATGATCCAAAGAGCAGGACCGTATGTCTCGTCGGGTCGAGTAGCGCAAAGACACTTGTCCTCGTCCCATCTGCCACGAGCAACCCAGGCGCATCAGGCGCCCGATCCCCAGCCCTCACCCGCCCATCGTCCCCAGACTTATACGGGTCCACGCCCTCGCTATCATTTCCTTCACCGAGCACGATATCACTTCCCCTATAGTTGACGCCGAATTGGCGCATCTCCCAAGCACCCTCGAACGCCCCTCCTTGAGTGTCCCCCGAAGCCTGACTGAGCGCCTGGTCCATAAGTCTGGTGGTCTCGGAAAGCATGGCAGCGACGACGCGGAAGCGTTCTGCCGTGTACGAATCTAGGAGGGAGGGAGGCGACAGGCCTTTGATTACGTGAGAGAGTTTCCAGGCGAGGTTGAAGGAGTCTTGTACGCCGGTGTTGAGACCTTGTCCACCTGCGGGGCTGTGGATGTGGGCTGCATCTATATATAGGACAAAATGTGAGGACTCGAGGAGTATAGGAAGGAATAGAGAACGCACCGCCAGCGACGAATACTCTACCTTGACCAAACTTGTTGACCATGCGGATGTTGAGACTGTGCAAGTTGTTTAGTAGAGGATACCACCAATGGTGAGAGAGGACAGACCTGAAATGCGTCATGGTTATCAAGTCTCCGAACTCGATGTCATTTCTCCCACTGATCGCTTTGAATTCGTCGATATATGCATCCCGACTAGCCGCAGTCTTCTCGCGGTCAAGCGCCTTACCAGCTGCTACCGTATAGTAGCAATCGTCCGCTGCACTGCTGCTGTAGGGTCTGAGGGAAATCCTGCACAGGATGGTCAATAACAAGGAATATGGTAAACAAGGACCTACATCTTTGTAGATACATTTCCCCACATGTGCCATTTCTAGTTGATATGAGACTATTGAAAAAGAGTGAGAGACAGAGGAACACGAACAGTTTTATTCAAAGACGAGTTCTTGATGTGAATATCGCCGACAACGATATTCTCAGTCCTACTTACACCGACAAATGATAGCCCCAAGTGGCGTCGAACGACACCGCGTGCACCGTCTGCGCCCACGATCCAGCCGACCTGAACGGTGCTCTGTTCGCCGAGGGCATTGACAATGTGCGCCTCGACGTGATCTAGAAATTGTTCAAAGTGAAGGAGCTCGACTCCAGTCTCGATTATACATCCAGCCTTGGCGAGTTGTGCGCGTAAGAGCTCTTCATGGTTGTCTTGTCCAATCATACGGGGGTTGATCTGTCAACGGCAACATAAGACGTACGTCGCTGCAGGTAAGATGCAGCTTTGAGGTACGCACGTAAGGTTTGGAAGGGGTGTCATCTAAGACGCGCGCACTATTCACCTCCGTTTTCACGGTGATTCCATCAGGTTTGTACATGACAATAGGAAGAGGTGGTCTGCTGGCTGCAAGAAACTCGGGCAGAAAACCGAGGAGATTGTAGACCTCGAGAGTTCGGGGCTGTTTGAGAGGTGACTCATTGGTTAGCTCATTTTGAGAGAGATTACTACGCACCTGGATCGTCGAGCCGCGCTGTCCAATGGTGGGATGCCGTTTCTTGTCGATAACTCGGAAAGGGATGCCATTCTTTGCGAGAGATATAGCAAGCGCTAAGCCAGTTGGCCCTGCGCCGACCTAAGGAAAGTCAAACAAGGTTCACGAGAGGAGAGAAGAGAGACAAACGATTAGAACTGTGTCGAAAGTCATGATGAGCCTTTGGAACGAAGTGAGCTCAATTTATACCCTTTCCGTATCGCGTTCATATGCCGTTCTGACATTCGTACACGTTCAATTTGACACCCATCTCGCCTGTCCCATACAAGTCCATGTTCAAGTCCGATGCAGTCGGTAAAGACCCGTAAGCAATATGACGGAACAACGCGCCACTGCCTGAGAACCCAGGCAGATTGTTATTAATAACTCCTCCGTTTTGACGATGAGCTCGAGCCTCGAGGGACGTGATCCTCTTGGAATTGGGTGTATGGTATAAGCCTGGTAGAAGCCTAGCGCCTACGTAACTATATCCTGTCAGCGGTAGATCCGCATTCCCGTTGGTGTCAACGTAAATTTGTTCGTTGCCGTTCGTCGTCCTCCTCAAGTGTCGTGGACACCTATAATGCTACTAGCTGACTTATGACAAGACAGTCATGTACGAGCATATAGAAGACGGGTAATGACTGTCCAAAATATCACTGAGATCGTAGAATTCAGAAAACTGACAGAAGGGGCGTTATCAGCTTGACTAGGAAGCGCATCGAAGATGTGCATTTCGCGAGCATGACGGTTGAAAGCAAAAGCAATGTCCCGGGCCGCTCCGAGCCGAAGTTGATCGTTGATCACCCAAACACAACTTGACTCTTTGACCAAAGTATAACCTCTTGCCACATCTTCAGCTCGCGGCCATCGTCAAACAGCTCCTACTGACCATCATCGCCTCAGTCAGCGCATCGGAAACGGTATGGGGAATCACACGCCAATCTGGTTGTCCGGAACAATGGTGCAGTGGTGCCCTTAGTTGACGGCCACGCCCAAGAGTCTATCCTCGGCTCTCTGTCGTCTAAGATACGGACCCTTGGTGCCACAAGACGTCGTTTTATCCACTTGTAACGGGCTCTCCTCCTGACTGCTCCCTATGAGAACTCGTTGCATGTAGGAAATAGTATAAGTTATAAATTGACAGATGAGTACAGTTCCGTTCACTCAATAGGATAAGTCTCTCCAAGATCATCCTTACCGATAATATCAAAGCGATCCACAAACTCGCCTTGCAGGAATCTCTCGAGCCTCTGCTTTTCTGCAAGGTAATCCTTCGGTCTCGCCTGGAAGCTCCCTCGATCAAAATCAGTGAATCGCACACGCCCCTCTGCATCTTCGAGGATATTCCAGGATCGTACGTCACGATGTAGAATTCCAGCATCATGTATACTAGCAAGAATCGATGTTAGGTCTTCTCTAGTGCAGGACGTCAGCGCCGGTAAGGAAATAGGTGTGGACAGAACGTACTGCGCCTTTGGTGACAGATCAACTTTCCGGTCGACCATCCGTTCTCCAAGCGGGGAGCCACAGTCGGAGAGAAACAATGCACACAGACTGGCATCAGGGTTTTCGAGAAATCCGAGTAGGGAGGGTATCCCGGCAACGCCGGCCTCCTGTAAATGACGGTAAACTCGCTCCTCGTGGCGCAGACGCTCAACGCTGTTCTGAGTAAAGGCTACTTTCATAATGAACGGACGAAAGTCCGTTTCTTCTGAGTCACCTTCAATGGTCACTCGGTAAACATCTCCTATAGATCCATAACCAATGCGATCAGCAGCCATAAGAGTGAGATAGTCCTTGGCTGTATATCGAGGTTTACGGTCTGATCCTGGTTTAGAGAGAAGAAGTGGGGCAGGAGAATCGAATTCGTCGAAGCGGAAGAAAACGGCTACCGCGGAAAATGACGCGATGTATGAGGTCGTGTCCTGATAAAGTCGTCAACATGCGCGGAGAGCAATAAGCATAGATGTCATACTTCGTCAGGCTTTAGTGGATCGGCCTCTGTGGTCTTCTGGCGCTTAGACCTCCGCCTGTTCGAATCGGCGGTCGATTTTCTCTTGCCCAACGAATGACTCTCTAGTAAAGGAAGTCTGTTCACGGCATCGAATGCGGTAGCCATGTCCAAGGCGAGGAGTATTCCACCGTAAGACGGGTCTTTGCATGTTCTAATGTCAATCAAATCCGACAAGAATAACGTCTGCGACCCGCGATGGCGAACACCAAACCGAAGGAAATTCCCACAGTCAAACGTGAGTATCGTGGTGTCCAGCTTAACAGATGCCACCCATGCCTTCGCAACAGGAGTATTCAATGGAGGTACGTTGAACAAAATTGAAATCTGACCTTCTGCACATAATCCTCGCAAAGCGGCTTGTAGTCTTCGCTCGTTTCAGCGATATCCGAGAGTCCAATGATGTTCTGGGGTCGCGCAGAGCGCTGGGAGGCCTGCTTAACACGACGGCTGCGTCGGGGACCGTGGTCATCGGGCAGTGTCCATAGAGTCTTCAGAGCATCCGGAGGTGGCGATCGGGGACGAGAGATCCCGTGATAATGAGAATCTAAGCGCCATGGGAATGAATCCATGGCGCCTAGACGCGTCATATCCTCCAAAACAGGTAACGCATCGGTACAGAGAATCAGAGGCGATGACAGCTGCCTCATATGTTTATAGACGCGTTTAAGGAAAGTCCGATTTTTACGATTTAACCCCTCGTATTCCTCTGGTGAACCGCCCATCACTCGCAAGCCAAAATATTGAGTGGCATACTTGTCATGGAGTAGTGTAGGTTTTAGTTCTTCGAGAGCGTGATACCAACGAAGGAACGAGGTGACATCGGGTTGACTTGGATGGAGAACAACTTTAGATGCAACCCGGGAGGACGCAACCTCGAGGCCGTTTGTTCGGATGTCACAAATGGACAGCGCGTCTGCGGAAGCTATGTCGTCGTAGGACATAAAAGAGTGAAAGGTGAATTCCCCAGGTCGCAGTGTATCGAATACCTCGGTAAAAGCCTCAAGAGCAGTATACAGGTCGCAGTGTAGGGATGGAATAATCTTGACACGCTTTAGAATGAGAGATTCTGGGATGTGCCGGTCTAGAAAGTGTAGGGGTGCAGAGGGAATGGGCGCAGGAACCGAATCCGCACGCTGCAAAGGCGGCGGATTGAAAGTAAATAATTTCTGGCGATCGGTAGGTGAAGCTGCCTGTGTACCCGTCGAACCTACCTCTCCCGACATTGGGTATTATCTGACCTGGCCTGTGCGTCGCGGTGAAGATGTTGTAATAAGTCAACGAACATGATCACGTTTCCCATACCGGTCACCCGGACCGGCGCCTCAGGCGTGATTGCATCTCAGAATTTGACCCCACATTGCGATATGTACCATCACGTCTGACGGAACAGATAACAGGGACATTATCCCCTTCCTTTCGTTCGTAACTATCGCACTGCGTTGGCATCCGAAATGATTCGTCTCTCGAGGCTTCCTTTTTATCCAGCTGGCAGTAAATGTTGACAACCATACATCTCTGATACGGATACGTACTCATGAGTTGGTCCTCGAGAACCTTTCGGCATGTATTTGACGCTGATTTGACGTGTAACGCCCTTAATGATGTGTGGGTCCATCATCCCACAGGTCATCGCTCCAAGAAGAACAATAACTGTCCCCCTGGCGGCTAGCACTCCATTTTGTGGCTCTCTTGTTCGCATCCAGCATAAACAACACGCACTACAGAGACCTGGGTAAAGCGTTCTTTCCTCCGACTCCTCCAACTTGGTGAGTCTTTGGTACTCTTTTTGCCGTCCCATCGTCCAGCACTCAACTGATATGACAGTACGGACAAATGGCGTCCTCTGGTCCTGAGACAATCGGCCAGGCCCTCTTGGATACAGTTTCTGGGTTCTACAGCAAAATAGACCAGAAAGCGTCGGGCATGATGCCATCGATCCGACGAACTCTAGAAGTCACTCGCACAAGCTTAATTAAGCGAACAGTGACGACCATGTTGCATTCCCAACATGACGAAGAGCATCGTGACACCCTTCAGACCCTTCTTGGGCACCATGTCATGCATCTCGCTGGCCATTTGAGGCTCCACAACGTTAAAATCTTCCCCAACATGGACATTCTTCTAGCACAGTCCGTCTGGGAGTCACCCAGCATTGCTACCACCATTCCCTTCGATCACCCATTTGGAAGCGACAAACGCCGTCTCCAAAATGGCTTATGGACGGGTCCAAACAGCAAGCCCGTCAATAGCATGGACGAACTGCGAAAAGCGCTTCAATACAGGGAAAAAATGGTAGCCAGCTTTGTTTCCACGCTCGCCGAACCCCACAAAGCAGATCTTGTTCGTGCATCAGGATTTGTGCAGTACACAGAGACTCCGCAGACGCTCCCTCCCGGATTTGAATGTGCGCCGGCGGCAGGGTACCTCTCCATTGATCCCTTACTCTCCAATGTCAGCCAGGAGTTCAGAGCTGTCATGGAGAAAGGCATCGACGCACTCAGGGAGTTTCGTATGACCGACATTCAGGTGATGAACTTCCAGGCAATCTGTGCCCCGCTTGACAGTGAGTTCCCGCTCTTTGCCATGGTGCAAGTCGTGAAGCAAGGGCGGCTTTCCTTTTTCGACTGCCGAGGCCATCAGGACCCCATTTATAACTGCGGGTCCCCTTTCTGTGTAGTCAATGGAAAACGAGCATCATCTGGGCGACCGACAGGCGTCGATGGTCGGCCAGCTCTAGAACTCATCCGCAAAGCTTGTGCGGACAATACCCAAATCATGCCCGTTACCGACGAGCAAGCAACCGTTGTATCTTTCTTCTTCGCCCAGGTATGATCTCAAGTCTTTCTTGAGTTTGTTTCCGAATACTCATTCGTCCTATAGATGTGGGGCGAACTCACCGCTATAGACGGCACCTGCCTTGTCTTTACCGGCGGAAACAAGAACCTTCTCGCCCTTCGTGCACGCGACACCCAGACACTCCACATATCCCACATCCTCGACGTTACTCATGCCGCAATGGTGGATTCCAAGCCAGGCTATCTCGCTGTGCACACCGGTTTCGGTCTGCTCGCGGTGAAGGATGCGTGCGATCGGGGACTCCTCAATAAAGATCTCCAGCGACGCGGCAAGCTTCCATTCACCATGCGGGATCAATACCAGACCGACATTGACCCGTTCACTTCTGATATTGGCTTCCCCAAGTTGTCGCTGTTGTACGAGGCCGACGTGGGGAAATTCTTATCGCCTACACTCTCGGTTCGTAACACTTACTTTTTCGTTTACGACGTATCTAATATAGCTTACAGCAAGATGCCACATACTCCTTCTATACTCTACGTGCTAGGCGCTTCGAACTCGCGATCTCTATCCGTTTCCAGGTGCCCGGAAGCGACAATCTGTCGAACACTCTTCTCCAAGGCATACCGGAGTTCATTCTTTTCAACGCAGTAAACCCCGATCCAAGACGAAACCGCGCACTGCAAGCGACGATCCATTGCCGCAAGCGTCACGGGCCTAACACCTTTCTTTGCCACCTTGTGTATGGCCCCGAAGAACCGTACATGGGTGGAGGACCGTACGGTCGTCCATTCGTGATGAAAATCTCGTACGACGTTGCAGCCATCAAACGCGAATATGATCTCTTGACCGCGATTGAACAAAAACATCCAACGATTGCGACGCGAGTTCCAAAGTGTTATGGCATGTTCTCAGACGCCGGCGAAACAGTCTCAGCATTATTCATGGAGCACTTCGATGGCTTCTATCCGTTAGGTATAGCGACGGAGATTGGCTCGGCTTTGCAGTATGTCACTTCAATTCTTTCGAACGTTCTCTGTCGTTGACTCATACCATAGCTATGAAATCCTCCTGTGGCTACAACAGTTGCACAAAGAATACGGCCACGGGGCACTAAACGGAGAGCACATACTCTTCAGCCCATCCGACCCCAAGGCTTTCTATGTTGTTGGTTGGAGTCGCGCTAGAAGCGTTACTGCAGCTCCTCAGCTGGGGCTCTCTGATGGACAGTCGTATAGAGCATTGAAGACTCGCAAGTCCCCTGATGTAGTCCATCCGGAAAAGCGAGCAAGACACTAGAATTATTTCAATGTTGTATTATCATGCTCTAATCAGAGCAAAACATCGTCTTATATGAACGCGCAGCTGTCAGACGTGGTTCAAGTTGATTGGTACTAGTACAAATGCTCATGGTATGTAGATAGAGTCAGTAGCAGGTAGAGTTTCTTGCATGTGGTATAAGAATAAAAAGATTTAGATACATCTATGTACATTACACAATTGATCTTCTAGTAACGATGTTGCGGAGCGCAGTCTTGTCCGCCTGGATCCACGAACTAGCCCCAATGATATCCCGTCCGGGGGTGTCATCGCTCGAGTTCGTGGTCGTGGTATCTATCTTCGCCGTTTCCTTATCTACAACCGTGAGATTGTGGGCATTATGCCAACCGACAACATGAAATCGCCCAGCAGTGCGGGGATCAAACAGAATGTGGGTATCAGTCAAACGGCCATGGGCGATCCTACTCTCGGTGTGGAGGTACTTCAACCAGGCATCGAGACGGGATCTATCAGAGCTTTTGATCAGTCGCGCGAGCAAGAGGATAAGCGGATTGGCTCACTTCAACTGAATGCTCTCGGCAACTTTCAGCGGATATGCACCAACGAAGTGCTCCATCGCAAATGCCGACACGCCCACTCCGGCATGAGAGTAAAGCCCGCCAAAACACCGTGGAACGATGCCCTCGTGTCCAGAGGTACTAAGCTTGTGCATGAGATCTCTGTCAAACGCCATTGCTTGGGAGTTGCGCGAAAACTTCATCACGAAAGGTAGCCCAGTTGGAATCAAATCCTCGTGTCCGAGGAGCACGCCGCTGGATTGGACGAGATAGCAAAGGAACACCTCGGTACCCCAGTATTGACTGTGTACCTTGACTTTCAGGATTGAGCCCTCCACAAGGCCGGCACGTGTTGGAGGGTCTGCCCTCAGACGTATCGGGGAGTGAACAGAAGAGGAAGGTCTGAGTTGAAGGTGGAAAAAGTCACCGGGCTCAAAATATATCTCCAGAACTTCTGTTTCGTTTAACAACGAAGCGAAGGCTTTGAAGGTCCATTGAAACGCGCGATGCTATGATTGTGTGAGTTCAGATAATTTCGATATTCATGAGATCATGTAATTACCTGTAGGATTGGAGGAAGAGGGCAGCCCATCGATATTCCCCATAACGCTTCGAAGTCGTCAAGTGACAGGTCTGTACTGTTTACATCGGGGACGTAGTTCTGCCTCGCCTCGGATGGTAGTTGGCCTGATTCTTCTAGATATTTTGTTTTCATCGCGCGACTACAGGCTTCCTCGAAGGCGGCGATCGTAAAGATGCATTCCATCTTAAAAAGTTGAGGAGTTCCCAATCGGAAAACAGGGGACACGTATAACGTTTGGGTCAGACGTGCTCTGAAACAGAAGAGAAGCTTGTTCCCCCCGGTGAGCTTGATGAAGGTCGTGTCCGACGACACTGCCTGGTACCAGAGCTAATCGTAACGTAAGTACACCGCTCTTGAATGAAAAGTTAACAAACGCTTACCCGACGATAAAAGTCAGAAAGCTGATCACTTCCGGCGCCAAGCTCATCTTGAGTATCACTAGGAACGGAAGGCGCGGGAATGTTGCACATGGCTAGGAGGTCAAGAAGCGGATCCCCGTCAACACCACACATACGCCCCGACACCGACCGAGGAGAATCTGGGCCATTCATTGTGCAGTGTTCACACCCGCAACGAAGAGCACTATCGTCGCCATCCATATTGCAGGCCATCCATTGTACCGGGCCTCCTTCCTTGGCCCGCCGAACCAGGGCTTCAAGCAACAACTCCGACTCGTCGGGAAGAGGGGTAGACATCACTTCAAAGTGGTGAAGCACGATGTTACAAAGTTCATACTTCGCGATGGCACTGAGAATGGGCTTCATCGGCGGACATGGCGGCGTTGATTCAACCGTGGGATCAATACGGATGAAGGCAGAATCAGCGGAGTCAACACGATTTGAACGAATGGATGACGTCCACTTTAACAATCCTTCTTCCTTGAACGTCGTGGCTTGGGTCAACAACGCAGAAGAGATCGCAGCCACCATCGATCCATTAAACACAGGTGAGTCTCGTAGTTGCGCCACAGACGCAACATCATGTTGGGGAGGGTTTGTACGCGTACCGGAGTCACGGTTGATACGCGCCGGGGAGAATGCGGATGATCGAGGGATAATACAAGTCAACCCGCGCTTGTTTGCAGGCTCTGAGGAAAACGGCTCGAAATATTGCGTTAGCACTGTTGCCATATTGTCAACGTATTTAATGTATTTGAGGGTGAGGGTGTCCGGAAGATGCATGGTACGGTGTGGAAGGCGACAATGGTGACTGATAGCCTCCTGAAACCGTGAAGACGAGCCACCAATGTTCGGCGTTGGCGTATTGGCCGAAGTAGTAGCCTCCGTCGGAGACCTGCGGAAGACGGAGTGAGAGTAGGACTCAAGCGCCCGTTGGACACTAATTGAGGCCATTGTGGGAGGAGTTGACATCGATTCGCTTTGTGGCTACATTAGATCTGGGTGGAAACAAACGACAAAAACGGGCTTACCAACAGATATTGTCGACACAGCCTGACAGACGAGAATGGGATGCACTGAGAAGATTAGGGGGTATGGAAGAGGGCAGGAACGATTTAAGTCGGCGACAACAACGAAGCTGTTGTTCTTAAACGCTAGAGAACAAGGATTATTTCAGGGCTGGACAATATGGGAGAATGGACACACACACCCATCATAATGAACAAAAGCGATACATGTCATTCAGCCGCCGCGTGAGCGAATCGAGAGGAGCGAGCGGCTCTGTCATCAGCAGTGGAACTGCGTGGCGATGACAAGCCAATGTATGACGCTTCGCGGGCTTGACCAACAAATACTTTCAATACAAGCGTTGGAGCGAAGGAAAAGGTAGTGCGGAGAATGAAGAACAATAAGCGTGGCTTGATCCGGTACAAGGCGTCTAGGGCACCGCGATTGCAGAGATGTTAAGGGCACAGGATGCTTTCCTGGTCATCAAGGTTCATTATAATTTACATATAATAACAACTGGTCGGCTCGCCTATATTTATCTTTGAAGAGCATCAAATAGGGAGCAACACGAGCTCGAGTAACAAGGAATTGGGGACGGAGTAGAGCGGATTCATTCGGAAATCGCGACGACTAATAGTTTGTTGGAACTTGGAACCAAGTTAATGAGAGGTAATATAAATTACTCACCAGATACATTGCCGTGTACACTTTCAGAGCGCGAAGGTACAAAAACGCGTCCCAGACGATAGAGACCAGGCATAATCTTGCATATGGTGGCCAGAGGTATGTCTAGGACTATTTCTGCTGCAGACTTATGAGCGTGTCATCGGCTGCCCTATTTTCTGACGCGCCAACGGCGAACGGGCCAGACGAAGAACGAAGATGGGCGAGGAGGAGCAGATACGGCGACGGTGGTCATGGCAGTTGAAAGCCAAGAGCGATCGACGGGCGCACCGCCCGGCCCGGACAATCTCTTTTCCTTTCAGCCAGTTTCCTGCAAGCAATACCATATATACACAATGTACATACTTACTCCTTAATGCATTGCCGAGTCAAATTGAGAAGCATGAGTGTGGTTCACCAGGAATTAAGCAACTTTGAAGGGAGGTACATACCTCTGAATTCTGTGGTACAAGAGCATTTCTTACAAGTCAGTGTAGGCTTCAGCCTGAACCTCTTACAAGGAGGGATATTCTCCTTGCAGCTCTGTGTGCATCCCAAGCTCACATACTTCATCCTTCGTGCATCTATGACTGTCCTATGTCACAGGTACAGATCAACTACAGTCTATGTCAAGTTTCACTTGACTAGAACAACATTGAAAATGGATAAAGTCTGCTATAGTACAGAAGAAAACAAGAGTTTAGCACAATATCTTACACACTACGGGGTTTTCACCGGGACATTCGTCGTTGAGGGCTCGTCCTCGTGGTTCTTGGACATTCAAGTGGGTAACTCAGCCACTGCTTATACACATGAGTGAGTAAATCGCGACAATATGTACCATACTCACCCTCGCTGGTCGGGCATGTCACTGTCATTGCCTCGCCAACAGGAAGACAAAACTTCTCCTCCTCCTCGTCAAGATGGAGGTGGTCGTAGATGCCTTCGTCTTCGTCAAAGTCTTCTTTCTGGAAACAGCCGACTGAGGACGTCGTCGCGTGAAAGTAACAAGGCAGCGTAGCGTACCGTATTGCTCTCGATAAAATATGACAAATCGTCATGGAGAGCGAACGACTCCTCTGATGATAGAGATCCATTCTGCAGTAGGCGGAGGACAATCTCGAGTCTCGACACATGCCATCTCCGACGCTCGTTCATATACTCGAGAGCTTCTAGCCGCCCAGCCGCCTTGCGTACTTTCTCCCCGGGCCTCTGCAGCGACTGGATTTCGGCCTCGGCCTGCTCGATCTGTATCTGCAGTTCCTCGACTTTGCGCTGCAGCCATAATGCCTCTTCCTCCTTCGGGTCAAGTTCCGTGTCCTCCATGAGGCTTGATAACGCCTTCATCCTCATTTCGTTCTCCCAGACCTCGAACTTTTCCCTTTGCTGTGGACGAACATGAGCACACCCAAAGGCATTGAAAGCGACGCGGAACGAACTGACCGTGTCAATGAGTTTCTGCTTGTCCACCAGCTGCGACTTGTCCTCAATTTCATCGCTGGCAACCCAGGTCTTGATTTTCTCTTGCAGACGCTGGAGTTTCTTTACCTGCATCTTCAAATCCATTTCCAGCATCTCCTTCTGCCTCCGATCCAGTGTTGCCGCCTGCATTTGGTTGTATATATTATCGACCAGGTCGATACCTTCTACGACCGTGTTAAGTGTCCGGTCAATCTGGGCTACGTACAAGGGTACCGATTAATGCGCTGTATTTCTTCCAAGAAAGTGCAGAACACGCACTTTGTAATTTCTGTGCTTCCATGGGGCGCGAATAGTGTGGTCAACGTGTAGGTAAGTAGAACAGGGTGTGGGAATGTTGTGGCGGGCGAGACCCAGCAACTTCGGGGATCAATCGGGGATATCTCTATCGGTCCGTCCGGCCCGAATGAATGCACCTTGGCTTTTACCACAAGTTGAGTCTTAACCATGACTGCATTTACAAGTCAATTACCTCTAGCTCGTCATGCAAAGAAAAGCGATTCAAGCTCTGAAAAGGGCGCGAAAGCCGACGTTGTTGAGGTGTCCAGCGTTCCCTGACGTCCTGGTCAATAGGAGCGCGGTGGCCATGCTGCTCATTATCAGTGGGCTGTATGGCGCCATACGCGACATAGATGGACCTTGTTTCGTGCGGTGTCGGCCTGCTAGATTGTTTTTCTGTTGATGGCGGAGAGACCCGAGCGTCTGTTGGACATTGATTGAGGTCATTGTGGGAGTGGTTGACATCAGATCGCTTTGCAGCTACATTCAGATCTGCGTAGAATAGGCCAAAGTGTGCTTACCGAACGGGCACGGCGACGATGTTGAGCGACTGGATAATGTTTCGGTGTGTTCTTCTGCTTTCCTCATGTGTAACTGGGCACCAACCGGAAACCTGAAGTTTCGTTACATGGCTCCCAAATCATTTTTACTTGCTATTAGCTACGAACCGTCGTTGGATTCTCTAGCATGCCTTCCCGCGATATCGCGCTCTCATATAAGGATTGACAACACGACCATCGAGAGACACCTCACGCGTCACTTCGAGATTATGCAGAGCAAACTAGGTTCATGAGACCAGTGTTGGTTAGCGTCGGCCGGCTACCCAAGCGCAAACTGGTCTTTGCGTTATTGTCCTTTGGGCGTTTTTTCTTGTGAGTCAGGATGCTCCTTCTCCTCATCTCAGTTTTCAACTCATCCATAGACTCGAGCAAAGGTTTGGAAGCCTCCTTGTTTTCCACGAACTGGAGCACTGCTTCTTTGTTGAGGGCACTGTTGACCTCCTCGACTTCTCCAACCCATTTCGTGCTGTCTTATGTGGCGCTTAGCTTCACCACGCCCGCCGCGAGTTATGATGCTTGCATATTTCCATCATGCTGTGCCGAAGGCGTAGAGAGAGAGCGAGATGACTTCCGCCATTTGAAAACTTAGTTCAGCGCTTGTGCCATGCACTGGCTTTTGGCCCTTCTGAAGTCGACCGAGGATGCGCTGGACATACTTACGAAGACGAATGTCGCCTCTGCGGAAGCTCTGGCTTCCATTCAAATCATTGACTCTTGAGGACAAGTTAAGTCCTCGTGCCACCCCCAGCTCGTGGGTTCGGCTCATGCTCACACACTGGCGGCGTCTCATGTTATAGTCTATTGCGCGCCTCTAGGGCCGATGCTGCGCTTCATCGCCCCATACTCTCCCTCTCATCCACCTTGACGAGGAGCAGCAATTTGCCCAGTGTTCGTTCACTCTCCCGTCAAGCCCATTCTTTTCAAAATCTGCAAGGACGGTTCGTCTTGTTCCCGGAAACGCCATCTTTGAATCAAGACGATCCTTTTCCGGACCCTCACGACTTCTGAGGCTCGAGACACGCTTGCCCAGACGGGTACTACGACATTATCTGCCGGCTTGTCCAGAGGAAGACGGTTTTGGTCAACTTGAGCGGTACTCTGTTTGCGCAGGAGGATATAAGTGCTGGGTGTTTGGAGTGCGTTCCGAGTGGTATGTACACTCTTGACGCATGGCGATGAGGTCGTGTTCGGTGATAGCGATGTCCGAACTTCCCGTTATCGAGATGTTCGGGCCCACAGGATATTCTTGCCAAACTTGGGAAGTTTTTGGTTTATCCTTCGCTTGCGAAGATGGATATGGCGCTCTCGCGCGCGCGATGATTCGCGTCTTGTATGAGCGGTCAAAGAAGGAGTCTGTTTCTGCCTGCATGCGTCAGCGCAATCTTGTTTTTCGTAACCTGTTCTTCTCGGCTTGCTATGCTGTGGGTGGTTTCACTTTCAAGGCGAGGATCGAGAACTAATTGGTTTGATGTAGTGCGGGCTACTTAGCTGGGGATGTATCGTTGAAGCGAAGCGTGTTTCACTGTAATGTTCTCTGTCACAAAGTGGATTGGTAACGAGATTGGGAGGACTATATACGTGTGAAGGACCAGCGGAAAGGTTCTCTCCTTCTTTCATGAGCTGGTCCTATAATAATATTATTAAGGATTCTGGGTCGTGTCGGTGTTGTACTCATTAGAAATAAAGGAATGTACATGTCGAAGGTTAGCGAGATCACGAAGCTGGGGCTGTACCCACGGAGAACTATTAAGATGAGATGAGTTGATGCGCACCATGGCGGTGAGAGGGTACGAGTAGATAGCACGAGCGACAAGTATATAATACAAAGATTGGACAGAAGCATGAGGAAGTACATGATATGAATCGAGAAAGGATTAGATATTTAGGTCTTATTGGCGATGGGGGAAGTTCGGACGACGGAATATCCTCACCAGCCATCTACCATGTACAACAGCTATAACAATAACAACTGGTACAACTCCACATCGGCAAAATCTGATGAAGTCTATTTCGGTATCCTTCCAGGGGCATTCGGTGTCTTGAGCGCGTATCTTCGTCGTAAATTTGTTCTTCTACAAGCGGTGGATCATTAGTGATCGTTTGTAGCCTCTAGAAGCGTGTACTTACAATGATCTGCCTGATTATTCGCTGGCGGATTTGCGGGAGGGTCTCCACTCGCGGCCCTAAGCATCTCCTTCATCGCCGTCCATTTCGTATGAAGATCACCGCTGAAAGGACTGGCCCCGTCCTGTATATTCAACTTTGTTCTGTGATGTTCCTCAACATATGCAGCGAATGAAAGAAATTCGCGTGCGGCATCCGGTGTAAGCCAGGTGGTGGAGCCCCACGACAGCAGGACTCGGACACATGCCCGTCTTTTCCCTCTGGCAGTGTTCTCCGGAAGCTCGTCGGGCTTGGCCGCCGGTCCTGGGCGCTCGAGCCAAGCCTGGAGCTTTGGCAGTAAGTCCAATGCTCGTGTTCTGAGCCTCTCTGAGCCGTATTGGATGATATTGTTGTTAATACGCCAGATAGACGGTAGCGTGCCGTAAGATAGCCCATCACGGTTTTCCACGTATGAGGATAGACATGCGATAACCTGAAGGGAAAGGTCTGACGGAACTTTCAATACTTAAGATACATAGTAACATGATACACTTGCCTTCCGGGAATGAGGACCACTTTAGTTCAGTATGCGGGAGCTTGGTGCGCAGACCGGCAAGGAAATCCTTTCTCTTGTCCGTACCAGCGGGCGTCTTATTGATATCGCGTACCAGTCGCTCTGCGAGACAGTTTGTCGCCTCTGTCCCTAGTGCGCTGTTGAAGAGAAAGGCAGGTGGTATGTCATGAGGGAGGATGGTTTCGTTTGTCTCGAAGAGCCTGGATAATGAGTCGAATTTACTTCCCTGCATAAAAGCAAGCGCCTCTTTGGGCGGAAGGTCCCGAAGACAATGAAAAATATCCGTCACGTTGTCCGACGCCCCGGAGAACATGTCGGCAATCCAGATAATGGCGCCGACCAAATATCTGTCGACGGGGACTGCTTCCAAGCTTCGGGAGTCGTCGATATGGTTAACATCGAGGGTGTGCCAATCAGCAGTACGGCGCGAAAACGTGAACCATTGCGAAACATCGTCAACTGATTGTTGAGGTGCCTGCTGATTAGCACCGCCCGGATTCTGACCACCGCCACCCGGATTCTGGCCAGCGCCACCGGTATTCTGACCAGCGCCACCGGTATTCTGACCAGCGCCACCGGTATTCTGACCAGCGCTGCCGGTGTTCTGACCAACGCCTCCCAGATTATGAACTGGCAATTCCTGATCTGCACGGCCCCATGTCCTCGCCGATTCCAACCAAGCACTCAGTGTCTGCCACAAGAGTGGTAGAACCACCGTATATAACAACTTTAGGAAACGATAAAAGGCCCATGCCTGTCCGGATTTATATGCGCAGGGAAGCACTTCAGGATGAAATAAGTGCATGACGCCGGGGAGCATGCACGTAACTAGAAAGAATACGAGGCCGACACCAGCAACAACAGAGAACAACCATGCCACCAAATGGTTCATGTGCCATAATAGATCGACCAGGCCAATGACGAAAAGTATGAGGCCCAACTGAAGGAGAATCGGAAGGCAGGTAAGGATAAAGGGAACGCGCCATTTCTCCATGCTTCGCATGCGCAAGTAACGCACAGCCAGGTTCTTCTGGGTGGGCACTGGGATGTGGTGCAGGTGCTCATATAACCACTGCTTGCACATAATTCCGAGTAAGGCGACAATCAAGGTGGTGGCAAGACTGAGGAAGAAAAAGATATTAACGCGGACGACGTAGCCCTCTGGCGTGAACTCGGAGTCAGCGTCGGAGGCCCCCGCTGATTCGTTGCGATTGGCGAGCTGCTGGGAGATTGTCCGCAGAAGAACAACTGTTTCATCGGCGGGATCTTGTTGGAGTCGTTGGAACGTCTCGACGGCGAAGCCAGTTACGACTGCAGAGAATAAAGCGGACTACAACGTAGTGAGGTAGGATGAATGATTGACAGTCCTGAAGAGAACTTACGAAGAGCAATGTGTTATCAATGTCACGCTCCCGTCCTTGCCAGAGGTCGCTTTCGAATTTTTCCACCCGATCGTGGCACGATTTCCAAGGATCCCTGTCCTGAGGCACCATGTAGTGGAGGGGTTCGTCGTCGTCCCATGCCTTAACCTAAAACGATACCTTACAATAAACCAGAGACACAAAAGTCCTAAGTAGACCTACCTCTTCCGCTTGGACAGGCTCCGCATGGTCCCTGTTGGCGACGGATGGAGTGATAGTGTTTGCATTGGGATCCAAGGTGATGTGACTCTGGTCTGCAAAGAAGCCAACTGAGGACGTAGTGTCCATTTCGATATTGGGAGGCATGTCTGGCGGACGAAAGGATGTTTATGAAGATAATCTCTCGTAACCCGAAGAAGGCGGAATCAATACTCTCGTCATGACACGGCGCTTCAGACTGACGTTAGAAATGTTCGGCGACAAAGCAAGACCGCGCCCGAGTATTGCACGCGTTCGTTGTTAATGCTGGGACAAGACCAAAGGGAAGTTTGAATGTCGCATTCAAAGCATTTCCGGTCATCGTTTTGACTGTCGATCGATATCGATAGTGATTGGGATGAATGTGGCGACACGAGACTGAATTGGTTCAGGAACGCATGCCATTCATTGGTGACGTGCGTGCGAGAACGAAAGGCAGAGCTGGTGGACGTGAGATCTGCTCCGGATCTGCTGGCGACGAGCCTGGCATGGGAATGAGAGCTGTATTTGCAGGTGGACAGTTGGTGGTACGTTGATTAGAAAGGTGAATCTGTGCGCGCTTCCGTCAGTCAGTGTCGAAGAAGAAGAAGACTGGCATCCAGGTGAATGTTGGTACAACCTCCTGCACCACGTGTGTGCCCAGTCACACGTTGCAGAGCTCCACAGCCGTTGGCTTTTTAAACGGTTTTACCTGCGGTCTCGCGCCTGAGGAAAATGCCTGGCGAAGGACGTCGCGCGCGGGGATGTTTGATTCCTCATATCTTCCAGCGGGTGAGCTTGGGGTACGTCGGTAGCTCAGCAGGCTAATTTTTGTTGTTTCAGGATCCCTCGGTGGAATGCGCGGAACGGTATCTTGATACAAACGGCGTGATTGAACAAGAGATGAACGTGAACGTTTGACTGTCTTCATTTTCAATGGGCTGCTCCTCCGTTGATCCTCCGAGTACCAAATAGTTGAGAGCGACTAAGCAAGGACGCGGGTACGACTCGGATTCGCTGACTGTAAGCAACAAGATGAGCCGGCATTAGCGGTAGAATGTCCTCGCAATTAAGCGGCATCGCAGGACAAAGGTGAGCTCGAGCAGCAGATACATTGACTATTGGTCCTGCTGGTTAAAAGCCAAGTGTTATTTTGGACAATGGACTTCGGCCCGGCCCGGGCCACGCTCCTTGCTCTCAACCATGATGATGATCATGCACATATACAACCCGACAAACGCACTTTCAACACACTTCCTAATGCCCACAATAAAAGCATGTATTGACTTCCTTCCTTCCTCCGGCGATGAGACCCGTGTAGGCCGCCTGCGTGAAAAGGACACTGGGAAATTTTTTTCTTTTCAGCCGCTTCTTCTCGTCTCAGAGAGAAGAAGAAGATCCTTGGATACTGCACAATAAATGTATGCTGGAAAACTGAGTTAGTGTCTACGCTATTTTCGCTGTTTCTTTTTTGACGGTCACCATCAACAATGGTAAGTCAAATCCCAGAACTTTATAGCTCTACACCCCAAGTTGAATTCTTCCGATTTGCCAGGATACAGTCGGACGATCAGCGATAACCAGAATGAAACGGATCCGTCACCCTCAGCATCAGAGAGCGACCTGGAAACTTCCAGATTTTGGTACTCTTTCTCCTCGACATCCACTGAGCTTACTGGCCTTTGGCTCCTCCGAAGTACTGTATTTGAGTCGCCGGGGTTTGTAGCTGTCTAGATGCATTAGTCGCGCAACCTCAGCCGCCAGCCGGGATTTTAATTTCTCGTTTGATTTGGCCTACTCTTACTCCCCCTTCACGAGAAGCCACTCTGATACGCCGCTTTTTCTCTCTCTAGCGCGGGCAAGCTATCTTTTTATCTCCGTAGACAGCAATTGTTTTGTGACGCCGACCAATTCATTACCAAAGGAACCAGATCGTGGAATCGAGGATGGCTTCCCATTGTCTCCGAGGCAGACATGGGACGAACCGACTGTTTACATTAGAATGGCTCCGCTTGCCGATTTGAGGCGCGCGCAACGGCTCGGTAGGGCGTTTTGGACACTACCGTCGATCTGTTAAGGTACGAGCGATCCGGTGATTCCGGTCAACGAACGTACTGTGGAAATGGCTCATCTCAACCCAGATGCGCGGTGCACCTGACCCAGGAAATCGCTGCGGTGATGCTCAAGCGGAATAGATTGACCTAGATCGACTGCTACAGTTATTCAATTGGATATCCTTGCTTATTTTCCCATCTGCTTCAACAAGACATCGAATGTGGTGCTCTGGTGCCCGAGACGATCTGGACCGGGGTCGTTGAAGATGCTGAACGAAAAGCCTCTAAGGAAAGGGAACGCAGTGAAGCCAAGTTGACGTACATGTAGCCGCGGTCGTGGGGAATACCCAGCTCTTTCTCGATGAAAGCGAAAAACTCCTTGCTGTATCCGGCGTTGTTGGAAGTGGGCAAACCCAGGACCGTGAGCTGAAGGGGTTTGAGGGTTATATGAAAGAGTTCAAGGAGAAAGACGCGTACGATGGTCATATAGAAGGCCGGCTCGTGGGTTCCGCCAAAGATGAGGCCCTCGTTGTATTTGTACATGACGTTCCAGTACTTGTCCATACCGAGGACAGTGATTCCGTGCTATAACGGATGAGTGAGTCGCGTCTCCCGCCCTTCAGGTGGTGTGGCGTTACCTGAGCCAATGCGGCGGTGAACGCCTTCTCGTCGGGAACCTGAAGGCAACCGGATGAGCCTCACTGCAGTGCAGAACAGACAACCGGTGCGCAGCTCACCTTGACGTTGGTAGTGATTTCGAGGATTGGCATATTGAGACAGTGGATGGGGCGAATGAAGTTGGAATCCACATGTACGCGCTTAAGTATACTCTGAACTAGTGACCGCTTCGATCCATCATGGCCTGTGACAGTGATGAATTGTAATGGGACGGCGAAGGGCATACCGCCCTCAGATAACGATAAGTGGGCACTTGACCTAGAACGATTGGTGATGCCTTCTTCCGGGGTGACCGAAATGAGATTGAATGTACTCGTTCGAAGCGTGATTTGACTGAGGGCCCACAACATCATCAACTTTGTGACACGAGAACAAAAAACTTTGGTATACTAACAGCGGATAGATCCAATACATGTTTTCCCTTTGTCCTGGGAGTTCCTCAGATGGAGAAGTTGTATATCAGCGACGCAGCAGACCATCACTGATCTTGCCACCGCGAGCAAGGCGCTAAAAGAATCCATTTGGTCAACCAAAAAATATGTACTATCGAAGCGCTAACGTTTGAATGGGCCGCACTTGGCCGCGACATTCTGACTCTTCATCAGAAACTTCAGACGGGTCGCGCTATGCTCGTAGTCGCCAATTGGATCCAGCGTCTCGCACTGAAGTATTCACACCTTGATTCACATGGTGCGCCGTGTTGAACTTTCCGGTCAAAACGTACTCGTGTTGAAGCTTCTTCAATCAAGTACACAGCTTGTCAATTCATTAGCAGTGCTATATGGGGTCCAAAACACGGAACAGTGCCTGACACACAGTAGATTCTTGTGACTGAACCCAATCACAGACATACACCAGATCCTACTTGGTGAAATGTAAGGATACCGATCAACGATGCGTGCCGTGTAATTGATGATGATGGATGATATCCCGTTGAATGAACGCAAGTCCTTCCTTCATTCCATTCGGTTGTCACTCCGTTGTATTCTGAGAGTCAGGTGGCATCGCGAGCATGTTCAAGTGGTGCTCACCCTGTTAGAATTTTCAAAAAGCACGGAAAAGGGAAAATGGGATGAAATAGAAAGGCAGTTCGTGAGATTTAGCGATAGCTTCGAATTCAAGCCCCAACCATCATGCCAACTAAGACCCTCGATACTACGAGCGTCGTTGCTCCGTACTATCTTCCTCCTCCAGATGGTGCTCGAGCCTACAAGAACATTAATGACAGGAACGACAAGAACTATATTCGAGACAACGTTACCGTGTCAGTCGAGAACATCCGCGGAAAGGAAGACCAGTACCTCTTCGACCACGCTGGATTCCAGTACTACGAGCATGTCTCTTGCCATTCCTCCTTCTCTAACGACGAGGAAGTGGTCAAGGAATAGGCCGAAGAGCTCTACAAGAAGCTTACCGGCGCGTTCAAAGTCAAGATCTTCGACCATAGTGAGTAGATGTATCTCACCGTATTACGACAGCTTATCCTGCTTCAGCCATTCGTCGACATCGTCCCGGAGACATGGAAGAATCGCCGCTGAAACGTCAGCCTGTCTTCAACGTGCACGCTGATCAGACTCCGGCTTCAGCTGTAGCGCGCGTTTTCCGTCACTTCCCGGAAGAAGAGGCGCGCGATTTGCTGAGCAAGTATCGTTTCCAAATCGTCAACCTCTGGAGACCCATACAGAACGCGGCTTACGATACGCCCCTCGGATTCATCGATAGCAGCACCGTCAACAAGGAGGTAGACCTCTTCCCTATGACGCTCAAGTTCCCTGGTGGTCCAGGCGAGACTTACGCAGTCAAGTGGAACAAGAATCACAAATGGGTGTATCTGCGGGGTATGACGCCTGAGGAGGTTGTCATTTTTAAATGGTGATTAATGTTTTGAACATACCGGATACTCTTTTTTGACGAGTTTTCTGTCGTTACAGCTTCGACTCCAGTAAGGATCCCGACGTGGTGACCTTCAATGCGCATAGCTCATTCGTTGATCCCACCACGCCGGAGGGCTCCCCCCTTCGCCAATCCATCGAATTGAGGGCAATTCTGTTCTTTGAGTGAAATAGTCGCGCATTTAGTGGATACTTTGAGGTCGTTGAATCGTATGTACTAGCGTAGAAGTTGAATAGTCCGTCCTTGTATGCCCCCGTGAGCTCACGATTTCGGAGTGACTCCGACAGGTTGTAAGAGCGTCATAGGACCGATTTTTATATGCTAAAATATGGCAAATATGTTAGTATGAAATACGTCCAGCCGACGACTCCATCTGCGGAGTCGAATAGTACTTATTTTGAGGCACATCGCGGTCGCACAAAAACGCCTCAGGAGATCACATGACAAACATGACAAATACCCTGGCAAAATTTCTCACGCCAACGTCCTCTAGCTACACTTGCAATCCAAAGCTTCCCAGATATTCAAATCCTCTATTATCTTGGCCCAGTCCTGTTCGGTTTCAACTCCTTTCAGCCATCTGTCTTCATGCCCCAGTTTCTCCACGCGCTTCCACGCTGCCTTGACGTGCGTCCATTTCATGAGATCCCTTCTCCACTTCAAAACAAATGGCCTGCACACCCCCGGCTGAGCCAGCGCAACGAGCTCATCCTGGTATTCATCTGCGACTTCGTCCAACAAGGCATGTCCCTGGACATAAGGATCAAGTCCTTGTTCTCGTAATGCGTGCTCGTCGGCAGCCAAGGCAGATAACAGTTCCTCTCGAGAGGGAAGTAGATCAGGACGGAGGATGGCCTGGGACAGGAAGATGGATTGCGCGACGTCAAGCATAGCATTCCCGACTTTCGCCGTGTTCAGTCCGACGAACGCAAGGGCGTTGACTGGATATGCGCCTGCGAGCGAAAGGGTATGCTTGTACAACGGGAATATGTAGCGAAGATTCTGAGACTTTTATTAGGAGGAGACGGGGGGAAACCGTGAAACCCTACCGTGGCAAGCGTTGTGAAATCAATATCGTCTATTGTGGTGAGCGAATCAACGACTCGAAGTGCATTTCCAGCCTCAAGAAACGGAATGCGTTTCTCGTATCCAGTCGCAAGAATGACCACGTCGACATCGATCATCGTGTCATCCACAAAGACTATTCCGTTGGCAGAGAAATGGGAGACAGCAGGTTTACGATGGACTTCGCTTGAGATGGCGCCATAGATCGGGTCAGGCGTGCTTCGCAGACAGAGATACGTCTGTATAATTAGTTAGACTTCAAGCATCGACGCGCATGCTAAGGTGGTCCTGACCTCGGCTGCGACAGAACATGTCTGATTCGCGATATCAATGCCACTTGCCGCTCCGCCAATAACCAAAATGCGTTTGTTGGCAAACAACGCGGGGTTTCTATACCAGACGGCGTGAGTGATAAAGCGCTCCGGCGAGGTTCGGAGCCACAGTTCCTGTCCGGGCCAGCTGCACACTGCTGGGAAGTGATTTACACCAGCAGCAACGATCAGGTGATCGAATAATAGAACGTGTCGCGTTCCAGCGTGCTGATAGGTGACCTCCCATTGCCCTTTCAATGAACTGCCCGTCCAACTCGCAGATATCACCTCCGAGTTCAGGGAGATGTGAGGGTTGAGCTGGTAGTGAGAAGCGTAGCGCTTGAAATAAGCCAGGCAATGCTCGTGTTTCGCGTATAACGGGGTTCCAGCAGGGAAAGGAAAGTCTGGGAAAGTCATCATCGGGGTTGGTACGTTGGTCACCAGATGAGGGTACAGAGGTGAGAGAGGCAGGTTCGGTGGGTCTACCGGGTTCTCGTCGTGGAGCCTATGCTTGAAATTAGAAGTGCGAATCTGCGTGACATTGAAATGGTACTTGCCATAAGCCTCCCACCTCACTCTGCCGTTCGAAGACAGCGATATTCCAGGTCCTTCGTTGCGCTTCTGGTATGTCCAAGAGGGTCTTCAGAATCGCCAGGCCGGCTGTCCCGGCTCCAACGATGGCAATGGCTTTCGCGGTGGCATTGTCCACTTCCATGCTCACAATAGTGGAGCGTACATGGTATGACAACCGGGTAATTTATATCGTATTCTAGGGCTCAATGTTTCCTATGTCACGCCGATATACTACTTGCATCAGGGAGACACAGAATGATATTATGAAGTGAAATAATTCGAAAACGGGACCTTTTCCACAGATAAATAATTCATCTATTCATAGAACACTAGTCAAACTGATGCCAACGCCACATCAAAGTCTGCTATAATGTCTTCAATTGTTTCGATCCCCAGAGATACCTATCACAGATTGGAACATTCGTCAACCTGAACCGAGACGACCACTTACGCGAATCAGATCATTCGATACTCCCGCGGCAAGCCTTTCCTCTTCAGTGGACTGTATGTGCGTTGAAGTGGAGGGACAAATAACGAGTGTTCGGGTATCGCCTGAAGAGTTCATTCATCCATTCACGCTGAGCATAGAAAGAGGGAAGAAAATACGGACCGAGGTTGGCTAGATGGCTAGCGATCTTGAGGTTCTGAATAAAAATATTGGCTACCTTCGAACCGCCTTTGATACCGAAGGCCAAAACACCTCCAAAGGACCCAGGCCTCAAATACTCCTTGGCACGAGTATGATCGCTGTGGGACTCGAGTCCCAAATACGACACCCAGGCAACCTTCGAGTGACTATTTAAAAAGCTGTTGGGCCTAAGTACGATGCAAATGTATACAGCCCTGAGAAATGCATACCGTGCAAGTTGGAGCGCGTTATCGCACTGCCGCTGTGCGCGCAAACTGAGAGTTTCGACCCCCATCAACAGAAGGAACGCAGCGAAGGGGTTCAAGGATGGGCCCATATCCCGAAGCATCTATAAAAAAGGACGTCCATCACTTGAAATTTAGGATAGTAGAGCGGTTCTACCTCCATCCGTGCTTTCGCAGCAAATGCATTTCGACCGAACACTTCGGTGTACACGACGCCGTGATATCCTTCGGAAGGTGTTGTGAAACCGGGGAATCTATCAGATGCACTCCAGTCAAAGTTACCTATCGAGCGCGTGAGCTGCCGTTCCCAACCCAAGGGAGACATGGTTTGCATACCGGCATCAACAATTACTCCCGCAAGGGTCGTTCCGTGGCCACCTATCCATTTCGTAGCACTCTGTACTGATGTCTATTGTCAGATTGAACGTCCGCTGATTCTGTCAGCACGTGTCTTACCAACGATGTCGGCTCCATGGTCGATGGGTCGCATCAAATATCCTAGGACGTTCGTCAGCCGGGATACCAGGGATCGTTAGATGCTTACCGCCCATGCCCAGGGTGTTGTCAACCACCAGCGGAATCTTGTTCGCATGCGCTAACTCCAGTACGCGGTCAGCCTTCCTCGTCCATGTAAGTATATCAACATACATTAGCCAGCTCCTTTATAGGGCTAACAACAAATCTCGGATTTCCGATTGACTCTGTGTACAACGCCTTGGTGTTGTCGTCAATCAGACTCGCGAAATCCTCAATCTTGTCCGACTGCGCGAATCGAACGTTCACTCCAAAGCCTTTGAAAACAACTGCAACACAGCATCAGTAGCAACGTGACTGATAAATAAGAAACGACCTTTCAGTTGATTGAGCGTCTTGAAGGTCCCGTTAGCGCGTAAAATTCTGGTTAAGCTTATCAGCGTACCCCTCCGTATAACGAAGCCCTAACCATAAGGAACATGAGGCGGAGAAACAAGACATCAAGAGAAGCTACCCACGAAGAAACAATGTTGTCCCCTGCGTGCGCCAGGGAAAGGAGCGTTACGAATTGGGCGGACATGCCAGAAGAAGTCGCGACCGCGGAATGACCGCCTTCCAGCGCCGCGATGCGCTTCTCGAAGATGTCCTATTTACGTGGCATGAGCAATCGGAATAGTTATAGACACTGGTCGGGATTACCACGGTAGGATTTGAGATACGAGAATATATATGTCCATTGGCGCTGAGTGAAGCACTCAGAAGCGCGACAACAATGAGTGAAGAATACCCACTTGACTCCAAACAAATGTTCGCTTTGCTGGTTCAATATTCGTTACCGCCTTAGTGAATAACTAGCCAGCGTCGTGATGCTTACCTCCGGATCGAAAATAAAACCAGCTGATGCGTAGACTGGAACGGCTGAAGCGCCGGTTTCTGAATCCGGGGTTTGACCAGCATGCACCTGAAGCGTGTCAAATGCTGGCATCCTGAAGGCTTAGTGGGCAGTGATTGAAGACACTGAAGACGGCGTACTTGTAGAAAAGTCCGGAAATCAGAAATGCCTCCGAAAAGGACCCAGTCACCGCTTGGAGACGACTATCAGACCAGACCATTGAGTAGCGTAAACGACGACATTGAAAAAACGTTACGCGTTACCGTTTTCTCGTACATGCAACACTGGGGTTGGAGCGGGTGCATTTAATTGAGAGGTATGGTTCCTTACGTGTCGGTGCACATCAGATTCCCCCCTGTCGAGATACCCCAAGAGCGTTCGCATCTCAACTCCCGTGGTCGCCGTGATTCTCCGAGAGGGGATTCCTTCGTGAGATCTACTCCCCACATCCACATTAACGGTGTCCCATCTGTATCCGCCACTTTGATGGCACGGTCCGTTGATCCTGGGTATGCGCGGCACCGTATCTTTCGCATATACAGCTGTCAGAGATAGGCAAACAAGTCACGCTCATGTTCATACAATACGCACCTGCCGGACTGTCTTCAAGGCCAATGCGCGCCCATTCCGATTCGGCTACTATGTGATCGGAATGAAAAACGCACACGTGCCGTCGTCGGCTAACGCCGACCCACCTTGCCTTGTGCGATCACTATGTTAGAAATCTGGAAGCGACCCGGGCTGCCTAAGACGACGCCTGAGTCTCTGCTGCTGAGGCTGGGCTCAAAAATCGAGAGCTTGAAAGAAGCTCCATGGAGTGCCACTTGGGATATGGCACTGCGAGTCGATGCGCTTATCTTCATCAAACCGGGCTTCCTGTTACGCACGTAGTGATGCCCGTGTATTGAAAAGCCGTGTCAATTTGATGGTAGAAGCATAGTAGGTACTTCACGCTGTACACCTGCCAACTCTCGTGATCCTAATCATGAATTCCTCCACCCCCGCATCGCAGACCTCAGAAAGTCTTCCTCCCTTCGACGACGTAGAGAAACACACGGAGAAACCGGAAACGCCTGTTGTCGCGGACCCGCTTGAAGTTCCAGATGGCGGCACTGCGGCTTGGATGACCTTGGTGGGCGCGTAAGCTCACGTCTTGAAATTATGTTCCGCAGAGCTCTGATTTTTCTTAGGTTTCTCGCTGTGTTTTGCTCGTCTGGGTAACAAATGGACTACGCGTTTAATATCACTCTAACGCTCAAACCAGATACGTGAATGCTTATGGCGTCTATGAAGGTACATTTCTCTCTTATGCGTGGGGTTCCGAACTCACTGCACTTGCAGACTTCTTCGTTCGGGAGTATCTAAGCGAATCTTCGTCGTTCCAGATCAGCTGGATCGGGAGCGTACAGGTCCTCTTCCTGGGCTGTTCTGGCATTCCGGGCGGCTACGCGATGGATCACGGTTACTTGTGGGTTATATTCGCTGTATCCTGTCTGTCTAAACATACAATTTAGCCGCTGGGTCATGATATCGGGCTCTATTCTCCTCACGTTCTGTCTTGTCATGACCTCGTTTTGTCAAGAGCAACAATTCTGGCAGGTACGGTTTCTTGTCAGCGACAAATTCTCTCTGCTCAATCATACAAGATGTTCCTCGCTGACGGTCTCGGGCTTGGTATAGCAGTCGGCATGCTCTATGTACCAGCCATCGGCGTACTTTCTCATCATTTCAAGAAACGACGCTCATTAATGATGGGACTCGCTCAGGCCGGGTCCTCCGTCGGCGGCCTTGTCCACCCAATCATGCTCAACAACCTCTTTCATGGTCGTCTTGGCTTTGCGTGGGGCGTCCGCGTTAGCGCTCTATTCAATCTCGTGCTTCTCATTATTGCAAACCTCTTGATGACCACTCGATTACCCGCTCGCCCCAAAGATACGACTTTCAAGAGCCAGCTCGTGTACTGGAAGAGCTTCTTCACCGACAAGGTCTACGTCCTGGCCACTCTCAGCGTCTTCATATTGTACTGCGGTGTCTACTTCCCAACATTCTTCCTCCAACTCGACGCAGTGGAGAACGGTTTGAGCCAGAGTTTAGCTTTTTATTCGGTATGCTGCCCGTCTCTTTCAGATTCGGGGCCATACTAATGAATGAGGTCTAGATCACTCTATTGAACGGAGTTGGTGTACTTGGACGAATAATGCCGACCATCATCGTTGACCGTGTGGGTGTCTTCAACATGATGATTCCATGTGCTCTTGCATGTGGTATTTTGATCTTTTCGTGGGTGGCTATGAAGGACGCGGCAGGCGTCATATCTATGGCCGTGTTCTATGGCTTCTTCGCTGGGGCTGGTACGAAATTCAGCAAATGCAGGACGCCTATCGTTATTCACTAATCTTTCAGTCATTAGCCTCGTAGGCCCGATGATTGCATACCTCACACCAAATGTTTCTGATATCGGGTGAGTGTTTCAGCACTGTCGTTGTATATTTCTGAGGATGAAATATTCAGAGCACGATTGGGGGTGTCGATTGGTATAGGGGGTAAGCACTTTCGAGTCTTCGTACTTGTCTACTGAAGCTAATCCGGACATCGTAGCTGTTGGCGCCTTGATAGGTATGTAACAGATAGCGCACTGATATGTGCCAAACTGACGACACTGCTTTCTAGGTCCCCCTGTGTGCGGTGCCTTACTGACCTCGCAGCTTCTGTGGGTCCGGCCAGTTATCTTTAGCGGGGTGCGTAAATCTTGAACTCTCATCATTCAGTGGCTGATCTTTACGAGTGAAGATCTGTGTGGTCGCAAGCGCAGGAACACTCACGATAGCAAAACTACTCAGTGATCGGCAAACGAGACGAATCGCCGCTGCCAGTTAGTGTAGAACGATTCTAGAGTCGGATTCTGAGATAGATCGGGTGTTTGTTAGGAATGTGTACAGTACCCGTGTGAATGCGGAATGAGATGCGTGTACGTTAGATATCAACGAACGGAGCGCTTTGTCTACATGTGTCCTTTGACCCCATTCGACAAATGGCCCATGGGGAGTCTACATGATATTCAGTAGACACTAGTAGTAGCTCAGTTGAGTCGGAGTTCCTGTCACTTGTGCCTCGCTCGAACTATCTGCCATCAGAAATCTCAAATCACGGTGCGCCAATTACTGTGTACTGATAAACTGTTGTATTGTACTCAGAAGCGCCTGCCAAGTCGCAGACATTCTTAAGTGCATCATGATTCATGAACTACTGAGTGTCTAGCCCCGCCCAGTAAGAGATGCGGATAACCTGAAGCTCTGGCGGCTAACTCATCGACGGGCTACGCATATCATGGAAGGGGAGGGAAGTTATTAGATAGCTTCTCAAACTCGGTAATTCTCGACGACCGTACATGCTGAAAGGAAAGTGTCCTTCTTTTCGATCACTCCATTTTGGGTCTTCATGGTCCTTAACCCTGTGCCGCCGCCTAAGCACAACCATCATCATCATCATGATGATCATCATCATCATCATCATCATCAATTACACGGCACGGACCTTTCCAGATCGCCGGACGCTAGACTACAGTATGGCACTACTATACTGCGTACATCTAGCTACTACCTTCTTCTCTAACAAGCCAGGATCACGGTAAGCCACCCGCAGATAACTCCCATGGTTGCACTTGAAAAATAGGGAGACAGAAAGACTAAGTTCATATCCTCTTGTCTTGCTAAACTTGTAGTGTTGGTTGGTACATTGGGTGAGCATAAAAGATCTGAAGAACCTTATGAGTATACGAGGCCAGCAGCGCCACTGTTGAACGATTAAACACGATCCACTGGAGAATTGCCACATCCGACCACCCCTGCATGATCGCCGTGTCAAGTCCCGGTATCTCCGTTCTAAACCTTGCCATTACGCTCTCGCGCTCTGCCACGACGTCCGGATTCGCAGTGCACGACAGCAGTGCATGCTCCGGCGTTTCGATAGCAGACTCGCAGAACCGGCAAAGGCGGCGTTCCCGTGGTATCGCGTCCAGTCCGCGCCTCGTATAGCGCATCTCCTCGACAGCCAAATGGTGATGCGACAGCAAGACATTTGTTATCGCCCGTCGATGATCAACGACGTCGACATCAAGATAATGTCGCAAGCACAACGGCCGCGGTATAGGTTTTTCCTTCTTTCTAGGCTCCACCCTACCACGCAACAGGTAAAGTTTATCAGAGCCGGTCTCGATTTCTCGCGTGAGCCAGTCCTCCATCTCAGCTCGAACTAACGTCATATAATTACCCACATACTCAGGCGTCAACAGATGCATTTCGAGCTCCCTTGACACCGTGAACGGTAGGTTATGCGACGCTCTCACGACATCGGTCCACCAGTTGGGTTTGCCCCTCGCCGCCCAATGAAACGCGTTGTTCAAGGTAACGTGAGCTAACTGGTTCGAAGTGAGGTTCAAATAATACTGAAGATTGGACAAGACATGCAGGAATCGACGAACGTCAAGAGGCATGACACCTGTCTCGGTGTAAAGTGGGATCAGAGCAGAGTGACCATGGAGCATGAGAACATGTCGGAGAAAAGCCTTCTGTACGTCTCGTCATCATCGAAGCTGAGATGGAGCCTCGAGTGGTGAGTAAACACCATCTAGCCCCACTTTTGACGATCTCCATTCTGCATTGTCTTAGTGGGCTACGGGTATGGCACTTTACTGCTTTATGCACGACCCTTGTTTGCATAGCACAGTTGGGATCATTCCTCAGTTTCTGTTCACAATCAGCCTGTGACAGTGCATTCGTGACCGGCGGGAATTCTTCATCTGTCCAGCGCCACCACAAGATCTATTATTTATATCCCCGAAGCGTCGCAATCTAACGCACCTTTTCCTG
This sequence comes from Hymenopellis raphanipes, assembly GCA_036872995.1. Taxonomy (NCBI): domain Eukaryota; kingdom Fungi; phylum Basidiomycota; class Agaricomycetes; order Agaricales; family Physalacriaceae; genus Hymenopellis; species Hymenopellis raphanipes. Next base: position 526,112 of record JAYMDG010000013.1, read on the forward strand.
TATCCGGCGTCGTTACTACGAGCAGTCCCTTCTGCCCAGCATCAAGCATGAGTTCTTCCAGCGACGCCGCCACCATGGCCCCAGGACCCGCCTGGCCAGGATACGACATGACGGTCATCTTTGCGCCGCTCTACTGGGGTAAGCGAAACCCGCGGCCTCTTCCGAAGTGACGCTTACCCAGGGAAATGTTTAGGGACGGTCATGTCGTTCATGTACATTTCCCTAGATGTCCAACGATCGGACTGAGCGCTCATCGATTTATCTGCAGCTTCTCTGGTATTACTCTACTCCAAGGCTACATTTACTTCCCGAGCAAGGATAGGAAGGCCGTTCAGATTGTGGTAAGCCTTGGGCAACTCTGCATCGCATTCCAGTCGCTGAAACCGTTCCTCAGGCTGCTACCATGCTGTACGTCGGCCTAGCAGGTATTACTGTGATACTCAACGAGGTCTAGGCTTCTTGATACTACGTCCACCTTTCTGTGCGCCGAGGGGATGTACGTCTACCTAATCCCCAACTTTGGTTCTATGATTCCTCTCGGAAGCCTTGCGATGTGCGTTTTCACGGATTCCCTAGTGCTTTTAGGACCAGTACTAACGTGCACGTCAAGCTCGCTCTCCGTTGATTGCTATTTGTCTGTGTTCATCACGTTCCTGTTTGTCCTCTCCACCGTGAATGGTAAAACTCTCACTAACACGGCCGTATGTAGATCGCAGATGTACTTCGCCTGGTTCGTCATTTGGCCTCGCTGAAGTTCCAGAACTGCTAACATTGTCGGCCCATACAGGCAAATCTATACTGGTGTGTATCTGACGATCCTCCTTACGCCACCATCGTTGACTTGGGTTTCTAGTCATGGGTGCCAACCAGAGCGGCGTGCGTAGATACATTCTTCCCGTAGCTGTGGTAGGTCTATATCGTCGAAAGAGAACGGTCTATCTTACTGATTATTGATAGACTGTTTTCGCGCATGTTGCCTTCTGTAAGCGTGGTATCTTCGAACTGCCATACCCCCCGACTCACTCCGTACCAATTCAGTTGGTGGAATCGGTTTGTTTCCCTAGTATGCGCTGCTGCAAACCGTTGACCGAATCTCAGCGTGCTCGACGATTATGATCGTTGACAAGACCATGATTCTCGCAAACCGCAGCTATCGATTTGCGGTAAGGCGCCTTTCTTTTATTTCTTATCTCCGCATCGAATATATGATTACCAGGTGGCCGTCGCTATTGCCAAAGGTGCTGCCGCCCTCGCAGATATCATCGCCACAGTGTCTCTTTGCTATGGTCTGAGTTCGGCCAGGACTGGTTTCAAGAAGTGAGTATTCATTCCTTTCCAAAATCTGGAACATCTGCCAATAAGTAACCGTCTTACAGAACGGACGGCCTCATCAGGACGCTCATGACGTATATTGTTCAACGCGGCATCGCTGTTACGCTGATCCAGGTTATGTTCTTGGTCCTGTTCTACGGTACTTCGCAGCATTTGTACTGGTGAGTCCTGATGTTGCGATCTTGACGAACCTCGACTCACGCAGCGTAGGCTGGCGCTCCACGTCAACATGACCAGGCTGTACGCCAACACATTCTGTACGCTGATCGCGATTTGTTCTGACTCGACTGTGTCGCTGAATTAACTGTAGTCGCTATGTTGAATGGTAGGGATCGTCTCAAGCGCCACAAGGGAGACGACTCTGAAGGAAGCTCGACCTTCATCATCTCTGCCGAACACAGCAGTGGACACACTGCCGAGTCGAAGATTGGATTTAGGAAAGGGACCGACATGACCTTTCGCTCGATTGACGTTCGTGCAATCTCTGTTTCTCTCGCTCCCACAACTAATATCGTGTACTTATGTGTAGACGCAATTGTCGAGCCCCCCCTCAGCCGTCCACTTGCGCACCGAGACGGAGAGCAGGGCAATCTAGGACGACCTCCAAGTTGACGTTCATTGTGGTTTTGCTCAGTGTTTATTTATTCGGTTTGTGCTATCCCCTCTCTATGTTTGCCTTCTGTTTCAAATGTGAATGTTTTATTTGGTGAATATTTGAGTGACAGTCCAGTTTCAACAAATGCACTTATAAGTTATTTGTACTACGAGATGTTACCCGCTGAGAGTAAAAATCGGGCTCTAACTTGAAAGTCTCACTCGGAGTGTCGTGTTATCATCAACAATGAAGGAGATCTGCTTTCTGTTCTCAGCATGAGTACGACCTAAAGCGTGGGGCAACCCATCTGCCTACCCTGTTTGTTATCTTTTGCACCTTCAGCAACTCCCGAGTCCTTCCTTCCTCCCGGCGGAGTACCTGAAGCTGGGCGAACGTCCAAGGTACCGTGATCGTAGTCTATTGTACAACATCGAAGGTAGGACAAGAAACTGGCTTAGTCTATCCTCGACGACGCCGCTCGCTTAACTACAGCCTCAGAGGGCGGTGGGTAACTACTTGGGGCTGCGGCAGACGACCTCTTGACAGACGAAGCCCTCCTCACCTCTGCAGGCTCAGCCCTAGCCTGTGAGAAGAACAACTTTGCATCACGCTTTCCAACATTCTCGATGAAATAGGAGTTTCCTACTCACGATTTAGAATTGGTGTTGGAGCATGGGGAGAAATACATACCCCGTGGAACCGTGAAAGCCGCACCCGTACACAACACCATCGACGCTTCATGCACCTTGAGATTGATAGCACCTTCGATAACATAGAATACCTACAAACGCGGTCAGAGGAGCATTTGAATAGAACAGAGATAACCGCACAAAAGTGTTATCCTTCGTTTTCTTGGTCTGCTTACGCTTCATCGGCGGAATTACGAGTTCACCTGCAGCGATGAACTGCCCGTCACCGAACAGTCGCTGATAGGACCATTCATTATTGAGGGCCAACGTGGGCTTTATCATCCTAGCCGTGTATGCAATCTCTGAATACAACACATTAGTCACGGGCTCGGAAGAGTACAAGCGACCTACGTCGCTCAACTTCGGACGCGTCTGGGAACGACAGGATCTTCGCTAAGCCTGTTGTATCGTCGTCCCATCCTTCCTCTGGGTTGGCGGGATTCTCGGGACGTTCAGCTGGTATCGCGACCCGCTTCCGTTTACGTCCTGATTTCTTGCCACCAAGAGGTGGTTCAGGGATTGCCTTGATACGTTGGATCTCCTTTATTGGAGCAACGAGGATAGGGTCGTGTTCGTCTCCGGTACGACCATACACGACCTTTTCGCCTCGCCACCATTGTAACGGTTCTATAGACACACGCGTGCTTCGTCGTACACCCTGAGGAAGAACTGCAGACGGGGCATAAGCGCATAAATAACAAGCCAAGGAAGACACTCACCGCGGTTCTCTTTTTTCCGCACGCGTACAACCCTCTTTTGTTCGATGGGCGCTTTCAACTCGGGCTTGTTTCTCTTCTTTGGACGTGCAGTAGGGTCCCTTTCTTCCTCTTGCGTCGTTTCTGAGGGAATATTCATGTCATTGAGACCCTCTTGAATCCCGTCTTCGACATCATCTTCCGGCTCTACTGGTTTTCCTTTGCCCTTCTTCTGCGCAGAGGTGGCAGTGACGCCTGGGGAAAGCCGCTGTTCTTCTCCATCACTCTGATCCATTTCCTGGGACGACGTAGGCGGCAGGGAGTCATCTTGGGCAAAGTCATCCTGGCCATTAGAGGATCGTCCACGGGCTCGTCGTCGAAGATTTCACCGCAGCTTGAATCAGAGACAAGCGCATTCGTACACGGTCCGGTTGCCACTCATACTAGCGCTACCTTCCGTATTCCCAAATAGATCTGCGACGAACGCATTCGACTTTAGAAAGGCATGTTACCACGTGAGCAATGGGCTGCACAGCTGCGTGAAACAGGAGTTAGAAGAGGCAAAGCCAATTATAGAAATAATTCACCCGCCGACACTCCTCCCATGCCTTTTCCCAGTCCATCTTGTAAGCGTGGACATATGCGGCATGGAAACACGACATACAGCCCTTCGGAGAATCATGCCGCACTACATAAAACAGAAAAGATCAGTCCTCGACACCCGACGTGGATGCACAACCACTTACAGCACAGTACGCCAACAAAAACAAAAACCTTTACAGCCAATCGCACTGGAACTTCTGAAAAACGAGAATCGCCGCCGAATACGCCACACACTTCTTCACAATCCTGAACACAACCACACCCAAGCGTAAACACATCCCAGAACGCAAACGCGGAAGACCCTCCTCTCCAAACCGATTATCATTCGTGAAGATTGCCCTTCTCGAGACAAACCGGTGGATCACGCAGCGGTACTGAGACAGCGTGTCTTCAGCCTCCGCGTCAGAAGAAGGACCGTGAGCTCCATCGCGGTAGGCTCCCAACCAAGTGGCGCACGCAAGGGTGGAGATGTAGAGAAGGCTTCACGGAAAGGTGCACGGGTTTAGCAAATCGCCATCCTTTTACGAATATGCGAATAATGAGTTGTATGAAATGGGCCCACATAGTCGGGAGCGCGTTCTGTTTATAGTGCTTTGGACAATAATTCACCGACCGTCACTAGTGGCCAAGACAACGTTAGCCTTTGTTCGATGCCAGGCAGACTACGTGATCCCGAGATAACGCGCGTGGTGTCTGTTGACGGTCCTGCCTTCAGTCCTCGCACGATATCACCAAAAAAAGGCAGATAACAGCAAAGAAGAGTTGAGACCTATTCCAACAAAATTTTGGGTATCCTGTTAGTGCTCACTGAAACATAAGAAAAGCAAAATGACACACCAAATACATAATCCAGTCGGCGTCGCCGTGTACGTGTTCAGTCAGTAGTCCGAAGACAACTGCCGCCAAATTTACCGCGCATATGGCAGAGACTTCAAGAAAGAGCAAATGGAAGTCGCGGTAGCGGTACTACCAGGCGGCTCAAACGACAGAGAACAGACAGGCTTCGCATACGGCATCCAAGGGTGAGCTAGTCGAGAGGACGGGCGTAAGTCACGGATGATGGAACTTGAAGCTTGCAGTTGAACATGGAAGTGAGAAGGCAAATTTAGACGATCGACTTCGTCCCGGCGGGCCGTACATCTTCCAACCACGTGACGTACGCGCTTTCAACGCGCTTGCACTGGCAGCCACGTACAGATTGCGTACAGAGAGAACAATTTTTCTCGGACGCTATCGCAGCATGTAAGTGTTTGTTTACTGACTTCCACAGTCCCATTTTATTCAAAGGATGACAAGTACAGTAGAGCGCGGACACGTTATCGTAGGGTAAGGCATTAATCCTATCCGGTCAATACACAAACGTAATACTAGAAGACGTCCTGTTCATTGGCCCTGGCATTGCCTGACGAGTTGGCCTTGAAATCTGTGCGTGCATCCTGAAAACGCACGTCAGCACCTCTATGGTCTCATGTACACGATTCAACTCACCTCAAACTCGTTGGGCCATGGTATATAGTTCACCGGCGGCGGCGCACCTTGGCAACCCTCGATATCCCATTTGAGAGTAGCCGCAATAGTATGCAATGAGTATGAGGGCAAGTTTATGACCTTCCGTCCTCCCAGCCCTACGTGAATGGTATGATAGTGTTTAGAATACATGTCAATCGCTTGTGGCGACAGCGAAAAGGAAATGAGGTCATCAAGACAGCGGAGCCAGTGATCAACGTGGACGACTTTCGCTAGTTTCCACAACTTCGACTGTTGGTTTACATCGGAGAGAAGAAGAGCCTTGCAGATTGTCGACAAATTGGGAGGTCTACCAAGGTCATCTAAGACTCGCTTGTAGATATCTGGACGATGGCGTTCGAGAATGGTTAAACCGTCAATGTAGGAGGCGGCCAAATATCCTGTATCGTTGATTGCCCAAAGGTGAAGTGGGTAAACATCTGGGTGGCTCTTCGCACTCCACGCCCACCCAAATTCGACGGTAGTGGAAAGACCATTGAACCAGGATCGTTCGAGAAGCCCGGAGTAAACACATTCTATAGCGGCAGAGTGACTTCCGTCTACTGCGTTTGACCGAAGCAGATATGAGAGGACATTGCTAACAATCTCAACAGTGTTATCGGGCCCTTGGAAGGCAACATGTAGAACTTTCTGAATGATTTCCGGCGTGAGCCAGGAGAAGTTGTGGCCCTGGGTTCCAGCGCGATGGAGATGACAATTCAGGATATCGAAGACGATGAAGACAATGATGCTCTCATCTGCCAGAGTTATGATCGAGCCAGTTCCAAACGCGTCTGACCTCATGACGTTCTGGAAAGCTTTTACTGTAGCCAGGTCGAAACTACCATGGCGGAGAGGAACATGAGTCCCGTTTGCATACCGCAACCCGCAGACGGTATCCAAAAGGTCACGGAAGAGAGATGGCAGCTTTTCAAGAAGCACCGCGTCGTCAGCGACCCATGTCCTATGCAGGGAGGAAGTCCGTTGAATAGACGGAGTCTGTATCATACAAAGAAGCAAGAGCATATCGTCCGGCAGATTTTGCGTGTGGTCTTCGGGCGAACGTACTGCGGTACAGAAGCCAACATGCTTCACCCATTTCAGAACAGACGGTAGCATATGTTCCGACAATGCAGACCCAAAATCGCGCCCTTCCAAAGTGGGTTCATAAGCATCGACGATCAGCGGAGGCATGGAGCCTGGCAGAGGGAATGTCAAGAGCCGCTGTTTCTTTCCATCGCAGTTGAACAGGTCGCAGTCATGTAATGGTTTGATGGTGCATCTCAAAAGCTCTGACCAAAGCCGCGAAGGCGTATCGTGATCAATTTCGAGCCACCAGGTACCTAAACTCAAGGATGTGGCAAATATTTTCCCCCAGAGGAGAGCATCTAGGTAGGTCTGGTGGCGGACGTGACCAATGAGGTTTTCTTTGATGAGCTTTATGGCCGCCGCAGGATCACGGCAGCATGCTGCATAATAGCTTGACTGCTGGCAACTCGTAGAGAGCGCAGCTTGGGGGTCCTGCGTTTGAAAACGCAAAGCGGCACGTTCGAACCTCTCGAATCGGTCGATAGGTTGATCGAGTTGAAAGTGATCGTTTATTGCTTTCACGACAGACATACCCTCCGGTCCCGACCGACCGATGAATGGAATACTGGGTAGAGGCAGACTGCTAAGTGCCTGAAGGATTATGCTTTGCACTGAAAGGTTCGGTGTGGTATTGAAAAGACAGGCTAGCGATGACACGTCGAGGACGTCGGCTTGACGTTCAACCATTTCGAGCTCGATGTCGGGCAATGAAGCAGGTAGGATAGATGTCTGTGTACGCTGCGGATAAAAGAAGCTCGTATATTTCTGGCGGATGAAGATAAACATGGCAAAGGAATGAATGGAGAGTGGCGTCTTGTATGCACAATCCGGATAGAATGCCGGGAGTACGTTGGTGACAGAGTACACGCCAAAAGCACCAGTAGCGATGATCGCCATGTGAACCGCCATGACAGTGCTTAAAGAGCAGAGATATATGACCAGACCAAGGAAAAAGAGCCCGAGCGCGGCGTGCATGAGGACAGGAAGAAGCTCTATGATGAGTGGGACGTGCCACTTCTGGAGAGCTGTATAGCGGAAGTGTCGAACACGGCAGCGATTGCGAGGAGAGCCTGTCGACGCGATGGAGATATACTGATGGATCCACTGTTTGGCTAAAACAGCGAGTAACGTGGTGGCCAAACTGAGCCCAAGGCTCATGAACCACAGCCCGTTCACCCAAAAGTCGGAGGCTTGGAGCTGGAAAGACGTGACAGCTGGCGGCACAGCGTCGACTGCCTCCGCTCCACGAACAATCGCCCGCTGGACTGTGATCATTTCTGATATGAGCGAGTTTGTAACTTGAACGAGGTCCACTCTCAGGGACTGGCAAGTCGTTGTAACAAACGTCGTTACTACGCCAGAGAAAAGCGCGGCCTTGGATCGGATATCAGGATATGTAGACAAACCATGGTGTCATAGGACTTACGAAAACAAGAAGCATATCAAGACCTTCGCGCCAACCAGCTACCATCTCGATATCAATCTGGGTAGCTTCGTCTCCATACACGCGCCAAACCCTAGCTTTCGAGGACCATTCCTCATATATGGGGTCGGGCGCGTACTTTTGTTCATAATCAAAGGGGTCGTGTACAGCTACGCGTGTCATTGAAGACATCGAGAGTCATACAAAGCAAATTGAACGTACTTGGTCTTGTATAAGATGGCGGCGAGGAACTAAAGCCTGGAAGGGTCGATGTCCTGCTATAGAGAGTCGAGGACGATGTGTGGTTGTTGCCGGTTGGGTTTATCGGGACAGTTGGCTGCATCCTGACAGACGTGAGATGAGTGGTCAAATTGAGGCGAGCTTTGTGCCGATCGACTTCGGCCCGGCGCGGGCCATGTCCTTTGTTTCCCACCACCACCATGGCGCGACGTACACGCTTTCGACGCGATTGTGAGTCAAGTACAAACGGGAATACCCTCGGTGACTGATTTTCAGGTAAGTAGGTTATAAATCACATTCCATGGTTCCGTTTTCAAGATCTCTCAATTTCAGATTCACACTCTCTGAACGACTTGCTTTGCCGGTGCTTAAATGTACAATTCTCGCCCCACAAAATACCATATCTAGCCTTCCAAAAAACTTGTCCGACGTCACATACTTTGGATTGTTCTGCGTCTTGCTTCCTGCCAAAGAAGGTCTGAGGGACCCTAACTCAACAAACAGCGGGACGGGAAATGGAACGATATTACAATGGTTAACCGGCAACGGTCATGATGCGAATACTAGCTCGGTTGTCGCTAATACTTGGGGCCTGTTCGGGTTGAGCTTGAAGTTCGGGAAGACAGAAATGGCTCACGCCGAGCGCGCCGAAATCGAAGGTGAACGGCTATATCCCTCTCTAGATGCCATCCTAACAGTGATAACAGGTTAGCGACGACGGCGCCAGACGTGGATGTAGGCGACACCAGTTCTTATATGCGGTGATGAAACAATTTCGTCCTTCAAGCGGGAATGCGACATCGGGGTAGAGCGGGAAAGCTTCCGTCACTGATATGGTATTAATACTGTCGGTTATGGTGGGAATGTTGTTCCATTCACTGCTTCAAGCTTCATGCACTTTCCATTCTTGTTCTAGCCCGAGAGTATCGTTGATCCTCAACATCTATTCGACGCTCCCCTCGCTCGAATTCAGAAATCGATGTGACTCTGGATCTATGTGTTTCCGGCCTCCTTTGCTCAGCATCAGTCGGATTCGACTCCTCGAGCAACACGGTTCGTGGTGTCAAACCTTCTGCGCCGCCCCTGGACATCGTATTGGTAGCGCCACCGTGCCGGAAGCGGGGTGCGACGGTATCGGTTCGGAGCTCCCACGACACGCTATATAAACTCTAGAGAGAGTTAGGCTGTTCTCGTCATTGTCTGCGCAATGTACGGTCTCGTCCTTGCCTTTCTGCTTCCGGCTTTCTGCATTTTCGTTGCGCCTCTCTTCCGCCAGCAGAGGAACTCATCTGAAAGCCCTCCACTTGTGGAGATACCGGTAAGTACTCTATCAGTTACGTCCGAATGTTATGTAGATGTAACGTGCTGGGTTCATTAGGATCAACAAATCTTCCACAACTCGCGCCAGGCGTATGAGACTGCCATCAAACGATATGGGAGAGTCGTCGGAGTAAAGCGGAAAAATCGGGTCAGCCTTTCTGTCTGTTGCTTTTGAGAGTTGTCCGACGCACGGTTCCGCAGCTCGAGTACATTGTAGACCACACGCTTGTAGCGGAGGTCTTGACGAATGATAGTGTATTCAGCTTCGAACGTGGAACATTGTCCGTAAGTGTTCCAAAAACTTTTAGTCGTTCTCCACTGATAACCACCAGGTGCTGAATCTTCGTCTCTTGCTGGCGTTGCCGCGAAGCTTCATGCAAGAGATCGACAGGGTTGTACAGGACCATATTGCTGCGCGTCTTGGAGACAGTGTCGCACAAGGTAAGCGCATCGTATCGTCGAAGACTTTGACACTGATCCTGTTACAGTTGCTCCGGTTTTCGACAGGCTTGCCGGTAAGCTGACGGCCGCTTTGAAGCAAGGGTCGCAACCTGTGGTCGTCGATATCGATGCAGAAGTACATCGAATGATGGCTGAAGCCATGCTGTTCTTGATCCTTGGAGAGGTACGCATCGGTATTGACTGTGTCCTGTCTAAGTTGATAGACACATATGGCAGAAGTACACTTCGCCGCAAGACATTTCGTCTACTGAGCATATCGCTGCGTCAATCGCCACCCTGACAGGCATTTACGAAAACTTGAGTTGGTGGTCGCGCAAGTTCCCTACCGCAAGTCGGATGATGATCTGGTAGAGCGTTTCTGTGACTCTCAGTTGTTTGTTTCTCAGATTCCAAACAGGCTCAAGGTCATGCTCGTTGTCATCCCTTATCATTTCATGATAGGTATCGGAGGGAGAGCTTTCAAAGAACTTGGGACGGTTACCGACCCCAGTCTTTCGCCGACTGAGAATCAGAGAAGCAACACAGCAGGTCTATCCACTTCTTACATTCAACTCTGCTCTGACTTGGGCGCCCGTAAAGAACCCAGTGCTTATAAATTTCAGCCGTAAATTTCTCAACAAGGATACCCGCCGGATCAGCATCCTCGATAGAATTTGGATCCTGTCTGTACTGCTTGGGTGAGGAAGAAAGGCTTCGGAAACTCAAGGACCCTCCTCACCACCACATATTTAGGTTAATTTTTGCATCTGTTCACCAAACGTGTGTTCTCGCTTATTCCGCAAGTTAGAAGATCAGCTTAAATCCGTCCTTTGCTTAGAGCAGTTGTAATCATTTGGGTCCTATTTGAGCTGGCGAAGCGGCCTGAATGTAGTGAAGACATTCGTGCAGAGGTGGTCTTAGAGACGAGCGATGACGGTAGTACCCAAGGCCTGACCTACGCGTCCTTGTTGAAGACCACTCAGCCAGCGCTGGCTGAGTGGTCTTCAACATAAAGTAAACTCCGATGACCATCACGATGTCACTAGATCGGTCCCCCCCGATGGCAGAAGAATTGGCGGCATAAGACCCACAGAAGGCAGCAGAAGACCAATAAGACCGGGAAGAGGGGGATAGCAGTTGAAATAGACCACCACAGCGCTAGGTTACCGGCCGGGAAAGGTCATAGGGAAGACTCTCCGACATCACAGGAAAAAGTGATGGTCGGAGTTTACTTTATGTTGAAGACCACTCAGCCAGCGCTGGCTGAGTGGTCTTCAACAGTCCTTGCGCAATGCGGAGCGTCTCGATTCCTTCATTCGAGAAGTGATGCGAACCAAAGGCGACACATTAAGCACCGTGAGGGAGACCGTCGTGGATGCGCCTTTAGGTGGATACGTAATTCCGAAAGGCTAGTTCAACCATTATTCAGTATTTCTATTCTCATGAGAAGGCAACAGGCTCTCTCGTCATACCATTGGCAACACTGGCGAACGAAAGCGAGGACTACCACGGCGAGAATGCCAAAGATTTTATAGGCGATCGCTGGGTAGGTACAGGAAAACCTGCTGTTATGCTAAGCCCAAGTTACTTCCCTTTTGGACTAGGACGATGGGCGTGTCCTGGTCGCGGGCTCGCAGTTGCTGGTAGGTACCAACCTTCACCTGAATGTCGCGGTCACTTATAAGCAAATCAGAAATCAAGCTACTGGTGTTGTCAATCATCATGCGTGCAAATATATCATTGGAAGGCAATGCGTACACTGTGCTCGACCCATTGAATGTCACGTCGGTAGCACCGCAGGGGAAGTTGCTTCTACATCCACTGAAATGATCAAACCGGTCCTTGTACCTACATCAATGAATATCCAACATCATTCCACGAGAATGGTCTACTTTGAACTCGGGTTTGAAACACGAGCGACAGATACTTGCGCGATGAAATCATGAAGCGTGGCTCAAGAATCAAGATATCTTGAAGTCCCAGATTTCGGGCAGCCTGAAATTCGGATGCTCTGTCTGTCGCTAGCATCCAGGCGGATTAACAAGCATCAAGAAACATGCTGGACATGAAGTTGGTCAAGAACTTGAAGAAGCAAGCTTGAAATTTTGAAACCGGAAGTTGTGCCGAGCTCCGGTACTTTTTCCCACGATTAGTTTCACTCAGTTACCACAAGCTCTCACTTGTCATTGTTGTGCCATTGTCTTCAGAATATTCGTGTGGACCAGATGTGGATTGAATCGGCGTCTCTTGGTAGTCATAACGAACAATGGTATCTACGTAGATTCCCTCTCTAGGTCTTTGTCTTGGACGATCGACCCTTCGGTGGCCCAGTCCAAGGCCAACTTTCAAGGAAGCTCGCATTGTTTGTCGACTGGCATTGTTCTGACGTCTTTAACCTCGGTCTCTTCGTATAAATGCGCTGTCTATCCAGCATCCTTTTTCACCTCCCCGACGCGTCTGATCTTTCTCAATATGCCACCTGCTGAGCCCTCCTCGGCTTCCACTCATCAGCGCAAGAGAGGTCCAACAGCCGGTATCTCTCGTCCTCCCACCTCTTTCATTCTGTTCCGCCAGGACTATGCTCGTCAACGTCGTGTTAATGCCCCGCAGACGACGCCTACAACCAATGCGGCGAGAGAAGCTGGAGATGCATGGCGCGCTTTGTCCGATGGCCAGCGACAGTACTATGTGAATTTAGCGGCGCTGGAGAAGGAGAAGCATATGGTGATGAACCCAGATATCCAGCCCAAACAGCAGATGAAGCAGGCTCAGGACGCGTCCGAAATGACGAAGGCTGTTGAGACACAAGTAGTCGAGGCAGAGCACTATCAATTCCTTGGAATCCAGCAAGGCACTGTTTTACGCCAACCAACGCCAGGTCATGGCGCCTCCTACTTCTACAGCGGAGGACTGCCACCGTCCGTCAATCTTAATCAGTATGCCAGTGAAGTTGGGGGGATCATGAATTATTGGCAGCAGCCTGATGTGCGTTCTTCTTAATGCTTTATTATGACCACCAGCTGACTGGACTTGTAGCCTTACGCCATGGACGCGGACGCGTGCGACGATGAAAAAGAGTGCTTTGCTGTACATAATCATCCTTCCAACGATCTCGGTCACGAAATGTGGAATATCCAGCCTCAACAGCGAGGTGCTCAAGGCTTTGAGTATGGCAGCTGGCGATGAGGACTGCCCTCATTGTATACCGATTATATCCCTTTTGACCCAGAGATTTATGTATATTTGTTTGTAACTATCTACACCCTTGTTCTTTGCGCACTTTGTAAATATCGATGGTTTAGAACAAAATCGACACCCCGGGCTCATAGTCAGAGCGTTCTGACTTGAATGGCTTGAACGTTGGTGCAAAGCTTCTTCACGCCGAGATCCGAACCTTTTTCTCACGATCGTTTCGTTCAAACGTTGAACTTTGAAACCTCAAACGCTAGTGACTTGACGAAAAACTGCATCTCTCTACCTCCTCTTCTTAGCTATGCTCATTAATGACTACGCTTTCAGGAGCCTGCTCCAGACGATCGACGCTTTGACGATCTAGTCCTAGGCCAACATTCAACGAGAACGCTTTGACCACGCACTCACTTTGTTCTGGTCTCTTTGCTCTTGATCTACCTGTATAAATATGTCGCGCACTTTCGCTCTCCAAGCACCTCTCTCCGCTCTCCAAACATCTCCTCGATATCATGCCTTCCTCAGCCTCGTCCTCCTCCTCTCGTCGTCGTCGCACCAGAACTCGTTCCACAATCGCCACCATCCCCCGCCCGCCCAACTCCTTCATCCTCTTCCGCCAGGAATACGGGCGCCTCCACACCGGCCCAAATAACCTCCAGAGCAACGTGTCCAAAGACGCTGGAGAGGCCTGGCGCGCCTTGTCCGACGAGGAGAAACAGTACTACAAGGATTTAGCGGCTGCGGAGAAGCAGAAGCATATGGAGAAGTACCCGGAATACAGATTTAGGCCACAGAGAAAGGAGGTTAAGGACGACAGCGCGAGGACCATGTGGGCTCCAATCGTGACGGTCGATTCACAACGGGCTTGGGCCGGCAACATTTACCCTCCGGCTCCTCATGAAACGGCGCCACTCCCCCAGCCCGGCCCTTCCTCGCCTCAAATGGATCCTGGTCACGGCGCTTCGTATTTCCACACCGCGTACTGGCCGTCCTCAGTGCATCCCGTCCAGGATAACCAAGAATTCGGCTCGCATTTGCAGCAGTATTGTCCTGTTAGTCCATCCTTTCATGATTCAATATTGATTTATACTAACCTGACTCATAGCCTTCAAACAACGTGTACACCAATTTCGATAACGTCCAGTTCTTTGGCGTACCTCTGCCGCCGCTCGACTTTTCGAATGTTGATATGGGATTTTGGGATATTAATGCGTAAAGTAGACGATGAAAATATCTCCTATAAGACCTCGCGATAGACAAGCAATTCAATTGTATATTACTTCCTTCAGACTTCGCGAACGATCTATAACGATGTCATGTAAACTTCCCGTTCAACTTATAGCAAGGCCAACAGTCTACACTCGCAAGGAGCTTGAATATCGTACGTGTATCGTTACAAAATCAGAGAAATAATCATAAGCAGATCTAGAGTCTAACTACGAACCACCGCCACAATCACCTCTCAACCCCTCCGCCAAAATCCTCAACGTCTCCCACAAATCCGCCTTCAGCGCCTCCAACCTGCCCACCTCCAACCCCTGCCTCGGCGGCAGCCAAGGGATAATCCGCCCATGACACCTCTGCGGATCCATCTTCTCCACGCGTAGGCCGGCCTCCTGCTTTGTCCACGCCTCGACAATCGCGCAGCAGTAGCACATCTTCCGGCTCGAGCCAATGTGTGGCGTGTGCACCACTCGTGATATGAGCTGCAGGTAAGTATGAGTATGCAGTTCGCGAAGGGAGAATTAAAGGAGGTGAGGGACTAACATCGGCTGACCGACTATCAAACTGCTCTGAAAACTCTCCCGGTGATTGGCAGTACGCCCGTTTCATACACATAATGGCCGCCTCGGGATGTATCGCGGCGGAGACGCGCCGATCTTTGAGTACAGCGACCCAAGGTTCCGATTCGTCGACATCCTCGATGTAAATCGAAATGATCTTTGACAAGGAGGTGTAAGACGGCCGGGATAGCGGGTCCACGGTGTTGAGATACACGACGTCGACGGTCATATCGTTTATGTTTATCTGTAACGGAAGTGAAGTGTGATGATGATGGCGGTGGAGATGGAGTAGCTTCGCATGGAGAGCGACATCGACGATATCCGTGAGGTAGTTGACGACTAGACGCTGCATGCAAGTAGGGAGTGGATAATATTCGTGCGCTGGATCATCATGAGGCGCTGCTTGAAGCGTTAGTCGAATAACTCCATAATGAAAGCGATGAAACGAACCAATAGAATGCGCGCTCCTATGGCAAGTCATTAACTTCACAGCTAACGACGACTTGTTGAACACAGGCTTCATCTTCTCGTACTCGAAAAACCTCTTGAAATTATGTAACGCATCCACAAGAAAGAACAATTCACTCGGCTTCGAGTTCGGGTTCCCAAACGCAAGATAAGCATATCCCAAGAGGATTCCAAGGCCGTTGATCCACCGCGGGATATTGGCGTTCGTGATTGACACCGTGTTGGCCTTCTTGTCCCACACCCCAACAACAATCTGGGTGATGAACTTTCCCAAAGTCGCCTTGACCGGCCAAAGTAGACCTTCCTTGGGGAGTAGAGTGTAATCCTTCGACCTGTCGCA
Organism: Hymenopellis raphanipes; assembly: GCA_036872995.1. Classification (NCBI taxonomy): domain Eukaryota; kingdom Fungi; phylum Basidiomycota; class Agaricomycetes; order Agaricales; family Physalacriaceae; genus Hymenopellis; species Hymenopellis raphanipes. The sequence continues at coordinate 541,826 of JAYMDG010000013.1, forward strand.
GCCCATCCACGCGCAGAATATCTCCCGAAAGCCACTCGTGTGATCTGGGAAAATGCGATCCGAGGCGGTAATCTTCTGGCGCACTTCAGTCGCGCGGTCTTTGAGAATGCCGGGGCGCACGTCGCGTTGTGAAAACCTTTCAGGTGCAAGGTGTTTTCGAATGTATTCCGAGATGGCGTCGTAATCAGACCTGGGAGCTGTTAAGCTTGGGAGATGGGAGTAGACAGGAACGTACAGGGAGTCTTTGAGGAATGATTTAGGTATGGAGTCTGGTGTTCCAACGAGAGTCACTTCTACATGGGCGCGTCAGTCTCGCGAATATACTACGCAGATGATTTGACGAACCAGAGTCGGACCATTTAGCTGCTATTGTCCAAAATCATTCAATGAAAGAAATTATCTCGAGACAGAATATAGCGCACCGCTACTATCATAATGGTCCTCCTCGACAGCAATCACCAGCTCTAAATGATTAGCGCCTGCTAGGCCACCCGTAACAGCAACCGCTTTGTCCGCCGTACACACAGACTTCGCTAGCGAGCGCACAAATCCAGCTTTCTCTGCCTTAAACGGCGGGGGCGGCATGTAAGACGTCACGTCGATGCCTCCGTGGCGGTAGTGCTCCAAGACCGCCAACAAGGAAGTGAGGTTCGCAATATCAAGGCGCAGGGCGTCGAATATGGGCATGGTGAAAGGATGGTGGTAGTTCACTCGAGATGACGGCTAAAGAAAACGACTAGTATCGCCGGCCATTGTCCATTGTTCTTTGTGCTTGGCCCTGATTATAGCCCAGAACGCGTTACTGATCCCTTTGCGGAGAGAACAATTAGAGTTGCCGATCTGATGAATTTCGAATAAAGGGCCTTACTTATCCAGGAGGAATGTGTGTGAATGTGTGCCTCTTGGAACGAATCCGACGGCAAAGAGGATAACAGGCAATAACTATAGCGGGTTCAGAGCTTGAAAGTACGCGGTGGAAAAACAGAACGTACATGGTACACTGAACAATGTCCGCACGATTGACGCGTTGTTCCTATCCTCAACACGCTACTGCGGTGGATGCAAAGGGGCAAGGATTCGAAAATGACAGGATCTAAAAGGGCCAGTATACGGATGGTGCTCAGTCGCGTCGCTGCAAAAGACATGCCGCGTGAAATGTGCAGCGGAAAACGATGCACTGCTCTGTCATTAGCGCATGTATAAAGATGAAGAGGAAGCACTCACGCCGCTCATATGAATTTGATTAGGCGCGATCCAAAATTCTTGTTCATTCGTCAACACTGAATGAGGGGTATATATGAGTACGGAATAGTAAACGCCATGAGAATACAGCGTGCCAGTCGAGACACACAGCAAGAGTTCCTCCTCGTCCTAATTTGCCGCAGGGGCTGCTCTAAGAAAGGACATCGATGCTCACAAATGCCTTAGATAACATCGTGAAATGGGCGGTTACTAGAGCCAGTCTGAGTAAGGCCTACCTATAACCGACAGCAAAACACGCACCAGCCATCATCAGTCATCTAGAACGCTTTGCGCCTCGAGTAAGGAACCAAGTCGACCATGGCATAGCCAGTTGACGCGTCAATGTTAGGCAAGAAGAAAATGGAAAAGCAGGACAGTAAATACGCCGCCCAACTGAGCTACCCACAGCGCGAGAAGAAGGAGCAAAATATACACAACCACCCTAAAGTTACTGGTCGGGTCGGCGGCCCGATAATTCCGTGAGCGCACAGAAGTTGCAGCCACTGTTGCAGAGATAAGTGTCTGAAGTAGTCCACGAATAAATAGTGCTTTTTGTTCGCCAACCCATGTACATTTTCTAAGCCTCAAGCCTCAACCACAATCTGCCAGTCCCTCGTAACCAACACCCTCGGATCCTTGATGGTCAGCACACCAGGCTCCTTGCCCTTTCCTGCCTCGAACGCCCACACCAGCTCCCCAGTCTCACCCTCAACTCTCACAGACTTGGGCTTCACACCCAAGCCCAACACAACCACCTTCTCCACCCTCACCCCTCTCTCCTCCAACTCCCTCTCATACGCACCTCTACGCGGGTTACCCAGCGCAGTACTGCTCAGCTTCAGACCTTTCTTCCCATGCTTCTCAGCAGTGAACTTGCGCCAGACGTAATCGCCTTGTTCGAAGCTGTACCCTTCCCCATCATCGAGGTAAAGCTCACCCGAGGCAGAATAACCGCTCTTGTCGAGTGCAACGCGCAACGTGAATGGATCGTAAACCATGAGAGGCGCCGACCGCCTCGGGCGCTCACGCAGTGGAAGGATGGCGCCACCGCGGATGTAGACCGGGATTGTCGACAATTCAACCGGGATAGTAAACGTCTTTCCCTTCGACGACCCGTAATACGGCTGGTTCGTAAAGTAGTCGTAGTAGACTTGGTCCTCAGCGACGTAGACCGTCGTCTCCGTAGCATCCTTCTGCGTGACGGGCTTCACAAGGAGCGTTGATCCCACGTAGAATTGATCGTCCATCGCGAATCCAGCAGTATCTTTTGGGAACATAACATATTGAGGTCTAATGAAACAAGTCAGCCTCTGAAGAGAGTGAATAGGTACCTGCATACCTGAGGATAGGCATCCCAGTCCTTGAAGCCTCCCAGAAAGTCGTATACCACAACGGCATCATCGTATATCTCAGGCGCAGAATGTCTTTAACCATTCCCTTGTGCGGTTCGTCCAACAGATACGGTTCGCGCCTCTTCGTGTCAATGTGTGCGTGTGCCCTGAAGAAGGGGTTGAAGGCGCCAAGCTGATACCACCGCACGAGCATATCAGGCTCCGGGTTACCGAAGAAACCACCGACGTCGGCTAGAGTGCAAAACATGAGTATGGGAATAAGCCATATTTCGGTCACTTACATCCAGAAAATGTCATCCCAGAGATACCGTTTGACAGAACCATCTGCAACCCGACTGTCATATGTTCCCAGGTACCCAAGTTGTCCCCAGTCCACATCGCACCGAAACGCTGAGAACCAGCATAGAACGACCGAGTAAGTACAAAAGGCCGCTTGTTCGGAGTCGTTCGCTCTTTTACAGCTTGAGACGAAAGCTTGTGCTACCGCAAGATGAATAGATGAAAAGCGCCGATAGAAAGAGGAACTTACGAAAAGCATCCCATTAATATTATGTATGTCGCGGTGTTCCCATCCACCGTAATGGATGTTATCCCTCGGCATCGAAATTTCGGGACCGTTAAAGACAGCGGGCTACAAACAGTCAGAGAAAGTCTAGAAAGGACACTTGTTTCCATACCTCGTTCATATCGTTCCAGATATGAATTGCATCGGTACTCTGAGTCCACGACCAACCCGCGCCCTTGTTGTCAAACTTGAACAGTCCCTTCCACCAATCCCACGACGCTGGATTGAAAAAGTCGATCCAAGAGCTGCTTCCAGACCAGCACCACCCTTCATATTCTCCCTCTCCGCTCGGCGGTTTGGCAAGAAGCTCCCGTTCGGATGCCTCTTGATAAACTGGATAATTCGACGAGCGCTTCAAATGCGGGTCGACAATGACAACCATATGGCGCCCCAGCGCCGCGACATCGTTCGTCATCTCCACAGGATCTGGGAACATTTTCTCGTCCCACATGAAATATTTATGTTCATCGGCGTACTCGATATCGAGCCAAAAGACGTCGACCGGCATGTCTTCCTCGTCAAACCGCTTCTGCACGGAGCGTACGTCGTCCGAACTGACATAATTCCATCGGCACTGGTGATATCCTAGACTCCATTGTGGCGGAAGCGCCGCTGTACCGGTCAGCCGTGCGTATTGGGCGAAGATATCTGCAGGGGTGGGCCCAGGGAGAAGGAATATGTCGATGATACCGGACTCGGATATCCAGTGAGTATTAGTAGACTTGTCAGAGGGATGGAAGAGGTCGATCCAGGTTTCCGACCCGACAGCGTTGAACACTCCAACAGTGGAACCAGCAGAGTGGGCCTGCATGAAAGGGATGGAGCCGTAAAGCGACATAGTCGAGGACGCAAGGTATTCGAAGACATCCGCGTTATAGAGACGGTATGGGTCGGTAAATGTGGGTTCCTCCCCGGCGGTGGAAGGGAGGGCGAGACGGGTGGCATGCTGGGGAACACCATACACAGTGCCGTGATTGGGGAACGTTATGTCGATAGAGAAGGATTCAGGACCTGCGAAGCGTAAGGAAATGTACGAGATGAATGAACATGATTTACCTTTTGGCTTGGAGTCTGTCCAAGTGTTAAATTTCTCCTCCCAGAACGCATCTTCCTCTGCGCCTTCAAACCAGGCTCGAGGATTTTCGACCTCGACAACAGTCTGAGCCTGGTCCCCTTCAGCTTTCACTTCCTCCCCGTCAGTCTTAACTTCCTCCTCCTCCTCCTTCACTGTCTGGGTGCGGAAGTGCTCCATGTGAAGGAGACCCTCACCGTTGAGAACAATCTGCTGCTTTCCATTACGCAGCAGGGTCACCGTGAGCGGCGCATAGCCAACGACGACGCTCACGTCGCCATATGTCGCTTTGAGATCCTTCTTACCTGCGACCCAGTGCACATCCTTGTTAATTGCAGGCTCGGATACCAGTGCCCACGACGCCGCCTCGTCGTAGCGCTTGCGCAGACCGTCCTTTTCGTCCATCCTGACGCGTACAACGCCATCTTCGTGCACTCGCACATCGAGCTCAAAATTAATGTCTGGGTAAAGGGAGGATTTCACCACAGCCGTAGCAGAGGCGTCTGAGGGTGAGATAGATATAGAGGAGCTGTCTACAGAGTAGGGGGACCGCCATGAAGACCCAGCCGCTTTCGCGCGCGCCGAGAGGGCGCGTCCACGTCGGCAGAATCCAGACTTGTCGCAGGTCTTGAAATCATTGGCCTTGACAGCATGAGCCTCTTCTGTCAGTAGTGCAAGGAGTAGAGTCCCTAGAAGCCCGATGGCGCGCATGTCGTGCCCGCCGTCGTGCTCGTCGTGGTGGTGGTCGGGAGCAAGTCGTGAAGGACACGTTAAATGTTTGGTCCGAATTTGGCGTAAGCCCCTATGTGTGACGACATCCTCAGGGCCGGGCCGTCTCGGGCCACTCGGATATACCCGCAGGAAATGAACAAGGGAGGAAGGGGAGGGTGGACGATGGAACTGGCGCTGGCACTGTATATGTATTCGCACAGTTTAATTGACACTGAGCAGGAATGTCACGATGCACGGCCCACGACTCTCACTTAGTCCAGTGTCCCTACTTATTAAATAACGAATGTTGAACGAATGGTGACCCAAGAAATTGTCACCGGGTGCTCGGATAGTGAAAAACCCTTGGATGGTTCTGTTGTTGTGGCTGTCGTTGCCAGATCTGTGCTTCTTCACTGTAGTACTTAAGTAGCATCACTACACTCAGCGACGACAAGTTACAACGGGATAAGTAACCGGATACTTTACTGATTAAGAGCCTTTGAAGCATTCGAAAGCTGAGCGAGTGAAGAGACGTGGCTCAAGAAACGTGATGATGGCGGTGATAGCCGCGACGGATGAAAAGCCGAGTTTAGTTGAATTCGCTTCTCACGTTTTAACCACACCCACACAGCCGATTGTGGCTTACCTATAGCACCTCATCCTCCTCCTCCGTCACGCCTTACATTCATATGAGCCTACGATGTCTTTGCCTTTGTGCGGCGAGTATTTCGTGTTTGAAATTGACCCTGTTGCCAGCGTAGCAGCCTATGAGGATCCAATAGCCACAAAAGCATGCGAGGAAATGAGAAACAAACAGTATCTTGCATGCGTACTCCAAGTCAGTCATTCCTTGCTTATTTGATCCCTGTTAACACTAGTCAAGTGGGAGGGAGGCATACCGGTCGTGAGTTACCCATGCCCGCTGGACATCATGTTGGTCTCAACTCGTGGAATGGTCCCCAGACCAGAGGACGGCATGCTACCTGAAATGTCCTGTCCTATACTGCCCAACTCATCTCTTCATCCTCTCGAACGTGAACCAGTACATTGCACTCCCCCGCTGCCATGGCCGGATTGTTTTCATCCTACCCTCGCGCGAATGACTGTACGCATTCAGTATGAGACGCAGGATACGCGCGACCAGGGTAAATATCAGCTCGTTCCTCAGAATGAGGCGGTACACCTTATCGAACTCAACGAACATGATGCTGAGTGGCGTCAAGAAATTGACGCCGCCTACCAGGAGCTCCACGAAGCGGAAGATGACACACGGTCATCACGTTCTTGTTACACTGTGAACGGGACTTCCGGTGCACCCTCCATTGATTCGGCATCTTTTCTGCAGGTACCAGTGTCGTACGATGAGTGGTTAGACGAGACACCCATCGTCAAGTTTTCCTTTCATCTCGAAAAATTCTCTGCTCAAGACATCGGCAACCCATTGGAGTATGAGGAAGAGCTCGAAGCGTTTATGAAGTATGATCTCCTCAGTTAATTTTTTCAATTTTTTCGTTGACGCATGTTCCTTAGGGTACAAACCGAAGCGAAACGGCGAGTGCGCCAGAAGGTGAAGGAAACTAGGAAGCTGGATGACGAGCTCTTCCCTGCGCCATGCTTCATGTCGGATCCCAAGCTCGTTGATCAGCTTGAGCCCATAGATGGGAGTGCCCCACCGTTGGCACCTATGAGCTTTCACGGTAATAGTCAGGAAGGGAGTGATTGGACATCTGAATACGAGGAACCTGCACGATCAATGCTTTTGGATGATTCGACTTCGGCGCCCAAGCTCTCGGCGTCACCTACTCAGGCAGATCCAAACACCGACGCACGTCCCTCTGTCGATCCCCGAGAGCGTTTGAAGGCAGCTTTAGACCTGGAACCACACAAGGTCTCTAACGCCCCTTCTACCAAAATGCCTAACCGCGAAGAGTATATTACGTGGGAAAAGGAGATCACCATCAAGATGGAACAAATGTATACGGATATTATGGCTCGTGGGAAGAAGCAGAGTGACGGGGGCGCAGACGCCGCAATCGTGAAGCGCACGCCCCTCCAGATGCTTTGTCTTCCGGATGCCCGTCCTCAGCAATTGGAAGCACTGGCCGGGGTGTTTCAACGTGAGAGGGAGTCTATGTGGCACGAACCGGATATCAAGGATGGATTAATTGGTAGGTTTATCTTGCGCGTCATATTCACACCTGACTTCAGAGTCGTACAGATGTCGCAAAAGGTAGAAAGTCTAGTCGGGTAAGTCGACTCACTGGACCTCTTAAGCAGCTCGGTACGTGCTTTGGCCATGGATGTCACTCTTCGGTTGCCGCCAGTACTACCGACGCCGACGTTCTCAATCCGCCACGATGCGAAACTAGCGATTCGCTCCTGGAGAGGCTTCGACATAAGGTGTTCGGCAGACACTAGCACGATCTTGCCGACGGCATATTCAGAACTCTCTCTCTCTTGCGCATACTGTCGTCGCCTCCAAACACCTCCAACATTCCAGCATGACTTGACAACAACTAGTCGAATGACAGACTGCCTAGTACTAGTGTACCTCCTTACGTTCTGTGTTCCTAATGAGCATCGTTTTTGTGTTCCGTCCTTACAGTGTGTACTCACAACAGACGAATCTCAATCAATACGCTGGTCTCCATTTTCTACAGATAAATACGGGAACGTGTCGTAATGTTAAAAATACAATAGAGCTCAGATTAGCCGTAAACTATAGCCGCATCCGTTCTAATCCCTCTTAAAACGGTACGGATGCACCAGGGTTCCCTCAGGCAAGTTGCGTTGGTCGCGGAAAGGCGACATAGCCGTCCCAATGACCAGGATGGCTCTCGTATCTGCCGGTACTGGTAGGGGATACTGGCTTCCTTGAGGGTAAACAACAATTAACGCCTCCGCTTCTTCCCATCGACACGGTCTGAGGTTGCACTCCGTGTTGGACTTCCTCGTGAAAGCAGATACCCCAGTGTAAGGTTGACGAGTCTGATGGTGAGGAATCTGCTGAGGAGAGGGTGGGGGATACTGCTGTGGGTAGTACAGCGTCGACGAGGGTCCTTGTCGAGGTATCGACGACGAATATGGCGACTGCATGTGTCGAGGTGACATCGGTGGAGTCGACAGGTGCTAAAGAAATAGGTGAGCATCATGTCAGAATCTCTTGAAGAAGAGAGAACTTACCGAAGGATTGTTGTCCCTCTGGCTGAGATACAACAAATCCAAAGAACGCAGTGGAGGAAGAGTGACATTAGATGGGGCATTCATGATCGTAAGATATGCAAAGCCGGTTTGCGTGTATGAATAAGAATAGTAGGTGACTGTTACAAGTGTATGCGTAGACTTCGTGGGGTTCGCCGCCTTATATAGTCCCGCTGCGCGTGCTGGCAACAAAGGGCTTTTCAAATCTCAATCGACGCGAGCAAATCAGGGTCGTTGGGTTGGCCATAAAGAGAGGTGCGGAGATACCAGCAATACACCATTGTTAATCATACAAGGGACAATGGGGAGCCAGGCGAGTACTCGCAGTGAAAACAATGGCAATGGTGGCGTAAGGCAAGACACGTCGGGAAGGTGAAATGTTCGTGATTCGTTTCTTTTAGCTGCGTTCTTGTACCTCTACATCAAAGCCTGAATACCTTAGTACATTGGAGAAAACGACCCACTCTGAACCCTCCTCATATCTCTCTCGTACTACAAGTCTTGCCGCCAACATGCAATTTCCTAAACACTAGCCGTTTAAAATATAGCTTAAATAGTAACAGCTGTCAGGATGGGACGCAAAAACGATGCTCATTAGGAGAATGTACGTAGGTATAGTAGGAAGTGCGTCATACGAGTAGTAGCAGTCAAGTCATGCAGGAAGGGGAGGTGCTCAGAGTCGACGATAGTGTACGCAAGAGAGTGTCGAATACGCAGTGGGAAAGATAGTGCTAGAGCCTACCGAACACCTTATGTCGAAGCTTCTCAAGTAGCGAGCCACTAGGTTCGCGTCGTGGCGGACTGGGAGAATCGAGAACGTCGACTTCGGGGGTACTGGCGGTAACCGAAGAGTGACATCCAAAGAACGTACCGAGCTTCTTAAGAGGTCCAGTCAGTCGACTTACCCAACTACCTTTGACATTTTTGGGGACACCTTTAATGCGACATTAAGATTAGGTGGGAATATGGCGCATAGAATAAACATACCAGTTAACTCATCCACTGTATCTGATTCGGGCTTCGGCAACGCCAACATAGACTCCCTCTCGCGTTGAAATACCGCGGCCAAAGCTTCCATTTGCTGAGGACGGGCATCCGGAAGACAAAGCATCTGGAGGTGAGTGCGCTTCACGATTGCACCGTCTGCGCCCTCGTCACTCTGCTTCTTCCCACGAGCCATAACATCCGTAAACATTTGTTGCATCTGGATCTTAACCTCCCTTTCCCACATAATAAATTCCTCGCGGTCAGGCATTTCGGTAAGAGGGGCATTGGAGACCTTGTGCGGTTCCAGGTCTAAAGCTACCTTCAGACGATCCCGGGGATCGAGAGAGGGAGGCGCGTCGGTGTTTGGGACTGCCTGCGTAGGTGACGCCGAGGACTTGGGCGAAGTCGAATCATCCAAAAGCATTGATCGTGCAGGTCCCTCGTATTCAGACGACCAATCGCTCGCCTCCGCCTGACCATCGCCTTGAACACTCATACGTGGCGACGGTGGGGCACTCCTTTTTGTGGCCTCAGGCTGCTCGATGGGCTTGGGATCTGACGCGAGGCGTCGCGTAGGAAAGAGCTCGTCATCAAGCTTCCTGGTTTCCTGCACCTTCTGGCGTACTCGTCGTTTCGCTTCGGTCTCTATCCTAACGAAAAATGCGTCAATGAAGAATGCACCATTAAAGATGAAAAAATCGTACTTCATATACGCCTCGCGCTCTTGCTGAAAATCCCATGGGTTGCTGATGTCCTCGGCAAAGAACTTTTCGAGATCGAAGGAAAACTTAACGATGGGCGTCTCGTTTAACCAGTCATCGTATGATGCTGGTATTTGCAGAGAAGATGCAGAAGAAATGGCGGAGGCACTGGAAGTCCCATTCGTATGGCATGAAGAATGTGAAGAGTCTGTGTCATGTTCCGCTTCGTAGAGCTCCCGATATGCGGCGGCAATCTCTTGACGCCATTCAGCATCATGTTCGTTAAGCTCGATCAGGTGTGCCGCCTCAGTCCGAGGAAGGAGCTGGTATTTGCCACACTCGCGGGTATCCTGCGTCTCATATTGAACACGTACGGTCGTCCGCGCAAGCGTGGGATGAAAACAATCTGGCCATGGTAGCGGCGGAGTGCAATGCACTGGTTCACGTTCGAGAGGATGAGGAGATGAATTTGGTAGTATGGGGCAGGACATCTCAGCTAGCCTGCCGTCCTCAGGACCCGGGACCATTCCACGAGTTGAGACCAACATGATGTCCAGTGCATACGGGTAATCCACGACCGGTATGCCGCCCTGCCACTTAACTGGTGTTAAGATGGATCAACCAAGTAGAAGAGTGACTGACTTCGACTACGCATGCGAGAAACTGTGTGTTTTTCATTTCCTCGCATGCTTTTGTGGCTATTGGATCCTCGTAGACTGCGATGCTGGCAACGGGGTCAAGTTCAAAAACGAAATATTCTCCGCGTAGAGGCAGGGGCATTGCAGGTGTAGATGAGAGTAAGACGCCAAGGATGGGGAGGTGTGGGTGAGTCACACGGAGGCGACTATATGGGTGTGGTCGAAACGTGAGAAGCGAGATCAACAGTTGTTCGGATATTCCAAACTCAGGCTCTTCATGTAGTTTCGGCCATCACCGCCATCACACTACTACGTCAACCGCGTTTTTGATAACGCAGCTTGAACTACCACTGGATCTCTGCTCGGCTCGGCTTTCAGAGACTTCAAAGGTCATCGATCAAGGACGAATTTAAATAATCTGCCCTCGTATCCCCGTTCTCATGCATCCTGCATGGCTGAAGTTGTTCGCGGCGTTGTGGATTGAACTTCCCAGCGTCTATCAGATACTGTCTAGATTTTGTCCATTTCGAGATGCCTTCTGCAAAGTGTGGCTGTTAAATCTGTCCATGTGCCCAAATACACCACGGAAACAGCGGGCCTATCTCTCTACGGCACCTTACAGCACTCATCCTGACACCCGTCGTCCCCTTGTTCTACAGCATACCCTCTAGCACCTCCGTGACAAATTCATCATCCAGGCATGTCGAAAGCAAAGCGCCCTGCGCTGAACTTGGGTGACTCGAAATCTACCCGAAACTCGAACAATATTAACAATCCTTGGAATGAACCCATTCCCAAGAAAACGACTAATTACGGGCTCGTTTACGCGGTATCCGAGCCTCTCCTTCTTCCTGTATACGTGATGTTGAACGACGCGGCCACGAAAAGCCTGCGAGCTTGGAAGGATGACACGGCTGCGGGGCGAAAGGCAAGAGCTGCTTTGACCCAGACTTCCGAGCGCATCGTGCAAACGATCCAGAACATCACTCTTGCCGCCCAAACGAAGCAGCCGCGTCCCGCCCTGTATGTGAAGACGCCGTCTAACCAGAGGGGTGGGGCTGATGTTCATACCATTCATCCAATCGGCACGTTTGGGCATGCACGAGAGCTCACTGGCCACATATGTGCATTCTCTTTCCCCATTGTGACGAATCCGTCGACCCAACCGCCGGCGAATGATAAGCGCCTCTGGATTCACACTAAGCCCACATGGACGCTTCCGGTGGATGCGACGAATGCATGGTTGGTAGGGCTTCCCATGACTACACAGAGTGGTATGGAGCCAAGTGACCCGTACATAATTCGTGGTCGCCAGGTTCAGATCACCAACAAGATGGCAGGACGTATCAGGCAACAAAGTTTGGTACTTTTCGATGGCTTCTACAACTTGTGCAGCCAGTATGGACAGGCCGAATTTATCTGTCTCTTTGAGAATGAATTGAGGACTAGTTATAATGTGCGTTAAGTTTGTTTCCATTTCTCATTCCTCCGTTGATTTATGCCTTCAAAGGAATACATGGAATCAGCGTGCTACTGAGTTCCAATGCTCCCTGACTATCATTGTTTTTTTTAATTCTACTCAGTCAAAGTCTTCCGTATGTCCTATTCCAATCTTCGTCCAAATTATACTACGTCCTACAGAGACAGTGATTTCTGAGTGTACTCCTTAGTAAATGTACACGTAAATTATTGTTCATGCCTTGTGCGACGACCAGTAGTAGTAGTAAGTCAACAAATACAATCTTCGACTGGTCCGTCGAACTAGTACCAAGATCGTAATCAGGAGGAATCGTACGCACCGAATGGAGCGAACGTCCTCCCTTCCATCACAATTCTTCCACCACTAAGCAATCTCATGATGGAGAGACATCTGCGATCCAGTATGCATCGTCTTGGAGAGTAGAAACCAATTCCAAGGACAATCTTTACGCTGAAGAACACCGACAATGATGAATCGTGAGCAAAATTAAATATTATAATCGTTCAAAAAAATAACAAGTATAAAGCACACAAGCACCCTTAAATCTCAGCCACTCCCCTATATGCAGTCGATGGCTGCTGCTGCCCCGTATGCTGAGGCGACATCGACATCGAGTATGGTCGATTCGGCTCTGGCATCATAGACGTATTATACGGGACAGCAGAGTACGGCGCATACCCTTGTTGTGGCTGGGGCTGAGGCTGCTGCCCATATGGAGAAGGGGGGAACGTCGAAGGATCATTAGGGTCCTGCGCCACACATCAGTCACCTATTCCTCACAGCAAAAGAAAAGCAGCCACGCACATAAATTTTCTCCGTAAATCCACTACCAGGATGGCCCGTCGTAGGCGTATACGTCGTCCCCGTCGCGTTGGGCGCGAGGTACGAGGTCTCTGGCCCGTTGAGGCTCTGAGGCGCGGTGGTGCGGCGCTGTTTGTTGCGGCGCCAGAAGAAGAAGATGAGGCCAGCGATGATAGCGAGGCCGGCGATGCCGCCTACGACACCGCCCACGATGGCGCCGGTGTTGGAGGAACTGCCCCCACCGCTTGCTGCAGAAGAAGTGGAGGAGGTGGCGGTGCCGGACACGGTGCTGCTGCCTGTTGATGAAGCGTGCGTTGCGGTTCCGGTGAATGTCGCTTCAGGACCTAAGGAACGAGTTGAGCGATGGACGTTCGTTGAAGTGAGACGGACATACCAGCGTCACTACGAGCGGATGTGAAGTCAAATGTGCCGTTCGATAACAGAGAGAGGTAGGCGTAATGAGGCACCCTTGTATCCTGAGGAATCGGATTGGGGAAAGTCGAATAGGCAGTACTGCAATTTGCGCTCCATGAATCCCATCTATATGTGGCCTGTTAGCTGGTGTATTCAGGAGATGGATGTAGAACGTACGCAGCGACTCCTCCCCCTTGACATGCCGCGCAGACGTTCAACAAGGAGTAGTACACAGTGTTGCAGACACACGTCGTAGCAAACGTAGCACCGATTCCAGAGTAATAGTAGCCAGCCGGGAGGTATTGGATATTGAAACCTTTTTCCAAACGTTTAGTTGCGAGAGGATAGACAATCGCGAAGCACTCACTTCCATCACTCGTACACACATTGCCAAGCGCTTCTCCAATCTGACACGGGCTCTGATTCTCCGAGTTGAATGACTGGATGAGCAGATGAGATGTCTGTTATTATTAATTACTAACGAGCCACTCACCCATGCGTATGTCGCATCAGTGCACGTCGCATGTGATGTATCCTGCGCCCTAACAGAAGCCTGCAAGACACCGATGGCGACGACTGCTGTCAATCCGAGCATGGTTGGCGAAAGCTGGGAAGGAAAGGGATCGACTGATTCGCAACCCTAATTGGCTTTATACCCAGACTCACGGCGCGTGTCCTATATGAACTGGTTCCTTGATTGGACACGCTGGCTCGGCTGTGCAAGAAGGCGCTTAAATAGGAGCTAGGTAGATTTGTTCCGCCAGGGTCTAATTCCGTTCGGCTTTGGACGCGAATGAAGAGACGCGTCCGAGTTGGAGGTGCTTCTGGGGAGATTCTGGTGCGGCAGGTGTTCCTATACCTCAGTATAAAGCTGTAGAGACGAAAGGATACGGATATACTGGACTGAAGACGCGACAAGGCGATGAAAAGGACCGCGTTGGACTGACAGTTGACAGTGTTTCATGTTTTTGCCCTTGCGATGCATACGAAAACCGTGAGATTGGAGGACCACATTCCTAAGGACCCAACAGTAACTCAATGAGATTAAAGAACCTTCGAAAATGACAAAGTCAAACCTATTTACTCCAACACGGTAAGACTCTTTCCGAGACAGAGAGTTGACTATGGTGGCTGAAAAAGTACGAAGAGTTATAATTGAAATTCAGGGAGTTTGACGGTGAGCTCGGATAATTAGCAAGCATCGATGAAAGATGCATGCTACTGCCAGACGTCGAGCAAAGTGTCCGGCGAGAATGACAGCTTGTTGAACGTTGGATCTGGATAGTTGAATACTCTCAAGTGAATGGGGTGCGGAAGAGCCGCAAAAGCCGAAGGGTAACTGATCGGGACATCGGATCGGCACTGCATGGTGAACCGGCTTGAATCCGATCAGTCACCCAAAGACTGACAGGCGCTGTGAACATAGCCTCTTCTTTCGCTGTTATACTTTGGTCTTTCTTTTTTGTGGGCGCATCCTCAATATGTCCTCGACGAATGGCCACTATGACCAAGCTCTCCTAGCAGAGGCACGGGCGCCCACCAGAGCCCAATTGCAGGTCTTGCTCTACGTGATTCACCTTGATTTCATTCTCTGATGCTTTGGCATGTAGGAAGGATATAACGCAGACATCTTACGACCCAACCGTACCCCCGCCCGAAATGACACCTCTTCCTCCGGTCCACGCAGTACTCCCCCTTCTAAAGAGCACCTCCCCATCCCTGTAACCCAGCCTCCTACCAAGAAGCCATTCTGGCGCACACGCAAGGGGATGATTATCATCGCTATAGTGGCGCTGGTAATTATCGGCGCTGTCGTGGGCGGCGCTGTTGGCGGGACTGTTGGGAAAAGCAATAACAGTTCGAGTACATCTTCGAGTACGGCTCCCGGGCCTACGATAAGTAATGCCTCCCAAGGGCAGGGTGTCGAGTCGGGCAATCCGAATGGGGGCAGTGCGACGGCGACATCTACTACGCACCCTCAGTCTTCGGGATCTGCAGCTAATGGCGGATCTATATCAGGCGGTCCTTCTTAGGTACGTTGACGCGTCTAAATTTCTGTCCCTGTTAACCCACGAATCGCAGTGTACTTACTTGATCATGACATTCCTATTTTGAACACTGTTCTATACGATGGAGATCTGTGTGTGCTTTTTTGTTTTGGACATTCCTCGTGTCTGTGGAATTGTTGTTCGGCGCTTATGATGTACGAATAGATAATTCGTTTTGAACACTCCGCGAGATTCACTGCAAGGGAGAGCAGTCCTTCCGGGCCTTCAATCTCACGGTTCGCCTCGCAAAGACATTCTAGTTTCCTGGAATTCTTACGCTGAAACCTGTGTGGCCAAACGTCAGCGTAAAGAAACATGAGCAGCTTTGATCCTGGCTCTATTCGTGTCTGCTTGGCGAGCCTCTGACCGTGGCACGCGAAGACGTGTGGCATATCTTTATATCAGTCTCATGAAGGAGGCCAAGGTCCTGATCGTATAATTGAAGTTTAAGACTTCTCTGGGCTTATTATGAAGCATTCAGGATGTGGAGAAACCCTGGGTGCAGCTTTTGGATTCTGGCTTCTAAATGGGTGTCATTTTAAAGGATGTGGGACAAATGGACCTGGGGTGAGAAAAACATACTATAGACGTGGCCAATAACCGCCGAAAATCGGACAATCCCAAGAGCAAGCCAAGATGAAGAGTGGCGCAATCATGCAGCATTGCGATCCAAACTAAAATACGAGAAGTCTCCACTGTGGGAAAATATCGTTTTTACCGCGGCCATGTTTTTGGTCCTGGCCGAGTAGCTCTGAGAAACGCTGCACCGCCTAGAGCCACAATTCATCAACATTGATCATTCCTCTGTTACACAGGTGGCATTCCCGTGGAAAGTTTTAAAACTTTCCGGACTGGAAAGTTTCACGGAAAGTGTTTCAAAGTCGCGCGGCCCCAATAGCGTAGTATTTCCTCACTGGGACAAATAATAATTGATTTAAATAGTATATTGTTGAATATAAAACTTTGTATATAATGAAATTAATTCAAAACGGCTGCACTGCCACCGCCGACCATCCGAACCATCTGCACCGACGACCGCGTCACCATTCGTCAATGCCTCGTTTCATCATCTCTCCGTCAGCGCAAAACTTGCTCGCCCTGATTGCCATCCGTGCAGGCGAGTGGTACCTTGGGAGACACGTGAGTTTTGTGCCTCTTTCTGCGTGATTTTACTAACCGTAGAGTTCCTCCCTTCTTTTAATGCCTCGAACGAATCTTGCTGATCCACGGCGCCGTCAGTTGGGCTCTTCCAGTCCCGCGCCACATGTGTCCCGCGATGCGCCTGACAACCCTGCCCGTAGAATTTCTGCAGGAGGACCACCCGGGTACGTGTTGATCCCTCTCTATCGACATCTACTCACATTTTGCAGTACCCATAACGTTTCCGCCGTCGTTGCCGGCCCATTTTTTGCTTGCCCCCGCTACGCGCCGCCTGCGTCCCCGCATGCGCCCCAAAAAGCCGCTACTCGCAACATTGCTCTCGGAGGACCATCCAAGTGCGTGTTCTTTCATCCCCCGGAAAAAGTATTGACACCGCGTAGTGCGTCTCACGTCGCGGGGGTTGTCATCTGCCCACACCGTCCTGGGTCTTGTCCCCCGTTCCCTAATCACATCCACACTGCCCATACCAGCGCCTTCGCTCGTTCTATCTGCGGGCTCTGCAACACCAATCGAAATGCTACACAAAAGGTCAGTATGTGGTTCCTTTTGCCTCTCACCAACTCACACTCTTTAGACCTACTGTACTATTACGACCATATGTTCACGAATTTATTATTTTTTAGACCTTCCCACGCCTGATAAGTGATCGGAGGCGTTTTCCGGTGTCCGATAAGGAGATAAGGCGGCCTTGTGACGTGTGACGTGAACATACGGTCGTAATAGTACAGTAATGGGACCAACAATTATGGTGTCCTTTGAAACTGATATTGAGGTAAGTACACACAGACCAATGAAGCCACTTCACTCACGTTCGCTGATGATTAGATACCGATTGCCCATTTCTTGTATTCATCGACTTCTCTATTTCGCCTCGATAGGCGCCGTTTATGCCACTCTCCACTCGATGTCTTTTCAGATTTGTTGGCATCTCGCTTGCGTCTTTTTTGGTCACATTTGACACGTCTCCTTACATTTTTTGACATAATGTGTATGTACTCCTACTCAACAGCACAAATGAAAGCACGTCATTCACCATAGCGAGCATCTCTGCAAACATAACGCGTTGTTGAGAAGACGCGGAGTCGACCGTCTCTGTCCGTTTCTTGCTCGCCAGAATATCGAGATCCTTCTCGTCCTGCGTCGTGTCCAAGTGGGGATCATGCGACTACGCCGGATGTACAAGCTTGCATCTCGAGCGTCGGTGGCCATCTGGCAAGCAGAGTCAGCCACGTATTCAGGTGAGTGAAGGCCACGCACCAAGTTCGTAGATGACGGTTTGAAGAAGGACCAAACCCTCCGACAGCAACAGAGAAGGACCAGAACGTAGGGTCTGAGACAAGCTTGTGTCTTGTAACGGTCCTCGTCGTGTTGTGGGTCTCCCGCGGCATTGCTACGGAGGCAGTTACGCCGAAACCACTTCTCCCTCAAAGGGAGCTGCTGTAACAGATTGAGCGGAAGGAACAAGAAATCGGCTTCAATCACGAACCTTCCTAAGAGTCGAAGCACACGAGTTGGGAAAGAAGTCTCCTAAACACTGAAGCACGGCGCCGTCCACGTTCGAATCCTACTTGCTGGAGAGACCGTTTGAGAGAAGACCCCCCAACAGCGCTGTCGCAAGAACAAGCGTACCGGAAAGCCTCACAACGAATCCAAAGGCAACAGTCCGGGGCAGATCCAAATCCGTAGTATGCAAGGGTCAGACACTGCACAGTGCAGACAGTAAGATGAGGCGAGCGAAAATAAGAGCAGCGGCTAGACGAGATCTACACATAGAATCAATAAGCCACTAATGTATAGAACGGAAAACGCACCACTGGCACTTATGCCAGGTCCATATAAATCAAGCACGTCGTTGTCAGGGCATCCGTGCCATTTGAATCCAGCTTGACAGTGCGCTGCCTCGTCGAGAGGGCTTACGCTGAGCAGATCCACGTTCAGCGGCACCGTCGCGAAAACAAGTGCACCAGGAAGCCTCGGAACGAATCCAAAGGAAGCAGAGGCCGGAGCAAATCCAAGCCCCAGACATGGTGGGAAACAAGAAACAAGGAAAAAACGGTGATCGCGAGTTAGAAAGGCTGTGCACAGCGATTACGGGTCGATCATGCCGACTTTGACAGCACAACAGCGTCTTGCCTCCTACCACCATCACCGTCGTATCCCAAGCCATCTACCGTCGTATCCCGTGTCATATTCCAGCCATTTCCCCCTGTATCGATTTGCGGAAACTCTTGTTGCTGCCTTTGGAGTCATTCTGGGGCACTGTTGGATTTGTTCTGCAGTGAAGCTGTTGGATTTGCTCTGCAGCCAGTCAACCTTCCTATCACTCCCTATACCACTTCCTCATGCCTACCACCCGTTACCTCTGTACTTGCTCTAGATGCCGTACACATGTTCGTACTGACAAGTACGGTAATCATATTCATGGTGTTTACGTATCCTCTTCTACTCGCTCCGATCATCGTCGTCGCGATATTGAAGAAGCAAGGAACACTCAGGCAGCTGAATCTGAATCTGAAGCTGAAGCTGAAGAAGATCCACCTGATGCATCCCCTCCACCACCATCTTCATCTATTAAATTTGATTTATCACACAGTAAGCTGAATTGTTTTTTTACAAAATTATGTATTAAATTTTATTTTTTAGCATTTGATCCTATTCTCAAAGCACTTCACATGATCATGGCCTGGCTGTCCTTATGTGCTGGAGCTAGCAGAGCTACCTGCAATATTATTTTACGTGCTTTCGGTTTTGTTATCAATTTGGTTTTTGTGATTTTATTCGATGCTTTACGTCTTCATGGTGTTGATATTTCACCGCTTACATTTCATATTCCTCGAGATATTCGTACTATATTTACGAATTCAGAGTATCTCGATATTGAGATTACTCGTACCGTTTGTTGTCCTTCATGCTTTACTCCTTATGAGAGAGCAGTTCCTGATTTTTGTACTTGGAAGGCATCGCCAAGGTCTAAGCGATGCAACCAGCCACTTTGGAAAAACCGCCAAACCTCTGCACATGGTCCTAAAAAGGTGCCTCGTTGTTGGTTTAATATGCAGTCATTTAAAGCGTGGCTTATTTGGTTTTTATCGCGACCGGAAATTGAAGAGTATCTTAAAAGATCTTTTCAAAAAAGCCAAGCTGCTCCTACTTCACCCAACATTATGCGCGATTTTGATGATAGTCCAATTTGGAAATCATTTCGAGATTATTTTCAAACTCCATATCATTTAATGTTTGGAGTGTATATCGATTGGTTTAATCCGTATACCAATAAAACAGCAGGTATGAAAAATATCAAGTTAAAATATTTTTTTCTGATTTATTTTTAATAGGAAAAGTAGTTTCTTGCGGTGCAATTGTACTTTATTGTATGAATTTGCCCGTTGAAGTTCGCTTTCTTCCAGAAAATGTTTTTATTGCTGGCATGACTCCGATTCCCAAAGTCCCAAGTGCTGTTACTCTCAGTCATATTATGCATTTCATTGTCAAAATGATTTCTATGTTTGGTCCAAATGGACCGAATATTCCTACATATTCATATCCTGACGGCGTACATGTCGAAACCCGAATTGTTCCTACTTTTGGGGATCTTCCTGCCATTCGCAGACTTACTGGATTTTTGGAGCATAGTGCCAAGTACTTTTGTTGGTTCTGTTTATGTACTTTGGCAGAAAAGGATCGTTTGGATTTGGCTGAATGGTTGTACCGTGATGATGATACAGTACGAGCGCAAGCGCAAGCATGGAAAACTGAGCCTACTGTAACCAAAAAGGCTGCACTGGCAACAGCGACAGGTGTTAGATGGACTCCTCTTCATGATCTTCCATATTGGAAACCTGTTCAGCATGTTGTTTTGGGATTTATGCATAATTGGTGTGAAGGTGTTCTTAAAGTTCAACTTCGAGAATATTGGGGTTTTGATAGAACTACAAGAGACCAACAAGCTTTGAACAAGAAAATTCGAGCTGAGGGAAATGATGAAGATGTAGATATGGATATGGAGGATAGTGATGATGGTCATCTTACGGAAAGCTCAATTGCACCTACCGAAGTCGATTTTGAGAGTCAAAGCTCGACTGGCTTAACAGAAATTTTCGATCAACAAACTACTTTAGTAGAAGGATCAGATGACGAGGATACACCAACTCCTAAAAATATGCCATATGCCATGATACCAGATGATGACAATGACGATGACGATGATGATGATTATGTAGAAATTCCACTAAATGCTTTTAATTTTCGAGAAGACCAAAAAACTCTTATTCGACAATGTATTACAGAAATGACGTTACCTACTTGGGTTTCTCGACTTCCTACAAACTTTGGCGATAAAAGTCATGGCAAATTAAAAGCACATGAATATTTAATGGTTTTTATGGTAGTTTTACCATTAGTTATTCCAGAGTTATGGTCTAACGGAAATGACTATGAAATAGCTCTTCTCGATAATTTTACACATCTGATTGCATCTACCAATATTGTTGCATCTTATTCTACGTCCAATCTTGCAGCAGATACATTTACACATCGTTACGTACAATATCGCAAGTCGAGTTTAGCTCTTTTTCCGTATATTTCTTCAAAATCAAATCATCACTATGCTATGCATACCGGTCCGCTTCTCAAAAATTGGGGTCCACTTACATTATTAAGTGAATTTCCTGGAGAGCGCTTGAATGGAATGTTTCAAAAGGTTAAAACAAGTCAGCGAGAAGGTATGTAAATTTTTTTAATAATAGAATTTTTATTTATTTTATTTTTAGCTGATATGGATTTAACAATGCTTCGTCATATTTGTCAACAAGGACGCCTCAAAGTTCAGGTTCTTTCACAAAAAGTACCTGAAAATCCACTTTCTCCTTTAGCCGATATTTTATATCCTTCTAAATCCTCTTCACCTCTTGAACTTAGTAATCACGAAGTTTCTAAATTTTTTCAAGACAAAGATTCTACAATTTTATTGATTGATGTTTATTATATGAAACTTCTTACCTATCTTCAATCGCTTCCCAACCAAGAGCAATGGTGTTCATACCATATAGCTGCACAAGCGACAGATTATACTTGGGTACTACCAAAACATGTCAAGCAAATTCATCATATCGAAGTCGAGGAAAAAAACTTCAGTCATTCGCATTCACATATTGGAAATAGTGCTATTCAATTTTGTGATCCACAGAATAATCAATTGCGATATTGTGGATTTATTGATAAAATTTGGCAAATGCCACTGCATAATATTGTTAAAACATTTCTTTTAGTTCATCCATACCAGCAGCTTTCTGATGCCGATGCACAGCGCTCTCCCTATACTTCACGTCCAGAATTATGTACAGAACTAGTTTATACAGCGCCATCTGAATTTTTTGCTATTATTGAACCTTCACATGTTATTACACATCTTACAACTTGGGTACGCCCTCCAGGTACTTATGGTATTCAACAAGAGGTTCAAGCTGTATGTTGGGCACTAAATCGAGGACGAAAGTGATTTTTTCTGATTTTATATATAATTTTTTGTATATCTTTGTTACATATATATTGAAAATATAAACAATTCAACTTGTTTAACATGAATATTTTTAAGAAGTTAATCTATAGGTAAGCTATACAACTGCTAAAATACTGAAACACTTACTAGTATATGTACAAATCCGTACTGATACTGGTGCGCGTATAAATCCATACTGATACTGGTGTGCGTACGAATCCGTACTGATACTGATGCCCGTACGAATCCATACCGATACTGGTGCCCATACGAATCCGTACCGATACTGGTGTGCGTACGAATCCGTACCGATACTGGTGTGCGTACGAATCCGTACCGATACTGGTGTGCGTACGAATCCGTACCGATACTGATGTGCGTACGAATCCGTACCGATACTGGTGCCCGTACGAATCCGTACCGATACTGGTGCCCGTACGAATCCATACCGATACTGGTGCCCGTACGAATCTATACCGTTACCGGTGCACATATGAATCTGTACCATTACTGGCATATGGTATGGATTCTACCATTACCGGCATACATACAAATCCATACCGTTACCGGCACACATACAAATCCGTACCATTACCGGCACACGTACTGATACACATACAAATCCATATCATCCTAAAAACCCACATTACTGACATTTACAAGTTATAAATATTTCAAACAAGCTGCTATATACAACACATTTAATCAAGATTCTCCAAGTACACTATCAAAGTCCATGCGGAAGTAACGGCGCACGCAAAAGTACATCCCTAAATATTGTACAGTAATGTAAGGCGAGAGCACTGCCGAGATCTTGTATTGTCACTTCCGAAACCAATTTACCATCTTCCAACATGCGACCCGCATCTCGAAGTTGTTGCGACATCGCATACTCATCCTTCCATCCTAGCATAACTCGATATAATCCCCACCATGCTTCCCGACATTTGTCCACAGACTCAGCGGCAAAACCCAAGCATGCAGCCTCTTTCGCATCTCCCGCAATTAACTCGCCATTGAAATGAGGGATAATTGAGAGAACCTGCATCTCCCGTTCCGCCGGACTAGATGCTAAATCAGCCACGCCAAGTTCCCCCTGCTCTCGAGTACCATCATCCTCCACCGAAACATCTTCCTCATCCTTCGCCAGGAACCGATAACAGAGGCGATCCAAACGTACTAATTCGCATCGAAAATTGATCTCGAAGAGTTCCCAAAGCACCTCTCTCCTCAGTGTAACTTGCGCCAGCATCGGGACCGTAATTCGCAAGTCGTCGATTTCCATGGGCATACCGTCGAGGTTCGTGAAATCAATCATCGCCTAAAGCATCATCAGAGACAAAAAGAACCAACAATAAAGACATACCTCCATGGCTTCCCGTTCCAGACTTCTTTGAAGTAAGTCTTGCAAGTCCCGACGCGAGTTGGCAGTTTGTGTCTTCGAGGTGGATGAGAAATGGCCGAGGCCGAGAATAGATCGCCACTGGTTACTCCGAAGGGGTTGGAATCGCGGAGTTCGGAGGAGGTAGAGGAGGATGGTACGAAGCTTAAGCCATGTACTAAAGAAGGCCGCGCTTGTCCCCTCATTCTTGACGACGAGAGTGTTCGGATCGGGAAGAGAGTAGCCGTTGTTGATGTGAGGAGGCGGTTTCTGCTGCGTGTTGAAATTTTCACCTGCCTTACGGCTAGCTTCCATCCACACAGGAAGCCCGCGCGGCATGACGGGGGCGACGACATCGATGAACTTGTTGCGTTCGGCTGGCGTAGACGACGTTTTGGAAGATTTCGATTTCTGATCTGGTAAGAATGTCAGAGCAATCTCGCAGGAAGACAAATGAGTATACATACACGGCTGCGAGCGTTTTGTTGCCAATGAAGGCTCTGTTCGTGAGGGCCCTACGGATGACGAAACATTCGGTAAGGCTGTCGTTGTCCAAGTCAGAGCGTCGCCTTCGCCGGTTGTATAGACATGACTGGTTGACAACTGCTGGATGTACTTCCCCATAGCCATGAAGCGTTTGGGATTTCGAGCCGGACCCGAATATACATCAGGATGGGGAGGCTCTTGTTCGTCCAACTGCAGTGTGAGATCAGAATCCCGCGATGGAATGCCGTGCTTGAGATAAAGCGGATCACCATCCACCCACTTATCGACGCGAAGGCCTGTCTGACCGTCGGAGGGAAGGCTCTGTAAGGGTCGGACAAGCCAAACCGGAATCCCTGCCTAGAGAATATACATCGTAAGCAATATCATAAACAGAGGAAAGAAACACATACGTGGAACATGTTTTGCGCCACCACCAAATCGTCGGTCAAGACTCCCACAACGTTGGCCAGAGGGCGCCGCCGTGTATCAGAACTCCGCCAAAAGTCCCGATAAGTTGTAAGCCACTCCAGCCGCGCAGTGAGCTCGAGATGAACATGCTGGAGGATGGTGAAAACCATTGCTGCTTCTCCAGAGAGAGCTGGGAGATTCAAGCGGCTGATCAAGTACCGTATCTGTGAATCATACGATCGAATGAAGGCGTCGTCCTTGAGACCTTTCTGACCTGGGCGCTCGTCTGCCTCAGTCGTGCATTGTCGAGCCATACGCTTGCGCAGATTTTTGCATTCTGTGGTCAGAAGATCACACTTGTAAAGTTGAATATGCCCTAGGCCCTGCGGCTGGTCGGTATTGAGGGGAATGAAGTCCTGCGACGGGTCGATTGGAAGGAAGAGAATAAATGTAGAATCATTCTCTTTGAACGATGGGAAGGGGATTACAGCGAGATGGCCATGGTCAACGTTGTATGGCTGGGGGTGGATAAGAGGATCGTCTTGGCCAAAGTGTCGTTGGCGACGCATGTGGACACGGCGCGATTCAAGGAGGGGGGAGTACATGATGGACATGTTCGGGGTGGTGACGAAGACTTTGTATTCCTCGAATTTGGCGCCTACTTTGCCATCGTAGGATTGTAGAGGTTTGGATTGCACTGAACAAAGTTAGTATAGAAAACCAACAAGTGAGAAATTAAGCGTACTATGGGCCAATTTCCGCAGAGAGAGATGGCTAGGACTAGGAACCGAAAGACATCAGATTGGTTAGGAAATAGAAAGAAATGCACGTACGGACAAATGAGCGCCAAGTACAAGTGACGATGATACCCCCGACGCGCTGCCGTTTCGAAAACAAGCAGAAAACCACAAGCTGCCGTTACGCAAACAAGCAGAATCCACCCGACACGAAATCCACGCAGAGACCGAGGGAGGGACCAAACTGACAGCTGCCGTTACGCAAACAAGCAGAGGATATAAGACCCGATACGAAATCAAAGTCAGGAGAATCGTGCAATACGAAATCAACACGATATAGAGGAGATAACGAGGGGAAATGATCAGAGCAATTGGGGAAGGGGAAATGGCGGGAGAGGCGTGATTGCAGCTGACTCAGCATAGATTCAAACTGAGCTTGAATCCCAATCAGGAAATTCTCCACCAAAGTCCCTTGTCCAAGTAGCCTCTCGATCACCTTGTTTTCTGCATTCCGCCTTGCTTGGATTCGTTCCGGCCTGGCTCTATCGTTGGTTTCGTACCGCGGTATCTCTTGCGCTTGTTTTCGTAACGGCGCGCCGGCTACCGGACGGACACACCCTACGGCGCAAATCGGACTCTCTCGATGGATTTGGATCTCTTCCCATTTGGACTCATACGTTGGATTCGTACCGCAGTATTTTCTATGCTTGTTTTCGTAACGGCGTACTGTAGGATTATTATGGTTTACCGTTGGTTTCGTACTGCGGTGTCTTCGATTGTTGTGTGGCGCAGTGTGGACTCGTATACACTGGTTTTCGTAACGGTGTCTCAATTTGCTCGTGGGCGTGTAGGATTCGGAGTTGTTGTGTTTTTGGTGTATTTGGATACGGTATGTTCTTCTCAGTTTGTCCCCCCTTCAGCCGAGTACGCGATCCGAACTTGGACATTGTGGAAATGATGTTGGGTGGACTCTGCTTGGAAACCATTCATGCTGATTTTTTTCCCTTTAGAGCGCGGAAGGAGGGATGGATGGGTCTTGCCTTGTGAGTTTTCTGTTCTCAGCATCCAGCTCTTCAATATAACAACACGAATAGATATTTAATGCTCCGGGCATAGCAATACAGTCAACATATAGCTAATGTTCTACTCGTTACCACCGTTTTCAGCCAAGTTACCATTGCGTTCCTTCCATAATATCGTCGACGTCAGGGCCCTGGACTGGAGCCATGAAATCCTCACCCTGCTGCTCGGCCATGTCTTTCAAGAATTTCCCAAGCTCTCCCTCATCTGCCGTGTGCAAGGCGGCATCGTCGTCCATCCTCGATGACCCCGCCACCGCTGAGCCGCCCATCCTCGATGACCCCGCCACCGCTGAGCCGCCCATCCTCGATGGCCCCGCCACCGCTGAGCCGCCCATCCTCTCCGACGTACCTGCCGTCGATGGTTCACTAGCTTTTTTCCCGGTGCCCTTCTTGTTCTTCTTCTCCTTCACTTTCTTTATCCTCGATATCCCAGGATCCTGGCCCTCTTGACTTTGATCGATTCCCTGAGGGGCGGATTGGGCAACAGGTGGAGGTAGGGCGGGAGGTTGACGAACTTCGGCGTGCTGGACGGGCTGGGGCGGACGTGGAGGAGGTGGATCTTGAACGGGAGGTGCTTGCTCTTGAACGGGAGGTGCTCGCTCTTCGGCAGGAGGCGCTTGCTCTTGAACGGGAGATGCTTGCTCTTGGGCGGGAGCTTGCTCTTGAGCGGGAAGCGCCTGATCTTGAACCGGAGGAGGTTGTTCTTGGACGGGAGGCTGATCTTGTATGGGAGGAGGCTGTTCCCGGGCGGGAGGAGGCTGATCTTGCATAGGAGGCGCTTGAATTAGCGCGGGACGACCAAGTCCGACGGCTTCCACGGCTCTCTGTAACAATCCCATCCTCTTGCTAGGACTACCCTTCTGTGGAGGGCGCTCGTTTGGAACGGCGGGCTCGTCTGTCGGATTCGCACTCTTCGAAGGCCTCGCATCAGCAGGGAAAGGGTGGTACCGCACGTCTTGTCGAGCATCCTGAGTGCCGTGTCGAGGGTGAACATCCTGTGTATTGCGACGAGGCTGAGCTTCTTGAATGATCTGGAGAGCCTCGGTGTCGTGTTCGGAAAAAACGTCCTGAGATACTGTACTATTACAACCGTTAGTTCACAAATATTTATTTTTTTGAACCTTCCCACGCCCGATAAGTGATCGGAGGTGTTTTCCGGTGTCCGATTAAGAGATAAGGGGGCCTTGTGACGTGTGACGTGAACTAACGGTCGTAATAGTACAGTAATGGCAGCCTGAACCCCAATGGATTTTGTGGTACATCATCGGGCGACGGAGTACGCACTCTGAATCGAAACGGAGCTTCGAGTGACGCGTTTCGGGAGAGTCCTCCACGACCTGCTGGGGTTGGGGTATCCAGAATACCTGGCGAATAGGAATCGCGACCCTGTTCTCGCCCGAAGACGAGGCCACCAAGAGTAAATGGCACGGCAGGTCCGTCGAACTCATTGTCTCTTCTCTGACTTCCCTGAAAGACTGATTGGTATCCAGGGGGAAATTCGAATCGTCGCTGGGGAGCCTCTTGCTCGACCTCTCGACTCTGTGCCCGGGAAGGGGAATATGCGTCCCGCCCTTGCACCCTATGCACTAGGTATAACTAGTTATCACCCTATACTGTTAGGGCAAAACAACTAGTTAAACCCAGTATGCTACAGCCGCTATAAGGTATAGTGAAATAACTAGTTATACCCCCTCCCACCTGCCTAGCAGCGCTGCTGGGCTATTCCTAAATGGGTAGGATCCCTCCAGGTGGCGGGTGGGCTTCCCAATTAGGCTGGATGGGTGGGATATAGTCACATGATCAAAAAAGCGGACCAGCCAGGGCCTACCCAAATGGGTGGGGGTGGGGATAGCCATCAAATGTGCCTGGGATTGATGGAAGATGATCAGTGGGATCTGGGATTGATGGGGGATGATCAGTAGGGTCCAGGATGGGTGGTAGTACCCTATTTTGGGCGCATTTTTGATCAGGTGATTAATGGGCAGGATGGGGTGGCCAATAATGAATGCTGCTATTGGGAATGGCTATGGGTGGGGTGACCACTTGTCTGATGTTTTTTTGGGCTGGGAATTCAGTGGTGTAAACGGTTTTTCAATAGCTTCAATGGTTAAGGAGATATTAAAGGATTAAAAAAAGCGCCACAGATCAAATAGATCTGGTAGGCCTTATACTTATATCCATGACCTGCGACTTTGGGATCCCTTAGAGGTACTATAGATCGATGTCTGATATAATTTCTAGGTCATTCCATCCATGGGTTCAAGAGATATACCAGATCGACTAAATCAGGCTTATTGGGGGTATAGCATGGGATCTTATAATGCTGGGGACCTAGTACTTTGATACTTCGTTTATACTAGTAGTAGACCTCTATTGGTGGTGGGGACAGGCCACCCAGCCTAGTAGCCCATCTATAGATAGGTCCCCAATGCTGAATTAGCCATTTTCGCATTTTTGGTTATTTAATATATAGCAGCTAGCCTAAATTGGGACCAGCCACCTTCAGACACTCATTTATGACTATTCTACCAAAGGAACCATGTCATTTAGGTAAGAGGCCAGTGCTTTAGCCCTCAGTCTTCCTCCCCACCGGAGTTTTGATCAAAATTCCCACGCTCTAGGCAGAGGATCGTCCACTCAATTCTTCGTGTCCTACACATGCTACTGAGCCCATTTCTTTTGGAGGACGTGTATATATGTTATATGTATCATATCCAGGTGTCAGACTAGTAATTTAATCATGTAATTAGATTAGGAAGTCGTCCACAGCTGGCTAAACAGCCTGAACCCTCTTCAGACAGTGATACCTCATGTTCTACTCTGAAGAGAGGTCTAAAAACTGTTCAGTCATGCATTTATATCTTATTGGATGAAGTTATGGGTGTCCCTCATATGTTGTAGGTGAAAGGTAAGAAAGTGAAAATGCGCAATAGCCTAACTCTTGTATAACTGCTTTCAATGGCTGAACAGGTCATAGCACAGCAGTACTACCTGGATGACTGATGAGATACCTTCTATCTCACTTCAATAACAATATCCAACTCGCATTCCATGACCTCTTTGAATAGTTGAAGAGTATTGTTCATTTTCATAGTGGCAACATAGCAGGTCAGCTCTATGAACGACTTCCTGACCTAATTACATGATTAAATTACTGGTCTGACACCTGGATATGATACATATAATATATATACACGTCCTCCAAAAGAAATGAACTCAGTAGCATGTGTAGGACACGAAGAATTGAGTGGACGATCCTCTGCCTAGAGCGTGGGAATTTTGATCAAAACTCCGGTGAGGAGGAAGACTGAGGGCTAAAGCACTGGTCTCTTACTCAAATGACATGGTTCCTTTTGTAGAATAGTCATAAATGAGTATCTGAAGGTGACTGGCTGCAATTTAAGCCAGCTGCTATATATTACATAACTGAAAATGCGAAAATGGCTAATCCAGCACTGGGGATCTATCTATAGATGGGCTAATGGATTGGGTGGCCTGTTCCCACCATCAATAGAGCTCTACTACTTATATAAACGAAGTATCAAAGTCCTAGGTCCCCAGGATTCCAGGTTCCCATGCTATACCCCCAAGAAGCCTGATTTACTCGTTGTGGCATATCTCTTGAACCCTTGGATGGAATGACCTAGAAATTATATCAGACATCGATCTATAGTACCTCTATGGGATCCCAAAGTTGCAGGTCATAGGTATAAGTACAAGGCCTACTAGATCTATTTGATCTGTGGCGCTTTTTTTGATTCCTTAATATCTCCTTAACTATTAAAGCTATTGAAAAACCGTTTACACCACTGAATTCCCAGCCCAAAAAAACATCAGACAAGTGGTCACCCCACCCATAGCCATTCCCA
The DNA here is from genome assembly GCA_036872995.1 of Hymenopellis raphanipes. Lineage (NCBI taxonomy): Eukaryota > Fungi > Basidiomycota > Agaricomycetes > Agaricales > Physalacriaceae > Hymenopellis > Hymenopellis raphanipes. Next base: position 571,659 of record JAYMDG010000013.1, read on the forward strand.
ATAGCAGCATTCATTATTGGCCACCCCATCCTGCCCATTGATCACCTGATCAAAAATGCGCCCAAAATAGGGTACTACCACCCATCCTGGACCCTACTGATCATCCCCCATCAATCCCAGATCCCACTGATCATCTTCCATCAATCCCAGGCACATTTGATGGCTATCCCCACCCCCACCCATTTGGGTAGGCCCTGGCTGGTCCGCTTTTTTGATCATGTGACTATATCCCACCCACCCAGCCTGATTGGGAAGCCCACCCGCCACCTGGAGGGATCCTACCCATTTAGGAATAGCCCAGTAGCGCTGCTAGGCAGGTGGGAGGGGGTATAACTAGTTATTTCACTATACCCTATAGCGGCTGTAGCATACTGGGTTTAACTAGTTGTTTTGCCCTAACAGTATAGGGTGATAACTAGTTATACCTAGTGCATAGGGTGGCCCTTGCTGCATCTCGACATCTTCATGGTGAGGGGGGCGACTGGACCTTTGAGTGGGAAGTGAACTATACCGGTCTCTCTGTTGCTTGAGAGGCTGGAATTCGAAGTCACCCACCCGACGAGAGGGCAATTGGAGCAGTGCTCCCCCAGTCGCACTTGGACCAGAGTAACGAAAACCCGAAGAACGTTGCTCTTGTTGAGATTGAGATGAGGAAGGACCCGCCTGTGTTCCAGAATTGGAAGGACCTGCCTGTGTCCCAGAATTGGACGGACCTGCCCGCGTTCCAGAATTGGACGGACCCGCCTGACCAGTTCCAGATGTGGAAGGACGAGGAGGTGGCTTGAAGGAGAAAGTCTTGAGGCTCGGGACAGTGGACTTTGTTGGGGAAGGACGAGGACGTGGAGGCGGTTCCGTCAGTCCACTGTTATAGACAAAGAACAGATCTCGCTCGTGCTCTGAAAGATCCGGCTCTTTCTCCTTCCGACGCCTCCGTCATCTCTCTTCCTCCTGCTTCTCCACCGCCCTTCTCTGCCGCTCTTCTTCGGCCTCCGCCTCCTTTCTTTCTCTTTCCTTACGCCTTCTCTCCTCTTCCTGTGGATTTTCCTTCTCCTTTCCCTTTTTTGACGCGGGACCTTCCGCCCCCGACTCTCCTCTCTCCTCCTCCTCCTCGTCTACCATATCCTTCTCCTTCTCCTTCCCTTTATTCAGCTTTCTCCTTTTGGGCTTTCTCTTTCCGCCTCCGCTGCCATCACTATCATTCTCCTCACCTCCCAGATAGCCATCAGGATCGTCTGATTGGTCGCTATCTTGCTCGTCATCCTCCAAGTTGTACAGCATCTTGACCTTATCGCCGTACTTCTTCATGAATTCGGAGTTTCGCATACCCTTCCAAATCGCCTTGGTTGGGTCGGTTGGGTCGTCAGGGATGTCCTCTGCAAGAGGAAGAGCGATCGGGGCGTCGACAAAAAGGACACGAAACCAGCCGGGCCTCGCGTTAAACCAGTCCGGGTCGTACCAATCCAGTGGGACTTTTCTAGGGACGACTAGGAGAAGCGGGTTGTGGAATGCTGTTGGGTGGGGGTTTCGAGTGCCTGCACTGCTACGACCCATGATTTGGTTCGACTTATCGGCAACTGCCTCGACCGTTCGAATGAAATCAGTCACCTCCTTTCTACGTCCAGGCCTCTCCCGGTACCACCGGTTCGAAGCTTTCCCTCTGACGTTCACACCTGTCGACTCGTCCTCGGAATTGCATCGCCCCACTGAAAACAAATCGATGATGGGCTGGCGGAACTTCATCTGTATGAGCATGTTCTTCCGTTTCTTGGCCAACTAATGACTGATGAGCATTGTTTCCAGTTCGTGGACAAATGCAATACCTTGGCACGGGTGCTCCTTAGGACGTCCTTGTCTTGTTCCGCCTTGTACTCCTCCTCGCCCCATGTCTTCGCCTTCTTCGCCTTCTTCTTCTCGCTATACCAAACGAAGTGTTTGTACCAACTATTCAACAGGGTACGATCGATGATGGATTGGTTGAGCCCTAGTGTGGCGAAAGCCGAGCCTCTGGCGAGTTCCTCAAAACAATCGATGGCGAGATTCTTGAGTGTGGCATTGTACGGGTCCGTCATAGACGACGTCAGGTTCGGACACCACTGCGTGAACCCAGCGCTGACTACGGCATTCCACATGGTCTGGAGGGTGCTATCCTCCAATTTCGCGAGGTCGTCCGCAGTCTTCGAATGCGATTGCATTGCCTCCTCCCTCAGCACGCGAAAACGGGCGCTGATCTTGACTACGTTGGACAATGCTTCGCGGTTGTCCGCAGTGGAGACTATGCGATGATGCTCGCACACACGTCGTCGATGGAAAGTGTTGATATCTTCGTTGGACGGCTGTGGTGGAGGGCTGCGGGGATCCAAATGGCACCAGAGGGCTCTAATGAACGTATTGAACGCATTCTGAATTTTAATGAAGACCTTTTCTTTCATAACTGTCAACCTGTGCTTACCTGCGATGGACCGCTGTCTTGAGGTCTTTCATCTCGCTTCAACTGATTGGGATTGCGGGCTCGAGCAGGCAGCATCTTGGCGTTGTCTTCCTTTGCCTTTGAACCCCGCGCTCTAGAAGGTCTGGGACCCTTCGGAGATGGGGGACGCGGACGCTTCGAGCCTGTACCGGTGTCGGGATCATCGACATCCATTCTTCTTTGGTCTGCCATGTTTGGGACAGGTCGCACAGAAGATTCAGAGTCGGGGGGATGGTGGAAGGGGTGAAAGGATTTCAAAGCTGGGACGAAACAAATGAAAGAGATGAAAGGACCTCGTGTTGATGCTCGTTATGCATGATTACGACATGCGCAATCAACGCAGCCCCCCAAAACGTGCTCGATAACGCTTGGGGTCGTGACGGCGGCGTGTGAATGACGGGGTTGGCGCGATACAAGGCGCTTTGATTACTTTGACGCGTAGGTCGAGTTTTTACAACCGTTTCATCTCTCACCTCGTTTCAGGTTCTTAGAGTATGTACTCGTCAAGCGATTTGACTAGGTTGTATTACTTGACACGACACACAAACTTGAAATCGAATATATATGCGCCACGATGTTAAAGTCAAGAACACGGCAAGCTGATTTAAAGGTGACGAGAGTGGGTCAAAGTGTGGCTAGGACTAAGGTATATCAACTTCTGATTCTCAAGTTCTTAAAGTTGAACTCACAGGCAGCTTCCGATAAGTTGCGCCAAGCCTCGTCTGTGTCACAGGTGAGCACGCCTGGACTCCTCTCAAAGAAGGTCACTTACATTGCATGGAAGGCATTGGGGTGAAGTGAGCCGGGTCGAACCAATCCACCGGGTCTTGCGGGTGGTTACGAGGACGCGGAGGGCTTTCACATTCAGCTTCAGACGACGTGCGCCAAGCCTCGTCTGCGTCACAGGTGAGCACGCCCGGACTCCTTTGAAAGAAAGTCACTTACATTGAACAGAAGACATCCGGTTGAAGAAAGCTGGGTCGAACCAATCCACCGGGTCTTTTGGATGGTTACGAGGACTGGGACCACCGTCCAACTGCCGACTGTGTATGCCCTCAATCTTTCGATGAAGGTTGGCCGCCCACCGCTTTCTGCGATCGTCGCGTATCCTTTTGCGGTCAGCCATTTCGTAGGATGGGCGGTGAGGTGAATGAAAGAGATTGAAAGCACCTCGTGTTTTCGGCACTATGATCACAACCTGCGTAATCAATGCTGTCGATCGTGAAACGTGCCGGATAAAGCACACGGAGTGTGTACTGGATGATGTTTGTGTTTTGATAAGTTCGACAGGTGGCTTCTCACTCATTGCCTTCTAGGTCGACTGAGAATGCTTGTTGAGGGATGTCGATTCTGCAGATAAACTTGACTCGGTTGTTTCTCTCACATACTGCGTGTATTTAATGTCTGAATTGCCGTGCGCCACAAGATGATAGATGAAGAGGATACTGGTCTAAATCGGACCATAGTGGGTTTCAGATGCTACACTCGCAACATCAGGCAGCTATTGTCAATACGCTTCAACAGCTCGAGGAAATGCAGCATTCGTCCCCAGCTCGTTTATCTGGCGGGCCCTGCTGTCGATGAAGGACGACTTCGATCTCGATGCGACCTCCATTCAGCCCGCTGTCAAGTTGAACACGACCTCTATCTGCGACAAATAGGTAAATTTTCGGTTTTTTTGCAGTGAGTTCTTTCCTGATTTCACCCCAGAGACGAAGTGTGTTCCAAAACACAACGCCACACTGTAAGGAATGAGCCTAAACACTCGCGAAAAGGACGTTTTCATACCCGCCCACTGCCATCCAGTCGTCGATCCGCGTAGGCCAACCCAACTTCAACACACCCCAGGGCGAATCTTTTCGAGCTTGTAATTAGTGGCTCGAGTAGGATCTGGCTCATTTAGATGAAAACGACGGAAAGTACATACTCTGGGGCCCTGAATTTCGCGGTGCAAACGATTCTAGTAGGCTGCGAACGAGAAAAGGACTGAGAGCTTTGGAAAACGGACGATGTCGTCGTCATGCTGTTTAGCGCCGTTTTCTAGAAGGCTCGATGTGGATGAGCCAGGGCGGAAGGGATGGGAAACGGCAGACAGGCGAGGGCTGGTTGCGAAAAGCAGGAGAGGAGGCTGGTTGGAAACAAGAAGAGCAGAATCCGAAGGAGGACGGTGAAAACCGAGACGTAGGACAAAGAAGTACGCTTTCCTTCATTTCATGTATCGCAAAATTCACATGGTACATTTAAGATACGCCACACCGTTACGCCTCAGATCGAATATGGCCAAGAGATATATCATACAACAGATAGCATAATGTTTACTTCTGCATAATCGTGAGTCAGTATCGTGATGATCCAAGTTATGGCGACTTACATTCTATAGTGGGAATTGGCTATTGGAATCGATGATTTCGATGTGGCAGCGGGCAAGTCGGTTGAGCCGGCAGCGTTCGCAGGCGTATTGCGAGTAAGCATCGGAATGCATGAAGGGGAGATGATTGGGGAATGGATATCGAATCCGGACTTCTCTTTTAAAGGTGGGACATCTAGCACTGCCAATAATCAGTACATTAAATCACTTAGCATTGCAGACACACACCGATTCGGCTTTGGCGCGCTCTTCTTTCCGCCTCGGCAATAGGACTCTCTTGATTTCTCGCAGGTATCTATGACGAGGTCGCAGACGTCCCGTTTCTGTATATGGCGGCACGCGCGCGCGCAGGAATAGCGATGGACGTATGTTCGCAGGCAAGTATGGATAGTGCATGTGTGCGTTGTTGAGGCGTGGAGACAAGGCAAGTGAGGTCAATAATAGCATTTTTGGAGGCCAAGAGCAGGAGGGAGAGTACGCAGCTTCCAGTAAGTCGCAGCATACCCGATAATAACCGATTACTTACGATGTCTCCTTCCAACAGACGCGATCCGCGAGCCTTGGCATGCAAAAGTAATTCGTAGAATCGCGCGGCGCGAGACATGGCGGAATATGTATTAGATGGAATCGAGTAAGCAACCAATACGGCAAGGAGTCGTTTAAACTTTGATGTTGCCTCTTTCCACGACTACGACATACTGCAACACTCTTCCCCAGAGGATATACTTCTGCGTTGAGAGCGCGATAATCCTCTCGCGCCAATCCCCAAACAGAAAGCGAAAAGGGCGCGGCAGCAGATCCGAAAGAGAGCGCTGGCAAGGCGGGGCAGTCTCGAAGAGCGCATGGCTGCGCTGCAAAGACGTAGATGGTTTGGTATGGCCATGCCGCCGCTGATATCGCCGTGGAGAGAGAAGTGGAAACCGCCTCCCCCTGTCGCGTCTCCACTTGTAAACGATGCCGCTGAGGATGCGCCTGCACCTGGGAAATCGCCCCAGATCCCCTTGAACTCACCGAGTCTTCCCGATGTTGCCCCCAGTGTTAATACGCCTGAAAAAGCTAAGGCAGCACCAGTTGAGGGACATCCAATAACCAGGAGACATCGATGCGCAGGAGAGGAATGCCAGCTGTGTGCCACATTGGCTGATCGTTGGTTCTACTTACCGGTGCTCGTGGGATGGGGCCGTGTATCTGGCGGGAAAGCGACGCCGAAACCTACCCTGAGGTCGGGCATATCCTGAAGGACGACAAAGGTGTGTACCTTCCATCTTTACTATCTCGTTACTTATTGTCTTGCTTGCACAGTCTGCTCAAGGCCCTGAACCTATTGAGTCCCCCACGAGCCCGACTCCCAAGCTGCGAGTTCCGATTTTCTCCCCCGTTTTCAACGCCAACAAAAATATGAATTCTTCCGGTATTTCAATGATTGCTTCTGGCTCTCCGAATAGCATTCCTGTCCCTACTATGCCCCGTCGCGGTCCACCACCTCGTCGTAAAGCGGCCAAATCGCCGGTGCCTCCTTGGTTGAGGAGAAAGCAGCTGTCAACGCTGATATCGGCTGCCTCCTCTAATTCCCGAATTGCAATTGGACATTAAAGCCGACGAGTCGAGCGTTCACGAGGCGCCTATACTTACTATACTTGAAGCGCTCCCGATGCAGAGGCGGGTGTGACAGAGGTTCGGACAGAGATGATTCGCCACGCTTCCTTCACCTATACACGCACCGGCACCGACACCCCGCTTACCGAAAACAAAGATTCGGAATGTGGACGACAAAGTCGCTCCTGCGCTCATTCCCTCGTTCTCACACTCGTTCCAGGCGTACGGGCTGTAGACGCGTGAACACAAGACATCGTTGGATGTGACAGTTTCCTTCCCCAATGCAGCTTTGATAAAATTTGCTGCACGTGTTCGCATCGATACTTGAAAAATGTATACTGTACTATTTCGATCATAGGTTCAGTCGAATTAAAAATTTTGACCAAAATTAATTCAAAAAAAATCAGAATAATCAAAAGAAAATTCTTGGCACTGCCCGTTTTTTGGGGCTGTGACCTGTGACCGAACCTATGATCGTAATAGTACAGTATACAAGACAAACAAGTGACAAACATGAGGGGGTACACGTACGTGTGTAATTAAGTACATGAGTTGTGAATAAGTGCACGAGGTATAGATTTAGTACTCCGCATCTAAGCTGCTTAAGTCAATCGCCTAGACCGGTCCACCACGTGTGCGTGGTGCGGCTTTTCCATGAAACTTTCCAGTCCGGAAAGTTTTAAAACTTTCCGCCGGAATGCCACCTGTGTTATATGGGAAGCAATCTCTGTTATCCTCTTTCAATCTTTCATGTACAAGACTTGTTCTTAAGTAGGCAATTCGACAGCCTTTTTTGCATCGACGAGATATTCGCGACGAAAGACGAGGAGGGTGAAAGTGTATGCCACCAAGGAAGGAAGGGAGAAGCAATAGCCATCCGGTCCGACCGGGCCGTACGAATGCACTTTTCCCTTTGACCACCATGAATGTCAGTCAATCATAATGATACTCGAATGCCAGTGTTACGGTATGTTACCTCACTCGGCATTTACAGTCACGACTCACAGGCAACCAGTTTTGCGTCCAGACAGATGCCCTTTTGTATTCATCTCCTCGGTCGACGGTCAGGTTGACCACGATGTACTAACGCTACGCGACTTGGGCTTTTCTCATTCACGGCCATCTCCATGCTGGTTGGGTAGTCAATTTTCCTCGTCTCCATATCCAACTGTCCTCTGTTCAAAGACTCCAGATGTAGCTGGGGTTTGTGTAGGTCTGTAACCTCTTCTTGAAAAAAAAAGATTCTTTTGTGACTGACAACCTCTAGTTATATTAGCACCTGTTACCTGCACAACGTATTTACGGGGTGTTCTTTCGTATTAAAATACCAAGATCTTTGCTGTTTACAACTGGTTGGACTTCTATGCACTGGGAGGACCTCGTGTCCAATGTACTGATGTGTAGAAACACTCGCCGCACGTCTTTTGCACAATCAATAGGTGTGTTTTCTAGCCTTTACAATTTTTTTTTTGTTTCGCGTTTTTTCACCGATGTGTACAGGCACGGGAAAATCGCGTTGATCCCATCTTTTCCAAATTGTGGCGAACGAGATCTCTTCTCTTGTCACGGTCGCTGCCCATGAACATCTTATTTTCACGACGAGCTATCGCTAGGGCCTATGCGACAGACTTGTTATCATGTCAACAAAGCTTTTGTGTCTCGACGGAGACCTCTTTCACACCTTATTATCTTTGTTGACGGGACCTCGTCTATTGTCTTGAGACGGCTATGGAGACCGTCGTGACGGACAGCGAAGCGCGTGGGACATCGATGCGCCCCATGAATTCTCGTTGCCGTGATATGGTACGAATCGTCTAGTACAAGAGCATCACAGCGAACAGCGCTGATCTTCGCACAGGCTGAAGGACAACACCTCCCTTGTACATATGTGCGTGCTTAAAAGTCGTTCGACAATACAGTGATCTTTCTAGCACTTGAGTGTGTTCGTTCCGAGGGTGTAGCCTTGCGCTGGGGTGTTCCCTAGAAGAGGAAGGTACGCCGTTCAAATACAAGCGCAGACACGAACAATACCACTGACCAGAACAACATCATCAGTTCTCCCTTGCGACGGCTTGTCCTCTTTCGTCCAGTCGCCGCTCTTTTGCGGCCTTCATCCCGGAAATGTACAAGTGCGCTGGTGATCCCTTCGTCCCGCTATGGAATGGCCTTGTACGCAGTGAACAAGGGCGAGGAAGATCTTGGGGTTTTTAAGCGATGAGATGTCTGTAGAAACGGCAAAAACATCATGTCTTCTGAACGTCCTCCCATTTCCCTCCGTTCATTCATACCAACCTTTCTACGGCGGCAGCCCCCTAAACCGACGCCGTCTTCACAACCTCTACCACTACTGCCGCTGCCGCCGCCTCCACCGCGATACATCGCCCGGCCAGATACTGCACTACCGCCAACCTATGATCAGACATGGGACACTGTCCGCAATAGCGATACGTGGCCCCTCTTCATCCGGGAAAAGAAGTCAAACTTTGAAGCCCACATGGAGGACAACATTCTAAACGAGCCGGACTGGTTTCTGCGCCTTGAGTCGCATGAGTACAGCGCTTCAAAAGTCCTGTGGCCGAATGTTGTGCGCCTTGAACGAGACTCCCATTACAACGATAAGCACTGGAGTTTGAAATTCCTGCGTTATGCGGTACGAAACAAACATCAATCACCACTACCAAGTGCGTTTGCTGGCATAATTGTCTGTGAGGTGATCTTTACGATCCTTACGCCATGTCCTGAGGACTGGCCGCGCGGAATCGATGCGATCTCCAGACTCACCGATAGTAAGTGACTCCATTTAAAGATGATGCTATGAGCTAATTGGTTGTAGTACTCACAGCGCAATAAAGGATTGGTTCACGGTTCGAAGAGAATTCGAGTCCAGTTCACCTGAGCACCTTGACTCTGACGAACAAACGAGGACTATTCTTTATTTTTCCCCAGCCGCTGGCGGTCAGATTTGTGATCGAAAGATCAGAAAAGATGCCCTCGACTACCTCCAACATTTCGAAAAGATTGGTAGACTGCGACACGATGAGGACACATTCTTTTCCTGGTTGAACAACGATCTTCGCCGCATGGCGGAACGCCGCCGCAAAGGTCGAAAATTCTTCCCCCATGCCTCGTATTTCTCAGTTCATGGGATCATCGTTGGACCTCACAACTGGACGGCTACTCCGCTGGAAGACCTCAAAGATGAAATCGAAAGCCGACACAGATTGCGGCCTGAGTATGAGAAATCCGAAATACCTTTTCACCGTCCTCACTCCGTCTGGAGCAATTTGCAGTATCCGGCCTATCGCGTCTTTGTATTCGACGCGGCAGCCGATGTCACCAAATATGTGGATTATTGGAGAAAGGGTAACATTCCGTCAGCCTCGAGCTACAGAAATATTACGGTCAGACCCTGGGTTGGTTAGATAATGTCAACCTTAAGGTCCATATTAAACTTATTGTCATCTTGTTTCTTCCTTCTCCGTTAATATTACGCCACACTAATACGTACACGTATAAAGATTCTGACAGATTTGATGGAGGTCAAGAAAGGTTCTATCAGAATCTCACGCAATCGGGATGACTCTTACTTGATGCTTATCAGAAGCTGTTTCGCCATGACATTCCTATACGCTCAACATAGCGTTTCCTGCGGCTCCCGACTCTGACCTTTTCTCAAAATCATTCATCACGACGCGCCTCGTCATCTCGAGCTCGTCGACGGTCGTATTGCTTTCAGCCTCAGTTTTCAGGTTGTCCTGAGTGACTACCGCTTACTCCGCGCCAACCCAATATGTACAAAATCATGACTGGCACTGCAAAAGACAATACAATACGCCCACACTCGATTCTCACGTCACAATAGGACCGCGTCTGAACAATTGCGTTATTGTCGTTCACCCATCATCACGCCGCACTTACCCGGCTCCTCGGTCCGTCTTAAAGACATACCATCATGTCCATACCGCCACACATAGCATCTTTACTGCCCCCACCTCTCATCTCAGGTCTGCCAGCATGCAGACCGATGACTTTAGTCGTCCATTCTCCACGTCAAGTGTCCCAACCGCCGGCCACAGCAGCACACCGTCCTCGACTCTTTATAGGACATCAACCCTCCCAGGCTTTAGTCCCTCACCGACGTCTTATACGCGGCCTAGTATGTCCAATTCAGCTTTCACGGATGTCAATATGCTCATTATCACGCGTAGCTGTACACGACCCCTTCGATTATGAACAGAAATACGCGCCCGACCCCATTTATGAAGAATGGTCTCCAAAGGCCAGGGTCTGGCGCGTGGATGGCGACGAGGCTACCCAGATTGATATCGAGATGGTAGCTGGCTGGCGCGAAGGTTTAGATATGCTCCTTGTTTTCGTAAGTGCTATCGCAGGATCATCTGTCGGAGTATCCTGATATCCGTTTAAAAGGCCGCGCTTTTCTCTGGCGTCGTAACGACTTTTGTTACAACGACCTGCCAGTCCCTGCGAGTGGACCTCGTTCAAGTCACAAACTCGCTCGTATTAGAAATGATCACAGTCCAACGGGCTATTGTTCATGGGGCGGAGGCAGTCGACGCTGTACCGCCAGCTGTCACGTCGTTCCAACTCCAAGCCTCCGACTTTTGGGTGAACGGGCTCTGGTTCATGAGTCTCGGGCTCAGTTTGGCCACCACGTTACTCGCTGTTTTAGCCAAACAGTGGATTCATCAGTATCTCTCCGCCGCGTCTGCAGGCTCTCCTCGCAACCGATGCCGTCTTCGACACTTCCGTTATAAGGCTCTCAAGAAATGGCACGTCCCACTCATCATAGAGCTTCTTCCTGTCCTCATGCACGCCGCACTGGGGCTCTTTTTCCTTGGTCTAGTCATTTATCTCTGCTCTTTGAGCACTGTCATGGCAGTGCACATGGCGATCATCGCTACTGGTGCTTTTGGCGTGTACGCTGTTACCAATGTACTCCCGGTATTCTATCCGGATTGCGCATACAAGACGCCACTCTCCATTCATTCCTTTGCCGTGTTTATCTTCATCCGCCAGAAATATACGAGCTTCTTCGATCCGCAGCGTACACAGACGTCCATACTACCTACTTCATTGTCCGACATCGAGCTCGAAATGGTTGAACGTCAAGCCGACGTTCTTGACGTGTCGTCGTTAGCCTGTCTTTTCAATACCACGCCGAACCTTTCAGTGCAGAGTATAATCCTTCAGGCACTCAGCAGTCTGCCTCTCCCCAGTGTTTCGTTTATTAGTCGGTTAGGGCCGGAGGGTGTATCTGTCGTGAAAGCGATAAATGATCACTTTCAGCTCAACCAGCCTGTCGACCGATTTGAGAGGTTTGAACGCGCCGCTCTGCGCTTTGCAACTCAGGATCCCGAGACTGAGCTCTCTACTAGCTCTAAAGAATCGAGCTACTATGCATGCTGCCACGATTCTGAGGCTGCCATAGATCTTGTTAAGAAGACCCTCATTGGCCCCGTTCCTCACGAGACCTTCTTGGACGTTCTTCTCTGGGGCAAAATATTCGCCACAGCGTTGAGTTCAGGTCATCGGTGGCTCGGAATAGACCACGATAAACCCTCACAACTTTGGTCAGAGCTTTTGAGATGTATCGTCATGTTCCACATGTGCGAACGTTCCAACTGCACTGGGAACAAGCAACCCCTTCTGTCGTTCCCTCTCCCGGATTCCACTCCCTCCCTCGTTGTCGATTCTTATGAACCCACTCCAGAAGGGACTGGCTTGGCCGCTGTATTATCAAACAACATGCTTCCATCCTTCTTGAAATGGGTCAAACATGTTGGTTTTCCCTCCGCTGTTCGCTCATGTGAAGACAACACGCACAATCTTCCGGATCATATATTCCTGCTTCTTTGCATGGTACAGACGCCTTCTATCCAGCGGACGTCAACGCTACATAGCGCGTGGGCTGCCGAGAATCCCCTACCATTCGAGAAGATGCCATCTCTCTTTCGTCAGCTCTTAGACACCATCTGTGAATACACATGCGGCGGCGTACCTTTCGAACACCGTGATGCCATTGTGGCTACCATTAAAGCTCTCCAGAACGTGATGAAATCGGACACATTTGGAACTGGCACAGTCATAACGCTGGAAGACGAGAGCACAGTTATTCTGAGTGTATTTGAAGGCCTCAACTGGCAGCTCCATCGCGCTGGAACTCATGGGCATGACTTCTTGTGGCTCACCGAGGAGATCACTCAGTCCGTTCTACGCGTTGTCTTCAAAGGTCCCGATAACGCAGTGAAGATCCTCAGCAACTTCTTATCATACCTTCTTTCGTCGAGCACTATCAATGGCGCACACACAGTCGCCATCGAAAGTGTGTACTCCGGGCTCCTTGAACGTTCTTGGTTGCATGGCCTTTCTACGACTCTCGAGTATGGGTGGGCAAGATGGAGTGACAGGGAGTATCGGGATGTCCACCCGCTGCATCTATGGATAGGATTTGATACAGCGTACTTGGCTGCCTTCTACGTTGACGGTTTGGCGGTTCTGTCGGCCCACTGTCCCGATGTTTACAAACGCGTTTTGGATGATCTCGGTGAATCCAACAAACTGGCAACAATTTTCAAGGCTCTTCTACTTTCTGATGATGTGGACCCACAGTCTAAATTGTGGAAACTGGCGAGAGTCATCCGTGTTGAGAATTGGAGTTGTAGTCTCGACGAGCTAGTTTCCTTTGCAGCGTCGCCACAAGCGAGCGATATGTATAGTCGACTGTTCTTCTTCATTCGCGTTGGCATGGGTGGACGCCAGGTGAAAAGATTCCCGGGCGATTTGCATACTCTGGCTACAACGTTTAAATGGGATATCGAGGGCGGTCAAGGTATTCCGCCGTCGTCCAAGTATGGACCCTGGCCTAGCGAACTTGATGTGAGTTAGAACATCTTTAGTGAAGTGTACATGTGCTGACGCGCCTCTGCAGGATGCACGCGTAGATTTCAAGGCTAACTCGGACAATAGTATTGGGGCCGTGCAGTAACTTAATAGGATTGATCCTTTTCAATCCATCGTTATCGAATACTGTACAGCGTATCACAAATAACATCCCTTTCTCGCATATTGTATTTGCCCAGCCAACACAGAAGCTGAGCCTCGATGAGAAAGATGTATCAGTCAGACAAACTGAAACCTTGTCGCAACGGTGTATCATCCCCGTTGCTTCCGGATGGTACGCAAGGACTTCGGGAGTGCTATGACTGACTTGCCGGAAGGGGCTCATGTACTTTAATTTTCGTTTTTCAAGTACGGTGCGTAATGGACGTTGTTTACGGTTCTGAGCTAGAGACATACAGATTCACTTCAATCATCCTGTATACCGAGGGTAAGCCTGTTCCTCCCATTGCGGCCATGACGTTGTCCAAACATGAAGCGCTTGAAGACAAGGTTAAGGACTAATGGTAATCTCGATAATCTCCATGCTTACCTATTGCTGTCCCGAATTCCTGGGATCTACAGCTTGCATCACGCACGTCGACTGGTCAGACGTCGTAAGGAACACCAACGTGACGATTTTGAGATTTCGGTCAAAATCAATCGTACACCTCAATTCTTCCCTCCAACTCCTTCGGCTGGCGCGCCACGTCCAGTCAACGCTGCCGGTCAAGATGACTCTTCGCGACGACTCCTCAACAAACACGCGATCCTTCTTCATCGGCGACTTCTCATAGTACAGATCCAGGATGTCGAAGTACGACCGCACGGCGGTTCGTCCGACAAAACGATTGGCCTCTGGAGCAAGGCACGTAGAGTATGAGTGCTGAACGGAGAATTGTTGGTCTGGGGAAAAGTGCTGCAAAAGGAGAATCGAGGTAGAGTTCGTGCTAAAGATGTCGAGGATGATCTTCTCAGCTTGCTGTTTCAGTTGCAACGAGAGATTGGACATTGGGGTAGAGCTTGGGGAGACATAGGTATCATGAGGAATTTATACCGGTTGAGCGTCCGATAGTAATACGAGCAGGGGCGTAAGCAAGATGCGAACGAGTAAGTGGAGTTCAATAGAACTGGGAAGTTGGAGGAATGTCAGAATCTGTACAAGGGCCACATGTGATACTGCGCATACAGTAAATCGTGGGTGAATCGTCGAGTCCAGATCAAAACTGGGTGCGAGCCTAATACGCGTAGCCGCCACGAATGGGATTTTCCGGTAACTGAGTGCTGAGCGGCTTTTCAGGCAGAGACAAGCTCGACATGGATATTTGCAACCAATACTTTGAGTGTCGTTCACCGTCGGGATACGCGAGCGCTCGGCTGAAGCCAGACTTGAGCATCGAGACCAGCGGGCACGGGCGGTGCTCCGAAGGACTAAAATAGCCGGCAAATAATTCACGCAAGGTTGCTCTCAGCGGGTCTGTATGTTGGGGAGAGAGGAACCCGCAACCTGCCCGAGACCCCCGTCGTATATAGTATATACGGCACTGATAGAGACTTGATTCTTCCGACTATCGCTTCATACATCAATTCAACGGCTTAAACGTATAATGAAAACTGGTACCTATCACTGTCAATCAGCCTCGGTTTCGATGATTGTTTTATGATTGAGTTACCAAGTGTAAACCGAGGTTGGATCAAATTGTATGAATCGGCATAGACAAGGCGTTACTGAGAAAGGCGCAGTATACGGAGTGGTAGCCTCCTGCGTATGCAACATCTGTGCAGGGAAGGTTATGTGCTTGATGGGTTTATGATGTTTGAGTCGTCGTCGAGCTATTGCTATTCGCTGCTGTGAAATTCAACGCATCAACAATGGACGAGTTAAACCCTGGCGTACTGATTTTCTGGGGAATCGATGCCAAATCGACGATTTGATAGTAATCCGTGAGATGTACGTGATTTTACCGAGGCATAGAACAGCGCAAGTGCAAAGGGCTGGGGATTCACAAGGACAAGAAAAGGACGTTGAAGGCCGGTCACGTCGGGCCGAGTGTTCCGACCACTTCAAGTTGTCTCCAAGCTTCGAGCTAAGGCCAAACAGTAGACTCGGAAGGTTGCAAGGGCGGAGAGTAATAAATGTATTGTAGCCGTCATGAGGATCGATTGGTTGTTATTGCTAGCGCGTCGAGTACGTGAACTGTTGCAGCCTTCCTGGCAAGAAAAGAAAAGGAAGTTTAGGGACTAGCCAAATTGCCTTGGCTCCAAAGGCATCTGTTAGGTACCGTTGCCGAGACGTTCATGGTGTTAGGTCGTTTATCGATTTTCACGCAGCGATATGCGAAAGTAGAATGGGGTGAGAAAAGGAAGAGGAAGCTGGCTTGACTAGAAAAATTCATTGTCCAGTCTGTGCAATTGCTGTCACGCGAGACAAAGCCTTTTTGAGTACATGAACCAAGAATTTTCCGGCAAATGAAGCGTGCTCACTACCTAAGCGAGCCGACAGTGAAAGTTTGGTGAAAGTTACAAGTGTTCCTTGCCGCCAGGCCGAAACGTGGGAAGGACGTGACGCGACGCGGTCCCGGGGTCGTGACTCGGAGTTCCTTCGTCTTCTCTCTTTGACCATCATCAGCATGCAGGATCTGGGTATTTCCCGCCATAATGTACCACTCCGTGATGGGCCTCGCTACCATATGGGCAAGGGCTATCGCCATGCTCTCAATATTCCCCTCCTCCAGAGTCTCCTAGAAACGTATACTGCACAGCCGCAAGAAAATGTCGGAAAGGGGAAAAAGCGTGCTGCTCCTGTATCAGAACGCGAGACAAAACGAAGGAAAACGACCCGGGCAGGAGCACCTATCGGGCCAGCCTCGAATTATCCCAAGATTCACCCTGACCCACCCGCACTGGCAACAGACACGACCCCTATTTTTCATCAGACTCTTAATCTGCATTACACAGCGGCGACGCTAGGGAGAGATACAGACGATGAAGCATGCGCTGGCTGGCCAGACGAAGAAGCTGGCTTTGTCAGTGCTCTAGACGCCTTAGAAGATTTCGAGAGCACCGTCGACTTGGGGGCTGTTTCTCTTGTCCATCGGGAAGGGGAGCTTGTTGGTGCTGCCAATGACTCAAATGGTGAAAGGGCATGGTTATTCTTGGTACCTTCATCGGCTACACGACTCCCGCCGCTCTCATCTGTTTCGACGTTGATGGTAAAAGGGCGGGTCTCCGTGAAAAGCTCTTTAAAGCTTGTTCGCAATAACCGTGACGCGAGCGAGGAGGCGTTCCTGCCATTCAGCCTTGATGTTGATATTCTTGTGTTCTTGACACCGTCATTCCCGGATTCCGTGGATATCCCCCTGGTCAGCGACAAAGGTGTATCGAGGCGATGGCGCGACAGCACAGTAGCGGATGCCCAAGAGCAACTCATTCGGACACTTTACTTCCCTCCCACCGAGCCGCACGCCGTTACTATACCGTTCTTTTACTCCATTCTCACGCCTGCGCCTGCCTTGTCGTCATCCGACATCGCGGAAGTCATTCAACCCAGAGAGCTCCTCCCTACGCTGCTCCCTTTCCAACGGCGTAGTCTCGCGTGGATGCTTGGCCGCGAAGGGAAAACAGTATCTCCGACAGGCGAGGTCATCTCGAAGGAGGATGATTCAGAATACACGTTCTGGCACCGCGTCGATTTGGGCAACTCCTCGTTCTGCTTCAACCGATTTACAGGGGAAGTTGCCAAGGAGTATTTGCCCGCCTCCCCTGCCCGCGGTGGGATTCTGGCTGAGGAACCTGGTTTGGGAAAGACACTCGAAGTAATTTCATTGATTTTGTCAAATCCAGCGCCCCCAAAGCGAAATCCCGTTGATCAAGTTGTTTGGGATCCGGTAGCCGAAATTAATGTGAAGGGAATCAAGGTTGGTTGCGTTGTATCTATCATTCTTGTATCTGACTATTTGTAAAGACGACTCTCATCGTAACTCCGCCTGCCCTCGCTTCACAATGGATGGATGAATTAGCATTACACGCACCGACGTTGAAAGTGTTGCTGTACGAAGGCTGGTCCAAATTAAAGGTTCCCATCAACGCCGCCCAAGTCGAAGAAGAACGTCAAAAACGCGCCAAGGATAACAAGAAGCGCAAAGGAGCTTGTCTACGTTTAGATCCTGACGACGTGGTAGACTGGTGTACGTACGTTAACGACTTCGACGTCGTTGTTACCACGTACACGGAACTCCGGAACGATCTCAATATTGCGCGGCCAATACCCAAGCGACCTAGGCGAGAGGACGTCGTTTACTCAAATTTGGAGCGGCCAAGGAGCCCTTTAATCATGTGCGAGTGGCAGCGAGTTGTCATGGATGAGGTTCAGATGGTCGGCGGGGGCAAAGTAGAGTTCGTCGCCCACTTAGTCATTTGGCTCGTATTGACAGCTCTTCTTCTAGAGACATGGTTTCCCTTATTCCGCGAGGCTCATCGTGGGCTGTATCAGGTACTCCAGCTCGAGCTCAGGTGTCTGATTTGATCCATGTCTTGAAGTTGGTTTTCACAGCGCTTTTGTGAATATCGATTGACGCGATTTGTAGATTCCTTCGCGTCGATAAAGTAATCGGCGGGCAGAAAGCATGGGAGTTTTTCGTCAAAGCGGAGAACGCCGCTCTCTTCGCCGAGGTCTTCCAGCATTATAGTATCCGGTACGTCCGCCAAACGCTCAAGTTTACCAAATCGAGCTTATATGCCTTGGTAGAACTATGAAGTCGACGCTGAAAGACGAGTTAACAATACCACAACAGACGCGCTTTTTGGTCCCCATCGGAATGGGTCGTGTTGAACGCCATGTATGAATGGCCTCAACGTTCTTCTCCTTGCTTATATAGTATATCGTTGCAGGTGTATGATCACGCACTTGAAGCAGTGCTTCTCGAACTCGGTCTCGATGCCCGTGGGGTTGCTGCTACTTCCGACTGGGAAGTCGACGCCGGTGTATTACGAGCCTGCATCCGCAGGCTGAGAGGTATCTGCACGCACCCCCAAGTCGGCCAGCTACAACGGAATGACCGATTCTACAAACCCGGTGCTCTTAAGACCATGAAAGAAGTTCTGCAGGTTCGCTGTATTGTGTTCCAGTTCTGTATACAGACGCTAATATCCCGCAGGGTATGCAAGACCAGAACTGGCGCAGTGTGATGGACGACCAGAAATCCAAAGTACGAACAACCTGATGTTACTGTGTATTTCTTCTGCTCACGATGTTGTAAGGTACAAGCCATGGTCCATCAAGCCCAGCTGCGCCAACATGCGAAGAACAAAAACCATCGTTGTTATCAGGAGTCCCTAGAAATTCTCCTTGAAGCTGAGAAGGAGTGTAACAAACTGTTGGACGACATCACCTCCGAAACCGAGGCGCACGCTGCCAAAGGTGAAGTGCTTAAGAAAGAACATGCTGCACAGAATGCCAAGCTCCCGGAGAAAGCACCGATCATGCGCAGTGCGAAAGGGAAAGAACGCGAGGTTTCAGAGACACCCTCAGATTTGGACGTATTCGATGATGATCTCCCGAAAACGGCAGCGGGGGATGAGCACAGAAATAAACGGCATGCGCTTCGCCAACGTGCTCGTGAGGTTCGGATCGTCCTCCATCGCGTCAAGTTCTTGCAGGGAGACGTATACCACGTTTTGGGCGAATCGTTTGCGGCTGAAGAGGCGGCAGCTTACGACTTTTGCGAAGAGCTTCGCCGAGAACTCTTGAAAGGTAAGCTTAGACTTAGTTCGTTTGACGTCCTACCAATACCAACTGTTCGTTACAGTGACTGCAGAAGACGCGAATAGCGGTATGGCAGAGCTTGACGTCGATGCTACCAAGCACGGTGTGGATGCAAACACCCTCATGGTTGAACTGCCCTATCTGGAGGATGGAGGGCTCAGGTCTGTCAATTTAGTGAGGGCTGAATTTACTTTCATTGTGCCATCTCTTATAGCCATGTAGGTTGATGAGTTCCACGAGATTGTGGAGGACGTACTCAACGTCCAGTCGGAACTTCTTTGGGAATGGCGGACTCGAATGCACGGGCTCTTGACGCAAAAAGTAGCCGCCAACGAGGGTGACGCGGATGGTCAAGAGTATCAACGTAGTCTCGACGACCAAGGAGAAGCCGAGACGTACCTCCAGGCCTACACAGCACTGTTGGCAGACCGACGTCAAGCTCTTGTCAACGAGCGAACACTTCTTGCTGCCCATGATGCACGGTATGTTTGAACTTCTTCGTGGGCTGTTGTGCGTCTCATATCGTTCCAGCGAAAAACGACTTCGTCATACAAAAGCCGCTATGAAGGCGGCCACTGCCGCCGAGGATATTGCTTTGGATGATGCCCACGCTGACATCGAGCTTCAACCCGAACACGAAGTTCTTCGGAAACAAATGGCTGAACAGCGCAAGGATTTGTTGAAAGCACTAGATTCTCGGTCTATCAAATCCGTGAGTCCTTTATGTCTGCCTGAGTACTGTGCTGACTGCCGTGAAGATTCTTGTTGATATGAGTACGGCGTACGCCAAGATTATGCGTGAAACCGACCCGGAGAAAATCATTCTCAAACAGCTCATTGCGGACGTGCGGGACTTCATGGCTGACCAAGGTTTGGTCCCATTTCTTCTCCTCAAGCATGTTGTTTATCCGCTTCGTAGGTAAAGCCCTCGATAAACTCGACGCGGATCTAGTCTTGTTCAGGAAAGCCTTCAATCAGCGAATTCTCTATTTCCGTCAACTGCAGGAGATCTCGGACACCGTAACGCAAGTAACTTGGGAAGGCCAGACATACGAGGAAGCTATCCAGGAATGCGAGGAAGAGCTGGCCGGTCTGGAAGCAAGCCTAAAGACAAATCGTGCTCGTCAACGCTACATGGATAATCTGCAAACTAAGGACCACGGCAACGCCGAAGACGATGACGATGACGACTGCGTTCTGTGCGGTAGTGAGTTTGAGCGAGGGTTTATTACCGCATGGTGAGGTTTTATTTCCGCCAATTATTACCGTATAACCTTACGAATGCCGCTAGTGCCCACTCCTTCTGCGAAGACTGTATGAAAGCCTGGATCCAGAAGAAAGAGGGCAAAGTTTGTCCTGTGTGTCGGTAAGCCTCACGTCTGCTTAGGTCTCGACGTCACTGACACTGCTGCGAAGGGTGCCCATCGACCCCAACAATCTGCAGCGATTCTCCGTCAACAGTCAGACGAACGAGAAAGATGTGCTGAAGAAAGGAGAGCTCATTGCACCTAGTTCTCGGCGAAAGATTGAGTACAATGTGATCTGTTTGTATCCTTTATTGTTCTCGCGCGCCGGTGCTCATGTTCTCATTCCTAGCTCCTGATGTCTACGATGTCATCCAAAACTTGAGGTCCTTCGGGGATTACGGCAGGAAGATACAAACACTTGTTCAACATCTTCTCTATATACAGGAAACCGATCCTGGTTCCAAAAGCATCGTTTTCTCTGCTTGGGCAGATTCACTCCACAGTATGTTGTCCACTTTGTTCTCCCGGATGCATTGATTAACGGCACTCAAGTCCTCGAGCGTGCTCTTACGGATAATGCGATTGGTTGTCTACGTATAGACCAGAAGGCGAAAGGCGCGCCAGCAGCCAAGCGCTTCAAGAATGAACCCGACATTCAGGTTCTCCTTTTGCATGGGTACAACAGGCTTCATCTCCCGTAGAGCTTCACTGATCGACCGAACAGAGAGCGTGAAAATGCAGGTTTGAACATTACTTGCGCTTCCCGTGTTTTCTTGCTGGAGAGTGTTGTTCAACACGGTTTCGAGATTCAAGCGATCGCTCGAATTGATCGACTGGGACAAACACGGCCCACTGAAGGTACCTTGTCGTCTCTCGGTTTGCGTGGCATCCTCATCGTTTGTGTAGTGTACTGCTACTACGCCGAAGACACTATCGAGAAAAGCATTCTCGACATGGCGGCTCGCCGGGGCCTTTCCCTTTACACCAAGGAGAACTCCGCTGGGACTTTGGATGTTTCCTCCTTGAACAAGGACGACGACGACGACAAGACTGTGGATGTCTCTTCGAAGAAGAAGAACAACCAGGGCTTGAAGGGCGACTTCATATCCAAGTAGGTGTTACCTTTTCCTGTCTATCAATTCTACTGACATAAGCTGCAGAGTTGACGATATGCTGGCCATCCTGTTTCCTCATATGTATGAAGACTTGGAGTTTCTTCTACCCGATGCAGATGGGGATGTTGCGATGGAGGATCCTACATCTTCTAAGGAGCCAGTAAACGCCGTGGCGGGGCCTTCACGATCTAGATAGAATTGACGGACATTTATTACATTTATTTGCATATATCATACTGCTCATCTAGAACTACACCCACCACACCCACTACCGCATTGTACAAATAACATGTATCTTTCACACCTTGGAGAGGACCCAGGAAAAACTGGCCCTCGGCTTAGTCATCACCTCCACCTTGTCCCGACTTGTCACCAACATTTTACGATGCGACTTGAATTGCGTTCTGGCAATATTGAATGGAAGTTTTAAGCGCGTGTCAATGACATGTCAAGCTTAATCTTGATATTCTTCTCTATTTGACACGGTTCTTTACCTCCATTTCCTTCTTGTCGATATATCTGACATCATTTAGCGCCAGGACATCCAACGCTAATGTTCGTTCCGTGTTCGGATTCAGTTGATTTTTCGAGGATAGAAACGGACGTAGTGCTGCGGACCTATCTGCGTTCGTAAAGCAACCTACGAGCTTGTCCGGCGTATGTTCTGGAGAATTTCGCTTTTTTCGTGCTCGTGTTTAGCACCACAGCGCGATCAAACGCTCTTTCAAGGATTGCCTTGAAGCCAGGGCCTACACCACCATCACTGTAATCGTGGAGTCCGGGTTTAATCCCTCAGCTTGGAGACTCCTAGCAGATTTGCCTTTGTTTTTCCGTCCGCGTATAAATCTATCCCAGCGATGCGCAGTCTCGGTTCTTCAAGACCCTCTTGTTAGTCGTCATGAAGTCTGCCGCTGTTGCCCTTCTTACATTAGCGGGCTTTGCCTCGGCGCATAGTATCTTTCAGGTTCGTATTTGCTTTGTCTGCTAGGCCATGTCTAACTTCCCGGTTAGGAACTGCACGTCAACGGAAAGAGTGCTGGCCATCTCGTCGGCATTCGTGTACCTGACTACGACGGCGTAAGTGGAAAAAATCATACAGCTCTATTACATGCTGAGAATCCTTGTAGCCTATCACGGATGTTACTTCTAATGGTTTGTGATGCTTGCGTTCCTTGCCTCGGACTCCTCACTGACTCCTACACAGACGTCATCTGCAACGGTGGAATTAACCCATACCACACACCCATCTCGACTGAGGTGATCACCGTCCCCGCTGGCTCGCGTCCGAGTGGCACCACACCCTCGACGGTGCATATGCAGCCGACTCTTCGGACCCCATCGATGCTAGTCACAAAGGACCTGTCATGACTTATCTGTAAGGTCATCCTTTCTGTGATAGGTATGCTCTCACTTACACTCCTTCGTTCAGTGCCAAAGTCGACAACGCGACCAACCTTGACGTCACTGGCCTCAAATGGTTCAAGATCTACGAGGACGGTTTGAACGTAGCGGATCAGAGCTGGGGTGTCGACCGAATGATTGCTAATGATGGAAAGGTCACTTTCACCATTCCGTCGTGCATCGAGTCGGGGTACTACGAGACCATGTGGTTTAGTGGTTTACCATGGTTTTGGCTCTGGGTAAACCGGAAGCCGGGAAGCGTGAAAGCGCATGTTCAAACCCCGTTCAAACCACGCACTGGGAGGTTTAGTGGGTATTGCCTTGAAGAAAGGCCGAGTCCCACACTGTTCGGCAATTGCCGTTCGTGCGTAAATGCATTCCTACCCTGGTACCGCCCGGATCCCCCGATCCGAGCCCCCCAGCCTGCACGTTGGAAGTGACTGTGTCACCGGACCGCCTCTGCACATAGGCTCCACCAAAAAAAAAAAAAAAAAGAGTCAGGGTACTACCTGCTTCGACATGAGCTGATTGGTATGTACTGTTGCGTACCTTTTCACGCAGTGCTTGATTCTTTTCTTCTAGCGCTGCACGCCGCGAGCTCGTACCCTGGCGCTCAACTCTACGTGAGGCTGTCTTCAATTATGTTGTTTTCAGTACAAAGTTTCACGAATTGTCATTCTCGCAGATGGAGTGCGCTCAGATCGAGATCACTGGAGGTGGAAGCGCTTCCCCTACTACTGTCAGCTTCCCCGGCGCGTATGCTGGTATGTCCGCCGACACTGATCTTTCATAAAACAAGCTCATACTCAATGGATTATAGGTTCTGATCCTGGCATCACAATCACTATTTACCAGACGCTTTCGGACTATATCATCCCAGGTACGTATACTTCTCATCATCCAAGCAGCATCTCATGTAGAAACGCAGGTCCTGACGTCTTTACGTGCTAGAGAACGCCACGTGAATGTATTTAAGATTTGACATCCAATCGACGATCGATATGGGGTTTTAAAATGTTGCTGGAGTCAGAACTCGTTCATCAAGGCACAAAACCGCACGAAGCTCGTACCTTGCACATGCAGGCATCGGGGCTTGTTCTCCCGGACACCAATTCTCGACCATCAATCAACTCAACGACGCTCAACAATTTGCGTCCGACGCCACCGCACGTAGTCCTTCGTTACTTCGTATTTGTCTTCAGCACGATCGAGCACCTGATAGCTATCACTCCCCCAGAATGTTTCCGTGGATGCTTTTCAGCGCGTTCGTCAGGGCGAGATGTCACCCCCGGTAGTCTGTATCGGCTTTCGTCTGGTGGGGATAATAGTGACGATCTTTCATTCAGTGCCAAAGTCGACGACGCGATTAATTATGATGTTATTAGCCTGAAATAATTCAAGATGGTACTACTATGGTTTTGAATGCGTCGGGCCAGACCTGTAAACTACGCCGACAGAAGCAGGCTCCGCTCGCCTGTTGAAAGACGCTCAGCGGATGGACTATAGATAAACAACATACGACCCCCCACAAATAGTCGAAGGGTAAACAGCGCTGCAGATCAAGGTCAGATAAATTCTAACTGAACAAGTCCGAAACAACTGACCTGACCTCTAGGCGGGCTTGCACTTGCTCTTATTCCACGCGTCCTTTTCCCCACAGATCGGACACATAGTCGAGCGGTTGTGCACGAAGTATCTGCACGAGATGCACCGTGTCGCCTCTACCAAGAAGCCGGCGTTCCGAGCTCTCTTGCCCGGCACCTTCTGCAACTTGTGATCATATTGCCTCAACCAGTTACCCCAGGAGTTCTGGGGCCACCTTTCAGTCCGCTCCTGCACCACCCGTCCCGTGATCGCTAGGACCTTCGCCACATCTTCTTCCGACGGGGGCGCACCACCATTGGGGCCATCGAGAATAGGCAGCACCTCAGCGCAGAGGTCCTGGAAGGCGTCGAGCCCGGACCCAAGCATCCAGTTCGCATCTGCTTGAGAGTACAACTGCTGCCGCAGGTCGCCGAAGTAATGGTCGTCCACCTCCTCAAACGATGCCGACCAGAGCGTCTTCGGGATGGACTCGAACAGGCGGTGGTCGCGGAACGCGTTGTGCCACAGGCGATTCATGTTGAAAAGCCTCGGCAACGCGAAGTCGTACATGAACTTCTGGTGCTCCTTGGCCGCCACCATCATGGCATTCTTCGCCTCATGCGCGGGGGCAGCGAGCACCTGCGCCGTCAGATTAGCGGCGCTCCAGGATCCAGCGATGCCAGCGTTAATGCCCGGAGAAATGAGTGGGTTGGTGAAGCCTGCTGAGTTGCCGATCGCCAGCC
This sequence comes from Hymenopellis raphanipes, assembly GCA_036872995.1. Classification (NCBI taxonomy): domain Eukaryota; kingdom Fungi; phylum Basidiomycota; class Agaricomycetes; order Agaricales; family Physalacriaceae; genus Hymenopellis; species Hymenopellis raphanipes. The sequence goes on from JAYMDG010000013.1 coordinate 596,841, forward strand.
ATCCCTCACCCGCGACGACAGGACTGCGGTATGCCAACCCCTTCTTCACAAAGTAGGTGAATTTGCCGTAGTAGTTGGGAAGGACCTCATAGCTTTCGGTCAACAGCTTGTCGATGGTCGGGTAGCGCTTCTTGAAGAAGTTGAACTTCTGCTCGCCCTCGCCCGCGCCGTACGCCGACAAGTCACTGGGAAGCTGGAAGTCATTGCGCACGGCCCAGCCGATCGACGTGATGAACTCGTAAGGGCAGTTGAACGTCTTGGACAGAGTGCGGGTACAGGGGATCTTGTCGGCGGGAATACCGGCTGCGGCGCTGGTGATGATTTGAGCGCACAGGTCCATGAGATTGGCTAGTGGCGCACGCTCCCACGAAATGAGTCCGATGAACCAACCCCAGCCCTCGGGGAAGCAGAGATGCTTGGTGGCGGGGTAGTCCCAGGACAACAGTCGGTCTTCGACGATGCTGGTGTCTTTTTCGCGGAAGTATGTCCAGTACGCGTCGGTGTTCCACGAGCTCTCGAACTTCTCCCGAACTCCAAACTTGCCCGTGAGGCGGCGCGAGAAACCGGACGCATCGCAGACAAGGCGCGCATCTATGGTACTACCGATGGTGTTCGAAGAGTCCTTCAAGAGGACCTTCGGCGTCGAGAAGGGTCGGATGGGAATGTCTGGTTTGGAAATGGAGAGCTTGTCAAGGCATAGATCGGTGGTGATTGAACCGCAGGCGGGAACCTCGAAGTCAACCGCGACGCCGTGGTACACGTTAATGCCCAAGCTCTGTGCCCACATGGTCATGAAGAGCTCCGACATACGCCGGTCGAGCTGGAATGCGATGTCGAGCCCACCGATATCTTGTGCAGTGACCTCGCGACCTTCTTGGTCGACGCTGTAGAAATGTAGGCCATCCTTCAGTGCGAAGATACGAAGGAGGTAGTCATATGGAAGGACATCACCGGTGGTGAATGTGGCAAAGGGAGAGAGGGTAGATTCACCGATCTTCTGGACGGGAGTAAGGCTCTTCTCGAAGATGTCGATCTTCAAGTCGGGCGAGATGTTTTTGAGGTGGACGGCATAGCACAAGCCAAGAATGCCTGCACCGGCGACTACGACGTCGGCGGTGCCCGTAAAGCTTCTGGGGTTGTTGGAATTAAGCAACTGGGTGTCCGAGAGCTCTGGGTGTTGCTTCCGAAGCTCAGTGAAGCGGTGAACGCAAGGTCGAACGGCATCAATCGCCATTGTAGGAATTCGAGACTAAAGAAAATATCAGTATGATCTCGCCGACGCGTTAAGAAGGACACCCACCGTGATGAGGAGGTTGCGGTGAGTGTGTCTTGGAGCGGCGAGTCGCAACAAGTTGGCAAAAGCTGCGGCCGGAGGGAAAGTAGATGTCTACATGATGCATCAAGAACCGCTTCTTATGGTCTCCGTAGGTTAGGATGTCAGAATATGGAGATTCACAACAACCGCAAGGTCCCACGTCCGACGGAGCCTGCTCAATTGTAAACGAGCTCGAAGCTCGCGCGCTCATCAGACCGTCAAGGGTCTGGCAGGGTTCAGAAACAGGGTGCGGTCGAAATGTGGTCGTCTTCAAGAACGTGATCTGATTTTGATTGCGACTTTGAACTACGTTTGGTCAGATCATCAAGCGGCGCACCAAATCAGTGATTAACTAGGTCCCGCCTCTCACGGCTTACGCTCACAAGATCTCTGCAACCGCGCTTGATGTAGTCGCGTTTAGTTGTGTAGCCGCCCATCCCATACCTCCCGCACGTTTCATGATCTCCAAATAATTGTGGATTCACTTCGCTTGGAGTGGCCGCGTCGGGCCATATTTCCTCCCATTCCCCATCTTGTCTCCCCCACCACCCTTGGTTCTTACTCAGTCGATTGCGAAACACCGCGATATCAATAGACCCATGCGCACAGAACAGTATCCGACGATGCGCATGAATTGGAGGGAAAAAGCCCAAGTTCTGAAATTGTTGGTTGCCTTTTTTAAACTGCAACCTTCACGATTGCCTACCAGTTGCCTACCATCTGTTTGTCCTGGAACGCAAACCATCGGCATCTTCCTGTCCTCTGTCTGGGCCTATTCAGCACGTGCAACACTGTCCGGATGGCTCTAGGCTGCACCACGACACGCGCTCGCAAGCGGGGGCCGCATGCCACAGGCAGTGGATCGGCGGACTTCTCGTGACTCTCTCGACTTACGTGACTTGCGCAGGCGTTGCGCACGGAAAGTTACTTCCACCATTCCGTCGGAATCCCTTCTCCATCGAGTCGATACTCCTTCGACACGAGCTGATCAATGATTGGTATGTACTGTTGACAGTTGCACTGCATATTTTCATGAAACGACTAATCTTCATTTAGCCTTGCACGCCGCGAGCTTTTACCGCGGCGCCCCCATTTACATGAGCCTGCCTTGAATAATTATGTTAGGCATTAGGTCTCATTTATTTTACGATTAACAGGTGGAGTTCGCTCAGATTGAGATTACTGGAGGTGGAGGCACTTCGCCGCCGCCTGTTAGCTTCCCTGGCGCCTATGCTGGTATGTCCGACGATACCCATGCTGAGTACAAGCTGGATCGTCTCGTAGGTTCTGATCCCGGCCTCACAATCACAATTTATCGGACACTTTCAGATATCGATTACACCACTTCTACGTGTATTCCCATCATCGTCAATGTCCAATGTAGGAATTTCAGGTCCTGACGAAGCATGGATGTACTTGCCGATCTGACGACTTTGACTGCGATTGACAATAAGCCTCTCGTTGAAAGTCGGGAGTCAGAAGACCATCGGTGAAAGCCCGAAATCTTTTGTCCCTCATGCCGTTAACGCTTTAACCCGCACGCATCGACGTCTTGGTCTTGGCGCGCGCTCTTCTGGATACTTATGCCCGACCTACCCACACCGCTCATAGCACGAACACGACGTATACTCGGTCACTCTTCACGGGACCGCGATCGAATCTTACCAATCAGCTGATAGCTATCACTCTTGTAGACCGTTTCCGTGTTACTCGCGAATGCTCTTTCAGCATTTCCGTCAGCACTGAATGGTCATTTGCTCGGTAGGGCTCGGTAGGCGTCGCGTCTAACCGCGATTACACTAACTTGGGCATTGGACGTGAGCCAAGCCACACCAACAATGGCGGGGACCGGTATGTGGCGTATTGAATGAGCAATCACCTACGGTTTGTCCCGAGCTCGTACGACGCAGTCGGGCACGAACCAGCAGGGTATATAACTGACGACGCGTTCTTCCAGAATCATTAATCATACTTGCATCTGCATTCAACATTGGCAAGAGGTATTGTTTCTTTTCCATATCAGCACTGTTCGATTGCTGATCACCACCCACAGAAAATGTCTCAAAGAATCGTTATAATCGGTGCTGGCTTTGGCGGAGTCTGGTCTGCTCTAAGTTCAGTCCGCGCACTCGACCTCGCCGGGCGTCAAGATGATGTCGAAGTGGCGCTCATCGCGCCCGAACCCACCATGTACATGCGTCCTCGTCTTTACGAGGCTGACATTTCCACCGCTGGACCCTCTGTTCTGGAGCTGCTGACTGTCGTCGGCGTACGCTACATCCAAGGCACCGTCAGCCGCATTTCCACCGACGTTCACAAAGTCGAATATGCCTCCTCGGACTCCGAGATCACATCCTCCATCGTGTACGACCGTCTTGTTCTCGCTAGCGGTAGCAAAGTCTTCATGCCTAGCTCGGTGAAAGGTTTGCAGGAACATGCATTTATAGTCGACAACTACGACGGCGCTATGAAGCTAGAGGCACACCTCCAGTCTCTTTCATGGCTCCCGAAATCGACTCCTGGCCGGAACACCGTCGTCGTCGCTGGGGGAGGGTTCACAGGTATCGAAGCGGCCACAGAGCTCCCTAGCCGTCTTCGCTCTATTCTTGGCGATTCCCAAGTAGTCATGGTGGAGAAGCACGACCAAGTTGGTCCTGAACTGGGACCGGGACCGCGTCCGGTTATTCTGCAGGCGTTGAAGGAGCTTGGGGTAACTTCATACACGGGTGAGAGTGTCGTGGCTGTGGATGCGAATGGAGCGGTTTTGTCGTCTGGGAAGCGCATTGAGGCGAAGACCGTTGTTTGGACTGTCGGTGTTCGTGCTTCCTCTCTCACGGAGCAGATTTCCGGGGCCCAGCGCGACCAGAGCGGCCGTCTCGTAGTCGACGATAACCTTAAAGTCGTAGGTGTGAAGGACGTGTTCGCGACTGGGGATGTCGCACACGCTCGTACTGATGATGAGGGACATGTGGCTATGATGTCCTGCCAGCACGCACTGATGCTCGGGTATGTTGTTCACTCCCATAGCTTTCCTTTGAATATCCCGCGACTCATCGTTATTGTTCTTCTAGGCGATCGTCAGGATATAACGCTGCTCAAGACCTGCTTGGCCTTCCGCTTCACATCTACCGACAGCCTTACTACGTGACGTGTCTTGACCTCGGTGGTTTCGGTGCTGTGGTCACCCAGGGCTGGGACCGCGAGGTTTTCCTGACGGATGTTGCGGCGAAGCGTTATAAACAACAGATCAACCAGTGTCTGATTTACCCTCCTGCTGCTAACCGTGTCGAGGCTCTTGCGGTAGCCAAGCCTGATATCGAGTACGAAGAGAGGGATGGCGTTTTGCAGTACAAACTTGACTGAGCTGTACTCCACAATATCATAGATACTTGGTTCAATTTGAATAATGAAAAGACTTTAGGAGCTCTAGTTAGACGAGGTTCGTAGAACAACTGACAACACTTACAAGGAATGAGAGGAACCGAGGCTGTCAAGTCGGTCCCTCTTAAAGTCACCAGTCGAGGAACACCGAGCCGCTACGAACACCGTGATTCGCGATGCCGTGTACAACGAAAGATGCTCGCAGTAATCTGAGGTGAACCTTTGTCATTGACGAACATACCTCCATGAAGATTCGGCATGAAGCCGACAGTCGCAACTCGCATAGTACAACCAGGATCTAAAGACAAAGATCAGCCGCTGAAGTGCATAGATGCGTTGAAATCGGCCTTGGGGCTTGTATTGGGTAAGGATCCGACCACCGGGTTCATTAAGTCTTTTAAATCTACAAAACCAATGTACTGACAGTATATGGTGACGCTGCTGACTGGAGTAACTGATATATATAGTTTGTCACTGAAGTGATGAGCGAGATACAGGCTTGAGCAAACATGTAACGCGCAATCGTAGATGAATCCACCTAGAAGATGAGCGCCAAGCGTTCGGCACATTGAGGATTTTAGGTTACGGCGGTTCTGAGCCGAAGCCCCGCACCACAGCGAGAAGATGGATGCCAGTAGAGACTACACCAAAGCAAGCAGAACTAGCGAATTTGAGGCAGAAGTCTGAACGCCGGCAGCAAGAAAGGAAAAAAGAGGTGGAGGTCCGCGTGGAGCGAAGGAGCATAGGAACTTGAAGAGAATATGAGTTCTAAATCTGAAGGAAGGATTTTGTTGTTTGTTTGGCTGGGACCTCGGGATCACATGCCTCAATCGCGCAACAACCACGTTGCCTCCTCTGCTTACGCCTTCACCGCCTGCTACCAAATCAGTACCAAATTCTCCGCCTGTGTCGCCCAACTCAACGGGTAGATTTAAATAATTACCTACGTGCACCACATATGCATGTCCCGAACTGAGCACCAGCGGGAGGGTAATCGTATGCGCACGTTTTAAATGACCAGTAAACTTATATCATTTATAACAACGTGCTGACAACATTGTCGTAGAGACGTGTGTTCCAGTATGCTTCGGCGTCTTGCATGGGTGTATCTTGTTGATCCCATCGTTTCGGAATTGTGGCTTGGAAATTCTTTCGCTTGCACTTGCCTCTCATGTCCTTACTTGACGCCGTCTGGATACGGAGACTCCGGCTACCCATTTTGAAAGAACGGGTACACTTGTTCTAATATCTTTTCTCGTCGGAGATGGAGTACGTCGTACCCTTTCAAGTTTCTTGGAGCAGTAAAAGCTTCTGACTGGATAGCTCAGAGTTCTCTGGCATTCCTAAATGGGGTTTGCCCGACGTCTCGCTCCGTGGCGGATAAGAAAGGTACGAGATTGAATACTCTTGTTTAAGAACATTCATCTTCGTATGTATAGAACAATAAGCGGCGATGTCTGTGGGGACGCTTTCTCATGACCGACAATTCAATTCACGAGCGACCTTCATCCAAAGCGGTTTACAAGAGCTCGTGGGTGCACCTTGTATTGATTTTGAACAAGGGATCGACCTTCGTATATAAGTTGGGTTATTGATAAGTGGGATTTTGTTTTGATTGCCGTACTCGGATCCATTGCTTCTTAAAACGTGCCCGTACAGCAATAGAACAGTATCTTCTCAACTGTCTACACGCCACACTGGACACCTTCGTACCGGCCTTCTTGAACAGTAGTCATCCACATCATGGCCACGGCGGCATCGGAGTCCTCCAATGCATCAACTCTACCACCCAACGCGCCTCCCGGCGCAATGCCAAACCCCGTACAATCGGATTCCATACCATACCACGAATCGAACCTGAAGTCAGCGAACATAGGCTCTTCGCCCTCCTATGTACCGGGATATGGTACGAGCTGTCGCTGTGGTTGTAATCAGTGCTTATCCCGTTGACAGTAATGACTGACCGGTACGACTACGAACAAAAGTACCCTCCGGACAAACAATACGAAGAGATGTCGCCGACTTCTAGGCTCTGGAAGACCTACGAAGACGAAGCGGGAAAGTACGACCTTGAACGCGTTGCCGATTGGCGGGATGGCCTGGACATCCTTCTCGTTTTCGTGAGTACTACCGTAATGTGCCGCCGGCAAACTGACCCTTTTATAAAGGCCGCCCTCTTCTCCGCCGTCGTGACCACTTTTGTCGCTCAAACGTGTCAGAATCTCCAAGTGGATTACGCAGAAGTTACAGCTTCTGTGATGGTACAATCACTCACTGTTCAACTTGCTATCCTCGATGCACTCCAGAACCACACTATACAGAGTATACCTCCCGCAGCCATCACGCCTTTTGCATTCCATTCCAAGCCGTTGGATCTTTGGGTCAACGCCCTCTGGTTCACGAGCTTGGGTCTCAGTCTTACCACTACATTGATTGCGGTTCTCGCGAAACAATGGATTCACCAATACCTCTCCATACCTTCCGGCACTCCTCTTGACCGATCGCGCATCCGGCATTTCCGGTTCAGCGCCTTACAAAAGTGGCACGTCTCTTTAATCATCGGATGCCTCCCCGTTCTGATGCATCTGGCATTGGGATTGTTCTTCGCTGGGCTCGTGATCTATCTCTGCTCCCTCAGTATTGCCATCGCCGTAGATATGGGATTCATCGCATGCGCTGCATACGGAATGTATTTTTCATGCAATCTGTTGCCCCTCTTCCATCCTGATTGTCCGTATAAGACACCACTTTCATCCTATGGATATCGTCTTCTCAACTCCCTGCGTCGGTACAGACATACTCTGTTCAGTCGCCTCAGAGCAGACCCTCCATCGCTCAACTCTTTCCCGAACTCGCTCAAGGATCTCGAGCACGACGCCGTTACGAAATCCGCAACAGCGGTAGATTCCTCCGCTATCGTCTGGCTATATAACACGACGTCGAACACGTCAGTACAGAGTATCGTGCTCCAGGCGTTGAGCAGTCTTCCTTTGGATATGATACCAGTAGTTGGCGACGCCACTGCGGGGATCAAATGTATCCTGACGGCCATCAATTCCTATTACAGCGTGGATCTACCAGCAGATATCTCTGAGCGCCTGCAGCGTGCAGCCATACGATTCTGTGGTTACGAAATCATCTCTGAGAATGCGTATAGTTTTCACCGAATCGATCCGGTGTCTTCCATAAAAGCCATCGAGCGTAATCTGTTCGACGGCTTGAATGACTCGCCGTCACAGTGGCCCAGATGCGATGTCTTATTCTGGGGGAAGCTATTTGAGAATGCATTACGCCTGGGTGTCGGCTGGTTGGGCATCAGTCACGACGTGCCATCCCAGTTATGGTGCACTCTTCTGCGATGCATTGTATTCCCCCATATGTGCGCGCGCTCGGATTGCCCCGTCGACGACAGTTCTCCCAGCTGCGAGCTATACACGTTTTGTATGCCTCCCACCACTGATTGGCCGAAGCTTGTCGTGAACACGTACGACATTGAAAGCAACGGAACATCGACGAGCCTGGGAAAAGCTTTGTCGCACAACATGCGTCCGTCCTTTATGAAGTGGTTGTTACATGTCGGGTTTGCCCACTTCAAACGTTCACCTGAGGACCACACCGAAAATCTCCCTGATGACATTTTCCTCATTCTCGTTATGTTACAAACTCCTGCGATACAGCACAGCTCCTCGCTCCACGCAGCTTGGTTTGGCACGCGCCACGAGTCCCTCTTCCGCATGATTTTGGACGTCGTTAGAGGCTACTCCATTAACCGCATACACGAAGGCAAGCACCAGGATGCCGATATCGACGTTGCCACTATTATCGCCTTGCAGAAGGTTGTCAAGTCAGATGCTTTCGTACAACAAGATATCATCTTGCCAGAAGATAAAGACTTGATTCTGACGATCCTATTCCAAGGGGGAACTCGTCGTATCGACCTCTATGGAACTCAGAGCCATGATTTCTCGTGGCTTACTCCAGATGTTGGTCAAAACGTCTTGGAGGTGGTGTTTGCTTCTACGTCCGCCATGGATATCTCACAGATACTTGTCGACATGTACCATTACCTTCTGTCCTCTCTACCGTATGCTCCGTGGAATACGGCGATGCTCAAGACGATATATTCTACTCTGATAGAGCGGCAGTGGTTGGAAGGAATCAACACGACCTTGACCTTGGCGTCGGATAATCCACAGTCAAGCATCACAGGCGACGACGGGAATCGCGATCCTCTACACATATGGACGAGACGCTTCACTTCATTCCAAGCATCCTTGTATATCGATGGTCTGACCGTGCTCGAAACAGAAGCGCCCGACATATTCAACTTGGCACTCTCGAACCTCTGCAAAGCTACCAACTTGTCGACAATGTGCAAAATTCTTCTCATGGGCGATCTCGAGGCGCAAGCTAGATTATGGAAACTGGCCGCGCTTGTCAACTTGCCGGTCGATGAATGGGATCCTTCCTTCCGCGGGCTTTGCGCCTTTGCCGACTCACAAGTGGCACTTGACCTTCATTCTGATGCTCTCCATTGGCGCTCGAAAGGCATCGGTTGGAAGGAGCCGGTTTTCCTTGTCTCCCAAGAAATACCGTCCGTCGCAGCTCGCTTTGTACAAGACGTTCGGCGCGGTTTCTTCACGCCGCCAAACTATCAAGGTACTGAAGTTAAAACAGAAGTGAGTAGTGACTCTTTCTCTCTCTCCGTGATTAACTTGCTTAATTATCGACAACTTTGACAGGTGCCTGGTGCAGGTCGTATGTGGTTACCGAGCCACATAGAGGAGTATCGGCGGCAATGGATACAGACTGATGCCCATAATCCTACGGACCCCCGACAGCGTGAATACCTAGAGCACGCTCAGATATGGTATCCACTCATAAGTGTTACTACGGCTGACAGTGGAGCTGCCCGGGATGTTCGTTAGCAGTGCAATTGGTGGCGACGACAGTGGCGGCGTGTATGTATGACCGTAAGGATCAGGAGGTTATATGATGTCTCCCCTATCTATATCCCCATGTACTAGAACGAAGGTTGGATCCCAGAGTAGTAACGGGCAACGATATACATGCGTTGAATTTAGTATCAGCCCGCACCGGCGTGGTTAGTCCCCTAGCTTCACGACACCAACAGTAGTCCTACAATTCACCCCAGATGTCGAAGGATTCCCAAATCAAGATCTTGAAAGTTCACACACATGACGGGTGCGAGGTGCGCCTCATCACAACACGTGGCGCAAATCACCAACCATCCTTCTTTCCTTTCCTAAGCCTTCCCAACTTAATCACCATCCTTCGAAGTTTCACATGTACGTACGTACCACACAGAGATTCCCCAACACAACGTGACATCCATCTGTCAATCACTGACCCCCCTTCCCTTCCCAACCAATTCCCTCTCCACATCATGTACATTCATGGTCATTCATTCAACGTAGCCTACATAATCAAAAGAAGAAAGCAAGTCCTCACAAAACCCGGCTGGAGCATCCATCCGGCTACAAGCACACCACATACCCCGAATGGCCATGGCGTGGTATTATCAGAGTACCTACTTTCTATTCAAGCACAAGCATACTCTTACCATAGAGACATACATATTCCCCACATACTTATGTCAGACTGTGAAATTTATATATCTCCAAGAAGCTGCACAACCGTACACAAGACCAACTAGTCTTTATTGGCCCATGAAATCGACACCCCTCGATGCTCCCCAGCACCATGCGCATCGAGACCAACGACTGTGATGCTTGGCAGCGCCGCGGCGCTTCATCGTCTGCGGGCATCACTGCCAGCACAGGTCAACAAGATTCTTACCCGACTCGAATGTGCAACGGCTTTCACGACCAGGTTCTGACAGTGACTTGGAATGAGCATAGCAAGTGTTTGGATGAGAGGAAATCGCGACGTACGAGGTGCATTTCCTATCACAAGTGACCGCAATCGGTGTGGGAGTAGTCAGTCACGTTCACAAGACAATCGTCGTTAAACCTGTGGACACCAGGGAAGTCTTCCTTCATCCCGGAGATGCTGCTTCAGATTTGCACGCTCGAAATCATCGACGTACCCCAGTTTAACTAGGACTAGGACTCGCAGCGCCACGCGCGGTTGAAGACAGAAGCTGCATATATGCATCATTCCCGGCATAGCGAACGATGTACACTGCTCCCAAACTTGAGATAGCTGCGTGGCTCGTCAGCGTAATGGAGCGGTATCATGACAGTCGTGTTGTGCCATCGCGTTGTGTTCTAGACGAGGTGAATATGGAAATCATAACAAATATGATAGAGACGTACCGGTTGGCTGCATGAACGTCGAACTGGCGCCCCTACAAGTCGGTCCAGGGATTTTCATTGGTCACCACCTGCCATAGGGCCCAACCGAAATGCGCGTATGAGGTGTCTGTAGTTCGACGCCGCGACTTGAACCTTCAAGTCGAAACGAGATGGTCGTGGTTCGAGGTCAAGCAGCGAAAGTCATCCGATCGAACCACGCGCTGTGCGTTTCCCCACGTGGCGCAAATCACCACAAGTCCTCCTTCCCACCCTTCGACGTTTCACATGCACGTACCTCACGGATCCATCCATCTGTCAATCACACACGCTTCCCAACCAATGTCCGCCCTCCAAATCATGTACATTGAAGCGCCAATCACTGGGATGTCATTCTTCTTCTTCATTCATTCAGCCAACGTACAACCCGGATGTCCAAATGCTATATATAAGTTGCGATAAATACAATACAAATAATTAATGAAAGAAGCGAAAAACAGGCAGACAACAGGTACAGGTATTAACAAGTTCTCTCTAGGATATAGTAATTAGAGGGCGTCAACGAGGATTATAACGTAGAAGAAGAAAGTCATATCATCATCACCTACATCGCATGGGCTGGCCGCTACATCGTACTCACATGCTGCGGAGGATGCGCATACGGGTACTCCCCTCCACTCCCTCCTCCCCCTCCCCCGCCTCCAAACTGTTCAGCGAAGAACCCCCCTGCATTCCCACTCCCCGGAACAGTAGCAGCATGCTGATGCGGAAACCCACCACCCCCACCACCTCCACCTGTCGCCGGGGGCAACTCACTCGGATACGCAGCAGGACTATCCGTCAGCCCCGTCCCAAACGGCGACGGGCTGTCAGTTCGATACATATCGCCGCCATACAGACTCAGCGCGCTCCCGGGGCGCGACATCGACGACGACCCCCCAGAATCACTCCTCATCATCTGCCGCATCTGTTCCTCCACCCCCGCACCGAAATTAGACGACGCCCTACTTGAACTGCGTCGTGTAAGACTCCCAGGTAACCCAACGGGGTACATCGATGGACTAGACTGCGTAGACGAATACCCCGCATGCGCGTACGGGTGGAATCCCCGCGGGACGGGAGACTCTCCAGACGATGTCCCAGGTCGTCTTGAAGATCCAGCGCTATCCCCGCTTCCATTCCTCATCAACGATGGAGTCATAGAGCGATGTCTCCGTACAGGTCCTCCTCCAGTCGCACTGCTATCGAGGACTCCAGGGGGATACAGCGAGGCGTGGTCGAACACTTGTTTATGCGATGGCGCGCTCATACTGAGGTACGCGCCGTCGTCGTCGCCGTACATGCTCCCGCTCCCAGAAGAACCCGCCGAAGACATCGGTCTCGCACCGTACATACCCACAGGTGCGCTCGCGGGTGGTGCCGACCACTGCTGTTGCTGAGGATGCGTCGCGTAGTAGCCGCTCGTCCCAGCTGGCGGCGGATACCCGTTATTCTGGTAGTCGCTCGCGAACACCTCCGTTACCAGTCCCTCTTCATCGCCCGGTACCTCTCTCAAATCTCCAGCGATCTCCACCTCGCACATCTCGACATTGAGCCCGTACCCAGCCATGTCGCCGCTCGGTACATTGCTTGCAGCGGCAGCCCACTCTCCTTCGGCCGTGGTGTTTCCCATTCCCATGCCCATACCCAACCCACCATACATTCCCAGGCCGACGCCAATATTAGCTGTCGTCGACCGGGGGAAATCGTCCTCCTGTCCAGATCCCTCCTCCCCATCGCTGTTAATCCAATCTCCCCAGTCCTGGTTCGTCCACTCTCCGTTTCCGCTCGCGAATGTCTGGTCACCCGCCGCTTCTGAACGACCGTGTACCCGCATATGCTGGCCCAAATTATCGCTCCGGCTAAACTTCTTCCCGCACTTATCACAAACGAACGGTCGCTCCATTGTATGCGTTCGAAGATGGCGCTTGAGGTGCTCCATCCGCTTGAACATCCGTCCACAGCTAAGGAGCGGACACACGAACACCTTCGTTTTGGCGCCACTCGTAGCTGCAGATGCGGTGGGGTCGGCCATCTCGACGGTCTGCTGGAACTGGCCGTAATTATCGAATGTCGGAGGATAAGCAGGAGCACCAGCAGCGAGATTCGGTGCGCCGCCACTGACAAGACGTCCCTCGACATAGACGCCGACATCCCGCATATCGACCTTTGGTAACGACGAGGCCGACGGTGCTAGAGGCTGTCCTAGTTCGCCACGTGCTTGCTTCATGAACATGTCGGCAGCGCTAATGCTTTCTCGCTTTACCTGTACGCCGCCCGTCATGGGATCGTCCTGGTCGTTCGGATAGCCCGTCCGTCCGCGCTCTGCGTCAGCGCCAAGCCCCAAAGATGAAGGACCGTGGTTGGCCTTTTTCCGACGCTGCTTGTAAGTCGGGCTACCTTCAAAGAGGGAGAACATGGAGAAAAAAGGAGACTGCTGTGCTGCGAGGGTGGCCTCATCCTGATCGGCATCGCTGTCGTCGGGACCGAGCATACCCTCCTCCTCGAGTCGCCGGACATTCCATTCTAGTTCGCCTTCGCCGTCCCGCATGGAGCGGCTGACCGAACTAGATTTGCTGGCGCTACGCCGAGCGCGATTTGATGACGATGCGTGACGACCGGAAGATGATTTGGATCCGGTAAATTGCTCGTATAGACTGCGTTTCTTGTCGTAGGTAAAGGACATGGCTGGTTCCCCGGTGATAACGGTTGTCGGTTCCATGCCCATTTTTTCGCGCTTGAGATCGCGCTCGAGGGCATCGAGGAATAGGCGGTCGTGGGGTACAGAGAACCTAGAGAATGCTTTGAGACCGCATATATGCGTATAATTTAGGAGATACGTACCAGTAGAACACTTTTTGTTTCTTTTGAGTTCGAATACATTGATACTTGAACAGCAAGTCGAGAAAGGGTGACTATCAAACAATTAGGCGGTGGTCCTTCAGCGCAATGGGTACTCACTTTAGGCTCCTCCAAGCACGCATCGACGCCCGGTTTAAGATTTCTGAGATCGCTAAAGACACCCTCCTCAAACTTTTTCATATTCCTCACTGGCCTTCCAAACGCCTCAAATCTACTCTCCAGTCAACACTGGGATTAATTCGAGACGCCTCTACGCACCTGAAAATAAGAGCACGGACAATATCCGTCCCAGTGATATGGTAGAGGCCGTTCCAGAGGACACAGGTCACAAACTCCTGCGTCGGGAGCAGAAACCGATTGAGCGCAGGATTCGACGGGTCGGGTGTGTACGACGACGACGAGCTGCCGCCCTTCTCCCATCCGCTCGGTGCCGTCGCCAGAAAGAACTTGAGCCGGTCGAGATGCGCGAGGCGATCTGTCTCCTGGGCGGTCAGCGGGCGACTAAGACCCTTGCTCAGACCAGGCGTCGACACGGACGTGTACTCGTCGTGCTGCATAGGCTCGCCGTCGTCGCTCTGGTGCGTGTCCATGAGCCACATCGCATGGCGCTGGGCATTCCCCGGCCGCGCCGTGTGCTCCGAGGGATCCTGCTCGTGCGGGACTGTCGGTTGTAGTGAGAGCTTGTATGCGCCGCTACTGCTGGTGGCGTCCATTTAGGAGGAGAGGACAACAACGACGAACGACTGGTGGCCGTGACTGGAGATATTAAGTCCAAAAGGGTAACACCTTACCCCTCCGTGCGAACTTTGTTTGATCTCCGATGTGATCTCATGAGCTGGCTCAGTTTTGTGTGTATAGCTTTCAGGCATCGACGACGCCTACTACATACATTACATTGTAATCTTTCCACTCGGTATACTATACAGTCGGAAGTATGAGCTCTTTTTGTATCGCGGCTCCTCGCCGATCCTTCGTCATTCTTTCAAGGGCGGATGTCTTCCTTCCCATTCATCACAGAGATTCAGAAACACGGCTCCGTCCAAATCCCTCTGCATCAAATAATGAGTCACCAATGCAGGGAAGCCAGATAGCGGAACCCTCCCGCCCCGCCCCCATCCCAATTCCCGCACCGTACCACGTCCTCTTCGCACCTCACCACCAATCGTAATCGCCCCCCATCCTCGGAGAACACCCAAGCCCAGCACTCGGGATTCAGGAAAACCCATCACAATCAATCCCGCGAAACCCCGTGGCTGTGCTGATTGCCGGATCGCCGGCTCGGTTCATCATCATCGTCTGCTCTGGCCTCTCTGGCCTCTGCTCCCCGCCTTGCACGGAGTGCATCATTTAAATCTGCATTCCTCGCTTAGCCTAGCGATCCATTCGACGAAGAGTAAGCAAACACCAACACCATCAACAACAAAATCTACACGCACTCACCCGATAGCACACCGCCTCCACGCCACGCTTTGATTGTGATAGTGATGATGAGGATGATGATCATCCCAAGCAGGGCTTCCAAACACAATCGGAAACAACACACCCTCATATACATATATCATATCAGGAGGATTGGCGGGTTCTCTCTCAGTCGGGAAGGATTCATTGATATCACTTGATTACGCCCATCAAGCCACTGGCACCTCGCTGTTCCCCCTCCTCCGATGACAAGCCACGGAGAAAACACCTCTCCTGAGTAGGGGAGGTGAGGGTAATCGGCCACGGTGATGGACAGCGCACGGACCAGGTGGCGCCTAAATTGTGATGTCGATGAGTGATGGAGCGCTTTGACAGACACGAGGAGCGGTTCGAACTGCCCATTGACAGTGATCGGTATACGGATCATAGGGCTTTTCATCATCGACATCTCTGGATTGCTGCAGTGTACATTAGGAGACTGGGATCATCATCAGCGTCGAATAGAGCAGTACTTTTTCGAAATACCTAGCGCGTCGACGTCGGGATTCCTATTTGGCCGTCAGCTGCCTCGCCGGATATCCGGATAGAGCGTTCGTCTGCAATAATACTGATGACCCCTTCGAAATCTACATCTCGGACATGAATACCTGCGGTGCTCGCACAGCAGATCGAACGGATCATGAGAAGCAAAGATTAATGCAGTGATAGAGTGCTCCGGTGGATAGATAGGCTAAGGCGCACGAAGTGTGTAGTATGAAGGAGAGCACCGACTGACGGCGATATCGGATGTGGAGAGCCCTGGTTATCTAGATTTCCAGTCCAGTCAAGGTTTAACTGCGAAATCAGATCTCATATACATAGCAAAGCCTAGGCGGAAATGAAAACGTGCTTGAGTTCATACGTGGAACTCACGGAGAGATTCCGTCGCGGCTGGGAATGATGCGGGTGGTACGAGGCCACAGATTTACCGATGGTGGTCCGTGCCTCCGTAGATCCACGCGATGGTTGCCCGCGCAAATTGTTCGACTAGTACCACAAGTTGATCCCGGACCTCGTACAGTTCCGCGTCCTGATCATCAGTGTCGACGTGTCCCGCTCGGTCGACAGTCGTTGTAGAAATAAAATGCCATTCCGCCCGTAGTCGTAGTATAATACACATATACACCTACAACACGACATACTCCATCAGCAACACCAACACCAACAGTAAAGCAGACGACACACCTCATTACATTCATTTCTTCTTCGGCTTCTTCTTCTTCTTCACACCGCCGCCCGCAGCGGTCGGTATACTACTCGCCGGCACCACGGGCTCTGGCGTCCGCGCCGTCTCCACCACCACCTCCGGCGCCGCCCGTCTATTCTGCATCTTTTCCATCAAGGAGAGGTTTAATGTCTCGAAGCGGTTGAGGTAGACGGATGAGTATGTTTTGAATTTGATGCACTATCCCCCAACCGAGTAAGGAGAAGTGGAAGGAGAAGTAGAAGGAGGGAGCGCACGCTGGTGTTGTCGGTGATTTTGAGGACGAGTTTCTTTTCGGCTGCTTTCCATTTTATCACGTATCGCGTCTACAAATCGATGCGGGGATTAGGGTGAGAGGGATAAGGAGGTAAGGAGGGAGAGGGAGGAGATGGGCACCTTGTTAGGCGATTTAGCGTACAGAGCCTCTGCGGCATCTTGGTATTCCTGCCAGGACGAGATGTAGACCATAGCAGGCCGCGTGGATACGTCACGCGTCACACGACGATCAACTCGTGGAGATAAGTATTAAATCCATAATAATAATGATAATAGGGTTATGTCTGTGGCGCACAAGTAATTAGTAGTAAGTAGTGTACCAGGTTTCGATGACTACTAAGACATGTTAATATACGTCTAGATGACAATTCAATCTGAACGTGGAGATTATGTTCCTTCAACACTAGAAGAAGCTCGATGATCCTTCAAGACTCACTATCAGGAAGAATAATCGATTGACGTACTTGGGGAGCGTGTAAATCGTTCCTCGGAAATTGAAACACGCGTCCTAAGGGATCCTCAAGGATCGCGTCATCGTTCGCCTAAATCTCCTCATCATAACACAACAGCCAGTTCAAGCTACTATCTATCTATCCATAAGCTGCGAGGGCCTAGTCTTTGAACTTTCTCTTCTTTATTCGATCCAGGCTATCAGCACCCAGATTATTCGTCCGCGGAAGATCCACACAAAGCCAGTGCCAAAGCACCGTGAGAAGATACTACCCGATATATCCCCCGGAATAACCAGGCACTTCCGGTCGGGTGCTATCCTATTCCTTCCTTCCTTTCCTCCTCCTCCTCCCTGTAAAAATACCCCCGCTAGACGTTTTGCTCAGAATGGCCGACCAGAAGAAACGTCCGTCAAAAGTCTCCTTCCTGGAATAACGCGCTTAACAATCGATACAGCCCTTCCGTTCATTGCTAATTTCGCAGCAGGAGCCATCGCTGGTGTTTCCGAGATTCTTACATTTTACCCTCTCGGTGCGTGCACCCACATCTCATAGCCAACAACATCGCTTTACCTTACGGTTTCCTAGATGTCGTATGTCCCATCCACAACCCACTCTCCCCCATCGTCTTCCCCTCATCCACCCACCCCCACCCCAGGTCAAAACACGCATGCAACTAGAAACCGGCAAGTCACAACACGGATTAATAGGCAGTTTCAGGAATATCATCAAGGAGGAAGGGTGCGTCCAGTCCATCTAGTGCACGCGACCAACCCATCTCATCTCATCTCCCCTAGTACCGGACGCCTATACAGAGGTCCGACCTTGCTTCGTCCAATATCACCACCACAGCTCACATTTCATCATCCATAAGGACTCGTCCCCCCTCTGCTCCTCGAAGCTCCCAAGCGCGCCGTCAAATTGTAAACGGAGTTCGTTTCCTTGTCCCATAAACACGCCAACCTAATCTCTGTCGCGTAGCGCAGCAAACGACTTTTGGGGAAAAACCTACATGGGCCTCTTTGGCGAAGCCAAAATGACGCAACAGCTCTCGGTCTTGACCGGCTGTAGCGCGGGTGCTACAGTCAGTCCAAACCTCTCTGATGATTGCAAACGCCGAATTTAACGCGTCTGTAGGAAAGCTTTGTCGTCGTGCCCTTTGAGCTCGTCAAGATCAAGTACGCCTACCGTCCCCTCCCGCCTTCAGTCGGCTAACAACAACCATGTGTATAGACTCCAAGACAAAACCAGCACATTCAAAGGCCCCATGGACGTCGTGAAGCAAGTCATCAAGACCGAAGGCATATTAGGTCTCTACGCCGGCATGGAAGCAACCTTCTGGCGGCACCTCTACTGGAACGGCGGCTACTTTGGATGCATCTTCCAAGTCAGAGCACTGCTTCCCAAAGCCGAGGCGCGTCTCCCTCCCTTTCTTCCCTCTCATCCACTCATATCTTTACAGAGCGCACAAGGCCAACTGCTCAACAACTTCATCTCCGGCTCCATCGGGGGCTTCGCCGGCACAGTGGTCAACACCCCGTTCGACGTCGTCAAGTCGCGTATACAAGGGACCGCCAAGATCCCTGGGGTTATACCCAAGTACAACTGGACGTACCCTGCTTTGGTGACGATATTCCGGGAAGAGGGCGCGGGGGCGCTGTATAAGGGGTTCCTACCCAAGGTGTTGAGGCTCGCGCCCGGCGGTGGTGTTTTATTGTTAGTTGTGGAGTTTACGTTGGGGGTGTTTAGGACAGGTGAGCGTGTGTTTTTTGTTGAGGTGGATTGGTGTGCTGATGGGAGGGGGGGATTTTGTAGCTCTGGGACCGCCGTATATATAATAATGATTGAATGTAGATACAGGATGAGACGACAATACTTAATGTATACCAGGTTCAACCAGTGTTGCGATTACTATGTGTCTAGCAAGCGCTTGGAGGCAGTCCAACGAATTATTACGGAAAGCATTTCAATGTTGAGCGCGGAAGACAGGACCAGGTATGATTATGTATGTGTGGTTCCTCCATTCGTCTTTACACAGACCTTCGATTGCTGCATTGGCGCAATGTCGCTTTCCGCCAAGACTGGGGGGACCTACTGTACACCGACAACCTCGGGACTCGGTTCTGAAACGCCGGAGAAGGTATAAGTGCTGATGTCGTTAATTGAGAAGACGTCAACGGATCACGAAACGCCACAATTGCGATCAACAACGAAGGCACCGAGTAAGTACGCGTCTCTACGTCCGATTATCCCCAACATTTGCCATTGAAGTGATTACACTTTCTAGTGGGTGGGTGGGGGATTTGGTACTATCAGGCAGGTGGAAGGCGAGAAGCAAACAACAAAGCCCTCACCTCTACCTCTTCGGTGGTATCCATGCCTCTTTGAATCCTTAACGCTCAACGTCCGTATGTCACCCAGCAGCGTACTTGTGAAGCCGGCGGTCGTTCAACTACGCACTCCGGTGGCTGATATCCTCGTTGAACTATGCGTGCCGAATCTTCATAGAGATAGGTCTTTGCTCCGGACGCGGTATCACTTGAGCTTGGTCATCTCTGCATGAACAGACTCCCGTGGCCTGTTGAGATGGGCCCGTCTCGAGATCGCACTTATGGGCGCAGCGCAAGAAGAACCTTGCGCTGCGCTAAGACTGGGGAACTGCACCGACAACCTCGGGACTCGGGTGAAGAAGATATAACTATGTCATTAATTGAGAACACGTCAACGGATCACAGCTTCCTCCGAACTCGGTACCTGGCTACGCCACAATCGCATGGGTTGTCCTTCCTTCCTTTCGGGTGAATAAATTTAGCTGTGAAATTCAGCGCGGTTCCTCCATTCGTCTACTATGTACTTACATGCTCATATTCTTCCCCTTGCACAGACGGGTCGACTTACATAGCGTAGGAAAGCGAGGTCGCGCAGACAAACAAACCTAACGCGTCCTTCTTTCCAAAACGGTGTATGCCTTGCTAGATGCTTGTTCTTTAGTGGAGAACGCAGGTTAAATAAGGCTTTGTTGACCTGCGTCGGATTTGAACCTCAGCCAGCTTCTCATTCTCATTCCTTCAGGACTCTCCGCCTTCTCCTACACGTCGCGCTTTGTGTGCATTGTAGCATCGGTGCCATACCCTCTATGTCATTATCACTGGTGCCCCTCATAGTCACTGTGATCCTGGGCGGAGTTTGGTTTGGATTAGGAACGCTTGTCTATGCGCCATTGTCACTGTGTTGACCGCTTGTCTCGTGAAGATAATGACTCTTTCTTCAATCGTTTTCCCCTGCCGGGGCTGATCTTCATTCACAGCTTCCACTGCTTTCTCGGTTAAACGACTCCAACAGGCCTTGAAGACGCGCCACAGGGATGGTGTGCATTACCTTTGACCGAGTGAGTGATCTCGCTCCGGGGTTTAACTTTCTAGATGCTCTTCGGCGCAGCGGAGAGTCAGTAGAGGTTTCGGCTCTCCTTCGAGAGCTTTAACTTGACTGACTGGTCCACTAGCTAGCCGATACTTGTGTAGGCTACGACGTCTAAGGCATTGGTCACGGTACTTGCACATTCCGGCTGCCAGACATTATACGCCACAGAACTATAAAGGGGTGAAGATACCCGTGTAGTGATAGACAGCTACTGCATCACGACTACTTACTGACATTACTTCAGGATCAACATGAGCTACCAAGTAGCTGGCGAAAGGAAACCACTCGGGAAAGATAACAAGGGGTGCAAGACAATGCACTGACCCTACTATGCATTGCGAGTATTTAGAGCATGCAATTCAAAAATTCAAAAATGGTACCCGCTCATAAGTACTGGAGGTATTCCTGTTATCTAGGGATAAATTGAGCAATGATACATACTTGTTACGACTGGTTGCCTAGTATCGCAGTCCCAGCCTCAATGGAGTGATGTACATTCGGAGGTCGACTATACTGAAACGTCGGAGAATCCCTATGTCGTTAATTGAGAACACGTCAACGGATCACAGCTTCCTCCGAACTCGGTACCTGGCCACGCCACAATCGCATGGACGTGGGTGTCCTTCCTTGAGTGAATCAGATATAAAGTTAGCTATACACAACTCTTATGGTTTATGGTTATCGAGGGTATGATGTAAGTACGTATGGGTTTTAACGTTCAAAAAATGAGTGCTACGCGCGCAGACCTGTCTACGTTTAGTGCGTGTAATGTATGTATGTATGGATATATGTAGAGACAGCAGGGGGGATCAAGAGATAAGTAATACAACAAGAGATATCGACGACGAAACCCACAAGAAAAATAATCTATAACTGTCTGTTAGCATAGACGCAAGGTAATAAAGATCAAGGTACTCACAAATTCAGAATCTAACCGGCTTCGCATACGCCTGCGGGAGCCTCGGCACGGGAGGGACACGCCGCTCCAAAGGCTTAGGCAGCTCCCTCCCATTCTGATCAAACATCGCCTCAATCCGCTGCACAAACCGCTCCCTCGCCATCTCGCTCTTCTCAATATCCATAATACTCGTCCTCTGCTCCCCCTCCCCACTCCACGTACTCAAATTCCCCGTCGAGTGCGCGCCATGCTCATACCGATACATCGACTCCCGTCCCATACTCTTCTCCTCGTCCGGATAGTGTGATATCTCATCCGACCGCGTATCAAGCGCTTCACTCGACTGATTCCTCTCCAACGCAACCTGCAGCTCCTCCGAGGCACTCGACTCGTCCGACGTGCGCTTGAACCGCGCAATCACATCGCGCATCACCTCGGGCGGCTCCTCCACGGGCTCATCATCCCACGCCTTGGGCAACGTATACAGCTCCCGGTATCGCTTGACCTTGACACGCGCGGACAGGCCTGGCTGAGTCACCGTTGCATTCGGCGATGTCAACACCGGGCGCGATGGGAAAGGTGCCTCCTTGCCGCGTTTGGGTATGACAGCCGGGTTGAGCACAAACTGGCGACGCTGGCGCGAGGTCTGCTGCTGCTGTGAGAAATATCCCTGATCATCTGGTACTTGAGGGAGCGACACTGTCGGCGGTGGACTGGGAGGTGGTAAGTCGCGCTGAGCGATAATTTGCGATGGGGTTAGCGGGAAGGCAGGGGAACGAGCGCGTGGTGACGGAGAGGGCATGATGTAGTCGGTAGAAGAATTGACATCAACAATGAGATGAGTTTTCGACGCAAGTTGGGGAGAGGGCGGATTTACGTTTCTGGCGAGGAAGGGTGGTCGCGGTGCTGGAGAAGCCGAACGCTCTGGCGTGCCAGGCGAATTGGGCGTAACCACGACAAACGGTGACCAGCCGCCCGGCGACGGATTCCGCGAGGTAGAATCCGGCACTGTAAGAGAGCTGTCGATAGTGAGCGATTCTGGACCTCTCTTCTGGGACGTAAGATTTGAAAATGAGCTCTTCTGCACGACAGTGGGAGAAGGCGGAGACGGGGAACGGGTCAATGGATATGAGATGGGCGGATGCTTTGATTGCGGCGAAGAAGAGGACGCGGAAGACGAGGCAGTCCATTTGGAAAAGAAGGAGTGCCCAGTGCTAGTACTGCCGTGGTTGTCGCTGCTGTCGCTACTCGCAACATTGATGTTGCCCCGCCGCCGTGCTGCAGAATTAAAGACCTGAGTCTGGATATGATCCACACTATGAGCCATAGTAGATTCTGGGGCATCCAGCGAGTCCCGGTCAGCGTCTCGGAGAAACAAAGAATCCAAAGTTGGGGCCGGACTCGATACGTCTCTGAGAGCGACGGTATCAGACGGTTGTGGAGGGGGAAGTGGGGGGTCAGCGGTGGCATTCGCATTGATGTCCCCCAAAGTGGTAGCGAACCGAGCCGCAATGGGGAGGCGAAATACCGGGGCCGGTGGTTCTGGCAGCGGAGGAGGTGGGGGAGGCTCCTCTGCCTGCACATTCGTTTTCGACCGATTCCCAAGACGGAATAAACGTGATTTCTTGGTCTTACCCATGGTCGTGCCAGACGATACGTAGCCGTCGTCCGTCTCATACCCTGGATCAGCCGCAACAGCAGCCTTTGATTTCTTTTTCTTGAGTTTGGTTTTGCCCGACTTTTTTCCTATACTGGGGGGAACCGAATCCGTCTCGTACCCCGTCGCGTACCCTGGATCCAAGGTGGGCTGCCTGGATGGAAGGGGGACCGTAGCACCCTTCTTACGCTGACGGGAATCGACGGCGACATCACTGGGGGCCATCCAAGTGGTGGTGGTAAGAAGAAAAGAGCGGAATTTGCAGAGAATCCAGCTGCAGGTATGAAAGCGAAATGGCGGTTAGTGGGAAAAGCCTAATTTGGCCAACCCTTTTCCTTCTCGATTTACCCCTCGATCTTGACGTCACCCTTGTACCCATTTACCATGCCAACGCCGCCGTACACTGCTCCTTTGTCTCAACAGAATAATGCTGTTCATACATTCCTTGCTTTCACAAGGACTAGACAGCCCCCGAGGATATACACCGTGATTACTCCATCTACAACGTGCCCCTCGAAGGCTCGAATAGACTTTCTTGTAGTCATTTTCAATATTCACAGTGTTTCGCCGCCTTCCTAAACGTCGTCGCCTTGACTTACGGCCAAGGTACGCGTGCCTTGCTGCGAGTCAACGGTGTCAAATCACTGTTGTCTGATTCTACTGCTTGCGAAACAAAATCTGCCACGGTCCGTTCTTACGCCTCGTGTCAATGTCACGTATCCTCGTTGATACTGCATGCGAATGTGTGAGTTACAACCGCTGATAGACCGTCGTTCCTCAGGCCTATGATAGTGAGCCAACTTTCTGCGGGATATCGTAAGATGAGATGGAATACCAACCGAACTCACTGCTGTCATATTTGACTTTCGAATCCTGTCATTCAACGGCGACCTGCGAAGAGCAACAGACGTCAAGCCACCCTGTAAGGCATAGAAACCTAATGTGGCGCTTGTTGATATTCCAGAGAGAGAGCTATGATGACTATGAGAGCATTCCTGTAGATGATTTCGGTCAACAGAGTGAGAAGGCGATGTGCGCGCCATAAAGGGTGCCTGAAGGGTGCAGACATGTAGGTCTGGCTAACCAAAGGTGTCACGTCAAGTAAGGCGTAGACTAAAACAAGGATGTTGGGTAGTTCGTCGGCTAAGGTCCTAGTGGACAAGCCAGGTAGACAGACAGACAGACAAACAGTCAGTCAGTCAAGTTAACCAACGGGGACAGCATACCTCACGCTCTCGAAGGAGAGCCGAAACCTCTACTGACCCTCCACGATGCCGAAGAGCATCTAGAAAGGCGTCAGTCAGAAGAGTCAAGTTGAACCCACCCACTTACTCGGACAAAGGTGGCATGGGCAATCCAGAACCTCGCCAACGACCGTTGAAGTCGCGTAACCACCTGTGAAGATGCAGGAGAAAGACGTACAGAAAATACTTTAGCGTCACGATAAGCGCCGGTAAGGACAGCGACGACTTGGGCAGTCTTACATACAACAGCATGCGATATGGCAAACTGTAAGAAGAAAAAATGAGATGGTCAGCAAACGTGTGGAGGTTGAGGGCACCTTCAAAAGTCCAGAAGGGCTCCAGGTCCATCCGCAATCCAAAGGAGACCACTACAACCAGACGTTGGACTAGTCTCGTGCCCTTCAAGGAAAGCACAGCGTTGAAAAGCAAGTGATTCCAGCATCAAGCCTACATGCCGTCACCTGTGAATAGTCGACCTGGAGATGAGTCCGGCAGGTTTGAAAGATGAATACCACAATGGCAACGGCTGAAAAGAGTACGGCCTTCGCGGGAATAAGGTTAAATTTGTATGTTTTGGTTGTGAAGAGACATACGAAGACGAGAAGCATACCAAGACTATCGCGCCAATCAGCAACGATTTCCAGGTCGTACATGGCGTCCTCGTCCTAGGTTCTTTGTCTTGGAATTGCCATTCGTCGTTTCACTCACAGTCATTCATAGCTAGTGAAAAAAACTACCGAGGCCCACGCAGCGCCGCTCATAATCTGCGCTATCGTGGGCTCGGTATAGCTCGTGCCCTAGGATTTCAGCCTGCGCTCACGAAGGATCAACCATGTCTCGCTGTATACAACAGCAGCGGACAGTCCACGCCAATCGATTTGGTCTTGGACGATTCATGGTGAAAAGGATCTTCTGTATGAACACGGGTGTAACGATGGTCCCACAAGCGCTTGATTCTGGGTTTCAAGTGTCACTGGATGCATCGGAGAAGATTATAGGAGCGACAGTCAAAGCGTGAAGTGTGGCGAGGAATGACTCCACGATCGAGCAATTAGCGAACTGTGATCCCGCTTTAACTCGTTTAAGAACGGACCCTAGATCCGTTGTTCGTCTCATACACCGGAAGACAATTGAACACTCACAGTGCCTTAAAGGGAATGTCTATCGCATACAATATTGTCTGGGCGGCTGGCGGAATGAACCTTGAACAATGCCGTACCATATTCCAAAAACGACGACAG
The DNA here is from genome assembly GCA_036872995.1 of Hymenopellis raphanipes. Taxonomy (NCBI): domain Eukaryota; kingdom Fungi; phylum Basidiomycota; class Agaricomycetes; order Agaricales; family Physalacriaceae; genus Hymenopellis; species Hymenopellis raphanipes. The sequence continues at coordinate 622,560 of JAYMDG010000013.1, forward strand.
ATGGCTGTAGGGCTACGTCCCGTCAAAACGCGTCAATCAACGTGCCAAGAAACGTACCCTTTGGTCTAGTAACGATCTGCAGCTTTCCTAAAAGTAATAACGCCACACACTTGCGTTAACATCGAGCCTTTCCGGCTAGTCGTATTCGCTCCCAGCGCTAGGTTGTCCGGGCTTGCACAAGCGTGGAAGCCGCCAGTAACCGGTACTGAGGGCAAGACTATGCGGTAGTTGATGCTTAGCTCGCGCTACGAGTGCGCGGAAACGCGAAAAGCCCAATCAATTTGAGAAAAGTATGAGGAAGACGTCAGACGACGACGGCAAACACTGGAAATAAAGAGAAGAACAAGGAAAAAGAAAAAAGAGAGATAGTCACACACAAGTATCGAGAACGCACTCTGTTCGCAGTAGACCAGGACAGTAATACACACAAGATGATGGTACGAGAGCAAGCCCCAAAACGACAGTCCGATCCCCAAAGCACTCCAAACATACACGGCCAAACAACGCGTCATCCCGATATGGCAGTTCAACGATCGTCGTAAAGGTAGACGAAACCGGAGCTCGGGGCGCAGAGCGTTGTTTAGAATAGGGCTCGATGTTGGCCAGAGCAGAAGCGCGTCCAACATAGGGCTGACGCCTAAATGAGCGGAACACCGGCTCGTCCTCGAGAATACGGCTTGGATAATAGTGGCTCTCGTTATGCCATGATGCTCCTTGAGTGCTCTCTTATATTGGGGGAGAAGGGGTATGGTCGGATGAGATCGTCCATACTCGGATGGGAGGGCGAGGTTTCTTCTGCTATTATTGCAGCGTCCCCGCTACTTTAATGTCTGAGGGCGGGCCACATTTGATGATGGACATAGGCAGTAACCATGAGAAGTAACTATTGGGGAAGAAAGGCATCAATACAAGTCCAGAGCACCCAGTGTGAAGGTAACAACTGTGCTCTGTGTGAGAAGTCGAATGTTAGGTTGAATACGAAGGAACGCACCGGCCAAATCATGTCAGCGGGACAAACGTGTTTGAAGGACGTGTTACTCCACTAGAAGGGACGATGTGCATGGCGAGCGACAGCCTCAAATAAGAATTAAGTGCTCGATTGTGCTGAGGTTTCACAGTCGATATACGGATCTGCGAGGAGCGCACGACCCAGTCCACATCTTAGCCACTGTACCAACGACGTATACCGTAAAGACAATACCACAATGCCAGGAATAGAGTCGAAGTTGATGGTGAGAGAGTCGTGAAACCCGTCCAAAGGGCGCACGCAGACAACCTCAAAGACGTTTGACAGAACTTTGCGAGCCATAATTTGGAGAAGATGGGATTAGGATGCCCTTCCGATGCGAACAAGGCGAGCCTCAAATAGGCGCAAAAGCGTTTGGCGTTCCATGGCAGCCGTGTATATAGTGGCAGCGCACGGGCTTTGATGCCGCTCGGTCGTCGGTGACCAGCAGTTCCGAGTCCGACTGTCTGTTGGGATGGAATTTGTAAGTTGAGTAGCGGCGACTGAGACGCAACGACGTACTGAGCGTGCCACAGATAGGGAGGCAGAGGATAGCGGTATCATCGACACGTCTCAAGCAAATGAGAGAAGTATTGTACATCGCATAGTTATTGAAGTTATTGGCCTTGGAAAAGCACGGAACACGAATATTTGGCAAGGTAAAGCATTCCAGAAGGCTGTCATGACCCAGTGTCGAATCGTGAATATAAGGAGCTGGCGTGATTTCTGTAACAAAAGCCGGTCTAGAGACAGCTTTAGATTCACAATGTTCAGAATTCTGAATTCAAGTACGGACCTCCGGCGGAACCGTGACGCGCTTTCTCTGGGATTTCAACCGACGCGTAAAGACGCGACAAGAACGCACTCGTTGGTATTACATAGGTAGGAAATAGTTATAAGCTTCCATTGGCCTCCCTCCCGAATTCGACGCGTCTTTGAAAAAGTCCTTCGATTCATGAGACCCGTTCCTCGGAAGAGAGCGGCTCCGTTTTAGCATTCGTGAATAAAGGTGAGAAAGGACCTGTATCTCAGTAGTGATAAGTGTAAATGTGTACTGGCCGTAAATTCCAGATTCCCTATACACATTTCATACCGACTGCCACTCCAAGATGTCCACTGTTCCTATGCTTCCAGTCCAGCCATATTCCACTGCAAAAGGCAGTCACGAAGTCGTCCTCTGCGCCCCGTGCGACCAGTTCAAGAAAGGATACCAAGGCCGTGCTCCCACTGAAAGGGCGAAGGGTTCCCATGGCGCGGGAGATGTACTCAAACAGAGGAAAGAAAAACTGAAAAGATACCCGTGCACTAAGTGCAGCCGGGGTTAGGACAAGATGAACGCGGAGAGCAAGAGAAGATGCACGTCCAACGCCCGCGGCGATCAAGCTACGGCCCACGTGGCGTGCCGGCTTACCTCACTTTCTCCCAACTAATGCTTAGCAGATGCTCGTTCTTCACATCATCCCCAAGCCAGCAATTTCCTAATACTCTCTCCATGTAACCTCGTACGGCTCCCTCGTGCGTTTCACGGACATCCAACGTCTCCACAATTTCGGCGATTACACCGTCATCGACGCAGGTAGCTAGCCAGATAACCTAGCCGTACTGTAATGAGCAGCACTCGTCTCGTCACGCACGCTCGTTGGAGGGCACCATATGATGTCTCTTGTCGATCGTGCAATCATGCAGCGTTCCTGGGGTCTGTTTGAGTACAACGCGATTACCTCGCCGAATAAGGAGACACAGCGCGCCTCGTACGGAAAGGACTTTGAGTACACAGAGTTCATGGTTGCGCCCGGAAAAATAAGTGGCTTCCTATTATTGTTAGGGCTCCTCCTAGACGTGGCATCTCTGTTGATTCCGGAGGTAAGCCGTTTCTGCACTCTGTCAGAACCCGTGAAGCTGAATATGATATCCAGTCGAGTTATTTTTTGAAAAAGCTCTGGCCCCCCAGCCTGGAACCGGGATAAAGGATGCGTATGTGTCTTTCAACCTCTCGGTTTACTCAGCTAATATAGATCCTCTGGCAGAGATGTACGGAAAGCCTTTGGGAGAAGCGCACCATTGGTGTCGCGGTCGAGAACTGTGATATGCGTGTGTAGGAGGAGTACGAGGCGACGCCGGAGAAGGATCCCTTCCTTATCTACGACGTTGACGCCCCCCCCTGTCGGCTGAGTGCGTTGGCCCAACCTGCGCGCTTCGAGTACCCTCTTACTAGTGTTCTGTGATATGATTAGGAATTTGAACGCTCCAAGGAGGAGCATCCTTGTGAGGTGTTTCAGTCGCGGAACAGGATCTTTCGTTGGGCAGAAGGTTCTTCTTCTGGTCGTTTTCTCCGCGTCGCCCGTATGGCCGACTGCATCTTTGTTGATGGAAGCGTATTGTGGTTGTTACATATGGCTTTCGAATCGATGGCGCATGCGCGGTTGGTATTCCTCATCTTCGGCCCGAGAGCAAAGATGCGTCGCGTTGAACACAAGATCTGATTTGTATGTGCAGGATAAGGGACGGTTTTTTTCGTGGCCTTTGCCTCCAGTGGCCTCATAGGCTGTTCTCCAAGATGTCGGTCGTCTTACCACCCGACAACAATCGCGTACTGGTCCGTCTTCGCCGTTCAAATGTATGCTGATAATTAGGTCAGTAGTCGTATGCGCGAATCATGATACATATCTCGATGGCCGTGGTCAACATGCGAAGATTGTCTGTTCACGCTTCCTGTTCACCGCGCTCCCGTTAGATGAGGACAACAACATCTGGTCCTGGTTGCCGCATACCTCAGGTTCGGTGTTCGCCAAGTTATGATTTCTCGCACCAGAAAGCAACTCTCTTCCAATTTATCATCGCTCCATTCAATTTCAGTTGACAGGAATCAGGATACTTACGATCTGCCATCAGCCAACCCTTCAGATTCTCATGAAGTGAGAAACGGCCGCGCAAATCAAAGCTGATCGTCTCGCTCGAGCTATACTGTGCGCTGATTTACGCAATATGGATATGTAGCAGTTTGTCGGACATATACCTGCGTAGATGCTTCACTTATCGAGTGTCGCCTCAGTTTAGTACATTCTATTCCTGTGTTACTATTTACGGCTTCGTGATAGTGTGTATAAAGAGCCAGACGGCCTCGCCAGTATGCAACCAAAACCATCATGTCGCCACCTTGGGAGGACTACGGATACACTGTAGCCGATGTTCAGGCCATCATGTCCACTGACTTACATCCTGTCATTCTTCTCGCCTTCTGCCATGGTGTTCACACCTGCATCTTCTTTCTTGCCTTGTATTATATAAGTAGGTGCCTTTCATCTTTGACTATTTCCTCCTCTCAAATCACCTTCTTGTTTAGTTGAGAGCACGCAGCCCAAGCGGAAGCGGATTACCGTCGCCGGCATCGTCACCTTCTTATGGTTTGCAAACACTGTCATTTTGGGTTTGAACTGGAAATATGTTGACCAGCTCTTCATTGCCCATGGGACATCGTTGGAGGCAGAGTTCAACTTTAACCTTACTGATAATCTACCACTGGCGATTACCAGTGATGTATTTCGGATTCTTGCCGTCCTCGTTGCAGACCTGGTCTTGGTGTGTCTTTTTGCCGGTGCTCAAGTAATCCTGAACCACTGACAGCTTTGGTTAGATTTGGCGCTGCTGGGTGTTGTACGGCGGAAATTTAGTGGTTATTGCTGTACCCAGCCTTTGCGTGATCACCGAGATAAGTAAGGCCCATTCCTGTAATATCTATAGGCTTGTTCTTCTGATACTGTATTTTGTGTTTAGTCAGTGCCTGCCTGGTTATTGTCTCTGCCTCTGCCAGTTCCATCTTCATTGGTGTCAGCCAAATAAATTGGTCGCTAATCTATTACTCGATGACCGTGGCAACAAATAGCCTATGTACCATCCTCATTCTGTTTCGCATTGTGCGGGTCAGTGGCATTGGTGCCAGCCTCAAGACCTACCGCGGCATCATCGAGATTCTTGTTGAATCAGCTGCTATGTATGCAGTTGTCTACATAGCTCTCCTTATTGCATATGCATACCAGTTCTACACTGGTGCAGCAGTCTTGACTGCTCAGCCCTACTGTATAATAATGTCATACAGCATCACAGTACATTCCTCTTCCTCTAGTCATTAATCATGCTGACTTACTGTTCCAGGGCATCGCGCCGACTCTCATCATCGCCCGCGTCATGGCCGGTCAATCGCGTCCCAACGACTCATGGACGCGTCCATCCCTCCCGCACATGCGGAGTGATGTGCTCTCTGCCACGGAGTCTTTGCAATTCGCCATTGCTCCGAACCAGAGTGGCACCCAGACGACGACTGCGGACACCGGCGGTGCCTCAGCTAATATCGATCTGGAGGCGCAGGCTCAAGAGATCGTAAGAGCTACGTGAGCAGGATGGCGGTGAAGATCGCGCTGAAGCCGGCGCGTCGCCGTCCGCTGGGAAGGTTTGAGATGCTCGAAATGGCGGGATGAAGAAGGGTGGGTCGCGGTGTATGCGCTGGCGCAGTTCTGGCAAAGTTCTCTCGTTTACCTTTCTCCGATTAGAGCCTGTTCGATCGTTGGCAGCGGCTGCGGCTGCCCACTGCGGCTGCCCACGGATGACCGGTCCGATCGCTGCAACCTGCTCCCGACGTGCGTTCAACAGCCTCCAACGACAACGACGAACCTGCCGCACTGTAATAAGTCGCTCGACAATGTTGGGTGTTGAATATTCCCATTTTCCGGCACCCTTGAGGGACGTGTTTGTTGTATCGGGCTCAGACAACGTGTTCTGGTCACTTTGGTGCACCAAACGTCTCTTCGTGTTCATGACACCTCTTGTACCGGCTGCGGGGGACAATGTGAAGTTAAAAGGACCTGAACTCATGTAGATAGGCCAGTAACATATGTGTAGAGGAATGGAAACCTGTGCATTGAGTTTGACAAAGTTGCTGGTAAGTGCAAGGGCACGTAGCTGGACTATGGTGAGGAGGAAAACATGTAGGCTGACTCTAAGTACCGTCTTTATCTGCCTGAGATGTCCACACATGAGCCGGTCAACCCATATTCGCCCAGTCAGTGGTAAGATAGTGCTCATGGGCATATATCCGGGTAGTAGTGTCAACAGCTTGAACAACAACAACTGCTGAGAGTAGCAGGAGGTTCTTACGATGTATCTGGTCATCATCGAGGTCCATTACAGTAGTGTAGCGCACTGTAAAGCAATTATTTATGCGATCTATCATACAGCACGGCGATCGGACCGGTCATCCGTGGGCAGCCGCAGTGGGCAGCCGCAGCCGCTGCCAACGATCGAACAGGCTCTTAACTATTTATTCAAGTACTTACCTCCACACTCCTTTTCTCGGAACAGTCTATACATTTTCGACTCGGATCATGTTCTGGCAACCAAACTTCTCTCGTTTGTCTCCAATTACTACTTAGCTTTATTTATTCAAGTACTACTTTACCTCCGCACTCGTTTTTCCCGGAATATTGTATGCGTTTTCGAGCCCTTGAGGTCGTAGTGGTGTGGCCTCGCTTATCTAGTATACTGTCATGACGAAGAACTCGCGAGTCTTGCGAGGACCATGGTGCGAACAAGTCTATACATGAGTACATCTAAAGACCGGCCGATTTCTCTTCCTCGCCTCTGCCGCCACGATCAACCGCATTGAGAACCTCTGCGACACAATGTCCGGTGATTGGACATGGCTTACAACTTATCCGCCAACATGGACTCAGCGCTGATACTCTGGGCGAATCAGAATCCATTGAATTTTTCTTACAGCTACTTATCCTGTTCGTCCACTAATATCATGTCATATCGTCAAAATGCACACGCCCGACTGGCACTCCCTTCCGGCCCTCCCTTCCGGCCCTTCATCGTCGGACAACGACGAAGTCCACAGGCGTGTTTGAGACCGATCTTCAACATAACATCACCCTCAGCCGTTGAGCGGATATCCGAAGTGTGGCATTACTTGCGCCAGTCGTCTATATCACAGCAGCGAGTTGTTCGCCAGTCGAGCGCAGCGCTACTGCTTTCTGTCGCCGTGTACCGTGATCCACTGAAAGACGCCGTCAGTTCAAGAAAACAGGAATATAAAAGTAACATACTAGCACGCGTTCACCGTCGCTGTATCCGAATTCGACCATAAAGCCGAACGACGCCAGATGCAGATGGACATCCGTAACCAGAAATTGATCCAACTGGTTCCAAGCCTCGGCTCGTATGTACCAGTATAGCCTCCAGTTCCGTGTTGAAACTCTTTGCCGGCAAAGACGAGTCGAGCAAAGGAGAAATGTGTGTCCACGGGGGTACTTGGCCATCCTAACGCGGCTTTGGTCGTTCAGCTCAAATCCGAAGTGGCACCATCCTCCGGTAAACCGTCCATATCCGAGCAGTCGCATCACGGTGCGGCTGTTCACAGCGGCTGTCATTCCTATCTGTATAAAACCGGAGCATTTAGGACAGAAACTTGGGGGTATGGCGGGAATGTACCGCATGAAACTCGCCGTCAAGTGTCCAAAGTGGGCTAAGAAACCGGAACATTACCAAATCCAGACTGAAATCAACGGTGTCGCTAGTCGAAGCGTGGGCTGGCGGCGTTGTAGCGTCGAGTTATCAGGGTGGAAGACGTTCCCGTGCGGGAGAGCGAGTCTTCTGAATAAACTGTTAAAGCCGTTACATTGGACACTCCAAAATAACTTACGATTTTCCCATAAACTCGAGCAGCTCCGGCGAGAACAGACGCCGCCATGATACTACGTTCCCAGCTTTCAAAAGTGGATCCTGAAATCAGCACTCAGGCGAGTCTTGAAGGCCCCGAAGCCATCACTGAATGGACATTTGCCACACTTAAGACTAACGAGAATAATGTCAGATTGGACCCAGAAATGAAACAACAATCCTCACACATTTCTTGGACCCAAAATCCCAGCCGGCGAGGCCAATAGATGCCGGTATGCCTACAACATCCCCCGCCTCTCCGTGCCTCAATGGTCGAAGTAGCAGTGAATTTGCCGCAGAAGCGTTGACAACTAATATCTGTCGAATGGTTAGAAATCAGCGTCGAAGGTCAAGGTGAAATACGCACCACGTCTTCCGAGAAACAAGCCCGACCGGCGAGGCCAATATATACTGTTAGGACATTAAAGTGTCTCAAAGCGAACCTGGCCAAGTCAGCCCGCTAAAACCGCGGGTCGCGTGTCGGGGACTCTCCATTCCGTATCATCCCAAGCATGCTCCATCAGTTTTGCAGTTCCAGGGGCTCATGACGCGACTGTGAACGAGGCAGCAAAACCGCCGCGAGTCCTACCGTCAGAGTTAGGTCGAAGGCCTGCTGTATGCGCTCGGAAAGGCCTCTGTCAACATCGGCGGTCCAATGATGCGAGCTCGTCGATTAATGTGAATGTATGCGTCGCAGTCATCTGGCTAGTGGGATGGGTCGAGTGAAGGGCGAGAAGACGCGTGGCGGTACTCGTTATAGGCTTGACGTGAATGTGTTGCGGGAAGGACCGGTTCATATGATGCCAGCCAGTTGATATCTGTAATATCTGCAGGATTGAGATCCAGCATGAAGAATTGAGTAGACTTTTAGACTCCAGACATATGACGAGCTTTACGCAACGGACGAAGTACTGGTATAGTTTTTGGATTCTGACGGGGAGTAGTTGCCTGGCGAAACCAGACCAAGTTGGAAAGAAACTTGACAGAAAAGTAGGAGGAAGAGTTCTACAACGGAACCCGCGCCGACTTCCGAGTATTTTTCTCACGACAGTCGTCCGAATTCCAAACAAGTCTTGTCTATTCGGCTTCAAGAAACAAGAACTAAATCTGATATGTGAGCTGCTGCCTCGGGTGTCTATTTACACCAGCTTTTTGCCAAGGAAAACCAACGAACTTCTCTAGCCTCTAGCGGAACTTCTCAGCTAGCACCAACCGGACGAGGTTTAGTCCAATATACAGCAAGTAATAGCGCTGCAGACACCAATTCTAGGACCTTTGAAGATATTTAGTACGAATACTATGAAGACGGAAGGGGTCTACTCCGGTGAAGACGCTTCCTGCCCACCACTTGTGACTGTCTCCCACAATCGCTGCAGCGATGGGTGTTCCGACCAGAGATGCGAGACCAACAGGCACTGAGGCCATGGCGAGTCGAAGCCTGTCCATAGCGATCAGAAGCCATAGTGACGGGAGAGCAATTGACTTACCCCGACCGAGTCATATCAGGATCCAAGGAAAGCACCGCAGGGAAGAATAGAGACACCGCTACAAATGAGCTCAGACGTCTGAACGATATAGCGTCAAAATCGAGCTAACCTGTCCCGGAGAAGAAGCCATATCTGAAAGCGATTCCGAATGAGTACGCATAAACAACGATACGCCAAGAACTTTACGCACAGGATGCAGAAAACAGTGATTGATGCCGACGTCTTACAGACCATCATGACCAAAGCGACGACACCTGTATTAGTCGGCATCAGTGCTCAGAAATGAGGGTAATTGACAGAGCTCCACCTGCAGCAGCAACGCTTGGGATATACACAGGAAATACGCCGTAGCGATCCGCCAATCCGTTGGGTATAGTCCGACCAAGTGTACTGGTGAGATTGATGATGGCGACGAGGTAGTGTGTAAGATTATCGGGTATGCTGTCCTGTTCTTTGGCGAATAGTTCGACGGAGAACATGGGATTATATAAAGAGAGGGAGATTACAAGTCCAAAGGCGATCATAAACATGTAGGGCGGGGATCGTATGAGCGACTTGAGGGGTTTCCGCGAGGACGATGGAGACCCAGATGATGGAACGCGCGGCGGATAGTTGGTACGCATCATCGCGTTTGCTATCGCGAGGCATACTAAACAGATGAAGGCGCAAATTCGGATGCCCCAGGCAAAGCCGATGTCACCGTCAAGGAACTGACCAAGGATCACTGAAAAAAAGAAACCGCCTATTGCGCTACCAGTAGTGATGATGCCCTAGAGACTGTGATAAGTCACTTGAGACACTGCTAACAGCTGAGAGGCCTAACCATAGCCAACCCTCTTCTTCGTCTAAAATGATGCGCAACAACGGACGATGTCGGGGTGTAGACGACGCCGGTTCCTATACCCATCCCGAGTCCTTGCGATAAGAAGACTTGATAGTATTGCCCTCGTTTAGCCAACGATAGCATGAACATACTGGTATGCGTCGCAAATTTGAGCATCACTGACGATTCCATCGTACAGAAGAACGTACCTAAAGACGAACAGAGTGGATCCCGCCATCGAGATGATATGAAAATGACCTGCATCAAACCTACAACGTTAGAGTAAATGGCAGTTCTGCAGGGATTCGAAAGACGAACAGGCCAGCAACCGAAAGTCCAAGCAGATACATGAAGCAGAACTGGATAGATCCTAGGACATGAATATGAGCATCCACTCGTACGCAATAGGGAAAATCATACCGATCCAGTTGATTTGAGATGGGGTATAATTTGCGAGAAAGTCCCTCGCATAGAAGCTTTCCGTCACACCAAAAGACAGAGGAAGTCCGATGATGCAGAACTGTACGAGCCAAGAGCCAGCGACTGCAATATATCAGCATGAAAAGGACGGAAAGAGATCGAGAAAAGACTCACCGGTTCCCCATGCACGTAGCCCTTCATCGTAAACAACAGTAGCGACTCCGACCCCGCTTTCCTGCAGAATACCAGAATCGGTTTCTGTTTTCCGTTCCTCGTCTGAGAGAGAAAGGCCTGTATGAACCGGTGACGGCGACATGATGGGGAGGGTGGGTAACCAAGTCCTGCGCCGAACGTTATGTGGGGACGGAATGTGGAAACACAAGTAAAGGATGCTTCCGCTCTTCTCCCACACACAATCAGAGCGATCCGGTGGCGAACATGATGTTGTTTACAGTACTAGATGTGATGTTCTAATTATAAGGAGGGTGAAAACCAGAGATCAACGCGGCTGTCAAAGAACATTAGAATGATCGGGGATCCGGTTGCGAATGGTGGCGCGGAACGGCACCATAAACAGTGCGGCGCACGTGCATGTGGACCGTGTACATTGTTCAGATAAGTTACAACGTAACTACAGTTTAGCAGCTTTCAACATAAGATTCCGCGCCGTGTCCCGCAGTTCTCGGCGAAGGAGCTTGCCACTCGGCGTTTTGGGCACGCTCTGAACAATCTCGACGTGATGGAGATGCTTGAAGGACGCTTTGTTTTCTGCGACGTGCTGGAGCACAATCAGAAATAGCATGAATGGAATCTTGTAGGAGAATCGCCTTCGTGATCGCCGATGTCACCACCTGGGAGCTGGCTTCGGCAGCTTTCAGGCCTTCTGCTGTAAGGACCACAAACGCAAGCGGAACCTCGCCGTTGTACACATGGGGAACTCCGACAACACAAACGTCAGCAGTGTATGGATGATCCAAAATACAGCCTTCGAGTTCAGCTGGAGCGACTTGAAACCCTCGCACCTGTCAACTGATTAAGACGACTTTCTCGAATTCAAAATCGAGTACGCATACCTTCATGATTTCCTAGAGATCCTGTGTCAGGAAAGAATGTATGATAAGACGGCTCTCACCTTCAATCGGTCAACTACGATTATTTCGTTCCTGTCGTCTATTTTGACTAGATCTCCGGAACGTATCCACCTTTCGACTCGTGAGCACACATACGTTACGTAGCTTGTAACGTACCCGTCAACAAAGGTCTCGCGCGTCCTGTCATAGCGGTTAGCGCCGATAACACATAAGCGAGGACAACATACGCTGCGTCGTTGTCGAGATAGCCAGTTGCAGCGGCTGGTGTCTTGATATGCAGCTCGCCTTCCTCGTTGTGACCAGCGAGACTGGAGTCCGCTTTGACAACTTTGCCCTCAGCTCCGGGCACCAGAACGCCTCCGAAACGTCCACATTTCTGTTGAACGGGGCACATGGATACTACACCAGTGGCTTCAGTAGACCCTGTTCGGTCGATGTGAACAAATCAAGACCGAATTGCGAAGAAGGAATACCATAAGCCTGTCCGATATAGACTTGTGGCATTAGCTGCAGAAGTTGATCGTACAACTCGGCTGTTGGAAGTTAATAGCAATCTAAGATACTACAGCTAGTCGCACCGGAAAGAGGAGCAGCGGCACATAGGACTACTCTCACGGACGAGAGGTCGAATTGTTTGACGATGGGATCCTAATGATAAGATGAACATCGCCAATAAATGTGTCCTCCCTCACGAATAAAGTCCGAACCTTGCAGAGCAACACTACTTGAGGTGGGACTACCATCAGAGAAGTGACTTTGTGCTGGACGATGCCTCGCAACATGTCAGTAAAGTTGAACTTAGGGACGACAACCACCGATATCTAATGACGGTACGATGGATGCTCCGAATGTCATGTAGCAGGACGTACGGCCGCAAACATATTGAAATGAGTCTAACTTACAACTGTCAGCACAGATTTAGCTCGCGACAAACTGTCACTTACGACGAGAACAAGGCCATAGATATCTGAAGATGAGATACTGATGGCACATTCGAGTGAGAAGACGCACGATAAAAAGGCAGAACGGCAAGGCAAGCATCCCCCGGATGATATCTAAGTTCATCCCGATTAATATTAGGTTCCGAAATCTTATTCAACGTGGCGATCTGAAGGACATTCGCAATGAAGGCGTAATGCGAGATTTGGACTATCTAAACACGAATGAGCAAGCGCCGCAGGAAGGAAAATCGATCTCACTTACTTTAGGTGGTCCAGTCGTGCCACTAGAGGAGCTGTAGAACGCGATCCTAGTTTTCCCTTCCCCTGGCTTAAGCTTCATTTCACGGAGACGCGTTCCAGACTGGATACCGTCCTTTATCAGAAGGTCAAGAGTACGATACCCCGGAAGAGCCGGCGGATTTTCCACGTCTTGGTCAGTAATCACAATAATGCGATCAGCTGGGATCCCCGACGCGTGCGCAGCAGTGGCCGCGGTTGTCAAAAAGTCGGAGTGAACGATGATGAGGCACGCTCGAGACATCTTGATGTGTTGGGACAATTCGCCCACTGTAAGCGCGGGGTTGCACGGGCTGCAGAGCGTCAACACACGAATCTTCGGACTTCGATAGGCGCACATACACGACAATCCCAAGAATCCGGTGGACGGCCCACATGCAAATGGGATAGTCTGTGAGCATTGTAAACAAGTGAAAGACATAAATAGGGCACCATACCTATGTGGTTGCTACTCAAGAAGAGCACTAAGATACATTAGTATATGGTCTGCCGTTCTGGAAGCAAGTCTCCTACCTGGGTCGCCTTCACCTACACAACGTTGAGTACTTTTCCCGAGTCTTGCCTGAGTACTTACCAATGGAGTACTTCATCTGCAAGCTGACCGCTAGTCCCGTCGTCCGGGTCTGAATCTAAGAGATTGTCAGAGGAAGTTATGATAGCGTGTTCCATTACTTCTTCCAAATCCATTCGCTTTCCGCTCTTGTCTGCAACTAACCAAGGAACACCGCTGGGACGCTGGGGTCGCATTGGGTGGTGGAAATCCAAAATGAACTGTGGCGTTGTCATGTCGTCCGGGATCCATGGCAGTTGTCCCGAACTCGGAGGAGGGCGGAATACGGTCATTGTCTACTACAGCGCACAGATTGGGGATGAATAAGTTGTCGTGTTTATTGGGCACAGAGATGAGAGTCAAGACCCACTGTACGTTGTTGGCGTCAATTCGCACGGACTTGTGACAGATACATCAAGCATATTTTTGGGCCATGAAGAACGGTTATGGCATTCTGATATTGAGCGTCGCTAGAGCATATTTTCGGGGAAAACTCATGAGAAAAAAGATCGCTTAAGCGCGCGGGATTTTGTTACAAGAGCACGAGGAGGGGCGGTTTGAAGGAGAGAAGCGGCCTTCGGTCTCGGCCGAGAATTCGAAGTCCGATATTCCTCCGATCAGACCTTGTTTATCAACACTCGCTCGACTTATTCGCATCCAACAGTCGATATGATGCTGAATCCACTTGAACGGGTGCAAGACTTGCAGCGCGTGATATGTTATGATCCGGTTTAGCCTCCCTAGGACCGATTTGGTTCGGTTTGGGCCTTTACAGCGAAGACCTACGCATTCGGATTCCGCGAAAACAGAAAAGAATGGAATTGGCTGATTTGACGCGATGGTAAGTAATATTCAAAACTTCTGCACTGTATATAAACTACTGAAGAGATGTCAGTCCCAGCCACACTTCGCAACACATACTATCGTCGTCGACGTGATGTGTCTAGAAATGACCCTCGTTCTCGTTCTCGTGCTTGTGCCTTTGCTGTTGGCTTTCTGCGCCATTGGCGCGCGTTTTCCTCATCGGAACAACCCATCCGAAAACCCGCCACTTGTCGAAATACTCGTAAGTACTCTGACAGGTCCTTAAAATACTACATTTCACGCGTTCAATTCGTTAGGACCAGCAAATTTTCTACAACTCGCGCCATGCCTATGAGGCTGCAATCAAACAAAACTGTAGCATCATCGGAGTGAGGCGAAAGAATAGGGTCAGCCTCTCTATTTCTTGCTTCTAAGACTTGTTCGACAGCTCAGCTCCACAGCTTGAATACATTGTCGACCATACACTCGTTGCGGAGGTTTTAGTGAATGACAGTGTGTTCAGCTTCGAGCGTGGTACATTGTCTGTAAGTGTGCCAAGAATATGTAGTCGCCCTTCACTGATCATAACCAGGTGCTGAATCTTCGACTCCTGCTGGCGTTGCCGCGAAGCTTCATGCTCGAGATCGACAGGGTTGTACAGGACCATATTGCTGCGCGCCTTGCGGACAGCGTCGCACGAGGTAGGTACATCTCGGAGCTGAAGACTTTCGACACTGATTCTTTCACAGTTGCTCCGGTCTTTGAGAGGCTTGCTGGTAAGCTGACAGCCTCTCTAAAAGAAGGCTCGCGACCCGTCGTCATCGACTTAAATGCAGAAGTCCATCGAATAATGGCTGAAGCTATGTTAACCTTGATCCTGGGAGAGGTACACATCCGTTTCGATGCTACGTCGAATATATTCCCAAACACACACGACAGAAGTACACGTCTCCGAAAGACATTTCGTCTACTGAACACATCGCTGCCTCGATCGCAACCCTAACAGGCATCTACGAAAACTTGAGTTGGTGGTCGCGCAAGTTCCCTACAGCAAGTCGGATGATGATCTGGTAGAGTGTTTCTAGCGAAATCTCTCAGAAGTCTGCTCCTCATATTTCCGCCAGGCTCAAGGTCATGTTTGTTGCCATTCCTTATCATTTTATCAGAGGTATCGGATGGAGGGCTTTCAAAGAACTTGGTACCGTTACCGACCCAGGTCTTTCGCCGATGAATCATCGAATCAACACGGCAGGTCTATTCACAATGTACATTCGACCCTTCTCTGACTAGCGCGCGTGTTAAGGACTCTGTGCTTGTGAATTTCAGCCGCAAATTTGTCGACAAGGATATCCGTCGGATCAGCATCCTTGATAGAATTTGGATCTTGTCCGTGTTGCTTGGGTGAGTAAGGATCGTTACACGAACTTCACTAGTGTACTCACGACTAGATAGATTGATTTTTGCATCGGTTCACCAGACGTATGTACTTTCTCATTTTCTCCCAGGAGGCGGGCTCAACTTCATCCTTTGCTTAGGGCCGTCGTAATCGTTTGGGTCCTATTTGAACTGGCAAAGCGGCCTGAGTTTGCCGAAGACATTCGCGCAGAGGTGGTCTTAGAGACGGGCGATGACGGCACCCAGAGTCTGACGTACGCGTCCTTGCGCAACGCCGAGCGTCTCGATTCTTTCATTCGGGAGGTAATGCGAACCAAAGGCGATACACTGAGCACTGTGCGTGAGACAGTCGTGGACACGAGATTAGGCGGATATACAATTCCTAAAGGTAAATTCAATCGCCCTAGTATCTACGTCCTCATGAGACAACGACAGGTTCTCTCGTCATACCACTGGCCACACTGGCAAATGAGTGCGAGGACTACCATGGCGAGAATGCCAGGGATTTTGTAGGCGATCGCTGGGTCGGTACAGGAAAACCAGCCGTTATGCTAAGCCCAAGCTACTTCCCTTTTGGATTGGGACGATGGGCCTGTCCTGGTCGCGGCCTTGCGGTTGCTGGTACATACAATTTCAGTCTCCAGTAACATTGGTGTACTGATCAACGCTTTAGAAATCAAGCTGCTGGTGCTGTCAATCATCACTCGGGCAAACATATCTTTGGAAGGCGACTCGTACAACATCGTCGATCCGCTGAATGTCACTTCGGTAGCACCTCAGGGAAAGTTTCTCCTCCATTCTTTGAAATAGCTACTCTATACATCGGCCATGAACTTCGTCGATATACGTATCATAGGAGGAAGTATCTACAATCTGTGTCGAGCAATGTAACCCGTTTGCAGTCCTGCAACAACGACGTCGTTGGACAGGATATCATAGTGCCCAGCTTTCACCAGTGTGATCCGAGCGTCAGGAAAACATCGGTGGATGTGTAGATCGTGCCACGAGCTATGATGCTCAGGAGGAATAGAGCCGAGGATCCCGTACGATCCCAAGTATACGCTCACCGGCGCTTTGACGTTTTGAAGCCAAGCGTAAAGAGCTGGTAACGCCGGTAATTGACCTTCCACTGGTAATGACAACAGAAAGTCGAATATCTGATTCAAAAAGCGCTCAAGCGTGGCGTTGAATGCCCGGATGAACGGACTAACGGGGCGCCCATGATACGCCTCGGAGAGGTCACTCGCGAACTGCATACGTTTCGGCACGTTCCCACCTCCGTCGCGGCGCGTCATGGCAAGAAGGTTAGACACACTCGCGTCGAGGAACTCTCTCCGAGACGCAGGATGATCCAGCGATTCCTTGGACACGTCAAGACCAAGAACAGGAGCAAGGAAGGTGGTGGGGAAATGGTCAAGGAAGGAAAGCTGTGACACAACATCCCCATTTTGCTCAAATATGCGAGTGACGGCAAAGACGATAATGCTGGAGGCCGAAAATGCCGCCAGACGGTATGGACCACTCGGTTGCTTTTCCTACTTGTGACATCAGTCGGAAAGTATGACTGGAGAAAGAGTACACACCTTGATACGTTGGTGGTAGAAGTTTGCTTGGCCGAGTAACGTCTCCAGAGGCGTGTCCGGAGTGACTTGAATGGCCCATAGCGCAGACCGAAATTTCTCTTTCAATGGTTGAAATGCATGGATAGCGCCACCGCCGCCTAATATCAATTCGTAAGATCCGTTATACACACAACAGAGACAGAAAAGAACCCACCATGCATTATGATGAGAGGTGGTTCGCCGGAGCCATCGCAGAGCTTGACTATCGTCTGGCCGGGCTTTGGGAGAGTCCTCCAGCTATCTGCGCCGTCTTTCGAATCAGCCATTTAGTTTGAGCAACGGTGTGAAGCGTCTGATACGCCAGCGGACCAACGCGCGGTAGGGCAAATAAGTGAACGAGACTTTACACAAGACGGATCAATTGGACGGTCATCACGACTTCGATGCGTCGACCGTATCGTTGGGTCCAAGTCATCTCGGGAGCAATCAGGGGACTGTTGATTAGTATGCTGGGCTTCGTTCTATTCCTATCTCCTAGCTGAGAAGGGGGTAAGTCTGGTCTGACGCGCCAATTCCAAGAATCCATCAGACGGCGGCGCAGAATTTAAATGAGGTGACATGTCATTGAAGGTATATATCATATGGGCAAGGTTGGTTACGTTGAAATGGATCATGAATGAGAGAACGGAAAAAGAACGTGCATGAACACTGCCACGAACCGGTTCGGCTCTCGGCCCGACCAACATCAGACCCACTCCTGCCTCTTCGGGACTTGGTTTCAATCTTGCTGCAAAGCTAGGGAGGAAGAGTTCGAATGCCGGCGATGTATCAAACCTTGCCGCAACTCTACTGCTCCCTTCAATTTAAATGCGTCTCTCGGCATGTGCTGCGTAGAAAACTTCGGATTGGCGTCGCACTGGGAGGCTCTTTCCAAATTTAAATCTTATACATCCCTGTTGATAGGTTCTCCCCCACAGTTTTGATAACTGGCGCGGACAGCGACAATTCTATGACTTGGCCCCACGTCAACTATACTATATCTGGACTCGGTTTTCTTTACGCCATGGCAGTTGCAGTCATTGAGGACTAACCATCCGAGTCTGGAGGCGAGTAACGCAACATGGGCTGTTCTGATGGGTAGCTGGTCATCGTGTATCCTTGGTCAACTACATCAATCAATCGCCCTTACTTCCACCACGCTGCCGTACTGCGCGAACTGAACGGAGGCTCTATTGTTAAATCGTGACGTCGGCATATAAAGTAGAGAAATGTCTTTTGGCCACCCCACTAATAGGCTAATAAGTGCACCAAAATGGCCGCTATTTCGCTTGAACTGGCTAATGTCAACCCTCTTTTCATGTCGTAAAAACATCGCGCTAACATCACATCGACTAGTTCTTGGCCTTGGTTCTGGAAGCTCTGCTTTATGGTACGTACTGTTCGAGTGCTTTTCCAGTCCATCTGGCAAGACGTACTCACACCATTCACAGGAGCGTTCACTGTTCTCTTCATTGTGGCGGTTTACGTGATTATCACCAAGCGGTCTGTCATTAACGTCACGCTCCTTTCGACTGTTACGATAATCTGGGTTTTGTCCACCACCGTCAGTTACAATGCACTTCTCGCCCTACGCTTTCATGTCACTCATCCCATCCCTAGCACCTTATCCTTGATATTCTCCGTGCCGTGGAAGCTTTCGTTCAGCGCAAGGATGGAGGCGCCCTCGGGTACTACCTCAACTTGTCCAATCCATTACAGGCAGCTAAGACTGCTATATATGTACTTTTAACGCTGGTCGGGGACGGATTTGTCGTAAGTAACCCCCCTGCTTCCTACAATCTGGAGTCCGGGCTCTTATCGTTGTGGCACCAGATCTTTCGCTGTTTCGCGGTGTGGAATCGCGTGTGGTGGATCATCGTGTTTCCACTTGCATTGCTCTGCGGGACTGGAGGTATTTACCCTAGGGCTGCAGCAGACCCTTTCCTAACGATCCTTTCTCAGTGGCTGGCTTTGGCGCGACATACGCATTTTCACATGCCGCTCCTGGCGCCGAAGTCTTTCTTCCCGCTATTGTTCCTTGGGTGACTAGTTTCATTGCTCTAACCCTTTCAACCAACATTGTCTGTACAAGTATGTGTTTGGCATCCTTGGAAAGAGTTCGGCTGATTGCTCGCCACAGGTCTCATCGCATACCGGATCCTGAGCATTCAGAGACAAGTCAAGAATTTTGTCCAAGGCAGTTACGCGCAGTCAGCCCTCACCATGGTTATCGAGTCTGCCGCGGTGTATTCGGCGTCGGTAATTTCCTTGATGATTACCTACAGCCTGGGGTCTAACGCCCAGTACACTGTATTAGACCTGGTCGGCCTTCCTCTTCCTATTGTGACTCTCCCATACTCAACATGCTCTTCGCTTAGACCGCGCCACTCATCGGCATCACTTTCAGCGTCATCATTCTTCGCGTGAGCCTTGGTATTAGTTCACGGCAGCTCACTACGCAAATTTCCCAACGAAGTAGCGGCCACACAGCTGTAAATAGTGGGGAGAACTACGCCTTGGGCCGCCGTGCCGTCGCCGTCAATGTCAACGTCCAAGTTGATACCGACGAGTTCTCGAGAAGTGATCTAGAAGAGCTATCTAGTGGAAAGAGGATTCTCATGTAATTGGATAAGGTGGAGGTGATGGCATTGAGGTGCTTACATTTCTGTATCTCTTTCATTGTATATTCATGGTGTAGCATGGTATCGTTGTGCGAGTTCTGTCGCAAGCTCGCCTCTCGGATTAGTCGACTTAGGGATTCAATTCCGCCTGACTCCATGGCTCAAGAGATTGGTTCGCGGCGTTGCTGAATCGAATGATGATAGGACTGGTGCGAATTCCAGTAAGTGTACCCAGATTCTTTTAACGAACGGACTAGATTGGAGTGTGTGCCATTCCAGGCCTCGTACTACGGCATGGCCAAATACTCAGAAGTTAGACGACCAGGGGCTGCCCAAATTTTTTACATGGACATCATACATCAAAGGATACTACTTACGGTTCCTTTACTATAGTTTATCAAAACAACAGCTAGGTAACTGCAACAGGGCCTGTAGTCTTCGCAAGATTCCGAAGTGCATGCCACTTTTCGGCACGCTCCAGATACTCGCGCTGTCGCGGGTCTGTGGGATTGTGGGCGTTCTTCTGTATCCACGTCTCGCGGTATGACTTTCTGCGTTCCTCGCTTCGCCACATGTTACGAGCTACTTCCGCATCCTATGAAAAGTCAGAAACGATGGCAAACAACAATTTTCTGGGTCCTCACGTGTATCCTGTGCGTACCACCTCTGTAGCTGGGTGGTATGAAATGCCCGCGCTCGACATCCTTCTTGAAACTTTCCGCCACTCCCGGTGTTTCTTGGAGTGACAAGTAAACAGGCGACGTCTCTCCAATTCCTTCCGATTCCCACTGCGCGCTACTCATGTACAATTTCTTTGCCTCTGGTGAGCGCGAAAAGTCACAAAGATTTCGGAGACAAGGATCCCAGGCTTCGTGTGGTAGCTTTACAATGACCGCCAGCTTCCAGAGCCTAGCCTGAGTGCCGAGATCAGCAAGCAGGAGGATTTTGCATAATGTCAACAAATTGGTGGACTGGCATAGATTCTCCAGTACCACCGTATACCTCGACGGAATTTCCGCCTCGAGGATCGTCAACCCATCTATGTAAAGGGAAGCGAGAAATGAGGTGAAGCGCAAGGTCCAAATATGCAAGGGATCGCAAACGTTGTCGCTAGTTGACTGCTCAGGATTGTTCGCCACCGCACTAAATGTAGTACTGGCCAACCCTTCCAGCCAATGCCTGTCCATCAGACTAGAGTATATCATCTCGAGTCCCGCCACAGTGTTCGGTGTAGATGGATAAGACATTTGAAGGTAACGGAAGACGTTGACCAGTGTTCGTAGCATATACGGAGCAGTCTCGCATGCGAAGATAGCTCCTATGACATCCGTAATGTTAATCGAATTGAGCCAGGAGAAGTCATGAGCATCGATTCCGTCAAGATCGAGACGGCGATTCAATCCAAGGAAGAGAATTCTCAGAATGAATTCCTTGTCTTGCGGCGAGATGATGTCGTTCGACTGGAAAGAACCAGACGTGACGACTTTTTTCAATGCAAGGATGGTAGCCAGATCAATTTGGACGTCACTATGTCCTTTGGAGGGTATGCAGTTAACGGCGTAATCTTCGACTATGGTAAGGATGCTGCGAAACAGGGACTCCGAACCGTCTTCGCACCAAGTGTCGTAACAAGACATACCTGTGCGCTGGATCGCAGGAGTTTGAAGCATCACGAGAAGGAGGAAAATGTCGTCAGGAAGATTATGGGTGTGATCCTCAGCTGAGCGCGTAAAGCTCGAGAAGCCGACACGCAATACCCATGTTATGAACGAGGGAAGCATATTCTGGGCCAAAGCAAATCTCAAGGTTTGCGCAGTGCCGTTGGTCTCAATGTCGTATGTACTTACAATGAGCGGCGGCCAATCGGTATCAGGAGGCATCCAGAAGGTGTACAACTCTGGATCGCGTCCGTGGCAGTTCAGTTGCTTGCACACATGGTGAACAACGGCGCCTCGCAGTAGGGCACACCACACCTGGGACGGTGTATCCGGGCTTATGGCGAGCCAGCCCGCACCCTGGCTCATCGCAGTTTCAAAGACCTTTCCCCACAATAAAACGTCGGACTCGGGCCAAGAGTCGTCTGGCACTCCCAGCAAGTTTCCTTCAAGGATTTGAATTGCAGCCTGGGTACCGATACGGTCGACACTATAGACATTATTTTCGACCGTATCGTACCCATAGAATCGTACCGCTGCCCGTTGGAAGCGTCCAAATTGCTCTGCGGCTTGATCTGGAGAATAGAGGGCATTTACGGCCACCATAGCTCGCTTAATACCGTCAGCAGCAGTGGCAATAACTCCGATGCTCTCTAAAGGTAGACTGCTTAGTGCCTGGAGGACGATGCTTTGTACAGAGATGTTGGATGTGGTGTTGTAAAGCCAGGTGACGGCAGAGGCCTCAACGTCACGCGCCTCCTGTTCTACCGCCTCGTGCTCGAGATCCTTCAATGAGTCCGGGAAAGATCTCGTCGAAGAACCGTTTGCTCCCAGTCCGCGGAGGATGCCATGCCGACGTATAGTGCACAGGATTGCATATCCATATGATGACAGTGGTGTTTTGTATGGACAATCGGGATGGTAGAGGGGAAGGAGATTGCACGAAAAGTACATGGCGTAGGCAGCAAATGTAATAAATGCCATATCCACAGCGATAACAGTGCTGAGAGCGCGAAGATACACGATAAGCCCGATGAAGAATAGTCCCAAGGCCAAATGCATCAGAACAGGAAGAAATCCGATAATGAAAGGGACACGCCATTTTTGCAAGGCGGTGTACCTGTAATGCCGTATACGCGACCGGTCAAGGGGAGTTCCAGACGGTATAGACATGTACTGATGAATCCATTGTTTCGCAAGGACTGCGATCAACGTCGTCGTGAGACTGAGTCCGAGGCTTGTGAACCACAAGGCATTGACCCAAAAGTCTGAAGTACTTGGCTGGAACGCGACGGAAGAAGAAGGAATAGGTTGTGCGGCTTCATCATGATGCCCCTGCAGGAAGGCAAGTATAGCGCGCTCGACAGCAATGGATTCTGACATCCGCGAAGCCGCGACTTCGGAATAATCAACTTGAAGACTCTGGGAAGTTTGAGCAACGAAGGTAGAGACAACAGCGGAGAATAGCGCGGCCTTTGTGGAGTTAACAGCTGATCTCACGTTTCCAGAACAGGTACTCACAAAAACGAGGAGTATATCAAGGCCGTCCCGCCAATCAGCGGCCACTTCCAGGTCATACTTTCCGCTCTCGTCTTCATACGTTTTCCAAATTCTGGCAGTAGGAGACATCTCCTTGAACTGCTTGTCCGGCGGATACTTCTGCTCGTAGTCAAAACGGTCGTTGATAACTGAAATGACGTATTCAGCAGGTAGTTCCACAAACGCGAGTACACTTACCGTAGCCTGGTGTTTGTGACGCCGCCGAGCCTATTCCCATAGACTTCAGCTTCGAAGATTCATAGTGCGCGTCGGGCTGTGATGCGGAGGATGTCAATGTCACATTGGACGGTGGAAGAGTCGGGTCCTGGTGTTCATCTGCCTCCAGCGGCATTATACGAGTTGGGTGTTTGCGGTTAGAAGGGTACAAAACCGACGACCGTGGCGTATGTCAAGATGTAGCTTCATAGCTGTGAGGGAAACTTTTATCAGTGGACCTGGATCCGAGCATCAAAACGTGTTAATTGTCCCAGGCCGGAAAAGGACAAAAAGGCGGTAATGGGAAGACTACGCGAAGACAATAGCGTGACCCAGATGGAAAGTCCTATTGTCTTGTGTGAATACATATCATCGTCAGAACAGTCCAACAACGAGTTTATTCGATGGGTATACATGCGCCGTTCAAACTTCAAAGCCGGCTCACCAATTCCACCAGACGCTCCTCGATACACCGAGGGAAATCTTTCGGTGTTGGAATGTACGGTTCTGCAATTCTTCTGACCAGTACTGCTTGTCCAAAAGTTTCTGAAGGCTTGAGTACACAATCCCCCGGAATGCTACCCTCTCCATATTTGTCTTCATTCTGTTTACCATCCTGAGCGTTACGACACTCTCGTCGATAGCGTAGAGCAAACCAAGTGCCGATAGTCTCGGCAGACTGTAGCCTAGTAGATAATGTAAGTGAGTATGAGACACGAACTCCAACCATAGCTTACCCTCCGGTTAGTCCGGCAAGGACGTTCAGCCACGAGCGATGGGGTCGAGGAGTGACACCCTCGTAGACCATCTGGTAGAGAATGTCGGCCGCGAACTGCGCTGAACGTCCATCCCTATCCCTATACTCCAAGAGGTCAAAAACCCAGTGTATTCCGGTCCCTGGAGACTGGTGGAGACCATGTAGCTGCATCGACAGATTGGGTGCATTGAATTGGGGTGGCGAGTGGTACTGAGTATCTGTTCGATTCACTGGCGTGTGAGCGTCAGACTGCGCGACATATCCCGATCGAAGGTAGCCAAGGTGAGGCTCGTTTACTGGCGCACGAAGTGGTTCGTGAGAAGGCCTTGAGCTAAATTCCTGACGAGATGGCGAGGGGAAAAGCACAGACAACGGCTGCAGAGGATGAAAGGGCAGTGTAGGTGAAGGAGCGTTATATGGTGGCGATGTGTTGCGCGCATGAGTACTGGGTGGCGCTACAGGCAGCGACGCAGGTCCCTGTGGAGAAGGGACCAACTGCTGAGTCCGAGGAGCCCTGTGATTTGTCGGTGATCGCGCTTCAGGCAGATTCCTGCGGTGAGCAGCGGAACCACTTGCTTGTACTGCAGCAATGGGTCTGGGGCGCTGTGGAATAGAGGGAGGGGATGGGGAGGCCGACGTGCGAGATTGGCATGAAAAGCCTTTCCACAGAACATCTTCAACATCTACGCCACTCGTTAGCCATTGCAGCCAATCCAGAGGGGTCCTAATGTCCTCTATGAATGCATGATATGCAGCTGCATCACGGCGGATGAAATTTGGATAATAAGAATCGTCGGCAATGCGCTGGAAAGTGGGATGCTCCTCGCGCGAGAACGGTCTGGCACGCATATCGATGTACAGGAAAAGGGGGATGTGGCGCCATTACTGCAGTGCACTTGCAGCTTTAAAATCCGGGGGGTGCTGCCTTTGATGGGGCTTTTGGTTGTAACCATGCAAAATAACGTTCTCACCTTGTCCATCCAAGGCACCTAGCGTGTGAAGGTAAGGCATGATCTGCGCTAGAGTAGTCAGCCTTCACGGTAAATATACAGGAACGAGATCGCAGCTTGAAGTCAAAGTATGTCGAGAAGAAAAATATACGTTGCTTGGGGCATCTATATGTGTCGTTCAAGTCCATGAGATAATGTCTGCGCCACTGGGGTAGTTCCGAATAGGAAGCATTAGACCGCGATGAGATTTCAAGTCCCAACGCGGATCTGCAAAGCATCAGTGTTGAGGTAGCTCACTAACGATGTGTTCACAGTCCTTACCTAGCATCATAACGTGTACGCTCCCTACATCTTGGGCATTGTGAAGGTGAATTGCACTTCGACAACGAGAACCGGGCGGCACGAGAACGATAAGGGAGAAGACAGGACGCGAGGTGATCATGGAACTGGTCCTGAGGGCGGGCATGCTTGACGACCAAGTAGATAGGAATGCTAGTGACGGTGAATTATGAAGAGGGATCGGCAGAACTGCTGGGAGCCACAGTTCGGGAGAAAGTGGGATCATGATGGTTTTCCCATGCGAACAAGGCGCGGACCCAAACACGAACAAGGGCAGAAATACTCCACACGTTCACCCGCCCAATCGTAGGACAGTTGGTTTTGTGGTCGCTCGATCCGGAATTCCTTGTTAGGAACGAGCATCCGTGGAACCAATTCAAGTGGCAATAAAGAAACGCCTATGAACACCGAACTGTGATAAGTAAAGATTCACTTCTGAATCCCCGTATAGAGAAGTCGAAGCCATCGCCGACCAGTAAATGTCCGAAGGAAGCGCGTCTTGAAATATGCCAACAAAGACCTGTAGTTTCAGACGAGTTTCGACAAGTATTAAAGACACGCAGTGCCCAACCCTCCATTGACGTCCGTGTCGATTTCGCGGCAGATATAAGGAGCGACTAGAAACCTTAGAAGACTCGACAAGACACGCGAAGATGACCGCAGAGATCATTGAAGAGTACTAACATGTTTTTGGTGATATTCCCCGTGTATAGCGGCGAAAGCTGCAGGACCGAATAAACTTGAAATATCTGGAATCCCGAGTCAAGTAGGCGACGCCATTTGATTAATCGGGCGTTACTCTCCGACCATGCTAACGTGGCAAGAACACAGGAAATAGCGTTGAGAGAAGCGCTTCCATTGGCCTCGTTCCCAGTTCGACGCGTTTTCGCCAAGAGAATTTCATCGGTTCGTGTGGTATATTTTTCGTGGAGAGACCAGTTCTAATGTAACGTCATGTAAGATCCTAAATAAATGTGAGAAGGGACCTGGAGCAAGAAGAGAGTGGACCAGACTTTTAGAAAAGCCCATGCATATAACATGAACTATGCAATAGGTGGTTGAATGGGACAGTTTTGGACTCAGAATATCGGTGCGCGACAGTCAGACATCAGCCAAGGTGAAAAAAAGGAAATAGTAAGTAAGAGGAACAGTTTACAGATCGGCACCCGCGCCGGATTCCGAGAATGTTTCTCACGATCGATTCAGAGGGTATCTGTCCTAATCAACTTTAGTATCTACGATGAGCACTACATAACTACAGCCTTCTACAAGAACGACACCTCTCGCGATAAATTAGCGCTTCCCAATGCTGGCCCGATGCTCTTGGCCTTTACCGGCTTTCAAAAGTAGCAAACGTCTTGCGCGCTGCTAATCTCTTGTATCCAAATCGTTGAATTCCATAGGTAAATTTACATGCAAGAGTTTTTGTGACACTTTCTCGAACAACGTTACACATCTAGACCAGGCCATGGAACTTGGCGAACGGATCATCATCTTGACTATGCTCAGACACCTCCGCCTGGCCGCGAAGCACGGTCGCCATTTTGTCACCAACGAGATGGGCGACGAAGGCCAGTGCCATATCGGATCCTACATACAGACAGTTAGCAAAGGTTCTCGCGCGTTCGTTTACAGCAAGCAAACGTACCAGCACTAACTCCCGAGCTAGTCCAGATATTTCCATCAATCACCCAACGCGCTTTCGCAACCCAGGTGATGTCCTTGGGGGCCGCAGCCTGTTAATAGTAAGAAATGCCGTCCTCGTCATGTAACCATTCAAACTATACGCACCGTGATCTGCTTGAAGAACGCCTTATTCGTCGTCGCTTTCTTTCCGCTCAATACGCCCGCCGTAGCGAGGATAGCGCTCCCACCACAGACGGAGCAGATGTACTTGGCTTTGGGGGCTTGGGCTTTGATGAACTCGATCTCGGCCTTGGAAGTCTTGTCTTCGCCCGTGACGAAGTCGGGGAAGGGGCCTTGTTCAGATTTAATGTCAAGAATCGTTGTACGCGGTGGAGGGACATACCAGCCGGAACCCACAAGACGTCGTATTGCGTTCCCACTGCTAACGCGGCGGCGTACGTCAGGGTTGGGTTGACGGTGATCCCTGCGGGAGCGGTAAGGCTCTTCACTGGCTCCATGGTGGGAGCAAGGAAGTCGAACTTGACGCGGTATGGAACTGGTCCCGTAATCTCTGTAGGACACATGAAGGTGCCAGCAAAGTTGAGACCTGGACGGGCATTAAACGTGAAGATGAACTTAAAGATCATAGCGCGACGAACCCGCCAGAATTTCAGAGGGCGGGATGAAATCTGAGAGCGTTACATCGTCGCCCAAGCAGAAAGCGAAGGTGAGAATCTGAGGTTCAGCAGCCATTGCGAGTTAATGGAATACTGATCAGTGATAAGATGTTGGTTTATATCGTCGACGCGACTCGAGTGCCACGAGATTCGATCAGAGATCAATAGAAATAATGTGGCACGACAATAGGCAGGCTCGGAGGAAGCATAGCTCGTGCCGAAAGAACACGTCGACACTGCTCGCTTCAAGATTGCCAAGATGAGGCAAGCCGTCGCGAAACGTAGTATGTACCGCTGTTTTGTCGAATTCGGACCACGCCTGATGTTGGAATGTAGTGACCGTTCCCATACATCTAGGCCTAATAGTGTCAGATTGATTTTGTAGGTGATCCCGTCTGTGACTGCGAGCGAGGTTGTAACTCAGTCTCCCTGAAGTGTAGAGTGGGTGTAAAACAAAACCGTCGGCGTTGCAGACACCCTCGCAGTCGACGTGCCACGGACGAGTGATGCCGAAGAGATGCGTCTGCTGAACGTCTCGCATTTATGATTTGGCTAGCTGTATTACCATCAACCAAACTCAACTAAACTCAACGGTCACGAGGATCACGAACCTTCACTTCATCCTTATCCATAACCAACCCGACCGAGCTGCCTACTCAACTTCTGTCAGTGTTGGTTGTGAACTTCAGCTGACCGGCTGATTTGAAATGTGGCTATGTGGGAATATTTTCCTCATGCGGTTTGTCTTTTTCCCATCTGCCACGAACATGCGCTCACTACGCTCAGCGCTGGATACCCTCCTCATCAACACGCATCCACTGTTTACTCTTTGTTCTTTCGACTGTTCTGATCTGATTGGGAGCCTCACTTGTGAAGGATACCAGTGATTGGCTTGGTTGACAAGGTGACGCTTTGATTTGAGTCTGTTTTTGACATTTGTCGCGTGATTGACTGAAATAGGCTTTGATTCAAACAGCCATGTCGGAACGCGACACTCTGCGCGCCTC
Organism: Hymenopellis raphanipes; assembly: GCA_036872995.1. NCBI lineage: Eukaryota > Fungi > Basidiomycota > Agaricomycetes > Agaricales > Physalacriaceae > Hymenopellis > Hymenopellis raphanipes. The sequence goes on from JAYMDG010000013.1 coordinate 651,076, forward strand.
TGTTTTTGACGCCTTCGTCGAACTTGGAATTTTGGACGAGAATCGCGCCATTAGCGATCTGCTATTCGAGGATTTGGGAGTACAGGCAGACGTCGAGGATATAGGAGATGATGCCGAGGTGCGGACTATCAACGGAGACCGAGAGGGAGCGCGTACGACGAGTTTCCAGTCAACACCATCCAGCAGCGTCCAGTCAACGCCGAAAAAGCCGCGCACTTCCAAGCTTTCCCAGATAAAATCCCGTTTCTCCCCTCGAAAGACGTCGCGCAAGTTTTCACAGGAGAGCGACGAAGGATATGTCTCGACCTCGTCTGCCAAGCGTCCCCGGAAACCCTCTCGTCTCCGCAAACAGTCTACCAAAACGGTGAACGATACAGATGCAGCGTCTACGGTGTCCAAGGGCGGTTCGTTTTTCCGTAGGAAACGGAAGGCTCTGGCGCCCTCAGATAGTGTGGCGTTGTCGGATTCGGAGTGGGACTGGGAAGAGGTAACTCGGCCGTCATTAGATGCTGATCCGGGCCCATCATGGACCCCACCCGCAGTCCCTTCTCAATCTCATGACTCTTCTCCGTAAGTGGCCTATCTTTGCTCAATTCATTTCTCTCAAGGCGATGTTCAGTAAATTCAGATCTCTGCGCCGACCCAAGTCCCTTCGTATAATACCCAAAATATCCACTTCGCGGAGATCCAACTCCGTAACATCTCTCCCTTCCTCTCCTTTCCTCTTCGTGGTACCACAATTCCAGACCATCAATCCTTCGCCGGATGACCCGCCTACACCGGATGCTCTACTTCATCAGTATGCGTCTGGGCGACAGATGTATCCGGTTTCGATATCCAAGGCTCGCAAGAGTTTAAATCTCCTTGACAATGACGACGCGATAGCTTTGCCGCGTCCAATGTCATTCGATGGATCATCCTCCTCCTCAAGGTCTCCGGTCGAGATGGCACCATTACCCAAGCGAACAGCATCACTCTCTAGATCACAGTCCCAACGAGGACCACAAATTCCGTTCCCTACCAAACCGCTCTCAGGAACGAGTGTGAGCATCAGGCGCGTCCCATCACGAGAGGTTGCAGAATCAGTTCTGAGGGACAGATAGCGACATCGTGATGGGCGACGGCGCATTGCACACACGTCGTTCCAATTCATATCTGACGTTGGATACGTACCTTATATCTCTAGTAATGTCGAGGTTCTTCGTGTACTTTAATGCCATCTTAACTCCCACACGAATCAGAGAAGCTGTAGTGCCCAGACTCGCTAATTCGGCTCAACCGCCGTTTGACCAGCGGCACGAAACATAATATGACAGTGACATCAAAGACGAGCACGACCGAACTTGTGGAAAGTTGTGTTTGTCGCCAAGGGGATGATTAGATGTCGTGGTAGCGGTTCTGATCATTCATATAAGGGGGGCACAGCCCGAATGGAGTTCCCGTGGTTCTGTGCAACCTCTTGCCCACTGGATGGCTGGTTCTGAGTTCTCTAGAACGTCGACGTTCGAGTCAAAAGGCATAACGCGACCTAATACGCAGCATCTCATGCTACCTTTGGTGGCAGACAGCGTCTCATGGGATATTATTGACGGATACACGCGCCATTCCAAGGTGCGAAAACAACTCTGGTTCGCTTCGTTTTACACGCCCTGACTGACTGTTTACATAGAGCGTGAGCGAGACTTCGACTGATTGGACGTTGACACGAGCGTCAGACAATCCGCATTATGACTATCCCTTCTCCAACTCATCGAGCCCCGACCTCAAGGTGAACAGGCGGCGCTTTGGAGCCGCGCCGCTGCCTGGTCCTCCCCTGAATCACACATCTCCCGCATCAACGGAATCGGAATCTCCTCCTCCCCCCGTCCTTTTGCTCAAGCTGCAGAAACGGAAGAAGCAGAAGCTGCGCAAGCAGAACGTGGACCTCGACGAGGACGCCGCAACCCAGCAGCATCGGAGGAAGTTTTCGTTGAGACTCAGTACCCCAAAATCGCTGGGCAGAATATGGGGCCGGCTGACTGGAAACGGAAAAGGAAAGGAGGATCAAGATAATGATGGCATCATGGACTTTGACGCGCCAGAGAGGATTGGGGAGTATCCGCTTCGTCAGGCGATAGCAGTGGTTCCGCCGTTGAACGTGAAGCAGCGTACTACGAGGACGGAGGAGCGTACGCGGTCGCTCTACCGCACAGGGAGCAGCAGTGGCACGTCCGCCTCGCGATCGACACCGGATCTCTCGCTGAAACGCTCCCAGTCTGAACGTCGACCGCCTGTCCCGAGACGGACTTGGGATCACGAGGTTCCTCCGCCGCTACCCCCGCCTGAAGTCTTGCCCCCACCACCCCCTCCTCCCATCACGCTCTCTGCTCCAAGATCGATGTATGATCTGCGCGCAGCAGCCCAGACGTCCACGCCGAGTCTCCCTAGTATCACAACGCCTCGTAGCCGGAAATCAAGCCTTCAGAATTTGAAAGCCAGCGGCCACACTCGGTCACATAGTGCGGTGTCGGAGGAGGCGAGTTCAAATGACGCGCGCGGCCATACTCGGTCACATAGCCACGCCGTTTCGTTGCGGAGTGCGGCGTCGGAGGAGTCAAATGGCGTTCGCGTGGGTCCTGGGCTGCAGAGGTCGAAATCCGCGGTGACTGGGACTGCGAGGCGCGCCCGGGCTGGGAGGGAGTCGAGCTCCTCTTCGGGGTCGGGGTCGGCGTCTGTGTATCTTGCGTTTCCGCCGCCAAAATATCAGAGGGGCAGGGTCCCTCCGTTTCCATTGTCGAGATCAGGGTCGAGGGCGGGATCTAATTCGACAGCGCCATCTAGAGCGCCTTCTGTTCAGAGTTATTTTTGATATACACTCCTTACTACTATCCTAAGTCGTGCTTCTTATATACACTATTTACTTTATGGGCTACATAATGGTGTACATATGCTGATTTGGGACAAGGGGTTTTACAGTACGATGATACATTCATTTCAATTCATACTACGCACACTCTCTCTAGATAGAAGATGTAGCACAAAGTTACTACTACATGGACTATTTCAATTATACGTCAATACCCGAGTGAGCATCGGGGGATTCTTGGGGGATTCTGGAGAAATTCTACATCAACCTTGTGTTCCTGCCAGTACTTCCGACGTAGGCGAAATGGCTCACTCCAGGAAGCTGTGACGATGACATGTAAGAAGTATGCCTAGAAGTCAGAAAAGAACTGTGGAAATTACTCACCCAGTCTCGACGCGTCAAAGGTAAATCATGCTGAAGTATCTCTTCCGTCTCTCCAGCCACAATGAAAATAGGAAGAGCGTATGGATCATGCCGCCTTGTGGGTATACGCTGGAACGAGGACGAATTCCATCGAGGGAGCGGTCATAAGCTTCTTAGAGGACACAACGTCGTACTATGTCTAGACAGCGATAAGCTTGTATTCTGCCTCCTCGCGTTTCAAGAAATCAGAGTCACAGAATTCTTCTCGGGATCGTCCTAGAAGTTGGAAGAGTTGTAACTCGCGTAAAACGTCAAGAGGCGCTCGAGGCGCGAGGTGAAGTTCATGCGTAAGGGCGATTATCCCAAGTCCATCGAGGGAGATACCATGTCCACGGGAACCGATAGATATTATTAAGAATTGTTCTGACCAGGAGTTGGAATTACAAACAGCTGTAACGATTCCGCCGTAGAAGAAAACAGGTGATTGGTCCCCACTGTACGTAGCCGGAGTGAAGGGCATTCTAGACAGTTCGTACCAAATGTTGGCTCCTAGAGAGGGATTTGGGATCCAAGGTTAGATTGAGAGTATGTGTCAGCCATGGAGGTCAAGAGCATGAGGCAAGCATTGGGAGGCGCCAGCTTATCGCAAGTAAGTAGACGTAGGTGTTGAAGAAGATTGTAGTTATATACTCACCATAGGCAGATGAGCGCTTTGATTAGGCCAAGACTTGGACAAGACATCAACCGTGCGAAGCGTGTCAAAGCGCAGGTTCAAATCCGGCAATCACCGCCTGGGGGTTTTCATCCTACGGGGTTTCCTCCATTGTCAACATCATCCAGGGGTTTCCTTGGACCTTAAAGCGGGCTGTTGGGTTCTCACCAAGTGAGCGTCGGGCAGTCCTATGCTTCCATCCAAAAAAAAAAAAAAAAAAAAAAAAAAGACCAACCGTGCGAAACATTCTCGGTATCCGGCGCGGGAGCCGGTCTGCAACTCTTTTACTACTTGTCTTCCTTTTTTGCAACTTGTTGATGTCTGACTGTCGCGCACCGATATTCTGAGTCTGAAGATATGCCATTCAACCAGCTGTTGCATAGTGCATGTTATTTGCTTCGAATACAGCTGGCCAAATCATAAATGCCTACAGACGCATCTTCGGCATCACTCGTCCGTGGCACGTCGACTGCGAGCGTGTCTGCAACGCGGACCCACTCTACACTTCAGGGGGACTGAGTTACGACCTCACTTGCAGTCGCAGACGGGATCACGTACACAATCAATCTGACACGGCATTGCCTAGATGTATGGGAACGGTCACTACAGGCCAACATCAGATATCATCCGCAGTCGACAATACAGCGACATCTTGGCAATCTTGAAACGAGCAGTGTCGACGTGTTCTTTCGGCACGAGCTATGCTTCCTCCGAGCCTGCCTATTGTCGTGCCACATTATTTCTATTGATCTCTGATCGAACCTCGTGGCACTCGAGTCGCGTCGACGATATAAACCAGCATCTTGATCACTGATCAGCATCCCATTAACTCGCAATGGCTGCTGAACCTCAAATTCTCACTTTCGCTTTCTGCTTGGGCGACGAGGTGACGCTCTCAGATTTCATCACGCCCTCGGAGATCCTGGCGGGTTGGTCGCGCTCTTTAAGTTCATCTTCACGTTTAATTAAATCTCACAATATACGTCCAGGTCTCAATTTTGCTGGCACTCCAATGTGTCCTACAGAGCTAACAGGACCAGTTCCATACCGCGTCAAGTTTGACTTCCTAGCTCCCACCATGGAGCCAGTGAAGAGCCTCACCGCTCCTACGGGGATCACCGTTAACCCCACCCAGACGTACGCCGCCGCGTTAGCAGCGGGAACGCAATACGACGTCTTGTGGGTTCCGGCTGGTAAGTCCCTCCACCGCGTGCAATGATGATGATCGTTGATAGTAAATCTGAAGGCCCCCTCCCCGACTTCGTCACGGGCGAAGACAAAACTTCCAAGGCCGAGATCGAGTTCATCAAAGCCCAAGCCCCAAAAGCCAAGTACATCTGCTCCGTCTGTGGTGGGAGCTCTATCCTCGCTGCGGCGGGTGTATTGAGCGGAAAGAAAGCGACGACGAATAAAGCGTTCTTCAAGATGATCACGGTTCGTACAATTTGAATGAGGACAACATTTCTTATGCACCGGGGATTAACAGGCTGCGACTCCCAAGGACATCACTTGGGTTGCGAAAGCGCGTTGGGTGATTGATGGGAATATCTGGACGAGCTCGGGAGTTAGTGCTGGTACGTTTGCTGACTGTAAACGAACGCGCGAGAACCTTTGCTAACTGTCTGTATGTAGGATCCGACATGGCACTTGCCTTCGTCGCCCATCTCGTTGGTGACAAAATGGCGACCTTGCTTCGTGGCCAGGTGGAGGTGTCTGAGCATAGTCAGGATGATGATCCGTTCGCCAAGTTCCATGGTCTGGTCTAGACGTGTAACGTCGTTCAAGAAAGTGGCATCAAACTCTTGCATGTAAATTTAACTGTGAAATTCAACGATTTGGATACACGAGATTAGCATCGCGCAAGACGTCTGCTACTTTTACCTTGGTTGAATGCCAGTGAGCAGCTGGCCTGAGTCGGAGAACAACAGCTTCGTGGGTGACGGTGGGCAGACCAACACAAAGGAATGAGGACTGTGTTGTTGGATATTTCTGCCTAACCCTCCAACTACTCGTATGTGCTGGCTTCTGAATCGTCAGCGTGTCCTCTTTCCTCACCGACTCCGCGTCTTCGGGCGATTCGATAAGATTACATAGGTGGGGAAGAGCCTTAAGAGGCTCAATTCCACTCAATCCGGCTTTCCCTTTATTGATAGCGACATGGCAGTTAGAGAAGAGAGTGAAAGCCCACCGATTTCCAGTTGTCTCACAAGTGTAGTCTGCTTTCTGCTTTCCGTCGCCGTTGCCCCTTTTCTTACAACTGTTCTTATAGAACGTTTCTTCACAACTTGTGATGATACATATTTTCTTCCCCTCACTTGGACTATCACTGAGTAAACTGTATCATAACCCTCTGGCCTCAATGATAGGTCAGTACCCGAGAGAGCATCACATTGAAGGTAGCAGGATCCTGCAGATGTCTGACAAAAAAGATGTTGAATGTCGGGTCGTCTATACAATGTTCGAGCTTACCCAAAGTGACCCACACCTGGCAGGAGTATCAACTGTGAGCATGATATCTGCGCATCTTGTTTCAGTATTGAGCCTCGCTTATTTACTGTAACCTCTTGTGTACTTACCCAATCCCGAAGCGTAAAGGGTACATCATGCCGGATTACTTCTTCCTTCTCTCCAGCGACGATAAAGATCAATGGTGCTGTTGCGCTATCGCGTCTCGTCGGGATACCAGCAAATGTAGTCGCGTCCCACTGCGGCAACGTCTCGAGCATCGTTTTGATCCTGATCCCCACCTCATCAAACCGATCTGGCGCAGGGGACATCGCCATATACTCTTTTGCCACGCGCTCAAGGTACTTCCTGGCGAGTGGGCTATCACTCCCTCCAGCCCAATCGACATTGGACGGACTGTACGTCGCCCCATAAGCAAAAACACGGTCGACACGATCGGTGAAGCTCAAGGCGAGAGTTAGACCGATGACAGCGCCGTCAGACCATCCGACTATCATCGCTTTAGGTACGGCCAAGTGATCTAGGACCTGTACAACGTCGAGCGTCATACGATCGTATGTAAGGGGACCAGGCGGTCCATAGAAGGACCGTCCATGGCCACGAGAATCAATGGAAATGATGGAGAATTGAGACGACAATGCAGATATCTGGTGGGCGAAGTAGTTCGAGTTGGCGAATCCGCCATGGAGGAAGACGACGGGCGGTTTAGAGGGTGACAATGCCAGGCCAGACAATCCATACCAGATCTTTGTTCCATCGTCAACCTCGACGTAACCTGTCTTTGTTGCCTGGAGGTTCGGTGTGGGAGGGTTGGTGAGCCATGGTAGAACATATGGAGACGACAAGAGATCTGGGCTAGAACAGGACATGATAGAAGGTGAGTGTAGGAGTGTTGAACTTAGGCCTGAGACCGTCTGTCACTCGTACCTGAAACATGACGAGACAGAAAGCGGAGTTCTCACTGAGCAGTTGAAGATGGATTCAGTAGATATAACGCTCTGACTAGAGCTTGTGGTATCGAATGTATTTAGAGAATGAGAGGCATACTGAGATGTTGTTCTTGAATAGAAGGGCAAGGCTGTAAGGTAAGGAGGTATCAAAGATCGGCACACTCTCTTGCAATGAGAGCAACAGCCTTCGCCGAGCGAGGCTGCAGGATACACTTGTACGGTTTCTGGTGACTACCCGCCAAACATGTGAGCAAACGAAGAGAAGCGAAGAAGACAGCTTCACCTTATTGTACCATCAGTATTCTCATGTTCTGGAAGGACAGGACGGCCATTCTCAATGACCGGAGTAACATCGAAGACAGCAAGCGACATAGCGACAAGCATGTACACCGACGCCTCGGCGAGGTGGAGGCCAGGGCAAACTCGGCGACCAAATCCAAAGCATGCATGTCGGGGGTCGCGTTGAACTTCTTTGTCTGGGGTTGGTATGTGGCGCATCGGATCGAACTGCATGGGATCAGGGTACACCTCGGGGTCGTGGAGCATTTGCCTGTGGAGTAGTACGTTAGGCTGAGGGAAAATATCAAAGCATGACATACCACAAGTTGATAATGACGAGAGATCCTTTCGGCACGAAATAACCGTTGATTTCGCCATCTTCAAGAGCTCGATGGGGCACACCCAATGGTGCAACGTTGTGCCATCGGAGGAGTTCTGCAGAGGAGCGCGTTAGTTACGTGTCGAACATGTGAACAGGGCGTACCTGTAATAACAGCATTCACGTAAGGAAGATGTTGACGGTCGTTGAATGTCGGGAGGCGGTCATTGCCCACGACAGTATCAATCTCAGACTGTGCTAACTTCTGGACGGCTGGAGAACATTGAAAACCATATAGCCGAGCGGTAAGCACGACTCACTGGGGTTCAGCAACATGGCCAAGAAGAACGCGTATTGTGCTGATACAGTCGTATCGGCACCAGCTGATAAGAATGTACGTCAAACGAAATGAAGTAGCACCGAGGCGAACAAGAGACGGACCTCCGTACATGGACGCTGCGACATGCTTGATATCATCAATATCGCTTGCCGTTAGACTTTCCATATGCTCCATCGAAGATGAGATGTATGAAAGTGGCGCAGTCCCCTCCGCCTATACATGCACTTGGTCATCTACTTGAAGGTTAAAAAGTCGCGGCGCACCATCATCTTGCGAGTGAACTTGTACGGGACCTGGACCATGTCATCGAATGCCTTCTTCCATTCCTTAGCTAGGATTTTGAAACCCGCGCCGGGAACCCAACCTGGCACGAAGCGCAGCAAGGGAAAGACATCGACCATGAATTTTCCTGCGATCAAGTTGTCAGTTCGCACAGGTCTGATACAGAATCTAAGCGACGTTACCTGGCGTTGTGGCGATATTAAAGTTGTCATTCGCGTGTTCGATCAGAGTGACGAAAGGATCCTCTTCTTCTTGGACAGTGATACCGTAAGCCAGTTTCATGATGATGGAACCAGAAGTTCTGCAGTCTATGTTCAGTATTCAACCAGGTGGGTCTTTGGTAGAACTTACCTTCGCAGTTGGTCGTTCAAAGTCGCCGCCGGCTTGGTCAAGGAACGAGTTAAAAACTTTTTCACCTCCGCCTCGACCATGGGAAGGAATCGTTTGAGCGTGGTGGTCGTTCCCATGATGCGAGAAAAGTGCTTTCTGAACGTGCGGAATCGGTGCCCGTAGGGCATCATGACGATGGTCTTCGAGTATCCAACGAGCTCGCCACCCATCTCGAGTCTCGGACGGTCGGAGTAGATGGCGCCTTGGCGCTCCATCTGCTGCATAACATCCGCCGAGTTGACAATTACCAAGGGCTGACCCATGAGAGAGACCGAACAGATACCGCCTGAGGACCATATTTCAGCAATCTGAAGTGAAGGCAAGGATAGTATGCAGATACAGACCGTACTTGCGGCCCCATTCAGCATAGGTCAACCAGTCCTTGCCTTCGGTGGGCATGTCGAGTACATTCTAAAAGACAATCGTCTGTTGTTGGGCTGTGATTTGTGGCGCCGCCCAGACGTACCCCAATGACGGGCAAGCCCTTTGGCCCTGGTGGAAGTGGCGTACGGGGAGGTCGCCTTAATAGATAGTGCAGAAGGATACCAACGCAGATAAGACAAAAGACGTAAACGAGAGACATGTGGTGAAGAGAGAGAGAGAAGCAAGAGGTGGGAGGGCTGGACGTTCTCGTCAGAGAGTAAATAGTCGACTCTATAATTGGAACCGCCCTGACGCGCAATTTATCCTGCAAGCTGTGGGTTTGGCGGAGAATCCTGTCCAATAATACGGACTCTATAGTCTGCTATAGCGATCCATAGTTCCATTGAGGGCGAATCAAGGACCATTTTCACTGTCAAGCAACAGGCTAGAATCGCAGAAGACGTTGATATTCTTGTTCATCACAAACGGAAGAAACAAAGAAGATTGACGTCCACTCTCGCCCCAAGCAGCTCCAAAGGACGGATGAAGCACTTTTATAAACAAAAGCAGAACGAAGGCAGGTTCAGACTCCGATCAGGGGGACCAACGCGTGGCTCTGGTACGATCTTTCCTTCTTTGATCTTCCACCATCTCAACTCCAACATGACAGAATTGCCAGGTATGAAAAGAATATTGCGGCATATCGTAGTTCTGACTGATATAACTGAGTAACAGATTTTTTTACAGGCTGACCCATCGTCTACGCGGCCATGCTTCCTCGGCTCGCTGTTCAGTATCCTCAGTCAGTGCCTGCGAACGACGTATCCCGGCATGCCAGTGGAGAGGCACAATTCTTTGAACTCAGTCTATTAAACCCATCAGAAGGGCGAAAATTTGCTGAACCGACTGTTTGGTTAATTCCCACTTCGTATTCCTTCCTTATGACGGACAATATCACGCGAAGCATCGAAGCAACTCGTTGTAGACGACGCGAAGAGGCAGAGTTACCAATATTAGAAGGCCTAACGTTTGACGAGATGCCTCTGCGCGTTCATTTCCCAACTCTTCTCTCTACACTCAAATTTTCGCGATGATGCTGCCAGCCACTCTCCAGAGCCCAGGCGAACAAAGCCCCCTCGATAACACGTAGGTGCACCGTGAAATCCGTGTCCTTCATTGGCTGAACATTTTTTAGTATGGGTGTCATGCTCATCGGTGTGATCGTGAGTGCCGTTCTGTACGGCGTCTCTATCGGACAGACTTTGTACTACTATACCAGTACGGAGTCGTCTTTTTTCACGTGTGGTATCTCACTTCCGTTCACAGCCTACTCGAAGGATGCTTGGTACCTTAAGCTGCTCGTGTGTCCACTTCGAGTGTGGTAGAACCGAGTTTCTCATCACTGATTAGGTCGCCACCACTGTCTTTTTCGACACGGTTCATTTAATTTTTATAACTCAAACTAGTACGTCTATTTCATCCTCGTCGCGCATTGCTCTGATTTCGTCGATCAAGTGTACCATTACTTGATCGTTAATTATTAGTTCGTCAGGAGTTCCAGCTCAACGTACCGGTGCTGATTTTCCTCTTGCAGCCAACCCACCGCTCTCACGGAAATAGTTTGGTGTGTCTATTACTCCAATAGGAAAGTCCTCGCCTGATAACGAGATACTGTAGGAGCGTCATTATGGAGGCCCTTCCAACTGTGAGGCTGTTTCTCCAAAGGAGGGTGTACGGTCGTCTGATTTTCTCTAGGGAGTCACCGGCGCGCTAGTCCAATGGTACGCCTGACACGCCCGTTTCTTGGGTACTGGTGACCAACCTTGCTCAGCTTCTACACCTACCGCGTATACCACCGTGCGTTTCTTCTCCATTCGTTATGTTTCTCTCTCCATAATGAAGTCATGAAGTCAGCAAGAAGAATATCGTTTTGACAGGCGTCATCTTGCTTTTAGTTATCGGAAACGCAGGTTAGTGCGTTGCTGGCTCCATTCTTCCTTCGCTAAGGATCCTTTTGTTCTAGGTTGTGGGGCTGGTCAGTATCGGCATTATCTCCCGTAGACCCTCACACAATTGTCTTCCTCCGTAGGATGGGTCATACTTGCCATGTACAAAAAGAGCTACAGCGGACTCCTGGATATCAATGTCAGTGTTCTAAAAGGCGACATGTTGTGGGACTGACAGGCCGCTTACCGAAAGGCTCTGACCATGACGATCAATGCGCTCTCAGTAGGAGCCGATGTTCTGATCTCCATGAGCCTGTGTATCATATTCCAGACGTCGAAGACAGGCTTCCGGAGGTCCGACAGCATGCTCACTAAACTGGTACAGTTTTGTCCTGCTTTGGGTGCATCGGTTATTCACGAACCCGACAGACTATATTCTTCATGAATACCGGACTGTAAGCTGTTTATTGCAGTGATGGCTCTGAAAACTGATGTTATGTTCTGGCACTGTTAGAGCTACAAGGTGATTGGCAATTATTCATCGACTTCTCTCGCTAATCGTGTTGCCAGCATGTGCGCCATTGGTTCTCTTGTATCAGTAAGGCGTCAAAATCAAGTAACTAACGGTTACTAACGGCTGCCAGCTCGCCGCATCGCCGACTTCTCTCATATACGCTCTCTGGTACTTCTGCATCGGTCGTCGTGAGTAACATCATCCAGCGCGTTTGCTGAATTTCAAATCCGAATCAGTGTATGCGAACTCGCTCCTCGCGGCACTCAACGCTCGCAACATCATCCGGGGACGAACGGAAGACGTCGATGAAATCTCATTGCAAACGGTGACATCTGGCCCCACGAGCCATGTCAGCTCAAATGGTCGTACGCCGAATATCTCTATCCGAATCGATACCATGCAACAATACGATGCAGAAATGGCGCTTGAGCGAAAGGAAGCCTCTTCCATGGTTGGTTTTATCGAACTCAGTAAGACGCGATGTTCATAAAATGTCTAGATCAAAGAGTTGGCGTCCGAAGCTTAGCGGGAACCCACACTCTTTAACATTCTTGTACGTATTCTACCCTTGATACCGAGCGGGTAACTAAACGGATGCGCGTAGACTTGCTATCACGGACGACCGTTTATACTGTGTGCTTGATTAGTTGACTTCAATTAATTTGGGAAAGACATACCAGTAAGACTGACAGTCAAGCTGCAAGAGAAACAAGCACAATGTACTTCTTCAACCAAGTCCTTCAGCTCTGCAATGTCCTCGTCACTTCCCTCAAAGCACAACGCCGCAGATATGAACTTCAATCGATCTTGTCGGAGCCTCGCAAGCGCCAACAGATCCGCAAATTCGTACGCTCGCTCGACCGCCAAATGCACCAAGCCCGGGCAGAGCGACGCATCACAGGCCAGTGCGGCAGTTATCCGGTCGTCCTCGTCGTGCATGAGCCGGACGACATTCGGTAACCTCGCAAGCCAGCGTATAAACGCGTCCACATCGCTCTCCTTCAAGCTACCACGAATATCGACGGATTGGAGGTTGACGGGAAGCCACTCGAGCTGGCTCCACTGCATGAACACGACCTGCCAGGATCCCCACCTGGGCGCCATCTCGCAGTCTACTATCACGAGGTTCTGCAAGGAGGGCAGTTTCATGCTGGCGAGGAAGTGCGGGGCCCATCTGACGCGCGTGAGGTCGAGCTCGGTGAGGTGGTGGAGAGTGAGAGTAGGTAGGGTATCGGTGACGGGGAGGAGGCACTGGATGGTGTCCAGGCATATACGCGTCGCGTTTGGGATGCGGGAAAGGACGCCGAGCAACGCCTGTATCGGGATGTCCTGTTGCCGATAGTAGCGTCCGTTGTGCTCCATGCGCCCATGTAGGTGGCCCAGCTCAAAGTCGGTGATGCTGGGAACGATGAGGCTGTGTACTTCCTTGGTGCAGAGTCCGTCGGCGCTGAAGAAGCGTAATTTGGGCGGCGTGGTCGCCCAGAAAGACGAGGCGGCGAGCATGGGATCGCCAGCAGCGACGTGGAGCGCGTCCAGACGCGTAAGATTATCCCTCCTGCTTGGGTGGATATTGTACATGACGCGCATAGGCACTGCAGCGTAAACCCAATTTTCCGCCGTGGTTAAGAGTATGGTCTCCAGCTCCGTGCCATTGTTACGGCCCATATAACGCGGAATGGTAACGTAGAGAGGAGCTGCTTTAGCGCGCGCGAGCTGTCGTTTAATGGCGGACGGTGATACGCGGTTCACATCAATGATTCCGAAGAGACGAGGCGTGAATAAAATGATTTCGTTCCAGGTCTGGCACGTAAGTCGAAGGGGAGGGAGAAATTGGATCCCCCACTTGAATATACCAATTTCGAAGGCTCTAGCAAGGAGCTCAGATGGGAGTTCGTTGATTAACGACATGGCGGGAAAGTGAGCAAGTGGCTGGGGTGTTTGAGGTATGTTGTTATTCAGAAGCATTTTAAAGCTGGATAACTTGACAAGGGACATGCGCTGCCTAACTGCCGCCAATTAGTAATTGTCAAATTGACATCCGTCAGAGTCAGCACGACGAGAAAAAAGATCGACATTGATCGGAGCCCAGCGGTTCCGAGAGTTTCGCTTCCGTTTCTGGCTCTATCACTATTATTGATATATTCTGTAGTGTGCGCCTACTATTTTCCGTGCTAGCTTCAAAATTTGAGTTCGGTTACAGTCAACTTAAGCTACGCCATATATTATTCTCTAAATTACTAGCCTGGAACACCTCCAGTCTTCATGAGGCTCTTTAATGGGTGCCATCTTTCAGCCTGTTCGAGATATGCGCGTTGTCGGGGGTCAATAGGATTATGTGCATTGCTTTGGACCCATTGCTGACGGTATCTTTGCATGCTACTTGGGCTTCGCCACCTTGCATGGATCTCCTCTGGGTCCTATCCATTTGTCAGTTATCTCCCGAGTCTCACAGAACTTCACATACCTTGATTTTATCTTCGCTGCCTTGGTAGTTTGGTGGCGTAAAATGGCCATTTTCCACATCCGCCATGAAGCAGGCCGCGACTGCTGGAATTTCCTCGGGAGCTAGATACACAGGCTTCCTTGCACCGATTCCTTCCCCAGGCCAACCAAAGCTGCCCGCATACTTATCACGCCCTTCGTCCGAGGCTGCGAAGACGCAGAGCTGCTGTAAGCATGGTTTCCAAGTTTCGAACGGCAGGTCGACAATCGCGGCTAATTTCCATAACCTTGCCCGGGTATCAAGATCAGCAACTAGCAGGATTTGACACATCGTCAGCAGATTATCGGGTTGGCACAGGTTCTTCAATACAATCCTGAATGTCTCCGGAGCCTCAACGGCTAGGATGGTCAACCCGTCGATGTACAGTGAGGATAGGAACGACGTAAATCGTTCTGACCATTCATGCAAAGGGTCCTCGTTGTCTGGATTTCCTCCGCTGTTCGACTGGGAAGAGCTCAGGTCACAGGTGAATACCCAGTCCCTCTAACCAGTGTCTCTCCATCAAAGTCGAGTACACCACGGCGATTTGTGCTGCATGCCGCGCGCCTGAGGCCACGAGATAGGAAAACATATGCGTTAGTGAGCGTAGCACGTATAGAGCTACTGGACAAACAAAGACGATCTGCAGTATGTTTTCGGAAATGCTCGCTGTGAGCCAGGAGAAATCGTGCGTTTTGGGCCCGTAAAGGTCCAGGCGACGATTTAGCCCTTCGGAAACGATGCGCACGGTCCATTCCTTATCGTCTAGTGTGATGGCGTTTGTCGCAAAAGATTCCGATGTGACTACATTCAGCAAGGCGGTGATGGTCGCCATGTCCACTTCAATGTCGTTTTGGTGTATAGTCTTGCCGTCGCCGAAACTGTTAACGACATAGGGTTCGATGAAAGTTAAGATCTAAGGATTCCGATTGTGCACCGCCCCAAGTTTCTTGAAGAGAGGAACTGTGCTGTATCGAGGGTGTTTGAAGCATGGCAAGTAGGAGGAAAATGTCGTCCGGCAAGTTTTGTGTATAGTCATTGACTGGACGCTGGAAGCGCGGGAATCCCACCTTTAGGATCCATTGTATGAACGATGAACGCATGTTCATAGCTAAGGCTACTCCCAACGTGCTCGCTGTTCGGTTGCTTTCATCGTAACGGTCGACGATGAGCGGTGGCCATTTGGTATCAGGCGGCATGAAAAATGTGAACAATTCAGCCTCGGGCGGCGCCTGACTACCACAACCAAACCTCTTGCAGATATGTCTGAAGACGGCGAATCGAAGAAGGGTGCACCACACTTGGGATGGCGTATCGTGGCTTATGCCGAGCCAATCAACTCCCTGGTTAATGGATGTTTCGAAAACTTTTCCCAAGAGCAGGACATCAAATACTGGCCAAGAATCGTCCGGCGTACCGAGCAAATTACTCCGGACCGTGTCAATAGCAGATGGTGGGTCGATAAGTCGAGTGAGATATTTGTTCGTCTCTTTCGCGTGACCATACCCCGAGAAACGCACAGCTGCCCGTTGGAACCGCTCAAAGGAATCCTCGGAGTAATGAGAGTTTATGATCGTCAAGATGTGCTTGATACCACTGGCTGTAGCCCCTACGGCTGGGATGCTTTTCAACGGGAGACTGCTCAGTGCTTGCAGCACGATGCTCTGTACCGAAGGGTTCGAGGTTGCGTTGTAGAGCCAGGTCACAGCCGAGGCATCTACTACAGGGGATTCTTGATCCATAGCTTCACGCTCAAGGTCCTTGAGTGAATCTGGGACTAGCGGACGGGTATATGCAGCACGGTTTCGTCCGAATCTGCCGAAGATGTCGTACTGGCGCACTTTGCGAAGGACTGCATAACCATACGACGATAACGGTGTCTTGTATGAGCAATCTGGATGATAGAGAGGGAGTGGATTGCACGCAAAGTATATGGCAAATGCAATGAATGCAATGGACGCCATGTCTACAGCAATTGCGAGGCTGAGGGGACAGAGATACACGACAAGTCCAATAAAAAACAGGCCCAATGCGAGGTGCATGAGAACCGGAAGAAAGCCTATGATGAAGGGGACATGCCACTTTTGTAAGCCGCTGAAGCGATAATGGCGGATTCGTGATCGATCGAGAGGAGTACCGGAAGGGAGGGAGATATATTGATGAATCCACTGTTTGACGAGGATAGCAAGCAAGGTGGTCGTTAGACTAAGGCCAAGGCTCGTGAACCAGAGACCATTGACCCAAAGATCTGACGACTTGGAACGGAACATGACAGATGCCGCCGGGATCGCTTTAACAGCCTCGCCCCCTTCCAGTATCGCCAGCATGGCGCGTTGAACGGCAATTGATTCCGCCGTCAGTGATGCGGTAACCTGCGAGAAATCTACTTGAAGGTTTCGGCATGTTTGGGAGACAAACGCGGTGACAACGGCAGAGAATAGTTGACGCCTTTCTCGGTGATCATGTCAGAACAGCAGGTTTTCATTCTACCCAATATACACTCACAAAAACAAGCAACATGTCAAGGCCATCGCGCCAGTCCGCGACCATCTCACGATCAAACTTTCCACCTTCGTCCTCGTAAGTCTTCCACAACCTCGCGGTGGGCGCCATCTCTTTGTACTGTTCATCAGGGGGGTACTTCGTTTCGTAATCAAACCGGTCATTCGTCGCTGCAAAGGCCTTCAGAAAGCAGAATTAGAACAGAAGAATGTCGGCTCGTACCATATCCCAGGTTTCGATGGTCTTTAACTTCGATGGATCATAATACAGCAACGATTCCGCTGAACGGAAGTCGGTGGAACATTGAGTTCCAAGGTTGGGTTCAGAGTCGATTCTTGAGACGATTCAGGTGCTTCCACAGGCATTATAGGTTCGATATGTCGCCAAGTATGGTGTGCGGGAAGATGTGACGGAAGAACAGGTTTTAAAAGAACCTGGATCTGGGTATCATGCCCTAATTGTTAGTGTGTCCATTGGCACACGGAATCATTTACACCGTTGCGGAAGTAATTGTCTTCATGGATGGGCCTGCATATTTAGTTTCACTATTGTCTTACTGTTACAATTGGGCTGCATTTAAGCATTCAAGCATCAAGAACGCGCGCCCCCAAACCCAAAGACGCTGGAAGACGTGGTATTGGTGCATGGTAGAGATGGACAGACAATGACAGAACTTTGCGAGCCACGATTTGGAGAAGATGGGATCAGGATGCCCTTCCCATGCGAACAAGCCGAGCCCTAAATGAGCGCAAAGGAGTTAGGCGTTCAATGTGATCCGTGTGCGAGGCAGCGCGCTGGGCGGTGAGGCCGCTCGGTTGTCAGTGACTAGTAGGATCTACTGGAAGGGAATTGGTAACTTCAGTTGCTGAAACAGAGCCGGAACGACGTACTTTAATCTTAGTTTCAGCAGAGTGCGCCATAAGGAGAGCGGCGGAGGATAGCCGTATCATCGATACGTCTCAAGCAAATGAGAGAAGTATTGCACGTCAAAGTTTAGCGAACTGGGCATGGTGATTGAATTTATTGGAGAGGATTGGTCTGGATCCAGAGGGCGGAACACAAATATTTAGCAAGATACCGCACTCCAGTAAGCTGGCACCACACCTCCTGGACGTATTATACTACAAGTTGGTCACAACGGCGTATTTGTCGCCCATTGCAAAAAACCTAGAGACGGCGTTAAATTCGCGATGTCGAGAATGCTAACTTAAATTAGGTACCTCCTGGACTGTGACGCATTTTATCTGCGATTGAAAACGACACGTAGAGGCGCGACCAGAACCCATTCAGGGCGGCACCGACACGAAAAAATTATTGTACTCTTCCATTGGGCTCCCTCCCAAGCTGAGTGTGTCTTGAAAAAGGGCGTTTAGTCGAACTCATGATGGCTGGCTATCTGGCAAACAGCAGTTCCATTTAGCATCCTAAGTAAAAACATGAGAAGTAACCTCAGTGGAGCATGAAGAGACTGACCAGACTTTTAGACTTGCAATAAGCTCCAAGTAGATAATGTGCATCAGGTCATTGTCTGGTATGTTTTCGAGCTGAGAAGAGGAGATAATTGGCGCGCGCCATTTGAGCAAGCCTGAAAAGTAAAAGCTGAGTAAAAGACAAGTAAGAGGAAGAGTTGCAAACCGGCATCCGGCGCGGATGCCGAGAATGTTTCTCACGATCGATTGTGTCTGTAACAACTTACCTAGTAGTTATGTAGTAACTTCGAGCTTCAAGACCGATGTCTATGTGCGATAAAATAGCACTCGCTTCCTAATGCTGACCCGACGCTTTTGATCCTACGTACGTGTCTCCATGGTTGGAACTTGGCACACCCCCCCACTCCAACCTTTGATCCCAAAATCTCTGGCTATATATGTTGACATCAACTTGAAGGACGGAACCAACATTCGGTGCAGATTTTCTGGGTTCCGTGCACGTACAATGGAGACCAACCTCCTGTTTTCTTCCTCTACGACGGATTCATTAATCCCAACTACCAGGTCTTGTCCTTGTCTGAAAATTCTCATTGACCTTTGCTATGGACACAGTCACGGTGGTAGATCCCTTCTCGATCATGATAGCCAGGTGGTCTGACGGTGGCCTCACACTCGCCATGAACTTTAGCACCCCCTTGGTGTTCGACGTCCAGAAGGACCGTGGCTCCAAGTGTGGGTAGACATAACACAAATCTTTCACTGGAGAAGTACGATGCCTTCGCCATAACCACAATCCCTGCCCCAGTATGATTCATCTCCTTTTCAGCACCTCTCAACCTGACACTATGACGTTTGACTTCGCCTCCTCCTCCTCCTCCTCCTTTGACACCACATCGCGAGTGTATCCCCGCACTTCATTGGCTTTCAGATTCCGAAGGAGTAACCAAACGGATGCACCTAGACTTTCTACAGATAAGGGACCCGGGACTCTTATTGCACTCGGTGCGCGGGGCGATCATCTAGCATTCGCAACCGGCTGTTCCATCTCGGGACCGTACGCCGTGTAACCACCACCACCACCATGCAGCAATATGCAGTGTGTCAGAAATGGCGCTATGTAGATCAAAGGGATGTTGGATCCATGGTTTGTTCCTTCAGCCTTGAGTCTCTTTCGATCTGCTCATGTAGTCGGCAGGACTCTTCGCAGCATAGGTGGTGTACGTTCTTCAACATGTGGGTGAGTAGAATTTTATTTTCTCAAGACTTTGCTGAAGAAATTTCATGCAGGACTCTGGTGTATCTCCTACATAGACTGCTTTATACATAGATCAGCGGAAATACTATTATCATTGTGGAATACATTGATGAATAGCAAGGAGCCTTGTAATTTAGGAATATGAGCTCGAATGCTATCTGTAATGGACTAGATGATCGGCGGCTTTTGGCGCGTTCCGAGACAACCGGCATCGTCCTCAGCGTTTACCGTCGACGTCGATGACAGCGTCGAGCACAATCAAACCGTCCACGGCGTCGTGCCGTGGATCAAAAGGAGCTGATCATGTTGAAACGACCCCTCGTTCATGGCAGGCATAAGGAGGACGAGCCCCAAGGAGGTAGACCGGTGAGTACGTCGACGTTGTATAACAAGATCACGCATTCTGATCCCATCCAGCTCGTTATAGCCTGCTGAGCCCTCTTCGTATCGCCTGACATTACCCGGTGATAATCGGGCGGATCTTGGTGTTTAAAACGAGAGAAGCGTAAACAACCTGGACCTACAATATCACCATGTCCTGGGCCAGAGCGCCAATTGCGCGTCTTTCGCGGCGCCAAGTCGTCGTCGGCATACGGAGGGAGGACCCAATGAGAATCTGGGAGCGGCGATGCCCGCTGACGCCTGATGCCGTACACGAACTCGTTTCCAAGGACGGTGTCCAAGTCCACGTCGAGCACTGCGACAGGCGCATATTCCCTGACAGCGAATTCATAAAGGTGCGGTATCCAGAGATGTCGTGTACGCCTATTGACGCGAATATAGGCTGGCGCCAGCATCGTCTCCAGTCTGAACGAAGCCCATATCCACCTGGGCGTCAAGGAGCCGCCCCTCGACGAGCTCATTACAACACCACACGGCCATGTCCAACGCACCCACATGATGTTCTCCCACACCGCGAAGGCCCAGTCGTACAACATGCCCCTCCTGTTCTCATTCCTCGACCCACGTTCTCGTCCTCCGCGACTAGTCGACTTTGAATTGCTCACCGACGACCACGGCAGGCGCACAGTCGGCTTCGGTTGGTTCGCAGGTTTCGCAGGCGTGTTCGAGTCGCTCGTGTCCACGGCACAATCGCACTTGCATCACGGTATCGCGTCTCCGTTCCTTTACACACCTCGACCACATACCATGCCCTCCTTGGATCATTTGCGCGCAGCTTTACGCGCTATTGGCGCTCGCATAGCTGCAGAAGGAACACCAAAGGCGCTCGGTCCATTCGTGATTGGACTGACTGGTACTGGAAATGTCGCCAACGGATGCCTTGATGCACTTTCGGAACTACCTCTTCAGTCTATCTCACCCAACGATTTGCCGTCATTCTTTGCCAACACAGACACGGATCTACAAAAGGTATACAGGTCAAGAACGCGTTTCCCAATAGACTCACACTTTCCCAGGTATACCTTGTACATGCGAAACCTTCGGATTACTTTATCAACAAGGATAACGGTTATTCTCGTGAAGAGTACTACTCCAAGCCCGACCTTTACAAGTCGATATTCTCCTCAAAGGTGGTAAATTTAAATTTCCTTGGTGCAAATATTCATCTCTGTGATAGATTGCCCCTTATCTCACTCTATTCCTCAATGGTGGAGGGTGGGCTCCTGGATTCCCTCGACTAATGTCTAAGGATGACCTGCGCACGGCGCTTTCCCGCGCCCTCGATGGGTGGAGGATGACCAACATTGGCGACATCAGTTGTGACCCCGAAGTAGGTTCTCGTCTTCTACGTTTACCGCGGCATTCTTAATGATTTAGGGTGGCCTTGAATTCATGACGCACGCAACGACACTCTCGGACCCTTCCTTTAGCATTCGTCCTTCAGATGACCTACCCGAAGTACGGATCATGTCCGTGGACATATTACCCACATCGATTCCGCTCGACGCGTCCAAACACTTTTCGAGTGCTCTCCTTCCTTATCTACGCTCTGTCGTGGCCAGTTACGCGGGCGAAGGTGCAGGCGAGCTTGGAGTCGCGCTTGACGGGGCTACCATCGCGCTCGACGGCCAGTTGACTGAAAAGCATGCGTGGCTAGCTGCTCACAGACCGTCGGAAAAGCATGTGTTGATTCTGGGTAGTGGAATGGTCGCTGGTCCCGTCGTGGATAAGATTGCTGAGAATAAGAATTTCCACGTTACTATTGGTCTGTCTCTCCCACTTTGGTCAGGACCAAAGACTGATATCTACCACAGCTAGCAACTCCTTGGATGAGCTCGAAGCTCTTACTAAATCACACATCAATGCCAGCTATGTTCAGCAGGACCTGAGCGATCTTACCAACATTGTCGAAGTGCTCAAGACCGCCGATGTTGTAATAAGGTGCGGTCGTTTGTAGCTCCCGTCGATACTCATTAGACGATGATTCGTGTAGTCTTCTCCCGGCCACGTACCATCCGAAAGTAGCGGAACTATGCATCGAGAACAAGAAGCATCTCGTTACTGCGTCGTACATCTCTGATGAGATGAAGGCTTTACATTCCAGTGCTCGTTCTCGCCCTCTTCGTTCGCTTACGCTTTCCCAGAGCTGAAGCCGCCGGTGTCACGATTCTCAACGAAATTGGACTCGACCCGGGTATTGACCATCTCACCGCCATCTCGATGATCAAGCGTCTCCAAGCCGAAAACAAAGAGATTGTCAAGTTTGCATCCTTCTGTGGAGGGCTGCCCGATTTTTCGGTGAAGATGGATCATCCGTTAAAGTACAAGTTTAGCTGGAACCCGAGAGGCGCGCTATCTGGTTTTATGAATCCGGCTAGGTATTTGACTTCGAAGGGGGTGGTGGAGGTGAAGGCTGGTGAGATGTTCAAGGCGTTTATTCCGCGTTTCGAGGTGGATGTAGACCAGAAGGCGGTGTTGGAGGCGTACCCGAACAGGAACAGTATACCTTATATAGAGGAGTATGGCCTTGACAAGACGAGGTTGAGGCAGTTCATTCGGGGAACGTTGAGGTATATATTGTTTTTACTTTTTAAAAGCCAACGCTGATTGTTACTGTCGTGTGCTTAGGTATCCCGGCTTCTGCGCATTCATGGAGGAAATTCGACAGGCAGGGTTTCTGGACACCACGCCGCTTTCGGAAAAGGAGTGGGCGCAAGCTGGGGATAGGCTCAAGATGACAAAGTTGGGTGATTACGTGTCCAAGGGCGAGGTGCCGACGTACGACCCGCGTGCGAGCAGTCCGCTTGATTTCCTCGCTGGTGTGCTTGCGCATGACCCCGACTTTCGGTATGGCCCAGGCGAAAGGGATATGGTCGTGTTGCTCCATCGGATTGAGACTAAGGATCCGGATGAGGTGCATGAGGCGGGGTTGTATGTGAAAGGGGATGAGAGGTATAGTGCGATGGCGAAGACGGTGGGGTTGCCCGTGGCGCTGGCGGCGTTGTTGGTGCTTGAGGGGCGGGTGAGGATGAGGGGTGTGATTGGGCCGGGGGATGAGAGTGTGCGATTGCCGGTTTTGGAGGGGTTGGCGAAGAGTGGGGTTGGGATGGTGGAAAGGACTGTGCGATGTGGGGAGGAGGAGGAGGTTGGTTATTAGGCCTGTAGTGTTGGATTGGGTTGGGCCCTGTAGCTAGGATGGGCGTGTTATGAATTAATAATAGTAATACCAGTAAGGACAGTTTAGAGGGAAGATTGGTTGCTTTCAGGAAGAACTACAAGTTTTTGGAGTGACTATTCATGGAGCAGAAGTGTTTATGTGTTTCAGAATATCGATAATGGTTATGATAAAGCTGGAAGAGAACCATCTCACTTGCCTTGTCTGGAGGAGATTGCAGAGCTGGAGGACTTGGTGACAGAAGTAGGTACACCTGTGCTTACTACATTACCTTGATTCCAACTAGCAATTCAGTATAAAGTATAAACGGTCGTCTGTCGAAAGTCTGCTACGCCACTTTACAAACCTTCGGAATCTGAAAGCCAATGAAGTGCGCGGTTACACCCGGCTTAGGAGACGAATTCAAACGCGCCGTGTTGAGATGCGGTGCCGAAAGGGTGGCGTCCGAATTATATGCTTTTCTGCCACCAAATTATCAGAGTCTTTCTGTTTTCGAGTCACTAATTCCGAATTCGACAGTGTCAAAACTTTACCTCCAGCGCACACCTTCCTTCACGTACCCATGCTTAAGACCTGATACGGGGCAAGGACGATGATATTGCAGATTACATTTATTCGACTCATAGACAAAGCCACCACCCGGACTATTTCAATGATATGTCAACACCCAAGTGAGCATCGCCGGAAATCTGACGCCAAGTTGGTCGGGTCCTCCAAGTACTTCCCAACGACGTACTCCCCTAGAGTAAAAGATGCATCATGCTGGCAGCTGGAGTATCTCTCCAGCTACAACGGGAATAGGAGGAGGATATCGCGACTTGTGTGTATAAGCTAATAAGAAGCTCGTGGGAGACGTACTTCCATTGCACTACTGAGCCAGTGACCCCCTGGAGAAGGTCAGTCCGTCGTCTAACCGCCTCCGAACAAGCGGACTTGCAGTTGGAAGAGCTTCTATTATAAAACCCCTGTAGTAGACCTCATGAATCACCGATGGCATCGAGATAACGGAGGTGCTCACCATGTCACTTCCGTAAGAGCAGTAGAATCACAGAAGACGCCACGCCTGGTCAGCACGCGATGTCTGTGGTGAATACCGACTTACTAGTAAGTAGTTACCAGGTAATGACGAATGGGATCAAACAAGGGCGACGGGACGACGGACTGACTGAGTGATGAGAATAAGATGTTTAGTGTCCGTAATCGCGACCTAATAACGTTCAGTTTTATTCTGGTAATCGATGGGAATGTGACGAAGCAGGAGTTTGAGCTATTACTGGAAAGAGGTGAGTGAAGGCGATGTACCAGGGGTATGATGGGTACATACCGCTGTACTAGTAGTATAATGTCTGGGCGAAGGAAAGACCGTACAAAACCGCGCTCAAGATGACATCGACAAACATGACACTCATGCTAAAGGACGATTAGCCGTAGCAGCATGGGGAGGTCAAGATCACGTACGTGTTATGCAACGGATTCTGTTCACCAGGGCTCCAGAGCGTGGCGGGCAGCATGGTCATAGATATTCACAGAACTTCTTCGATTGTAAAGAAGTAAAGAGATTACCGTAGAGGTTTAGCGTGTGATCCCCTGCAATTCGCCATGACATTTGATCCTTTCGTTTTCGTGTCGATGTTCTGGAACAGAAGGACAGTGGCGACTCCGTACCAGCACAGGTACACACGGAGCTGAGTCTGTTTGGTGAACACATCCGTCGCCCTTGTAATCGGTCTCCGAGATTGACAAAAAACCTCACGTCGTTCTCCTTTCTTTTGGCCTATAGATATGAGCAGTCCATACGATGCATATAAGACGCGCTTCCGTTCTCGAGACGCGTACAGCACACTGCTCGGTCAATATACGAGGACTTGGTTGCTTCCTTCCACAGGGCAAGGATTCACCATTCAATTATACTTAGCCCAGGTTCTGTCAAGGTTGATGAAAGGAAAGAAGAAAGGTCCAGACCCAAACGGTATGATCGGAACTCGGCCACGTGTCTCTGTACACTTCTCTTCCGACCAAGCACCACCACCTCCTTCGCTGAACGTGATATAACCCAGGTCCTGCAGTATTTGGCGCAATGAAGTTCCCAAATATTTCCATCTGGCCCTTGAATGATATAGACACTCAAGTTCGGCACACTGCGATTCCGTGACTGTAGCCTGGGCCTTAATTAACTCTCAACGGAAGTACATCTTTTAGTGGCGGATGCCTGTTCCGAACAAAGGAGTGAATTCAAAATTTCGCGTAAAAAGGGCCCCAGCTCTACGAGGACCACCCAATACTACAAGTTCAACTCTCATGTCTTTCGTTTACGCTGTTGGCATCGCTTTCACCGGCCTCCTCGTTCACTACATATCACGCCGACCAGCCACTGATCCTCTACCTCCGGGTCCGAAGGGCCTACCATTGATTGGGGTGCGTTCGACGCCGTATCCTAACTCAACTGACGTGTTCGGCTCAGAACGTGCTGGACATGCCCACAGAAGGGAAGGACTGGCTGACCTACGCTGACTGGGGCCACAAATACGGTCTGTTCATCTTCATTTCACTTTTATTACGATGCTGAAATCTCCGCCTAGGGGGTATCTGTTCGGTGTCTCTTATGGGCCAGCCCATGGTCATAGTCAACTCTGCGGACATTATGCAAGAGATGGAGCGCCAAGGCGCTGTCTATTCTGACCGCCCGAGACTCGAAATGGGCGGCGAGCTGGTCGGATACTCAAAAACCATCGTCATTATGCCCTATGGCAACAAGTTTCGCACTTTCAGGAAGCACTTTTCTCGCGTCATGGGAACGACCACTACGCTCAAGCAGTTTCTGCCGATGGTCGAGACGGAAATGCGAAAGTTCCTGACGCGTTCCTTGACGAAGCCAGCATCACTAGGCGACCAACTTCGAAAGTAAGTTTTGTCGAAGGTATATTGACATGTATTGATGAATGGATGCAGGACTTCTGGTTCCATCATCATGAAATTGGCTTACGGGATCACTGTACAGGAAGGAGAGGATCCTTTCATCACTCTGATCGAACACGCAAACGACAACTTCAATATCGCCACAACGCCAGGTGCGGTCGCCGACCTATTCCCGACTTTTGCTCATGATTTGATTACAAGGTAAATTCATGGTGGATGTGTTTCCTCTCCTACGCTTTGTTCCCGCTTGGGTTCCCGGTGCCGATTTCAAAACGCTTGCGAAGAAATGGAAGAAGGCGTTTAATGACATGGTTCAGGTCCCATACACGTTTACGCGTCAAATGATGGTACGTTGTAAATTATACCACTGCGCATTTCTTTACGTCGCATTTAGGCCGATGGTTCTGCACCTGTCTCATATGTCTCGTCCTCACTGGAGCACGAAGAAACTCTTACAATAGTCGATATCGACGATATCAAGCATGTCGCGGCGTCCATGTATGGAGGTTGGTATATCTACCTTGCTGGTGTTTCCTTGTTGATACTCCTCCTTTCAGCCGGTGCCGACACGACCGTCTCTGCGCAGTACGCTTTCTTTCTTGCTATGCTGTTGAACCCAGGTTCGTTGTTCTGGGATTACCTCTATTCTCCATCTAATCTCTTTCATAGACGTCCAAAGGAAGGCGCAGGCCGAGATTGACGATGTCGTGGGCGGTGACCGCCTTCCTACATTCAACGACCGTGAGCATCTACCATATGTCAACACTGTCGTAACAGGTAGGTAATAATCACTCGAGGAGATCCAATATTGAACTCATTTCACAGAACTCCTTCGATGGCACAACGTTGCACCACTAGGCGTGCCCCACAGAGCTCTCGAAGACGGTGTCATCAGTGGGTACTTCATCCCGAAAGGATCTATCATTATCACCAATCTATGGTATCGATACTCTCTTCCTCGTTGTCGTTAATTAAATGACTCGAACCGACAGGCAAATGCTCCACGACCCAGAAGTCTATCCCAATCCAATGCAATTCGATCCCACTCGCCACATCGGCAAGGACTCGGAGGTCCAGCGCGATCCTCGGCATGCGTGCTTTGGATTTGGTCGTCGCATCTGCCCTGGGCTCCACCTTGCCGAAGCGTCGGTGTACATGCTCGTCGCTATGTCGCTTGCTGTCTTTGATGTCAGTCCAGTCATCGAGGATGGTGTTCCTGTCCTTCCCGAACACGAGAACACCGATGGCACGATAAGGTGACCATATGTATTCTGCTGGCAAACTCATACTTACTTTGGGAATAGTCATCAGAAACCGTACAAATGTAACTTGCAGCCAAGGTCGGAAAGAGCTGTGGCTTTGATAAGTAGGGAATGTGCTGATCTTTAGAGACTCATTTTTTTTGATATCCGCGAAGTTTATATGTAGATGAATCTAATAATTTGAAGTACCCAACTTTGGAACAGCAGTAGAAATGGACCGCGGTTCTGTAGGCTTTACCTCTAAAGACTGGCTCTTGAGGCAAACACATGAAGTCAACACGTGACCGTGAACGCGTTTGGATCGGCCACTGCTTTTTGAGTCGCTCAAACCACCATGTTCTGAACAAAGCAACGACTTGAACATGATTCTCTCACTCGTTGACGGTGGTACTCTCTCACACTGTCTCTACTGTCACTCATGTTTGCTCGACTACGTACTAGGCCTGGCGGCATTTTTGTGGTGGCCTCATTTGGGCCGCTGCTACGCCCTAATATTTACAAAGGAAGAGGGAGATTGCTAACGAAAGGCCGTCGGGAGGAGCTACGTACTACTATGTGGCCTGACGTCTTGCAATTTCAGGGTAATAAGGTGCAAACATTACATTTCGCTGCTATTTCGACTTCCAATGTCTTACCTACCTTTAGATCGTGGATCTCTCCTTGCCAGGAACGATATAGACGGGATATTCCGTCTTTCCAAGGTCCAAACTATCTTGGGCGAAGTCTGTGCACCAAGCGCAGTCAATGGTGACTCCATGCGTACTTGACGGCCTCGGTCTGCGATATCAACGGCTGGCCGCTAGCAGTAATACGTGGTTTGACTCTGAAATTTGCTGTGGCGTGTCAGGACACGTCTCGCCCAAACCACTGCAGTATATCTGTGCTCAAAATAGCCGGCGGCGATCACGGGCTTTCTGCTGATGCACACCGCCTTTTCCCTAGACCACGTCGAAACTGTTGCCTTTTCCTCCTCCTTCCATCCGCCGTTCGCCCATGTCGTACTCTTTAACCCTGCGTACCATGCATTACGCTTGTCGACGAGACATGTTTCGCGTCTATCATTGGCGTCTAAAGGCTCCGGGCGCCTAATCGTGAAATCTTATGATATAACTTGCACCAGAGCGGTGTTGGCTCTATTCCTTCCCATCATTACTATCAACTGAAGATCCTCCTTCCTGTGCGATTTATTTGTGTGTATACGTTCTTTCCGTCTCAACGGTTATCCGCTCACGCTGTACGCACTCTCGTGGTCCAAGATCACTATCACAGCTAGCGGCTTCGAGAACAACCAGGTTCCACGTCGTCTGAATAATACAGGCAGCCACCGAATCATAGCATTCGCGCCGCGCCTCTCGCCATAAAAACAAAATCGACACGCATCGCTATCCACCTCCATCCACTCCAACCAAGGTCCTCCATCATGTCCAATCCATTCATCTTTGTCCCCGACGCGTCACCCAATAACTCGCCCTTTATTCCTGGAAGCCCCTTCCTTCCGAATACCACCCCATCTCCCTTCGGGAACGTTATCCCCCTCCCGCCCGTCCACGCAGGCGGCCAAATTCCGTACGATCCCGTTAATGGCTGGCAACGCGCCGGGCACCGGCGCACACCATCGTGGAACCCCCCAGTAAGCGCCGGAGCCGAGGCTGCAAATTTCCTACACCCGATGGGCCACCGCCCGCGCACCCAGAGCTTCGGCGGCATCGGCGGCCAAGGGCTCGAAACGCCTATCGTGCATAATCTGTCACCCGCGATGCAGCTCAATCCATGGCTCACCCCCACCAGCGGGACTGGGCTTTGGTTCGACATGAGCATGTCCCAGTTCAGCCCGCGCTGTATCGTCAATGCTCAAGGGAACCAGATGCCCCTGCCCGACCACGAGCTCGCGCTGCCCGCTACGCACCCCCCAATCGCGGGCCTTCACCTGGTGTTCGACGTGCTTCTGCAGTATCCATTGGATGTGTCCGCTGGTGGGGCGACCTTGAGTTTGCGGCATGTGTTGGAAGCCGTGTATGGGTTCATGCAGCGGCAGATCGCGCAGGACGATTATGATATGCTGGGCTTTGAGCAGAAGAAGGTTGTGGCGAAGGCGTATACGAGGAGGTGTAATGCGCTGGGACCGGCCGCGGCGAAGGAGAAGGAGCGCGGAATCAAACGGGTGGATTTCTTGGTGGGCAAAGTCTTGTTTAGGGGCCTGGTGAATGATGGTCGGGGCCTGAAGGTTTTGACTGCGTGATTCCAAGTTGAACTTAAGTTGAACGGAATTCTCTTTTTTATTCCTATTCTGTCGGTATTGTATTTTATTTAGCGGATGTTTCTATGTTACATGCCCATCCTTCTTTTTCACCTGTATCGTTCGTCTCTTCGATAGCAATGCCTTCCATGTTGGAAGGTGGTAATAAGAAGGAATTCCAATCTTTATGGGACACAATGACTGTATGCAAGTTGAATGGGCCACCTACTGGTAAAAGGGCCAGGATATCAACACCCAATTGTCCACTGTACGACTCTTCCAATGTGTTTTGGAACATACCATTTTCCGCTTTCGCCAGCTCCACAAAGTTTTCCACCTTTGAGAAGTCAAAACACAGGATGAACACTTCGCGACGCCAGAATTCCACAGGCGGGTCGGAATAGCGGACGAGTCGCTTATGCAGACTATTCAGGCAGACAGCAAGTGTGAAGTCCCGGATAAACGTGCGATTCGTACGTGAGAGGTGGTGGGACAAAATAAAGCACTCTTTGGGGCTGTACTTGTCCACGTTGGGTTGGAAGTCACCGGCTAACCATTTTGCTACATAGAAATTCAGAGTGCGAGAAGAATTGACGTAGAATGAACGTACTCCCAGCAACATCGCTTCGCCAACTTGAACAAGCGGCACGATGAAGTTGCCATGCAGCCTTCTGGCATTGTCGTGAGCAATAACATGCCATTAGACATCCAGCGCAGCGCTTCTGCTTCTGTCGAACGGTTTCTCGGTTACACTTAAATCAACCTTAATACGTTTGAATTGTTTCGCTGGGTCTTGGCACGTACAAAGTCACAATGTGTCCAGAACTCCATAGAGGTATGGAGGGTCAAGGTGCACATCTCGCTGAAGTGGAGGAAGGAGTCCCATGCAGGAAATCTCTCCTTTCTCCGGATGCTTTCAGAGGAAGAGTATATGCTCTCCAGATTGTACGCTTCGTGCGCCGCAACGAAACTGCGAAGGACGGGTAGATACAAGAAGGCTGGAGCCAATCTTGTGCTCGTGAATTCAAGGAATCGTGGCTCCTCCTCCTCGGTTGCCAGCCAGCAACGAACCATGTTATAGAACAATCCTCTGCGAAGGGCGTTCTTCAGCCAGGAATAACTGTAAGGATATTTGAGAAAGAAGGGACAACACCGGTCCAAAACTGAGTTGACCCCCTCCTGGTCAACAGGATGATTGACCAAAGAAGCAGCCGCCACCTTGACGGCTTCCTCGCAGACGGGAAGCATGTATATGTATTCGGACATTATGGGTTCCTGTTCGATGAATAGATCGCTTGGCACAGTTTCACCAATGATCATATGTAGGAACTGAAGTGACAATCCCACCCGTAGGAGGAACTTTTGGGTGTGGCTGCTGGATCGTAGGAAGCACAGTAGGCGTCGCGACTGATATTTTACAATATCAGTG
The DNA here is from genome assembly GCA_036872995.1 of Hymenopellis raphanipes. NCBI lineage: Eukaryota > Fungi > Basidiomycota > Agaricomycetes > Agaricales > Physalacriaceae > Hymenopellis > Hymenopellis raphanipes. The sequence goes on from JAYMDG010000013.1 coordinate 681,934, forward strand.
CATGCCGATACGCGCAGGATACGGTCAAGGACCTCTTGAGCTGTACGATCCGAAGGTGCCGTATGCCACATCCTCATCAACGTGGTGACGTCCGTACGTGCGGCGTACCGAGCATACAAGCGCGTCAACATCTCGACTATGCCGGGCGTAGTCACCACGGACGAGAAAAAGGACCAAGGCAGATTTGCGACCGCAGAGTATAGGATATGTCCAAGGTGAATCTTGGAGCTAATGGAGTAATGAATGAGGGTATCGTCAGGACGGAGTATCCGGGAAAGGCTTTGGCGTGTCTGGGCCATATTCATGTTTATTGGCACCCGAAGAACGCTGGATCGATTTTCGAGCGACAAAATGTATGCTATCCACTGCCATGCGATGGGCCAGCAGCCTTCTGCGGCCTGGACGACTGCTAAAGGCAGAATGATGCCGTGATGGGGAATGATACCAGGCCCAGAGGCGTCTGCCACGCGAAATAATTCTGAGTAGACATGCAGTGCGTCTACGGCAAGCGCAATCGTTGCGACATGCGAGATGGAGAAAGTAACATCAGCGGTGGGAAACGTTGGGGGAACTGTCATGCGCTTGAATACAGAAAGAAAGCGCATGATCAATGCAGATTTGCGTGCGAGGACATGGAAGGGTTTGTTGGTGGGTGCGGGGGCGAAGTCATTCAAAGCATCGAACAACTCGTCCTTCTCGAAGGAGAGAGCGGAGGATGTCATTTCGTCTAGAGTTGATAGTTATTGGGAACGAAACGCGAGAAGCGCGAACTGTGGGGATCTCCGGTCCGAGAGCCGAGCGTTGGAACTGGTAGTACGAGTAGTAGTAAGATTCAAGAAATACACGACGATATACACTAGTATTTAGAGTGAGTTACCAAGCACATCTTTCGATCACGCTCGAACCATCAGACCAAAAATCCATCCAAGTGAGATGAGATACAAGGATTCTGTGCTTCAATCCAGAACCATCCACTGCCACCAGCACCACCACATCAACACCCGGTTGTCTGCTCAATGACTTTTCTAGTGGAAGCGGAGAAGTGCTTCCTGCCAGGAGTAACTTTTTGGCATGGTCAAGCTTCGTGAAGTCGAAACACAATTCGAGCACATTCCCACTCCGCTCGACTAGGCGGGGACCACGATCACTGCCAAGGGTTCTATGCACATCTAGACTTGTCACAGCCAGCAGTTGTATTACAGCACAATTGAGATGAGAAAGATGTTGGGAGAGAAGGAAAGCATCCTCCTCATTTGTGTTGAGTGCAAGATAGTCCCCAGCCAACCATTTTGCTAAAATGTTGTGTTATTAATCATCTTTCGTTGAGAAGTAGATGCAAGAAGCCTACTATGAATGGTATTGTGTAGAGGCAAACAGAGAGTACGATGTGTGGACCAGGCTTTTTTCTGACAAGTACGGGAGCAATAAGTTACTCGGTGACATCCGCTGCAGCGAAATCGCTCTATTAGAGGATTTTCGAAACGCCCTGTTTCACCATTTCGGCAGGCTCCGACTCGTCGCCAGCGAATATCGAATCGGGAAGGAGTGACTTTCCTATTCTGGCCCACCCGTCTTCGTACTGTTGCACCTACCTGCGCCCACTCGCTACGAAGTCTGGACCTACTGTACATACCATTATTGACTCCTCCTCCTCTCTACTCAATTTAATCTTCCCAATACTGAGCACAATCAGGCAAATAAAGTGTCTATTACTGTACTCTCTGTACTATTCACTGCAGTGTATATTCACCCCTCTGATACCTATCTCCTCAACTAGTCAGACCAGCTCACATTCCAATACAGGACAATCTGAGGCAAAGGAGAACGAGTAGAAGTTGCGCTGACTCCGACAAAGTGTTCCGGGCTATCCAGGGCCTGCCAAAAGCGGATCCGTCACGGATCGTCACATCAAAAATTTGGATTCGGTGTTCCCCGAATACGAGCCAGGACCCTTGGAAACGGCGTTTCGAAAATTCTCTATTCTGGCAGTTTCCTTCTCGCACTATGACAATCATGAATATGCGCTGAGTTGATAGTCAATTGAATAGGAAATGTTACATACCGAATCACAATGTACTTCCTTGTACCCACATTCGCGCAGGATGATTCGACACTGTTTGATGAAATGGAGGAAGAAACCCCAGGGATAGAACCTCTGTTGTTTGGTCATACAACTTGCAGTGACGTGCATCTCTTGCACCTCGGGTGTGTCACAGACTGCGAGAAAAACGCGAAGAACCGGTACGGATACGAGTGCCGGAGCCAAACGGTGACAGATAACCTTGAGAAATTGACGTGGAATCTCCTCGGGACTTTCCGTATAAGAAAGCCAGCAACAAACCAAATTGTGATATAGTCCGTTGCGAAGAGCTCTCTTCAACCAAGAATAGCCAAAGGGAAGCAAGGAAAAGAAACCACAACAGTACTCCACTACCGAGGAGACTACCTTCGGATTCGAGTCATTCACTAGCGAGTCAGCAGTGATTTGCAGCGCTTTCTCACAGACAGGAAGGAGGTAGATATATGTGTGAGATGCGTATGTTCGTTCTTCGGGGAGAAGGGTTTGCATACTTTTCTGGATGAGAACCCATAAGAACTGGAGCGAAGATGCCACCAGTCGAACACAGTGATCTTCGTGATCGTGGACGCGCATGTAGCACCGTAAGCAACTCGAATAATGCCTGGTAATATCCGAGCAGGCCAAGGTGTTCAGCATACGCGCGAGAACGCGCTCAGCGACGGCATCTGAGGGCGCTCCTTGCCACATCTTCATCAACGTGGTCGCATCTGTGCGTGAACTAAATGGCAAGTATAGGCGTGTCGTTGTCTCGACTAGGCCTGGGGTGTCAACAACGGATTTGGATATGTTCCATGTCAAATGGGCAATGACGGAATACAGGACATGGCCGACATGAAGCTTGGTGCTGATGGAGGACTGGGTGGGATTATCATCTGGGCGAAGTAGATGCGTCAAAGATTGACGGGTCTGTACTGTGTTCATAGTGACAGGCATCCGTAAAATATGGAATCTGTCCTCTAGCGATGAAATGTACGTGATCCAGGTCCATGCGCTGGCCCAAGCATCGTGCGCCGCCTGCATAAGTGATGAAGGCAAGAGGCTACAACTAGGGAGGCGGAAGTTGTCTGCAACAAGGAATAGCTCGGAATAGACATGCAGCGCGTCTATTGCCAGTGAGATTTCGGCGATATGGGAGATGGGAAAGGGGCCTTCAGTATCCGCCGGTGGCTGAAGATTTTGGAACCCAGAAAGAAAACGAAGTACCACCATTGTTTGGAGGCGAACGCGTAGAGGCTTATTGGATGGGAGTGTGAGGAATTTTAGCCCATCGAACAGCGCCTGCTTGTCAAAACTCTCCATGTGGATGACACTGACGGTGAGAGTAAAGAATTGACCGGTCGAGGATTGAGGATCCGGTTGCGCGGCCCGATGCACGTGGTCTATTCCTGCCTGCCGCTGGCAATGGAACCTTCCAACTTTCGACAACGAGCATTTTCGTGACGAGTAGAACAATCCATTAATCTTGTTTTGTGCGTATCTCATTTCCACTATACTACTCATCTTTTCACGGCAAATTTAGTAGGAGCCTCTTCATAGAAATGAACATTGACAATTCCACCAGTTTATTCCAAGACCGCCCAGCTCTTCGTTTTTCATCTGCTTCATTCCTTCCCCCGACCCGCAATAACGAGCCTTTGTCGGACTCGGATATTACCGCTACCACGAATGCCCTCAGTAACGCGTCCACTGCCCGCGACCAGTGTCGTGGCCGAGTTGTTGCGTTACGCGCCGCTCTCGTTGAAGCGGAGGAAGACCTAGTTCAGGTCGAAAACTACATCAGCGCCCACAATGCTGCCTTGTCACCCATCCGCCGTCTCCCCACAGAAGTTCTCACCCAAGTTTTCCAACATTCCTTTATATCAGGCCGCGCCGGTTACGCCTTCCAGCTCACATTCGTTGATGGCAGCCCGTGGGGTATCTCTCATGTCTGCCGTCGCTGGAGGGATATCATCATTGAATGCCCAATGTTATGGTCATCCTTCTATATCTTCTTTCCGTGCGACATTACGAACGCGTCCCACCTGTTAACCATTGCTCTGTCGCGCACACAGCAAATCCCCCTCTCCTTCTCGGTTGAATTTGACAGCACCATTAATCCGGATGTATCTCTCACAATCTACCGATGTCTCCTGAGCCAAGCTCACAGATGGAATCGCGTTGGGTTGTATCTGGACAAGCTTCTTGTCGCGGAGCTTCCCTCGGTGCAGGGTCGGCTGGCCTCGCTGCAGAGGCTCTTGATTGACCGTCGGGACTGTGCAAACCTCACCTCGATTGCCAGCCTATTCTCAGCATCGCCAAACTTGAAGCATGTTGAATTGCTTTTTGAATTCAAGAAGTTGCGTATATTCAATATTTCATGGTCACAGCTTTCCATCCTCGATATCCGCGCTGGATCATTGTCGCGTGGATTTTTGCCAACTCTCGACAATGCGCGGTCTCTAGAGCATTTGACGGTGGAGTGTGATAGTGCCGCTGGTCTTTCCGGCCAGGCAGAAGCAGCACGTAATGGTTACCCGCTTTTATCATCCCTCCGTTTCCTCTCGATAGACAGTCCCAAGCTTCTCTCATTATTACGGCTTCCGGTATTGGAGAAGCTGGTATGCAAAGACGCGACGCGACGAACTCAGGAGGAATCCCCATCCAAGTTTCCCCGGACCATGCTCCAGGTTATGAAGTCGGGTCGTTCCGACTTCTTATCCCTTCGAACCCTACACATTTTTGACCGTGAAAAGACGTCCAACAGCATACTTGCCGTCATAAAAGTGGTCTCGAATCTTGAAGAGCTCGAGATTCACGTTCGTGGGCAATTGCGGGAGAAATATTTTGAGCCATTGATTCCCCCGCTCACATCCCAACCCCTTATCCTCCCCAAGCTTCGTCGATTATCCTTCATAGAGGATTACTACGGGGACGCACGGGTGATCATATTTTCTCCTACAAAAAGCGCGGAGCTCCTGGACATGGTGCAGACGAGGCGCCCTACGCTCGAAGCTCTCACTGTTATCTTTGATGATCCGTTCCATTTTTCAGGGGACTTGTTACCTCGATTGCGCGCGCTAGAGAGTGGCGGGTTTTCTTGGACACAGTCGGTACCCGTTGCCTCTGATTCCGAAGATTCTACGTCGTCCGAATCCTCGGATTCGGACGACTCCTCGTCGGGAAGTTCGGATGATGAATGGTAGTTGGTCGTTCCTGTCTAGTTCGGCTTTGTACTCATTATTCACGACTATTCAGACCAATATTTTAATTGCTCCTGCAGCATACATCACATATTATCCATGCACTTGCTAGGGTCCGAAGCTCGATATCGTGTTGAGCTAATGTTGATGAAGTACGTTTTTGTTGTGATGCTGCGTACGTGGTAACCATTCGGTTGCCTTCGAATTGTGTTGTTTATGTCTTTCTAAGCCTAGATTCCGGCATACACCAATGAGATCGATCGTCGAGTCCGTTAACTCCTGACTGCCAGCTTGACCTCCAACGACCATCTCCATGTCTCATCCTAGCCGCCCCATCCTCAATATCCCAACTGAGCATCTGGCTGAAATATTTCGCCTTGCCATTGGTGACCCCAGATATCGTGGCAAAACACGAACCATTATCCAACTCGTCTGCAGAAAGTGAAGGAGGGTTATGCTGAATTCCAAGTTCCTATGGTCCAAGATCACGCTGGAAGTGGAGGATTTATCCGAAAAAATACCTTATGGCTTTCCCGCACCAGACATTAGCAAGCCGGACATGGTATATATATCGCAATGCCTTACGATTGCCCACGGTCATCCTTTGGACATCACCATTCGTATCGCTTATGCGCCGGAGTTTTATTGCAGCGGCCTAATCCCTTTCCTACGGAATGCGCTTGCATTGTTACACTCGCATTCTATTCACTGGCGCTCGCTGTCTTGCAGTGCCCCTCTATGGTTCTTCAATGGGGCGTTTACTTATACGTTCATCGACAGTAACCATCTGGAACGGGTATCACTATTCGTGCACCCTGAGCCTGGAAACCCAACTCCACGACTTGATATCACCGAGCTTGCGTTATCCGGTTCCCTCCACTATCTTAACCTGAACTTCCCCTTCCCTTCGTTTGCCGTCGTCTGGTCCAACATCACGTCGTTTGTCGGGGGATTTGATGATCCAGGGCTTCTTTTCGATGTCCTTCCTGGTATGGTCGCTCTAGATACCCTCCATCTTACACACTTCCAATGTCGTCAAGCGATAGTTCCTGACCGGAATGTTACGCTCAACGTCCTAGGCCGCCTACAACTATCGGAGTGTGCGGTGTCTGGGATATCGCGCATAGCGGACAAATTGTGTTTCCCGGGGCTCAAAGAGTTCTCGTTACAGGAATCAGAAACACATTTCCATCACTTGACGAATACTTGCACAGAGAAAGCCGACGCCGCATCGATGGCTGATTCTCTCTATTCCATATTCGTGCGCTCCGGAGCTACCGTTGACGTCCTCAATATCAAGCTAGAGCCCCCTATTCAATCAGCCTTCATTATCCAGCTTTGCGCGAGGCTTGATTTCATGGTGCGCAGCCTGCACGTCGAATTTTCGGCCAAGTACAAGCAGCGGGAGATTTCTCGCTTTCTCCGACGGCTCACAGTTGGACGCGATACAAAGGCGCTGTTTCCGAGGCTGATTGAGCTGGAGCTTGTCGGCGTAAACCCCTACTACGACAAGGAGGTTCTTTTCGAAGGCCCTGCATTGGAGAGGCTGATCATATCGCGTTGGGAGTCCGGCGGCATGGATGCTTCGTCCAAGTTGCAGAAATTGCGTCTTCGGAGAGCTAGAGGCCTCTTTGATGACCTGCCACCCGATTACTTTGATCCTGACGATTCTCTAGCAAGATCGTCTCTTGCCCTGACTCTGTTGAAGTTGCGAGCAGCGGGTCTGAACGTACAGTGGCTGGATGAATTCTTGTACAAGCCGCATTATGGCGAGTCAGTCCCAGGGGACGTCGATGTTTTGGAGGATGCGCAGCAGTATATTCCAATGACGATGTAAGTGGACATGGTCTTGGTTTGATATGGATGATTTACTCAATCATGTCGTTATAGATGAGTCATGTAAACAGGCATTGCGTGGTGGGCTGGAGGAACCTCCGTAAAGAACTGCTTTTACAGAGGTCGTAGTCGTGAATTTAACCACCAACCCACCACACACCGTTCAAGACTGTAACAAACCGGCTGTAATAAATGTTACTCATCAGTGTCAAGTCGTGAGGTCAAGATATCATAGCTACGTATTTCTACCTCGTTTTCAGTGGTGAGCATCTCCTTCGTGTAATGCACACCAATAGGTCCTCTTCGGGTTCTCGGTCCGGATATCCGCGCTTAAAGTTGGATACGTGACTGAGGCCAGGGTCAGTCGCTTCTTGAACACGAACATGACCAGCCAGTTGCGCGACGTGGACGCCGATGCAAGGAAAGCGACTGTCCCATTGCCGCGGAAAATTCGCGGGCCGCCGGACGCGCCAGGCTTGAAAAGGCAGCGCGACAACGAACCCGAGGATGTAATTATGGAGGACGGGCAAATCCCAACGCAGGCTACCGAGCGTATGGAGATTTGTAGTGATAGTGAGCCGACCATCTCCCATGCTCAGGCTCCCGAAGTGGCGGAGGTGGTGCCCACCGCGAGCGGCCCAAATAATGCCGCTCAAGCCGCGGCGGATTCGAAGTTCATTCCGGGGGACAGTAAGAATTGTTTCTCGCTTGCATATTGACTGTACTGAAAACCTCACACAGGCTGCGCAAGGTGTACCAAGCGTCATATCTTATGCATGTATGATCCGGATAGACTGGTTTCGAAGAAGGGTGTTGGTCGCGTCGACTATGACAGTGTCGCGTGCGATGCCTGCCACAAGGCCAAGGTTAAGTGTGTGTTTTCGAGGCTCCATGTCGAGGAGATGCATGCCATATTGGAGGAATACAAGAAGAAATTTGGAGAGTTTACCAAGACTCATTTTCGCTTCATCGGTGCCGTCCTTGCACTGTACGTGCGGTCAAGGAAAGACCCCAATGTCACCTTCCCGCCAGATGCGCTGAAGGCATTTCTTGAAGCAGCGGCAGCATCGGAGGAGGCTAGAAAGAGTCCTGAGGATGTGCAGATGGGGGAGGTACGCTGAAAACAATGTATTGGAGGATGTCGTCTTCTATATGAAGATAAGCGTAAACATAGTTTGGTAAACTACAGGGTTTAACACAATCATAATAGTCCTTGAAAAAGCCAAGCGAAAGAATAAATACGTGCAGATCAGTATATACAGTGCCGGCCTATACAGATTAGAGTTCGTTCTATGTTACAACACATTTTCGTTCGCTCACAATCTTGCCCCATCGGCCTTTCATGCTCTCCTTGAGTGCCAGATTAAAGACTTCGTGCACGCCAGTGCCAGTTTTAGCGGAGCATTCGATGTATTTCGCGCCAATCTCTTTGGCGACGGCACCGCCCTGCTCTGGGGTTACGGGTGTCTGTCCCTGGGCGCTGAGCATGCGTCTTGTCTGGTCATCGCGGCGGAGATCTGTTTTGGTCGCGACTAAAATGAGCGGCGTGCCTTCGCAAAAGTGGGCTACTTCTGGAAACCACTGCGAACAGTCAGGTGGAGATATTGCGGGGGAAATGGGAGTGACACACTTTGTCCTGTACATTTTCTAGACTTGTTGGGAAATCGATGGAGAAGACGATGAGGATGACGTTGCTTTCTGGGTAACTGAGGGGCCTGAGGCGGTCGTACTCTTCCTGCCCAGCGGTGTCCCAGAGCGCGAGCTCGATCTCTTTGCCGTCAAAGTGCACTTGTGTGACATAGTTCTCGAACACGGTCGGTATATATGCCTGGGTAAGCGTTATTGGAGTAATAGGAATCGACGGCAGCGAGGACGCACCTCTGGAAAGCGGTTCTCGGCATAAACAATGAGAAGACAGGTCTTTCCACAGCCACCTTCCATGGGACGGGGCGTAAGCTTTGGCAGCTACATAAACACGAGATTGGTCGCACCGTCTCCCACTACGACGAGTTTGCGCTTGAGGTCGGGCCGTCGGGGCGGTAAAGATGTTTGGGCAGAGTAGGAGGTATCCATGGCGAGTACAAACGAGAAAGAGCGGCGGGGAAGGACGAGGTAGCTGGTCAACGAGGAGTGCCTATCACGTGGCCGTTTTTGCTTCCGCTCAAGCCTACCCGCCGTGGGAAAAGTGATCGGCACCACGGCATCGAGGCTCAAGGCAGAGCAACAGCTTTGGATCGTCGTATACGCGCTATCGAGCAAAATCCATCTCGTTTGACTCTTTACACCTACTCAGTCATCATCGATATCGACATTAAGCAGTCGAACAGGCTCAGGACGCGTCGTCGACACTGCCAACAGCATCTTTGTCAGATGATTGCGGAAATGCACATTTCGCGGGCAGAGGAGGATGGCCTGGGCCCGGGGATAACAAAAGAAGACGTCAAGCTGGAGGCAGGAAAACTTCGTGATAAATTCCAATGCGATTAAAGAAATTAAACAGGGCCTGAAGCGGCAAGAACTGGTAGATACAAAGAACTGCAGTGGATGAAGCCCAAAAATAATATGATATACAGGAACTTCAATATGAACCATTGACATTCATCGTACGGGAACAACGAGGCTCGTGAATCTGTGTCGTCGCGAACAAATGTTTCTCGCGTTGGTGGTGAGTGACATGCCGTCTCCTGCCGTGAACCTCAATGCCGCGGTGCCGATTTCCCACGGACTCGATCGTTTATGATTTCACGGATTTACAGCCACATGCTCTTGAATCCGCTCCATCATGAGCACGGTATAGATGTTGCCCACGACTGTATTTTGGCCGTCCGACGTCGTCGACGGCGCTGGATTCTGCTATGGATGGACGCGGCCGTCATTTTGCGTCGCGGGTAGTATTCGGGTATCGACAGTACGTGTCTAGTCTTGGCTCGCTTGTCAGTGAATAACAGTAATAGTCTGCAGAGGCGGAAAAGGCGCTCGAATACGTCTTGTCATCGCCACAGTACTCTGCTTTGGTTCCAGCCTGTGGCGGTCCACCCATCGTGCTTGGTGAGTTCAGCATCGCCGCCAGGGGCACACGACCTGCCTTTCAATTTGCCCTAAGAGAGTACGTGCTAAAAATCTGAATGTATGCGTCCGTTAATTGCTCTCCAGGCCATACAATGTCATATACTACTCTCGACATTCCCCCAATTCCCTCCGGTTCTACTCCATGGGCAGCACCATCCCGAAGGCGACGCAAAGCGCTGCGAGGTTTGACCCAAGCTCTTTCGCCCTTCCTCCCTGCGATCCACCAGTAGGTATGAGCGATATGGTCATACACCAGGTATTTTGTTTTTCTGGGTCAATGATATCCGCTCATAGTTACAGTTCAATGCAGCTCAATCACTGGATCTCGTCCTCCAAGAACACCTCCATCCGGCGAGTCGTCTCATTAGGACCGACTTTCTATGGACTGCATTCGACGCGTCATGGAAGTATATTTCGCCTGCGCTGTGCGCCACCTCCAACGTCTTGTATACAATTGCGAATTTTCCCATTTTGGATTTGAAGGACATATCGGCTACTCGTATGTCTTCTCTGACAGCAATGATAAGCTCTTGTCCTAATGATTGCAGTTCAACAGATCGATGTACGCGCAGAACAAGCCGACTTTTTCGCCACCGAAGTCACGCCTCTGTGCCAACGCGGACTCACCTCCACGCCCGTGTTTTCTGTCCGTTACACCAAGTTTGTGTTTTCTTCACCAATTAAAGGTGTAGTTCTGATGAGTTTTTAGTTTCTTCAACGTCATTTGGCTCCTGCTCAATGATATTACCATCGGTTCAGCCATTGGCACATTTCTGTGCGAGAATAATGTCATTCTTGCAGGGAAACTTAATTACACTATCGAGGTACTTTCCTCGCTTTGCTTAGGCATAACAAGCTCACATGTCTCTAGCGCGTTCTCGTTGAGTGGATGCAATGGGTCCTCTTATGGCTTGACTCCTGGCCGGCTGGCCTCAAGCTCAACACCGAGCTTAGTCGATTCTACTCGCACACCTTTATAGATTTGATCTCTTTATGGGGCGGTATGTCGTCCGTATCCGTTCTTTGGGGACAGTTTAACGTGTTATGTAGGCGCATTATATCGGTGTTCGCCTTACATGTCGAATATCATCTACGCAGTTGGCATAGCGAGTTCTGCGGGTGCAACCATCGCTATATCGCTATCCTCGGACCTGCTGGCCGTTCTCACGATTCACATCTATGTCTGTTATTTCGTCTCCAATTTCGTGTATGCACGGTTTCTTGGCACGGCTGGGTCCTTGTGGAACCTCTTTAGAGGTACTTCCTTTCCTCTGGATACATGCTCATTTACCAACTAACCTTTTCAGGCAAACGATATAATGTATTGCGAAACAGAACCGATACTTGGGAGTACGACCTTGACCAGCTGCTTTTTGGAACTATTCTCTTCACGCTTGTCGCATTTCTGTTTCCGACGGTATTGGCGTATTACTCACTCTTTGCTCTGGTACGTGCTCCAACAGTGAATCTTGCGGAGATTGACGGAGTGTTTTAGATGCGGTTAGCTATCATTCTGCTACAAGCCTGCTTGGAGATGCAGCTTGCGTTCATGAATCACTTCCCCTTATTTGCTCTGATGCTGCGTGCAAAGGATCCGTGGCGTTTGCCAGGTACATCTTTTCTCTTCAATCAGAACTTTTCTTGACGCGCGGTATAGGGGGTATATATTTCTCGATTGAGACCGGGAAATATGAAAATGAGCATGTTCTGCGTGTCAAGGTGCGGAGCTATTGTACATATGCGAATAATTAACAACTAATGCATATTCTCTTCAGAGTCAACCCGTCCCGTTCTCCGCTATCTTCTTCCAGTATAGTATGTGGATTCTTTTCGTCGATTTCCTCATGTACTCACTTGCGTGCTCCAGTCCGGCTTGTATCTCGTCTGGCCTCGCACTACAATCCCCTGCGCCTATTGTGGTACTTGGTCTCCGGCCGGCTTGTCCATCCCATCCCGCGGTATTCGATCCGCTACAACAAATCCCCAAATAGTCAATAACGCTCAGTCCCCGAACTTGATCCCGCCTTCGGAACACCGAGCATCACCTTCAGAGTATCACTCTCCCCGATGAAAGCCTTGGACGACCAGACCCGTTCTCCTTCACCACTGGCGTAGGCGTGATGCTCCGCACGCTGTTATTAGACTTTGTCCGCGGCCGTGGACCGCGTATCATCTGGCCGGGTGTAGGCGGGTTTGGTGTGGTTGGCGGCGGTAGACGGGGTGAGCACTCGTTGGGCATCGTCGGCGGCTCTAAGCGTGGTATGGAGGGAAGCGGCCGAATGGGGCGCGGGCCCGAGACGGAGGCTGAGCGTTTCTTGAGTGTCAGCGGAGGTATCATGTCATCGAGAGTCAGTGTCGGATGTGGATGCGCAGACGGTTTTTTTGATGGAGATGGTGATTGGTGTTGTTGCGATGGAGAGGGGAATGGGAGATGGCGACGAGCTTGATGCGGAGTGTGAACATGCAGATCGGACGAGGAGGCAGAGGGGATCTGCGGAGGGGACTCGGGTGTGTTGTACATTTCGAGGACGCTCCATGTCGTGGAGGAGTTCATAGGAGTTATGGGTGATGCGGATGTGGACGGGGATTGTGCGTGTAGACCGACCACAGGGACTGGAAGGCGTGGAGACGATGGAGAGAGTGGCGAGGGAAGGACGCCGCCTGGGATATCAGTCGGCGGAGAGGGGAATGCACGAAATATGTTTCCGTGGGACCACAAAATGGAGAGCCTCTGGAGGTCGACGGGGAGGTCCGGCTTTGTGGGTTCCATGATGGACACGAGGGAGAAACGATCTTCGTTGTAGTCCTCGTCATCCTCTCCCTCCCCGGAGGCATTGTGCCGCTTTGTGAACGGGCGTATCGTGAACTGGAAGCTCTCGGATTCGAGTAGGGCCGGGCGGGTCCTTGTCGGACTCTCTTTCTCCTCATCTGCTAGGAACCATTCGTCTCGGAGCAGGATCTCCTCGTTGTCAGGAATCCTGTCGGTGTCGAGTTCCAATGAAGGAGCAGGCATGGTTCACGTCGTCGGGGCCACGGAGAGCGATCTCTTTATAAATGTTGAGGCGAGGAATGTAAAACGCGATGCGTGCTTGGCCGAAATCTCGTGTGTTTCAGGGAAACCGGGGTGGGATGGGGATGTGTCCATCGCTACTGAACAAGTCAACGATCACGAGCCGTGTGTGTTCCATCAATCAGAGGAGTCGCGGATGCGGCAAGTGCATCAACAACAGTTCATGGCTCGAAATGGTTGAGCCATCAGAGTTTTCTGTTGGCAGTGAGGTCGACATCGGCGGGGCGATTTGTCAGGAAGCGGGAGAAGGGAGGTGACTCGTGATGGGATTCTGGACTCGTTTTTACGACTCAGTTATCCAGTGGGTTGCTTAAAGAGCAGCGTTGTATTGTGGTAAGTGTTCACACGTCAATGCTTGTAGCCTTTTAACCCGAACGTGATTAGCATCAACATTAACTCTGATTTTTTGGGGACGAGGGTGAGGTCTCGTGGCAGAAAATAAGCGTCTTTGAAGCTTAGATTGGGGCGCAGAACATTCGCCAGGGAAACGTTCAGACTTTGTCATTGCGATCACCAGCTGCGGTCACCTTCATTGGCTCCGTCGCGCAAGATTTTGAAAGCGCCATATGCCGCATAGAAAACGGGTCGGTTAAATTCCCGAAACTTGTAGACTTGCTATAAAGGTCGAGTCAACATTCATTCAACAACCCATCCTCCTGCTCCCATGTCCGCGACCACCACTGTTCGAGTCTCTGAGACTGAACCTGTCGTCACGTACGATATTAATATCCCATACAAATCCGAGGACGGCAAGCTACCCCCCAATATCAAGTATCCCGCCTACGCACCTACATGGGACCCAATCTGGTTTGACCCTCTCCCGCCCTTCAAGTTCGAGGATCCTGCACTCCGGGCTGATAAGGCCAAGCCCACGCTTCTGTCGCAGACTACCGCTGTTGAAGAAATTACGCCCCGTATGGGGACGATTCTTCGTGGCGTGCAGTTGACCAACTTGACCGACGTGGCCAAGGACGAGCTCGCTTTGCTCATAAGCGAGCGGAAGATCGTCGTGTTTCCTGAGCAGGATTTCATTGACGCCGGCCCGGAATACCAGCAGACGTTCATGGACTATTTTGGAAAGAGGAATTATCAGCCTGTTTCGGGTAGCTTGAAAGGTGTGTTGCCATCGATTGTTGGATTCCGTAGTTGATATCGATTGTCTGGGCAGGTTATCCTGGGTTTCATATCATCCACCGCGACGGGAATAAGGAAGAGATTGACGCGTTTTTCCAGCAAAAGGCGACGTCGTGTTTGTGGCATCAGGATGTGAGCTATGAGCGACAGCCACCGGGGTATGTCATGCTCGGGCTGTTGGACGGGCCTAAGGTCGGTGGAGATACGATCTTTGCTGCCGCGGATGATGCGTATGAGTATGTTTCATTCATATGCCATCTCATGGTCTAGTCTGACGAGTCGAGATTATCAGCCGCCTGTCACCCAAGTTCCGGGCGTTCATCGATACGCTCTTCGTCAAACACTCTTCTGCGAACATGATCAAGCATACACGGCTTGCCGGAGGCCTCGTTCGTAAAGATCCGGTCACGAATGTTCATCCCCTTGTCCGTGTCCATCCCATCACCGGTCGGAGGAGTATCTTCCTCAATGGCGAGTTTATCACTGGCATTGAAGGCATGAAGGAACTGGAGTGGCGCACGATTACAGAGTTTTTGCTCAACCATATGATTGTTGCGCATGATATCCAGGCGAGAGTTAGGTGGAGCCCGAGGACGGTTGTGATGTTTGATAATCGGTCGACTATTCGTGAGTTGTTGATTGTTGACCGGTTGTGATTTATGGATTGACACAGTGGTTTTTTTAGATACGGCTAGCGTTGATTATATTGATGAAGAACATGGTGCTCAGGCGCGGCACATCTTTAGGCTGGCTGCGATGGCGGAGAAGCCTGTTCCTGTGTCAGGATGAATCTGCGATGGGTCCGGTCAACATCCACTTTACGCCATACACGACTTTTGAAACAAGTTCCATTTCTTGCTATACGTAAACACTATTCACGGCGCGTTATTTCTTAGAACTTCGTTCAGCCCCTCCCTCTTAGCACAGTTATCGAAATGAAAGCTCTTTGCCAATTCTTCCAATGCCTCTTCATCCAGTCCGCGAAAGATGTCCGCCCACTCCGCCACGAGATACTCTGCAACCAAGATCGTCCTTGTAATTCTTGTTACCCTATCTTCGAGACTCCAGATGGGCGGGTACAGCTTGCGTTTCGATTCATCTGGGACGGCTTCGCGTATGTGCTCGACGATAGGATCATAAATGTGCTTGACGTCCTTGTCGTCTGCACCCCACGCGTCAACAGCCAGGCGGTGCTTTTTTGCGAGAAAGTCTTTGAAGCGGGTCATGTACGCGGTGTCGGGCGATACATACACCATGCCCTGGAATCCAATGTCTTTGTAAAGCCAGATCGACCAGCTCAGTGTGTCCTGAGATCAACAGTTCAGTTCAATGCACCGCCCAGAGATTTGAGAAGAGAAGAAGACCTTGCCTTGCTGTAGAGCTCGAGCTGATCTTTTAGCACCATGTACCGCGCATCGTTGATCCGGTCAGTGGCGTCCCCGTCGTACACACGCCTCGCATAGACCGGTCCCCACTCTCCATTCCACACGCACAGTCCTCGGTCGTCCATCCACTTGCGCTTACGCACGTATGTCGCCTTCATGCGGGCCTTCTGATCCTCGCTTCCCACGTACACCTCTTTGGATTTGGGAAACCCAAAGGGAGAATAATCGTGGATGGCATAAGCGACGTTTGCGCCCCACCTCTCGCTCGCGTTGTCGGGGAACTGGCTGAAGTCAGAGGCGTAGGTGTTGCCGTCGAGGAATATGATGTGATTCGGATCTACAGTTGGGATCGCTACGCATAGGCGATCATACAGCTCCGTGAGACGAGCCATAGTAGGGTGCGGATCCGCAGGCTCGTTGAGGACGTTGTATCCCGCGATCCAGGTGTTGTCCTTGTAGTGCTTTGCGATTTCGGTCCAGAGCCATACGAAGCGGTCTTGAAAGTCTTTGTGGCGCCAGAAGAGAGGGATGTGTGTCCCGCCGTCGGCGTGCCAGCCGCCGCTTTGTCCGCCGGGAGCGGTGTGCATGTCGATGATGGTGTAGATGGAGTGTTTGGCGCAGAGGTTGATGACGCGGTCGAGGTGTTTGAAGCCATCGGGTTTGAGGACTCGTGGGTTTGAGTCGTCTGCAAGTGAGTTTGAATAGATCCGTGTTGAGTTGGTGATGGGATGAGTGATATGATATACCTTCGAAGTGTTTGTAGTTGACGGCGATCCGGATGCAGTTTAGACCGAGGGAATGGAAGAAGAGGGCATCGGATTCTGTGAAGAAGTTTTCGAGGAACTGTTGGAGGTGAATCAACTAAGATGGTTTCATGGTTTGTGCTAGATCGCAAACCTTGTCAAAGAAGAACGCGGCTTTTTGAGGATCGAGGACCTCATCTAACGCGTCTCGGATCTGATACTCGCAGCTAGGATAGCCTTCAAGAAGTCTGAGCAGATGTATCAGTTGAATGGAAGATAAGTTTGCCTGCTATGAAATTCTCCATCCTGCAAGTTGGTTAGAGATATTGACACCTGATGAAGCAGATCTATGAACACACGTCAACCATCCACCAAGTCCTGCACCTCTCAGAACGATGGGTACAGAATCTTTGGTTATCAAAGCGCCAGATACTTTCAGGAAAGTCATGATGCTGGTTTGAAAAAAAGGCTAGATAGATCCCATGGTCATATTTGGTCGGATATTTGTCGGTGAAATTCGACTGTCGTGTATCGTTGCTCAATTTTAGACTCGCAAACTGCTCACATGCCTTGGACCGCGACACGTCGAAAGCTGCACGAGATGTCACAATCAGAATGAGGATTGCTCATGACGATTTACAAGAAAAAGTGGTGGGGCACAAAGATGACACTCAACTGTGATACATCCAGTCTACCGCGACGGGCGCCGCTTTCCATTTGAACATGACAGACCTCAGCTTGAAGATTTTGGAAAGTCAATGAGAAACCAACAAATCGAGGTTTCGGCCGGTAACTCCGGTAAACCCTAGGTTGATCTTAAACCACCATGTCAGCTCCCGTTTCACACATCGTTAATATTCCCAACGAACTTTTGGCGGAAATATTTCGCCTTGCGTTGGGAAACCGTAACTGTCGTTGCGACACGCGGACTATCATCCAACTCGTCTGTAGGAGATGGAGAAGGGTTCTGCTGGATTACAAGCCTTTGTGGTCCAAAATCGTCGTAGAAGTCCGGGACCTAGCGGACAGCTACCCACCTTGGTGCAGCGGACCATCCGAATTTTCTGGACCAGACTTGTCCTACATAGAGCAATGCCTCATGA
This sequence comes from Hymenopellis raphanipes, assembly GCA_036872995.1. Taxonomy (NCBI): domain Eukaryota; kingdom Fungi; phylum Basidiomycota; class Agaricomycetes; order Agaricales; family Physalacriaceae; genus Hymenopellis; species Hymenopellis raphanipes. Next base: position 699,533 of record JAYMDG010000013.1, read on the forward strand.
TTTCCCACGGCCATCCTCTGGACATCACCATTCGCGTTGATGTCCCAGAGTGCTTTCGCTGGAACGCCGATTATCCTCTACGAAAGGCGCTTGAAGTGCTCCAGTTGCACTCTATCCGCTGGAGGTCGTTTCTTTGTAGTGGCCCTTTATGGGTTTTCCAACAAAGAATCATTGACAGGTTTATCGACCACAACGACTTCCCTCAGTTGGAAAGGTTGTCGTTAGTCGTGAATGCGGAGTCTGGTCGCCGGGATTTGACACGCTTTCCTTCCGCTGAAATCGCATCATCCGAGTCCCTCCATCATCTAAACCTAAACTTCCCTTTCCGCTTCGACGTCGCTCGGGCCAGCGTTACATCTTTTGTTGGCGGATTCGACGACCATATCCATTTCTTTCAGGTCCTTTCTGGTATGGGCGCTCTACAAACTCTCCATCTCACGCACATTCAGCCCCTTGGAGCTGGAGCCCCACAGTGGAAGCTCACGCTTAATGTCCTTCATCATCTGAAGTTGTCGAAGTGTGCGCTATCGGCGATATCATCCATAGCGGATAATCTATGTCTTCCGGCACTCCAAAAGTTTTCGTTATTGAAGACGGAAACACATTTGCATCACCTGACGAAGGCTTGCACAGTGGACGCTATTACCCCCAAAATGGCCGATTCTCTCTGCCGCATGCTTCAGCGCTCTGGAGCTACGGTCGGCGTTTTGGATATCAGTATAGAGCCGCCCATTCAATCACCATTCTTCGGTCAGCTTTGTACCAATCTTGACGCCAGCGTGCGCAGTCTGCGAGTCGAGTTTTCGGATGACTACAAACAACCGCAGATCGCATCCTTTCTCAACGAGCTCGTCGTACGAGAAAAGGCACAACCATTGTTTTCAAGACTGCTTGAGCTGGAGCTTGTCGGTGTTAACCCTTCCTACCGTTGTGAAGCACTCTTCAAATGCCCTGCATTGGAGAGGCTGGTCCTATCGCGGTGGGGGTCCGGGGGCAACGGTGTGACGAGGCTGCAAAAATTGCGTCTCCGGAGAGTTAGATTCCCAGACGATGGATATCCCGAACCACTCGAGTCTGATTCTCTGGCTATGTCGTCGCTTGCCCTGACGTTGAGGAAGCTGAGATTTGAGGGTCTCGACGTGCAATGGTTGGACGAATACTTGCCCGAGCCGTATAATGATTGGGTCCCTGGTGATGTTCATGTTTTGGAGGATGCGCAACAGTATGTACCAATGAGTGTGTAGGTCTTCAACGGCTTCTTCCGATACCGATACCTACTCAATTGCAACATTTGTTATAGATGATAGCTTGTGTCCTGCTTGTACTACAACTTCATATCTATCAGGTTTTTGATTTTCGAACGAATTACTTAATCGGAAAGACGAGGCACGGACTGAGTATGTATGAACATCATGGGGAAGACAGTGTGGCGGCACTATATCCGGTATAGAGAACATCATCATGACGTCGAGAGGCAATGCGTCCGAGTTTCCGGTAAGACAGACAGAGGAAGGACAAAGAAAGGAGGATGCAACTCATCCACAAGGCGTGGGTTTATCCATCCATCTGTTGAAAAACGATTATGTCGGACACTGAAATACACCAGCAAACAAAGAGTCAGTCGATCTCTAATACGCCCACCATGTCTCACCCTGGCCAGCGCATCCTCGATGTTCCAAATGAGCATCTGGCCGAAATATTTCGCCTTGCCATTGGTGACCCAGATATCGCGGCAAAACGCGCACTATTATCCAACTCGTCTGCAGGAACTGGAGCCGCGTCATGCTGGATTCCAAGTTCTTGTGGTCAAAAATCACGGTGGAAGTGGAGGACCTCTCACAGAAGATTAACCCTTACTACGATTTGCCTGGACCGCCGCGACCTAGTGATTTGGACATGGCCTATATCGCCCAATGCCTTAGGGTCGCCCACGGCCATCCTTTGGACGTCATTATTCGTGTCGCCAATATGCCGGAGGGCTGCTGCATCGAAAGACAGAAGACCATTAACGGCGCGCTTGAGTTGTTACGCTCACATTCCATACGCCTGCGTTCGCTCTCCTGCAGTGCCCCTATTTGGTTTTTCGACAGGGGAAAGATCAACCTCAACGGGCTCCTTGACATGGATTATCTTCCTCGGTTGGAGACTCTATCATTGTTTGTGGAGCCTGACATAACCATTCCAGCTCACGTCTCGCCACTCGCTTCCGACGAGGTGGTCGAATTATCCCAATCACTCCGTAATCTGAGTCTCAACTTCCCTTTCCCTCATTTCGATGTCCCCTGGTCCAATATTACATCCTTCGCCGGCGGATTTGATGACCATACACACTTCTTTAATGTTCTTCCTAGTATGGTCGCTCTAGACAGCCTACATCTCAGGTATATTGCGCCCCTTGAAGCAGCAGTAGTCCCCGAGCGGTGCATTACACTCGACGCCCTTCGTCATCTGAACCTATCCAGTTGTGCGGTAGCCGCGATGTCGTTCATGGTGGACAAGGTGCGACTTCCCGGAGTCAAGGAGTTGTCGCTCTCGACGACGGAACTACATCTGCACCGTTTGAGGGAATCTTGCCCGGTTGAAAGTCTCGGTGCAGATATAGCTGACTCTCTTTGCGCCATCTTTGAGCGCTCCGGGGCTACCATTGGCACTCTCAATATCAGTGTTGATCTATCTACCCAAGCCGCCTTTCTCCAACGGTTTTGTATGAGGCTTGGTTCTCCTGTGCAGAGTCTGCACCTAGAATTCGATGTGGACCATCGTCCGCGAGACATAGCGGCCATTCTTGGAAAGCTCACTGCCGCAGGACACGATTCCAGTGTGTTGTTTCCAAGAATGACTGAGTTGGAAGTTATGGGAACGAATCAGAACTACATTTTCGAAGGCCCCGCATTGGAGGAGCTGGTTGAGGTGCGGTGGGAAGAAGGGAAAAGGAGTTCAACTTGCGCCCGATTGCAGAAACTCCGTCTTCGAAGGGTTAGATACCTGGACGACGATCGCGCACCTGGATCTGATTCCTTAGCTGGCTCGTCTCTCGCCCTGAGGCTGTGGAAGTTTAGATCTGAAGGTCTGAATGTGCAGTGGATGGACGAATACCTGTACGAGACGCATCTTCTTGACCATCACAGAAAGTGTTCGCCGCATGTACGCGGTTACATAGGCGACCAAGCTTTGCACGGCTTTGCGCCGAATGTAAGTAGACTTACCTACAGCGATGTATACTACGACAATCCAATAAATGGGTGCACATTCAATGTATGGAATTGTGAAGAATGTAAGTCCATTGTATGTCGCTTTGTATGTAGCCTTGTATGTACCTTTGTATATCCATATATATACAGCTCTGTATATATCTTGAATACAACTTACATATGGTATACCTCACCCTTCATTCGAGCTCCTGGGTCAGCATTGCCTCGGTCGCGGTTTGCGGCTGCGCACGACATGCCCAGTAAGCCCGAAACGAAGATTGTACATTTCGGCAAGGCGGCACTTCACCTAAAGAGGCGAAGACCAATACCTTGACTGAAAATCTGGATCTTTACTGCAGGATAAGGCAGTAATGATGCCGTAGAAGCCAACGGACTGAACGAAACGCCCTTCAACAACCGCGGCTTCAGCTGCGTCGTCGGCTCAACTTCGGTCCAGGTGTTACTGGCAGCGAGCTCGCGGGGGTATTTACCTACGACCGATTGTGCTGCAGATGCGCCCATACAACAGCTCACCGGCCATAACACCAGCAGTGATTATCCAACACCTTTCGCGTTCTGTCCTGGGGAGGTTGAGTGGGCGCCTTTAACTCCCAGGACGGCCTGCTGGGAAGCCAATATCGTTCCACTGCTTTAACAATTCGGCCTCCTTCTATATGTCTACATCTACACTCAGCACCTCACCTTCACCGAAAGACGAAAGTGAAGGAACTCACAAGACGAGATGGGCACGGTGTACAAACGGCACCAGCGTATGAGTAACAGCAATCATCGTTTTTCCAGCATCAACAAAGTCAACAAGGGCCTTGGAAACACGTTCCGCAGCGAGTGGGTCCAACGCAGATAGTCTTCGTCGACAAGCATCAGTCCACATTATTCCCTCGCGGAAAGCACTTTAGTGAGCAGGCGAATTCTAGCCCATCGAGGTCATCAGCTTGATCAACACCAGGACAGATGGGATAGCTTGCTTACAATAGTAGCCTTTGGAGCTCACCCCCAGAGATTTTCGTTGGCATCCGGCTATACTGTTCGCGGTCGCGTTCGGCCAACACAGCTGCGGGAATCGAGGAGCTAGAGATACATGCGTTGAACCCGGTCAAGAAGGGTTCTGGGGTATAAAGCGTATCCAGGCCGTGCTCCAAGTTTTCGATGCATTTTGAGGATCCGGCCAAGTGGCATGCTTCGGCAAGGATGTCGTCTTCATATCCGATATCCGCAGGCGCGCCGATGAGGAAGTTATCACGGTAGGAGAGAGGATATAGGTCGTCCGTCTGAGATAGGATAGCGATGGACTTAGGGGAGTACGCTAGGTCGATATCTTTGATGTTAGTGTCGTTGATGAGGATGCTTCCGCTGGCGCAGTCCATCAAGCGAGCGACAAGGTTTAGTAAAGTTGTTTCGCTGCATCCGTATCGCCAATGATTACGACGAGGTCGCCAGGAGAGAGACGCGACTGAGAACATGACTGCCGTCCGTATATCCAAAGGAAACTTTTATGTGGGAAGTGCGTGTTAGTAACACGGCGGCGTTGAGACTAACCTGAAAGAAACAGCGAATTCACCCTTCGTCTTGAAGTCTTTTACTTGTCCGTCTTTCATCGCGGGAGACATATCCAGTGCGAAGGCATCGAAAGAGTCATGAGCAGGTCTTTTCCATGGTTCGTTCTATCAAAATTGTCGTCGGAAAAAAGTAAGAAAACGAAAAAGAAGTAACTCACGGTGCCATGAGAGTCGTACAGTTGGAACTCTGCACATTCTGCGCCGGATCCTACAAAACGATCGCCGTTAAGATGTTCGCCGCATGCGCGTTGAGTCTACCAATACTGCCGAGCGACGTTCAGAGGGCCAGCGATGCTGAAAGGAAAGGGAATATAACCAACAACGTTTTCGCAGCAAGCACGCTGCACTGATAATCCTTGAGTAATCATAACCTGACATAGGGAGTCTCCAGCGTGCCGAGGCGCAGGCTAAAGATAAAAAAGACAATTGGCATTCATTTTCCCAAGTGAAAAGGAAACTCACTGATAAGAGCTGTGCGAAGTCCGTTCGAGCTTGTAGCTGCCGAGGACCTTCTCTAAGGCGTACACAACAATTTTGCCAATCTGGGCGAGCGTCATCGGTCATCAACGTCAAAGGAAGTGCATAAGGTTTGGGCCATCCTCGTAGAGTTAGGGAAGACACCATGAGAGTGAAAGTCGCAGACTTTTTGGGAAGACGAGGGATGTAGATGGGTCTTTGGATAACCGCGTAACAACAGGAGCTTCCATCCTTGTGATTGAACCGAACACTACCGCTCCGACATCGTTGGCTAAGTATCTGTTTCAACTGATGTTCAATGGGGAGAACGCGACCAGGGGGACATGAAGCTCTCGATGAGTCCGGTAGTCGTACGAGAGCCGACAGTGGGAACGACAGCGCTAGTAACAGCCGCGAGCATGGTTGGCGAGCGAGTGACATGAACGTAGAGAGGAGGGTGAATGTTGGAAAGAATGCTCACGTCAAAGGCAGTCAGCTCCTCAGTGTCAACGAATGAGAGGCCAGAGTGAACCAGGTGGTCATCATGAGGACAGTATGAGGACAATGCCCAACGAATTTGCTTTCTGAAATGAACGAGTTAGGATTGTGAATGTTAAATGACACGAGAACATGCAACCTTGGCGAGGTCCAAAGGCTTGGAGAGCATACACGACCAATTTACTGCCCTTCACGTCACCAATGGTCTCCTGCTCACGCGCCTCAAGTTCAAACTGAACGTCAGACCTGTCAATGGGGGTTAACTCGAAGAACCGCGAGAAAGCAGATACAAAGTCCTCCTGAGATCTGCGCGTGAAAGAAAACGTCGGGGTGAGCGAGCGAGGTGTAGCAGTAACACCAGTAGTAGATATGTTGGGTGTGACAATAGAGGGATGGGGGCATGTGGAGCTGTACTGGCAGCCGGAAGCATCTGTGATCCTGCACGTATTTGGACATGGCGTAGGTCGACTCTGAGAGCGACGAAGGTTCAAGTGAGATGGAGGAGGCTGCGGCCTAGGAGAGGATAAGAAATCGTTAAGCATTGCCAAGTAAAATATTTACTCACATCCTTGCTTTTCTGAACGAAGTCAAGCAGTAGACAAGCTGTTTGTAATTCCTCCAGAATAAGCGAGCTGTCCGTCGCCGACCGCGGGTGGTGCCAAGCATGCTTCCGGACATTGACCCATTCTTGTTGAGTGTATAGTGCGTGCGACGGGCGAAGGGTGATTGGATTCGAGGTCGCGAAGAATGCAGAGTGCTTTATAGCAAACAATACATGGAATTAGGCCAACGGTCCGACAAAGGAGAAAAAGAAAACCGTCGCAACGGGTGAATATGATGCGTGTATACAAATCCCTTGAGCACGGCGCGTATTTTGGGTAACCGTTTTGTCGGAGGTGATACAGGAAAGAGATGGAAAAGGTGCACTAGGGCGAGGACGGCGGGGCACACCTATCTAGGCGGGAGCAAAGAGCGATACAGCGACGTGAAGTCGGACAGCAGGTCCAGGCCGCCGACTTGTAGTCGTTAGTAGTCGAGTGGTGGTGAAGGACTTCCTCGGTCATTGCCGACTTGCCGACGTAACGCTTGAGCCAAACAAGGCCAACAAGACTTGGCGCGTCATCGCGCCTTCTGCTCTCGCTTTCTTACCACCACCATGTCCAGCTCGGATACAGTCCGGCGAGGATGGATGGCCCGCGGTCGACTTCATGTCGCCGCTACACTACGCAGCAGATGCTCGACTTTATGTCGGCGCTGTTCTTAGCAAATCGTAGCTGCACGGTCGGCTACAGTTTGCAGGTTTCTGGTGGTTGACTGCGTTGTTACCAGCCAGCCGTCGAGTGACAAGGTGGAGGTGCATCCGCCGTCTACTCCAATGCCATTGCTGCTTGTACGTGGAGGCGCGTTGCATCTATCGAAGTTTCACTGAACGCGTTTGGCGTGTATTACCACGATGACTGTCTTCGGTGCGTGTCCTTATTATTGTCACTGCCAAAGACGATATACTCTAGGTGATTTGTACAGATTACGACCAGGGCGTGTTTGGCGGTATCATCGTGACCGAGGACTTTCTACGCGTCTCGCTGTACGACAATGACCGGTAGGTTACCTCGCCTTTGGTATTAGTCGCGCTGTATCTAAACACTGCCTTAGTTTCGCGTGTGCACTGGCTACTTTCGTGTTTGGCGAGCTGGACGGAAGAAATCGTTGAGTGCTGAGCCAAAGCGAGCTTACGACGAAAGCCCATCGCTCTCAGCATGATGTTCGTTCACTTCGCCGCCTTTACTTACATCTGCTGATATTGTTACTCACAGTATGAATATCGGCGGGTAGTCGCTCAGCTTCCCACGTTGTTGCGAGAGACGTACGACGCGTTCGTCAGCCGTGACGCCATCAAGCCTCGACCCAAGCGCATTCCTCCCGTCATCTCATAGACTATAAGTGAGCTCAGGCAGCCTTTTTTCAGGATTGTTATTCCAATTTTAATGGAATTTTAGGAATTGGCAGCCTTTCCAATGGCATGTGTATTTCCAGATGTTCAAAGAGGACATTGGTATCGGTGATGTCGTCAGTTTACTGTGGTTCAAGCGCCGCCTGCTAACATGGGCGATGAAGTTCATCGAGATGTGCTCGTGTTGACTGCTGATCACGGTCCGGCTCTGTCTGGTGCCATGAACGTCATAGTCAGGTCATAGTCGCGTCGCGTGCTGGTAAAGACTTCACCTCCTCTTTGGCATCTGGTCTCCTCACCATTGGTAGCCGATTCGGTGGTGCTCTTGCTGCAGCCGCTTCCGTGTTCTCCAAAGCCTGGGACACTGGGCTCCCTCCTCGCGAGTTTGTCAGCAGCTCCAGGAAAGCGAACAAGCCGGACTATGCCCTCCGTCGAGAAGGTCAGATACCGTATACTATGTTGTCACCATACTTATCGCGCCGCGTACAGCTTATCCTTGACCTTGACGAATGTATCACTGTTTGCTTCGTCGACTTGCTCCGGGACAGTAACGTCTCGCGAGGAGGCCGATTTGCATGTGTGTGCTGTTTCCGCTTGTAGTTACCGCTTACCTTAGTGTACCTTACTATCTTGCTGTACTTTCGAGACGAATGCTCATTATTGTGGTTTCCTTGATGACTGGCATGTGAGGTGAAAGTGAGTGAAGAGAACTGTGCTCGGAGATCTGTTTGATATACATTCAGAATACATGTAGTATACATACAACATACCAAGCTATATACATAGAATGTACAAAGCTATATACAATGCTATATACAAAGGTTATACAAAGCTACATACAAAGGTCAATATAAAGGATATACAAAGGTCATACAAACAGTGCATATTTCGACATTTATACTTTGTGACCTTGACTTAGACGTATGTACAAGTCGACTAGAGGCTAGGTCGGGCTTTGTAAGTACGTGTAACCGATGCGGGAGCATACAATCGGCTTACATGCAGCGCAGGGTTTCTGTGATGACATCCCTGGTGATGTTGATGTTTTGAACGACGCGCGGGAGTATATTCCGACGATGGTAAGCTTTCAACGCCTCTCTTTTTCATTCCTTATCAATGACAACAAGCGCTTCAGCAACGAAGGTGATTTCGGCGAACCTGTGGGAATGTACTATATGCGTTCATGTTTGTATCTTTTTTTATGATAAAAAGGAATCTCCTTTGTGGCAACCTAGTGTCATGTTGAGAGCGCCGAAAGCCATCACACTGGACTTAGCAGATAATCAATTTATGATAACCTATCGGCTTCATAACACAAGCTTGCGCGCATAGGGGATCCAGATCCTTTTTAGCAGTGAACTTCGATTCGACATTGTGGACGTGTTTGAATCGAGCGTTCGAAGCTCCAGTCCTGCCCAGTGTCTTGTTCTATCAAACGACTCTACCGGGGTGCACTTCCTTTCCGCCAAGTAGCTTAGACCGACAATTTCACATATGTACTGGCTAGCTCGACAACGGCCCAAGGCGAAGACGAAGTCTGCTGGCAATGCAGCTGATAAGATAGTGACATAATGCCGAGAATGCCGATTTAGGCATGACTTTCGGCCCGCGATAACGTGAGCAGCTCGTGGTGACCCCCTTGGCATGGGCTTGGCGACTTACCTTGAGGATTGCTTGTTGGAGTCCTCGACGTTCCCTACTATGTCTTCAAAGCTACCCAATTCAATGTCGAGCGTGCCACGATGGTCGTCGCTCGTGTTTCCCGGACGTGGACACCCACAGTCCCCTCCATTATGATTTCTACATGTTCGTTCTTATGACCGATTGTCAATTGATACCAAAATTCTCTTAGCACTCCAGCCTTTTGGTGCTTTATAAAGGCCGGGTATCGACCCCACACCGCTTTCCATCGCTTTCTCCCCTCTTGAATGGAAAAAACTTCAACGAGCACCAGTCATGCCACAGCAAATGTGGACCAGAAATGTGACCAGCCCGCTGCAGATGGTACCGACGAGCCCCCTATACCGCATTTTCAACCCACCCAATCGAGGGAAATAACCCGAACCTCGTCGTCACGCACTGATATCTCGGACGTGGATGTCGCCACAAGCGCGCACACATTGTCCATCCCCCGTTTACTCGACGTGCTTGGTACTTCTTCTACTGAGGGCCTCACCAAAGACGCTGCGGTAGCCCGTCTCGCTCAGTACGGAGAGAATTCAATCGGAGGCGATGAAGGAATATCGATTATTCGTCTTCTAGTTAGCCAGCTCGGTAAGACTGCTCGCGTGATTGCGGATTTGTTTAGCACTTAGCTTTATCATAGCCAACGCGCTCACGCTCGTGCTGTTGGCGGCGCTGGGACTTAGTTTTGGTGTCCAGGATTGGGTTGAAGGTGGTGTTATCGCAGGTGTAATTACTGTTAATACTGTGTATGTTTCCCTCTCTTCGAGTGCTATACAGCTCACGACTTCAATAGCATCGGATTTGTTCAAGAATACAAGGCTGAACGTACGATGGATTCTCTCCGCCAACTATCATCTCCCACCGCTGTCGTGATTCGTGACGGACAGCCTGTCACTGTACCCTCCAAACATGTTGTACCAGGTGATGTCGTTCAAGTCAAGGCAGGCGACGTTATTCCCGCCGATGTAAGCCGTCTCGCTCACATGATAGAACTACATCCTCACTAAACCCGAAGCTGCGCCTATTCGTCATCTCTAATTTGGAAGTATCGGAGCAGTTACTCACTGGCGAATCTGTTCCAGGTAAGGATCGCTTCCGAACGCCAGTCTCTTTGCTCACGTATCATCGCAGTGGCAAAGTCTACTGAAACCTTCAAAGAAACCGATATCCCCCTTGGGGACCGTATCAACCTATGCTATTCATCTACAATCGTCACCCAAGGTCGTGGCTCCGGAATTGTTATCGCTACCGGAATGTCTGCTCAGATTGGCCGCATCGCTGACGCCATGAACAGCAAGAATAGCAAAGACGACAAGAGTGGAATGTCGTTCTTCGGCCGCGTGAAGGAGATGATCCTCAATTACAGCGGTGTTCGGACTGGTACACCTCTCCAGCGTAAGCTGACCAAATTGGCCTACGTTCTATTTCTTTGCGCTTTTATCCTCGCGATGGTCGTGTTCGCTGTCGCTAAATTCCAGATCACCGAGGAAGTGACTATTTATGTGTGTTCTTGCTCTTCATTACGAAGCTTATTTGTTTATTTTTATGACTAGGCTATTGCTGTTGCAGTTGGAATTGTACCAGAATCTCTCATCGTCGTGCTCACTCTCACAATGTCGTTGGGCACGCGTCGTATGGCGAAACAGAACGTCATCGTTCGTAAGCTCGACGCGCTAGAGAACCTCGGAGGCGTCACTGATATTTGCAGTGATAAAACTGGTACTCTTACTCTCGGTAAGCCTCCCCATATTTAGCTCCCCAGTATAAACGTTAATCAATGCCCAGGCAAAATGTCCGTCCGCAAGATGTGGATCGCCGGTGCGCCTGCTGAAGGGTACGAGCTGAGCGCTCAGACGGCATCAAATGCACTGGAGCCAATCGGTACGGTTCATAAAGGCGGCGATGAAGGCCCCGCTGTCGATCCCAGCAACCTTGATGAAGGTCTTGCCCAGACTCTCCGCGTCGCGTCGCTCTGTAATGTCGCGACAATCCAGCAGAACGACGCCGGAGTTTGGGTGTCCACTGGTGATCCTACCGAAGTTGCGCTGCAAGTCTTCGCCACCAAGCTTGGCATGGGCCGACCCACGCTCACTCCCGATGAAGATGAAGCCGCTACTGTTATTGAGGAGACTGTGTATGATGAAAAGGGCGGGTTTACTATTGACGAAGACAAGAATGGTGGCTTTCGCTTTCAGCTTCAGGTAGAGTTTCCATTCTCGAGTGAGACGAAGAAGATGTCTACGATTTATTTGGACCACGATAATCCGGGTTCCTCTATTTGCCTGACCAAAGGAGCTGTGAGTTTACTTGCTATCTCGAGCAGACCACGGTACTGACAATCCATCTCTTTCGCAGGTAGAACGTCTTCTAGAGGGATCTTCATTTTACGTGCCCGCGCCAGCCACTGCGCCTAGCGTTACAGCCCCTTTGACCGACAACATACGTCAACTGCTCCTAGCCAAAGCCGAAGAACTAGCTAGCCAAGGTCTCCGCGTCATTGGTCTGGCTCAGCGTATTCTCGCCCCCACCGAGGTTGCAGGCATCGCGCGCGAAGCCGCCGAGCGCGACTTTACTTTCCTTGGGCTTGCTGGTATGTCTTCTGCTCCTTCTCGATAGTCCAAACTGAATGTCTGCCATAGGAATCTTTGACCCTCCCCGTCCGGAGACCTTGTCCGCCGTTCGAGCGTGTAAAGAAGCCGGTATTGTTGTTCACATGTACGTGCGAGTTTTCTGTGTCGAGCGCACCCTGAACTGTATTGAAGGTTGACCGGAGACCATTTGACGACGGCCAAAGCCATCGCAGAGAGCGTTGAGATCATCACCAGGGATGCGCCGGCGAGTGTTGTAATGACGGTTAGTACCGGGTTTACCAAGTCGTTTATATTGACAACTAAACTGATGATAGGCGACACAATTCGATCGCATGACGGATGCTGAGATCGACGCTCTCCCTGAACTGCCGCTTGTTATCGCGCGCTGCGCACCGGAAACGAAAGTGCGTATGATCAAGGCTGGGAAGCGACGCGGGAGGCATATGGCGATGACCGGTGATGGGGTGAATGACTCGCCGGCGTTGAAGCTCGCGCCCATTGGGATCGCTATGGGCCTGGCGGGGTCGGATGTGGCGAAGGATGCATCGGATCTTGTGCTCACTGACGAGTAAGTCTGTTCGGCGTTAAAGGGGATCTGGTTTTGACTGAATTTCATCGCCTGGTAGTAACTTTGACTCCATCCGTTCCGCGGTGGCCGAAGGGAGGAGGTTGTTTTTGAATATTCAGAGGTACGTCTGCCCTCGCTTGTCTGGGGAATGAGTTTGAATATCGGGTTTTGTAGGTTCAGTCTTCACCTGCTTAGTACCAATGTCGCACTTGTTGTCCTCCTCGTCGCTGGTCTTGGATTTAAAGATAAAGATGGCTCCAGCGTCTTTCCGCTTAGCCCACTTGCCATCTTGTGGGTCAATATGGTTCGTTGACGTCTTCACAACCTTTCAGTGACATTACTCAAAATGAGCGAAGATTACCGGAACGCCGCCATCGCTGGGACTCGGCACGGAAAAGGCTCCTCTTGATCTCATGAAGAAACCACCTCATTCTGTTAAGGATGGCGTCTTCACTTGGGCGTTGATTCTCGATACGTTCGCGTATGGAATTGTTATTGGGATAACGTGTCTCATTAGTGTAGGCTATGGAATGACTCGTACTCGAAGACTTATTCATACCTCTCTAGTTCGTGATCGTCATGTACGCCGGTGTCGAACCTGGCGACCTCGCCTCTCGCTGCAACCGCGGATTCTCAGAGCAGTGCACCCTTGTCGCGCGCGCTAGAAGCACCGTTTTCGCCACCCTTATCGTCGAGTTCATGTTGTATGCCTGGGTTCTCAAATCTTGTGAGTGACTAGCGCCATGTCACCTATCGATGACGCAGCTGATCTCTTCCAGTCGATCGCTCTGTATTCCGCCTCGAACCCGGGATTCCTTTCTACAAGACGCTCTACGAAAACAAGGTCCTCTTCTGGTCTGTCATCCTCGCCTGCGCAAGTTCTGTTCTTCGTAAGCACACGTCCATGTGTAAGGTTTTATATTAACGTGTCTTTCAAAAGCGATCTACGTTCCTGTCCTGAACGAAGTCGTGTTTTACCAACACGCGATTGGGTGGGAGTGGGGCGTTATCGTTGCCATGACTCTTGCATTCATCCTGTGGTGCGACATCTGGAAGATCGTTAGGAAATCTGTCTTTAAAGTTGTTCTCCCGTCCCCAGAGAAGGTCATCCCGTCTACTACCTCTTCTGAGAGTTCTTCAATTGTCTAGGTGGTATCGATAAGGACGTTGTGATGTACAATTACGATTACTACGTGCTTCTCGTTTGCTATGCCCTATGTGTTTTTTTTCAACAAATGATACTTATTGATAATTCAGGATACGACTACGTCGGAATAAAGGTGAGTACGCAAGTTCACGTCCAAGAATACACAATTCAGACACTGACAGCGTGGGTATAACTTAAACCAAAGCCTCGCTGCTACGTCGCCTTGATGGAGAGAGAAGAAGAACTCAGCAATTCTCTTCTCCGACGTAGGTGGTATCAGAAGCTGGCGAAGCCTTCATCTATATAGTCAACGAAATCTTTAAGAGTATGACACAAGCACAGCGGAAAGAACGGACCATGGATCCCGTGTCCTTGCGGTCATCGAGCGGCATGCCATCAGCATCGTATTCTTTTGTGGTGTCGATTCTGATTGAGATATTCGGATGCCGACCGTTCGAGCTGCCATGGCTTGTCGGTACAGGAGAGACGATGGCAGTCGGGAACTCGACGAGGTCGACGTCTTCTGTTCGGCCCCGGATGATGTTGCGCGCGTTGAGTGCCGCCAGGAGGGAGTTGGCGTAAACTGGGTGCAATCGGGGTTTGAGAGAGTGCGAGAGTGAATAGGGCAACGTTAATGCTTACGCCGGCCGATACAGAAATACCACAGGGCGTAGATGAGGGAATCGGGGGAGACGGCAAGCTGTTTGGCGTTAACGTTAATGATGGAAAGTTATGGTAATTCGCTTTGCTCACCGAGATAAGGGCTCCGACAGCGCAAAGACTGAATGAATAGGTGAGGTGAGGATGGAGCCCTGACTGCATATGGACATATAATTCACCTGGTTAATCTGATAGTATCGGAGTTAATGAAGATGTTGTAACTTCATAGAGGCAGAGTAACTTACAGTCCGGTGTTCATGAAGAAGAGTGTCTGATGCGATGGTTATCAGGAAAACAAGAACTCTTACGATGAGAGATACGTACGAGCCTCGTGATCATGGTATCAGAGCTGAGAAGACGCGTCAGTTTCGCATTTGTCTTCTGCAGCAAGACTAAGAGGCTACCTTTTGAATCCCGTTCTCGACTTGTGAAGCATCAAGCATAAACTGATGGCAATCAGTATATCAGCCCCCGCTGAGAGGGCGTTAATGGTCATGGTTAACGCCTGTTACAACTTGAGTCCGGTGCATACCGTCCGGTTGTTCAATCTATCACTTACGCTGATTTCCAGAAGTCCTCTGTACGTGGACTTCGTCATGGCAAGTACCACCCATGCTTCGGAGACGTCAGCCACGCGCGCTTTTAGCGAGTAAACAAGGACATTACCCGTTCCGGAGCCTACAGTCAGACAAAATCGGTCAAGGAGGAAGCGCGGAGGAATCGGAATACAACTAACCTGAGTTCGCCAGGATCAAGAGCAGGATTGTGCCCGTGAGAACGTAGTTTTTCTTGCTCACTGCGTAATACTCGTCAGGTAGGTGCGACGCGGACGAGACATACGACACGTACGGCGGAATACTCGGACAGTATAAAAGCTGTTACACGTGGGTCAATACAGGCGAAGGAGAAACGAACGATAGAAACGCGCCATTGTACGAGAGTTCCGGTGACACCCTGAGAGGCGTCAGAATGCGAGTTCGCCTCGCCTCGAGAAGATTCTTACCGTTGGAATGGACTCGAGGATGACGCTCCTGTGAGTACAGGTTAGAAAAGCTTGCTGGGTGTCAAGCAGGTTCGCAATTCCCACCATATTATCTCGGTCAGAGCAGTGGGCTCGCTGAAAATGGTTGTATTTAGAAGGGAAAGCGCGCGAAAATGAGTGGTGGCTTACTAGAACTTGACGATTAAATAATGATACACTAAGATAAAGAATGAGACGAGGCACAATCCGGTAAAAAGAGGCTCGGACACGCACTCGTGTGGGTGATAAATGCTTGATGAAGTGTGTCGAAAAAGATTGTTGTCGCGACCTGCAAGTATTCAGTCTCCTACAGTCTTACAGTTCGTCTCAGTGAGGAACTAACCAGTAGCTTAAGATACCAGGGATCCTTGGGATAACCTGTGACATTTTTAGTGAGCTTGTAACACCCGGAGAAGAGGGAATGAGTACGGGTATAATAGTAGAGTGTCTGAACGATCGACACGCCATACAAAACCGCGCTCAGAATAACCCCAACGAGCATGGCCCCCATCCTACACGTCGTGAGGTTCTAAACAAGGAGAACTGTACTAGAACGACGCACGTATTGTCTAGGGGGCTCTGGTCGCCCGGACTCTGAATAGTAGCAGGCATTCTGAGGTCAACGGAACGAACAAGGTAAAGAGCGAAGGTCCTGGTCAGTCCCAGGCTTTAATGACAGTCTTGGAAAGCCTGAAGGAAAAGTCGTTACTCCATTACCCCATTTATTGCATTTCGCCTTTCGCCCGAAGACCACCATTTATGACAGCGCCGTAAGCACAGAAATGCCATACATAAGTCGAAGAAGTATCACGGCGCGATCAAGAACGCCTAAGATGGGGCCATGGCAGGCTTGGAAACAAGATTGATGATCTCTGCCCTGCCAGCAGTATGTCGCTGGTGCTCAGGTGCAGGTATGTGGCAAAGACCGATATAGCTTCGATGTTAACGATCAATCAGCGTGAGAGTCGGTTTACACTCAGACCTGTCGCGGGAGCTAAAGGGACAAGAACTCGAAGCGGGGGATGGAAGTCGGCGAACGACGTATGGCCGCTATTCTGGCCGGCAACCGACCGGTGATCTGCGGCAACTTGTCCCTTTATTAACTCACCTAAAACGCTCATGGCAGTCGGCTTTGGTGGCGAATAGTGCGCTCGCAATGCGCTAACGTTGACTCCGAAAGGTGGCTGCTCTATCCATACAGGCGTAAACACTTGCGAAACTCGTGATGATTTGTGGATCTACAATTACAGGCGTGGTCGCCACTTGCCCTTCCGAGATGTTCGTCTTCTGATTTCAGGTATCATATCGTATTGCTTCCATATGTTAATGAATTGACAAGATGTTCTTCTCACAATTGACAAGTGAAAATTTACGTGGTGGGTCCAATAATACCGCGGGTCTTCCCCGCCTACAAGTAACTATTCGAACATTGAGCGCCCCATCGTAGCTCGCTCCTCGACATGTCCTCCTCGATCTTTGTTCTCGCGCTTGCCTCTGCAGGATGCTTTCTCGTCTTGCGCCATATCGCTCGTCGGTCCGGCGCTCCATTGCCTCCTGGCCCGAAAGGCCTGCCATTGATTGGAGTATGTCTCGCCATGCCCGATGTCAAACAGATACTCATACGCGCCCTTTTAGAATGTCCTTGACATGCCCACTGAAGGGAAAGACTGGCTGACCTACGCAGAATGGGGTCGCAAATATGGTAGGTTTAGACTAGCTCACCGGTAATTAAAACTGATAACAGCTTCTAGGCGGCTTGTGCATGGTATCACTCATGGGACAGCCTCTCGTCATAGTCAACTCGGCGGACGTCATGCAGGAAATGGACAAGCAAAGCGCCATCTACTCTGATCGACCGCGACTCGAGATGGGAGGCGAGTTGGTCGGATACTCCAAAAGTATCGTCATAATGCCCTACGGGAACCGTTTTCGCAAGTTCCGAAAGCATTTTGCTCGCATCATGGGAACTCCGAGCATTCTCCAGCAGTTCCTGCCCATAGTGGAGACCGAAATCAAGAAGTTCTTGAGGCGTTCTCTCGCCAATCCAACGGTATTGTCAGACCAACTTCGAAAGTGGGTGCCTACGGACACACGTCGTTAATTAATAATTAATTCACAAATATTCAGGTCTTCTGGTTCCATCATCATGAAGTTGGCCTATGGCATCACTGTTCAAGAAGGCGAGGACCCTTTTGTAACTTTGATCGAACACGCGAACGACAACTTCAATATCGCCACAACTCCAGGTACCATGATCATTCTTTCTTCGCTGACTTCTGTTTATGAAATCATGTAGGCAAATTTCTCGTGGATGTTTTCCCCCTCCTGCGTTTTGTGCCGGCTTGGATGCCAGGTGCAGGCTTTCAGACCCTTGCCAAGGAATGGAAGAAGGCCTTCGACGATATGGTGGATGTCCCGTTCGCCTTCACTCGGAAAATGATGGTATGCCTGGTCACGCAACTCGTATTATCTTTACCAATTTTTTCAGGCCGACGGTACTGCTCCAGTGTCGTACATTTCATCTTCTTTAGAACACGAAGAGAAACTACAACCTGCCGACATTGACGATATCAAACATGTCGCTGCATCCATGTATGGAGGTGAGTTTTCCTCGACTGCAGCCGATTCTGCGAATTGACAGATGCCTCGTCAGCTGGTTCCGATACAACCGTGTCAGCGCAATACGCGTTCTTCCTCGCTATGCTGCTGAATCCCGGTGAGCCGTTTATTGCGACTTTGAATGGGGGGCTTATCTGAAATGACGTAGAGGTCCAGAAGAACGCCCAGGCTGAAATCGACTCTGTCATCGGTAGCGAACGTCTTCCAACCTTCAGGGACCGTCAACATCTACCATATGTGAATGCAGTTGTAACTGGTACGCTTCGTCTGCGCTCTACATCCGCTAATTAATCATGTACTACAGAACTTCTTCGTTGGCATAATGTGGCGCCGCTGGGCGTGCCTCATCGGGCTCTCGACGACGGCGTCATCAATGGCTACTTCATCCCGAAGGGCTCTATCATTGTCACCAACCTATGGTACTTGCATTGCCGCTAATGGGCTTCCCCACTCCCTCTAACGTACGCTTCAGGCAAATTCTACATGATCCAGATGTCTACCCCGACCCCATGGAATTCGATCCTACGCGCCACATTCCTAGCCCAGGCAAAGAGGTTCAACGCGATCCGCGCCACGCATGTTTTGGGTTTGGTCGTCGCATCTGCCCGGGCCTCCACCTTGCTGAAGCATCCGTGTACCTCTTGGTCGCTACGTCGCTCGCGGTCTTCGACATTAGTCCAATTATCGAGAACGGCGTTCCTGTCCTGCCTGTTCACGAGAACACCGACGGCACTATCAGGTGAGCTAACACTTTCCGTTCGTTAACAATGTCCTGACTTTTTCGATGCCAGCCACCAGAAACCTTACAACTATTCCCTCAAACCCAGGTCAGAGAAGGCGGTTGCCTTGATATCCAGAGAATGTGCTGATCTTTGATTTCGTATCTTTATTATCTTGTCGTGATTCTTCAACTAATGCTAGCTATTGTGACCTGGTTAGGAGCAGTCTGCATCTCCAAAGAATGAGAGTGAAATTTCGAACGCAGCGCTGGTAACTACAGCTTGGGCGCCTCGACGGTGCCGCAACTTAAAAGTCTTTAGCGCGCGCCAATTGAGGAAGCGTGTACCACAATCAAGGTGAACGAGCGAAGGTAGAAGCTTGCTGCTAAATTTCGCCAACGCTCCCACGCCAGCTCACCCACTCCCACCACCATGCCTCCAGTCATAGTTCGCAACGATTCATCTTTGACCGTCAACGTCGGGTTCTATATCCTTGGCATGCTACACCCTACTCGCCACACCAACGGCTTGAATCCCGGAGCGACTTTCGAGGCAGGAGACTTTCCGTCCTTCCTCCCACAGAGCTTCGAAGTGCGAAGCAGCCTCGGCTCCTTCAACGATGGAGAAACAATCGTACATGTCGCCCAGATGGCAGCAGCAGTGGCGGCGGGAACGGCGGCGGTCCTCGCGGGGACGGCGGGTGTATTGCAAGGAAGAGCAGGCAATATCGCCGTTGCGGGAGCCTTGTGGAAAGCCGCCAACGCCGGTAGGTCCACTGCCACTGTTTGCGAATCTCGATTGGCTTCAAGCTTTCAGGTGGGGCGGAATATGCGAAGGAGATTCCCTGTAGTATGAAAAGAGTTGGAATCACGGTATGATCTGCCGTGAGAAGTCAATACTTTTCGCTGATGATATCGGAGGTTTGGTTCCATGCGATTGAGCTCGTCTTGCGTGATGGTCCGAATGGCATAGAAGTTTGGTCCGGTGATCGACAGCTGTGAAGAAAAGCGATGCGTTGAATTTCTTGTGCGCTGTATTTCGGACTGGCATAAAATTGTTTGGACATTTCTTTCCATCGAGACATAAGAACAAGCATGAATGCAAATAGTATACTTCTACAATTCAGCAAGAATTGCCCTCATTGCTAGAACATTCATTGTCATTGAATAAGGGATCAAAATGAGAGGCGTTGAACACTTACCAATATCGGAATATACTGCTTCGTATCTTCCAAGACATCAACGTAATGCGGATCGTAGAAGTATTCATCCATCCAACGTACGTCCAATCCTGCGGACCTGAACTTGCACAGTGTCAACGCCAGAGACGAGCCGGCCAGAGAATTCAAGTTAGGTTCTTCATCGTCATCTGGGAACACGACCCTTCTGAGACGAAGTTTCTGTAATCTGGTCAAAGGCAGATTCGTGTCTCGGTGTTCCCAGCGTGCTCGAACGAGCATCTCTAATGCCGGGCCTTCAAAAATGTAGTCCTGGCCCCTTCCAACAACTTCCAGCTCACTCAACCTTGGAAGCAACACATTAGCATCATGTTCCACGACGCTGAGGTTGCCAAAGAAACCTGCTATGTCTCGTATAGCATGGTCCCACCGGAATTCCACCAATAAAGTCCGCACAGTAGGACCAAGCTTTACAATGAGCTGTTGGAGAAATGCGGATTGGATAGGTGGTACTGAGATAATGTTCAGAGTACCAATGGTAGCTTCGGAGCGTTCTAACAATGAGTAAAGAGAGTCAGCCATTCTGGCATTGACCTGGTCATGTGGGCAAGACGTCGAAACGTGGTGAAGATGCTGTATCCGAAACGTCATCAAGAGCGACAATTGGTTGATCTCTGGAAGCCGTAATTTATCCGCCAGGGATGACACCGCAGATACCGCACAGTGAGACAGCTTGAGATGGCGAAGGGCCTTTAGTGTAATGCACTGCTCAGGAACCATCCCTCCGAGGGGCAAGATGTGTGTGAGATGTAGGGTATCTAGAGCACCCATTCGAGGCAAGACATCAAAGAAATGACGACAATCGTCAAATCCGCCGACGAAGGATGTAATGCTGGACCAAGGAATGTCGAAACGAGGGAAAGGACAGTTGAGATTGAGATGACGAAGAGAATGGGACAATACAACCGCGTTGGACGGGGCCAGGGGCACGCGAGCAAGATTGTTCGGGTCAGGCTTCACGAACAACGACAGCGTCTCCAACTGAGGGAGATAGTCCCGGTCAATGAGCTTGTTGAGTAATCCTCGGTCGTAAAACCAAATTGGGGCGGCGCAAGAAAGCGCACGGAAGCGGATGGAATGTGAACGCAAGAGATCGAATGCTTGGGAAATTTCGTACAGATTTTTCCGAGCTATGGGCACTGGGAAATTGTAGATACGGATGGTGATATCCAAGAGGTGGCCGTGGGCAACCCTCAGACATTGGGCAATATACGCCAAATCCAAATCACTAAGCTCTGGCGGTAGTGACAGGTCTTCGACTTCCACCGTGATCTTTGACCACAAGAACTTGGAGTTGATCATGACCCGACGCCAGCGCCTGCAGACGAGTTGTATAATGGTGCGCGTTTTGCCACGATATCTGGGGTCACCAATAGCAAGGCGAAATATTTCGGCCAGATGCTCATTTGGAATATCGAGGATGCGCTGGCCGGGGTGGGACATGGTGGTGGTGGAACGGTGGGCTTTGCACAAAGCGCGTCGAGACGACAGTGATGGTACGAATACAAGGCGGAATCGCGTCTAAGAGTCCTGCCAAGCACACACAAACACACGACGCGCCTCGCGCGTCTCCGAGTCTACCTGTTACACTATATGTCGCTAGAGCCAATGAGTTCAAAAATACAGTGTTCGCATTATGGCGCGTTCGTTACATTGAAAACAGGGGGTGTATAATTCGGCGTGTCAGAGACGGAAAGGCATAGTATTCATGAATGGAACTCGTACGTTGTTACAGAATGAATCTGAATGATACAGAGACACAACGGGAAATAATTTCTACGACTCCACCTCTAGTACGCAACCCATTGGGATCAGAAAATGCCACATATCGCCCTCAGGAAAACACTTACCATAGTTCAGGTGCATATAATAGACAGAATCATAAAACCCATCGAGATTCAAGTCAACTTCCAGCGGCAATGATACCGAGTCCTGTCGTTCCGAGTTTGATGTGACGTAGACATAAGTGACTTTGCTAATCCCTCGCTCTTCGAACCAAGCCTTCCCAGAGAGCGACATGTCATGTCTTCTTGAAATACTCGCCTGAAAGGCAATAGCATGACCGATCCCGTCGACGATAAAGGAATCAAAAGTAGCAAACTTTCGCTCTGTAGGGTGGTAGTATATCCCTACCGACAGCGGCTCGTGGACCGGCCACTCGAGGAAGATGCGCTCCTGTACCGACGACACTAGAATTCTCGACGGCTTACAGTCCGCTATTCTGATCTCCTTGGGAGCAACGAGAACTTTGCGTGCTTCTTCCACAGTCCTCCAAGTCTGCTTTTCGCTCTGGGGAGTCTGGTTCGCGACCATGCGGCGTAGGGTCCAGAACCCGCCACGGATGATATGCTTGTGGTAAAACCCATCAAACATGCGCGCTGCCACAGCCTGGGAACCAGGACATGGGGAACACAAATGAAGATTAAACCACTTTTGCCATGCACGTGTGGGGTTTTGGTCTAGTTGATTTAAGAGTCTGTCACGAAGATGAGGGCTGGAAGAATCAACCGTCCAGATTGTTCGTTTTCGATCGTCAATAGGAAAAAATGAGAGGAGATAGTTGGTCGCCTCGGGCACAAATGAAGATGGTGTATCGCTGAAAGCGCGCTTTATAGCGTCGGGGTGGAGACGGTCCAATGCGTGCATAAGAGACGTCTCGAACTCCGACATGCGGTGTGCGAAAGAATAGGCATCACTAGCGGAACCTCCATAGAGGTTATGAAAGTTGGCCAACTGTGTCTCGTCGGCAGTACGGCGGTTTACGTTCTGGCATTGGCGTCTGTACGATCCTTCAATAACAACGACAACAATTTATATCAGCAGTCCAATGGAACGCACCCCGCGATGAGTTCCCCGCAAGTCCAAGGCCTCATAATGAAATAGTGAGTCCAGACAACCTTCTTCATCCACTGCATCCTATTCATTCCTGGCGATGCCGCCTGGATGATGAACCTATGACCCTTCACCAAAGCTTCCGGAACCGCTTCAAGTGTTGAGTGGGAATCAACCAGACACCAAGTGTCCTTCGGGAGTGTTGTCTGTATTTCGTGGTGGCTGACAATGTTCATGTCTACGTGATATCCTTTCCCGTCCTTCCATAATACCGCGGAGTCAGAGTCTGCGACGTATAGTGTAGGAAGACCGGCGGCGCATCTGAGGTTGAAAACGATCCAGAGAAAGGAGGACTTTCCTGTTACTGAGCGCTCAGCCCGATATTCCATGATGAAATTGAAGAGGACGCGACTCGCCTATTCCGGGAAGGCCAGTGAGGACCACTCCGCCACCGATTGTAACGCCCTCTTTCCCAACGAAGGGGTTCTGATACTCTTCCATCTCGGACAAAGGCGGTGCATGGACTACACCGAGGTCGCTGGGGGCAGGCATATCCTTCATCCACCAGTCAGAGCAATCGACCTCCATGTCTTGCTTTATTGTTCTAATATGGCACCGTTGATTCTCGTAAAGAATGTTTACGAAAGGAACAGACTTGCCTCTCTCTGCGTAGTACGCTCTCCCGGGTTCGCTGCCAGTGTTGCATCCACCGCAAAAGTCCCAGCATGATTTCATGGTACTCCTGGCGTATCATAGTTGCCGAATGACTAGAAGGGTCAGGTAAGAACCATATACTGAACGGTACATCAATGTCTGGTGCGCGAGGATCGCCGCGCTCAACGGGCGCCCTTTGTGGTTCTGCAGGATTGTTGTAGTCCGGATAGTCCCAAATGTGCTCTCGCAGCATGTCCTGGTAGGTAGGTGAATACTCGGGGTGGTCGTTCGGTGTCGACTGGTATTTTTGTGGCTGAGTTGAACCTGCGCGCGGCGAAGACATTTAGATCTGACACAGCTCCTGGAATGCTTCAGAGATTATAGTCGCCGGTTAGGTAAAGATGGTCATAGTCAAGTGATGGTACAAAGTAGAAATACAGCTTCTGCGTTACGGCGCGTGACCGCACTGTGTCCGTTACAAAATTCAAGCACCAGAAAATCGTAAGTACATGAAGGATAGCTCAACAGAAAGAAGTAAGAATACAGAAACACGACTCCTATAAGTTTACAACTCCGAGTCTCCCTCTGCACAATCGAATGTAGTGAAAAAAAGTCACAAATCATCATCTAGAGAACACTTACCATAGTTCAAGTGCATATAGTAGACCGAATCATAGAACCCATCAACGTTCAAATCGACTTCCAGCGGCAGCGACACCAAATCCTGTCCGTCCCGGTTCGAGTTCGGTGTGACGTAGACATAAGTAACCTTGCTAATCCCGCGCTCCTCGAGCCAAGCTTGTCCGGAAAGCGACGCATCATGTCGCCTTGAGATACGCGCCTGAAAGGCAATAGCATGACCAATTCCATCGACAAAAAAGGAATCAAAAGTAGCAAACTTTCGCTCAGTAGGGCGGTAGTATATCCCAACAGAGAGAGGCTCGTGGACCGGCCACTCGAGGAAGGTGCGCTCCGGTACCGACGAGACTAGAATGCTCCATGGCTGGCGGTCGGCTATTCTGATCTCCTTGTCCGAAGCGATGAGAACTTTTGGTGCTTCGTCCAGAGTCCTCCAGGTCTGCTTGTCGTTCCGGCGAGTTCGACTCCTCTTCTCGTTCGCGACCATGCCCATGCGGCGTAGCGTCCAGGACCCACCGTGGATAATGCGCCTGTGGTAGAACCTGTCAAACATGCAAGCCGCCATAGCCCTGTGGCCACAAGTTATGGCATCCCAATGAAAGTAAAACCACCTCTGCCTTGCCCGTTCGTAGCTTTCGTCTATTCGACTCAAGAGTCTGTCACGAAGATGTGGGCTGGGAGAATCAAGCTTCCAGATTGTTCGGTCTCGATCGTGAACAGGGAAAAATGAGAGGAGATAGCTGGTCGACTCGGGCACAAACGAAGATGGTTCAGCATTAAAAGCGCGCTTTATAGAATCGGGGTGGAGACGATCTAAGGCGCGCATAAGGGGCTCCTCGAACTCCGCCATGCGATGCGCGTAAGAGTAGGCATCATGGGCGGAGCCTCCATAGAGATGATGAAAGTCAGCCAGCTGTGTCTCGTCGGCAGTGCGTTTTGTCTGGCATTGGCGGCTGTACAATCCGTTAACAACGATGCTTATAAGCAATCCAATGAAACCCACCCAGCAATGAGTTCCCCACAATCCCAAGGTTTCATAACAAAATAATCAGTGTTCACAACCTTTTTCATCCATTCCATACACCCTTTTCGAGGTGACGCAGCCTGGATTAGGAAAAAAGGGCTCTCTACCAAAGGGACGGGAACGGTTGTGAGCGTTGAGTTGGTATCAATCAAGCACCATGTGTCCGCGGGGAGTAGGTTCCGGAAAACATCACCGTCCATGTTGTCTATGTTTATGGTATAGCCTTCTCCATCCTTCCACAATAGAGCCGAGGTGGACGAGTACGCGACATATAGGGTCGGAAGACCTGCTGCGATCCTGAGGTGGAGGACGACACGAAGAAAGAAAGATTTTCCTGTTACTGGGTGCTTAGCTCAAATTCATAAAACTGGTGAGGACCGACTCACCAATGCCGGGAAGGCCGGTGAGAACCAGTCCACCACTGATTGTAACGCCTTCTTTCCCGAGGAAGGGATTTAGGTATTCATCCATCTCAGATAAAGGTGGCGCACGGACCACACCGAGGTCGTGGGGTGAAGGCATATCCTCTAGCCAGTCAGATAAATCGACATCTATCTCTTCTCGCTCGACACAGTCGGATACATTGACCTCTGTGTCCTCTCGTTTGCTCGCATTACTATGGGACCGTTGATTCTTGAACGATAATTGGGAAACTGGAAAAGGACTCATCTCTCTCTTTGTTCGCTCCCCGTTTGGTGTCGAATCCATTGTAGGATCCCGACGATAATTTCGTGGTACTCTTGACGAATCATAATCGCGTTCGTCGAAGTAATAGCAGGCCCAGATAGGGTCCATATACTTGATGGCACGTCGAGTCCTTCTGCGCGAGGCTCGCCACGCTGGACGCGAACCCGTTGTAGTGTCGCGGGCTTGTCATATAGTGGATTGCGCAGAATGTACGGTCCCTGCATGTCGGAGATTGGGTGTAGGTATGAAACATCTAGGTAAGGTTACTTAGGGTTCATATTCTAACACTTTAGTATGTGTACGGCTCAAACCGTGACTCTTCCTCTTGAACTTGACACGCCTTTCAGGCAGATTACCGTCCTTTCTTTGTTCACGTTTCTTCTGAGCCAGTCGTAGACATTGGCGATGATGTTCTCTGTGGCCTCTTCTGTTCTTGTCAGCTCGATCTTCAATCAAGTGCTCCGAGTGCAATACCGCATATCGATTGTGTATATACATATAGGCAGTACCATTTCAAAATATTCATCCAGTTCATCTACGACAACGCTTGTCAGTGACCGTTATGAGGTGGCGAGAGTTGAATGCACTTACAGCATCACATGCGGAATGTATCGCTGTGCGCTTTCCAAGACGTCAATCATAATATCACCTTCATCGTCGCCCTCATCTCGCAGTTCTTCATCCAACAGCTGCACGTCCAAACCCTCCAACATATATTGCCGCAGCGTCAAAGCAAGCGATGAGGTCTCTAAAGGACCGAAGTTATTCCAGCCTTCACTGGATCTCTGTAAGCGCAGTCTCTGCAACCTAGCGATACCATTCCCATCCTCGATTTCCCAGCGTGAACGCGCCAGCTGCTCCAACACAGGGCCTTGGAAAAGGGTGTGGCGAGAAAGTGTACGGCCCACTTGAGTTTCGCACAACGCCAGTTCGACCAGTTGGGGAAAATGCATTGGCGCTTGTGAATCATTCTTTTTGACGACGAGTGTCTCGAGGAATGTTTCCATCTCAGAAGTCCAGTCATCCGCGCGACATTTGATGTAGAGGTGTTGAACGGTGGAGTGGAGGGAAGCGAAAAGTTGGACAAGAAAGGGAGAATCGAAAGACCAGTTCAGGGAGATGTTCAGCGTCTCGATGGCACGCTCTGAACGCTCCACCATGCGACATAGCCTGTTAGCCATATCAAGCATATCCGCCTCGTCGAGGATACTATCTCTGAAAGGCTTGCAAAATCCGAAGGGATGGTGAAAGTGGTTTGCGTCTCGGACATGACAGAGTGACAGTTCATTGAGCTCTGGAACTCGGACTTTATCCGCAACACGCGACAAGCCAGCTATGGCGCATTCCGATAGCTTCAGGTGTCGAAGGGAGTCGAGCGTGATGATGCACTCGGGAACCGGGACGTCCGAGGCGCCAATGTGGGTCAGGTACAACGTTTCGAGGGTCTGCATACGCAGCGCGGTGCGACAGAAGTCCATGGGGTCAGCAAAACCCCCAGTAAACGACGTCAAGTTGGACCATGCAATCGTGGAGCTTGACAACGGAAAGTTGACACTGAGGTGGTGAAGGGAAACGGGCAATTTGGATGGTGAAAACTGAGGCTCGTCGGTTTCTTGGACAAAACGCACAGAATTCAGGCGAACGGTCCTCCTGTATACCGGGTTAACCGAGAGGCTCATCGTATCCAATCTAATCAAGAAGCGGAAGTCAACCATCTTCGTAACTAGGTCCAAGAGCCAGGTTGGGCCGTCACATGAAAACGTGCGCCACCGAATGGCGTGGGTGCGCAGCAAGGCGAGCGCGTCTTTCAGCATAAAGATCTGGTCCTCGCAGAGACTTTGGGAAATGGGGCGGACAGAAATGGTGATATGAAGGGGATGGGGATGGGAGAGGACGAGACACCGCGCAAGACACGACGCGTCTACGAAGCTGGGTTCAGGTGGGTAGGGGCCGTCTTCATAAGGAAGGTTATCGGTAAGATCTTCCACCTCCAATGCTATCGCCGACCACAGGAACTTGGAGGTCAGAAGAACCGATCTCCATCGCTTGCAGACGCTTTCAATGCTGGACCGCGTCTGGCAGTAGGAAATGGGGTTACCCGCCGCAAGACGAAAGATTTCAGCCAGATGTTCGTTCGGGATGGCAACGACGGGGGAGGGGAGGGTGGACATGATTTTGATGGTCAAAGGTCAAGTCGTCAATGAAAGGAATGAACGCCGGGTTGCCGGGCAGGGTACACCAGAACGTGTGCATCACGTGTATTGAGAGTGTCAGCTTAGTTTGGTTCGACGGTTTTACCAAGGCACACGACAAGCACTGAATGTTGAGCATATACAAAACATCTACAGAGCTCCTGCGCTCGTTGGCATTGACTTGAAGTCATCTCAATTCGGAAATAAGTATCTTGTAAGTATTGCAGTTCAGCTGCAAATCGAATCGTCAATATCCGGAACGAGTTGCTGAAGAAGAGTATACGCACAATACTGTCGGAATGAAGGACCAGGTCTTCGCTAGAATATCAACATCGTCGACATCCCTATTTTCTTCTGAGTCGGCAATATCATTGTCCGTATATCCGTCCAACCACTGCACATCCAAGCCTTCTGACTTGTATTTCAGCAGCGTCAACGAAAGAGATGATGCGACTAGCGGCTCCAATGCTTTCTCGTCAGCTTCAGGGTCAAAATCTCTCCGAGTGTGCAAGCGAAGAGTCTTCAACTTGTCTTTGTCGCCAGACCGCCAACGCGACGTAACAAGCTCCTCCAAAGCGGGACCTTCCAAGAGGGCAGAGGTTCTCCCAACGAGCTCCAACAAAACCAACGCAGGAAACAGCACGGCTGCGTTGTTGGTGATGGTGAGTTGGCCGAGAAAGGTCTCGATCGAGGACCCTTCAATTGGCGACACATTGACGCATAGAGTCTGTATTGTCGAGCCGAGGCGCGAGGCAAACCGCTCGAAGAATGAAGAGTTGATACAATCAAGGGAGACATTCAAGGCGCCAATATCCACCTTCGAGGACTGCAATATGGAAAAGCACTCGTCAGCCATAGCTGCCGTTAAACTGTTGACACCGCATGATCTTTTGAAATCGACGAAATACGTTTCTCCGCGGTGAAATGATAGTTCCCTAAGGACGGGCACTTGAAGTTTCACTGCTATGCGTGACACACCGGATATCGCGCAGTGGGACAACTTCAAGTGATGAAGGGAGCCGAGAGTTATGATCCCGACTGCGTCTGCGTCGGAGCCACCGATGTGTGTGATATGGAGTGTGTGGAGGGTATCCATGTGACGGAGAGTATCGAATAAGCGGGTATAGGAGTCGAAGCCATTCGTGAATGATGTCAAGTTGGACCAAGCGACGTGGAGGTGCGGGAAGGAAAGATTCATGGTCAAATGTCGAAGGGTATCTGGGGCCTTGACCACCTCCGCAGCGACGTTCGGAACGTCAGTGGCATATCCTGAAGGCACCCTGAACTCTGGTGATACGATCAACGTGAGTTTCTCCAGGCGATGAAGCCAGTGCAGCTGTTGGATCATGGCGTGTACCTCTAGCAGGTCAAAGAACCAAGCAGGCGCGTCAATAAAGAGCGAGCGGTATTTCAGCGGATGCTGGCGAAGCTTCTTGATTGCCCCCGTCATGACTTCAATTCGTTCCCAACCATAAATGTCTTTGTCTACTAGGGAGTCGACCTGAATGCTGATTTCCAGCAGGTGGGGATGCGAGAGGACGAGACATTGGGGAAGATATGACGTGTCGCTCACGGTGAGAAGCGAGGTATAGTAGTCCTCCTCCATGTACAATGAGATCTTTGACCACAAAAACTTGGAAGTCAAAAGAGCTTTTCTCCATCGCTTGCAAACGAGTCCAATATTGGCCCGGGTTTCGCAATGGGCTATGTTACTACCCATGGCAAGAGAGAATATTTTGGCCAGATGTTCGTCGGGGATGGTGTCGTTCTGTGAAAGATACGGCATGGCTGGGGTGAACGTTGAACGTTAAACGGCAAGGCTTGCAACACGCTTTGTTACACCCGATGCCGAATTAGCCGATCTGCCGAAGGCATCAATTTCCCACAACGCGTCGAACACTAATAGTAAGTTGTAACCACCACCAGTGCATGTGAAGGATCCTACTGAGGAGGCGTCCACAGCGTCCAAGCGGGAATTATTTCTGTGAAGATGAACCATTATCTGTACACCAGGAAAATGACAGGGGACTAGGCACGGAAAGCATTGGTACGTGCTTGATCCGGAATATCGTCTCCAAACTAACCGATATCTATAGGAATACGAGCTTAACCATTAAAAAATTAAACGCGTTGGGCGCAACACACAAGGATGGCTGAGGCGCGGGAAAAGCTTCCAAATTTTTCAAGATTGTGAGTAATGTGCTGCCCACCTATTGAGCAGAAGTAAAGTTGATGCCTATAGGTCCTTCCTCATCCATATCCAATCTCTGGACGACTCGTTGCCTAGTTCCTGGAAAACCGGATTGGAGCGAACGGTTCACGAACAACGCCTCGGTTTTTTGGATTAGATATATACGTGCCGAATGCTGGTGGTATCGAAAATCACGTTGTGCCGCAGTAATATCTCGTTGAATTGATGGTATGTTTTGTTCGACGATTCACGTTCGCGTTGCTCATAGTTTTCAACTCAATTGAGTTATGAGGTCGCCTATTTTATTCGTGAGGATGTGACAGAACCTATCTTCTATAATGCATATATGCTAGCGATTAACGCTTCCCATCTTCTTCGCTATCCCACCACCATCCTCGACGAAACCTGCGAGCGCGCCCTTGTAAACGGTATTCTTGTGGGGTTGCTGAAAGACCTCGCTACACGGAGGTCTGTCCTCAAACTCTTTATCATGTTCGCCAGCCTCGAGGCCTTCAAATGCCAAAAGTACTTCGGCATTATAGCCGGCGTACATGTGCCTCTATTCAAAGTTCCCGCCAGCCCACCCAGGAGTAGTGGGGTTTCTTCAACGAGTTCGTGCTGACGAAACGGACGTGCATCCGGATGTCCGTTCGAGGTGGCATGTCGTTTTTCGTCAGGTTTCGTTGCTCGTGCTCATGATCTGGATATTCTCAGGCTCTTGGAATAGTCGGCGAATTACCGAG
The DNA here is from genome assembly GCA_036872995.1 of Hymenopellis raphanipes. Lineage (NCBI taxonomy): Eukaryota > Fungi > Basidiomycota > Agaricomycetes > Agaricales > Physalacriaceae > Hymenopellis > Hymenopellis raphanipes. The sequence continues at coordinate 730,416 of JAYMDG010000013.1, forward strand.
ATTTGTTGCAATGCGCGGCATATTATGTTCGTGCTATCCGTCTCTTTGTTTCGTTGTGGCTTACAGTTAGTGTTAGACCTTGACACTTTCTCGTGTTTGGCTTGCGATTGATTCGACAAGGATCTGCTTGTCCGTTGTGCCTTTTCAGCGCTTTGATGATGGGAAGGCTTGATGGGTGTTCCGCGTACTTCGTGCGCCTGAAGGGTGATGAAATCGTGTCTTCATTTATATATCCATACGACTGCGCATGGACGCGAGGTAAGTTCCCTCTAGCTTTGAAACATCACGATACTAATTGGCAGCAGAATGCTTGGTGGTAGACCCGGATCATCTGAAGTTCAGCGTCTTCCCCCAGAACTACTTCTGGAAATGTTCTTCTCGTTTCTTGGACGCGAACGATATAACGTGCACGATACCAAGGGAGGACCATGGGTGCTTGCCCAAGTATGCTCGAGATGGCGGATGGTGGTGTTGGGATGTTCTATCCTATGGGCGCGTCTACGTGCTGCATGCAGTCCAGACAACACTCTCAATCCCAAACTTCTCGACATGGCGCTGCTGCGTTCCGAAACAGCCGACTTGGATATCTACACAGACTCTTCGTCCCTCAATCGGTTCCCTGTACTCCTTCAGCATTCCCATCGTTGGCGAGAGGCGTCCATAACGTTGTCCCCGGGGTGCTTTGAGGGCTTGAAGTGTGTGTGTCCAAGGTTGCAAAAGCTCACCTTGACACTGCTTCCGAGTGGAGCGCTGTCTGCCGCGGAACACGAGGCGTCCGGACATCGTTTTCTCCTCGCTTCAGCTTTGACGAACTTGTCCATTATTAACAAGTCGTCAGAGATATTTCCATCGCTCGACGTACCGTGGCAGCATATCAGGCACCTCTCTGTCAGTGGTGTAAATTTGGTGGATCTTCTCTCGGTGGTCGGGCAGACGCCCTATTTGGAAAATCTGGCCTATACCATGACCGGTCAATGGCTCTTGGCGGATGGAGTGCCGGCGCGAAGCGCGATGGAGAGCGTCGTTGATTTGCATAATCTGCGAGTGTTGGAAAGCTCGGATCCCGCCATCTTGGGGCTCTTGAACACCCCCATGCTTCAGACGTTGAACCTCAGTCAAGGTTACCAGCATCACGCCATTTCGTTGATTCATTCCTACCTTCACTCGCCGATCCAGCCTACCTATCTGCGCGCGCTCTATGTCTACCAGGACAGTCATCTGTACAATCTCGGAGAAGCTTTGCGTGTGGCAGATGGGCTAGAGGAGCTGCATGTGTGCTTGGGAGAGTTTCATTACTCGTCTGTATGGCAGTTCTTCTGGATGTTGACGCATCGCCCCGTTGATGCACCCCCTTTTTTACCCAAGCTTGCCACGCTCACCTTCCGGTTGGAGAGTGTGGCGAGCGAGGAAGAGATGAACTTTCTCGTTCGTATTCTGGTTGAGATGATTGATTGGCGCGAGCGATCAAGGTCTCTACGCATGGTGTCCGTTCAATTTGTTGGGCAGACTTGTTTATGTCCCGAATCTATAGAACGGGTAGTCAAGTTGAGACACGCTGGTTTGGACTTTCGTATCAAGACTGGAAACGGTATGAGGACGTTCTCTTATTGGTTTCCATCGTTCACATCACTGACGCCTTACTTTTTAGACGAAGATTTGTCGCCTAAAGTGAGTTTGCACCTTGGTTCTTTGCGGATGACTGTTGAACTCTGACTCTAGTGATCCATGTCTCTATACATAGGAGACCGGCACCATATTCACACCACTTCTTCATGTTCGTATCGACACGCCTAGCCGAACACCTCACCGCTCGTTCGACGGCTGAGTCGAACCCGCAACCACGTGCACCCAAACATTCGTGGTTGAAATGTCTTAAGTAGGTGCTCTTAGTCTCAACTTCCATGTCCTTCTTAAACTCTCCCGACCTTCCCAATGAACTCTTAAGCGAAATCTTTCGCCTCGCGATGGGCAACCCCATTTCCCGCTGCAAGACGCGCGCGAGTATCGTGCTAGTTTGCAAAAGATGGAAGCATGTCCTTCGCGGATCACCATCCCTGTGGACGACGATCGTCTTCAAGGTAGAAGACTCTTCGCGCGCAGGACATTTTGCTATGACCGATGTGTCATACCTTGCGTGCTGTCTGGCTCTATCCCACCCCCACCCTTTGGATATCACCATCATGATCCACTTTGTCAATTACCCGGGCGCGCGATACAATTCCAGTCTGCTCTCCCAGCTCAAAGACGTCCTCGGGGTCTTACGGTCGCATTCTATCCGTTGGCGCTCTTTCTCTTTCACTGCGCCTGGATGGGTTTTTGACATGCCGCTGGTCGAGTCTTTCATTAACCAGCGTTTCATGCCCCAGCTGCAGAGTCTCACTTTACTCGTGGGGCCGGAGAACTCCGCGTCTCCAAACCTCGACGTGAAGCTCACATCCTCAAACGGACCGCCAGTTTCGTTATCCATCCCAACTCTCCTTCGACTTTGCGTCAACTTCCCTCTGCCTCGTTTCGTCGTAGACTGGTCGATCCTCACGTCCTTTACGGGCGGGTTGGACTCTTACACACACCTCTTTGATGCCGTCAGTCGGATGGGCGCTCTGAAATACCTCCACATCACGCACATTGGGACTTCCGGCTTAAAAAGCCTCGAGACGCCCGTCGTATTCAGCTCCCTCAGCCACCTAAAGTTATCTACATGTGCAATATCTGGGATAGCCGCCGTCGCGCTCTACATGCGTGTCCCGAAACTCACACAGTTGTCGCTCTCCGACAGTCTTCCCGTTAGCCACGCTGGCACTGGACCGTGTATCGGTTCTGGCGATGCCACTGCAGAGATGGCCGACACGCTCTTCCTTATGTTGGCGCTCTCTGGAGCGGAAGCGAGGATTGTCTCTCTGGACATCTCGATGCAGTCCCATATCGGGTGTCCTTTTCTTGTCCACTTCTTCGAGCTTGCAAGTTTGAAACTGCCCGTTGTCAAAAGTCTCCTCGTCAGCTTATCAGCGGAGATCAACCAGCCCGAGGTCGACGCGTTTCTCGACCAGCTCATTGGTGGATGCAACAATAAGCTGGGGCCATCACTGGCATTTCCTGAATTGAATATGCTGGAGCTGCAGGGGACGAATTGCGCCGATCGGGGTGATAAACTCTTCCTAGGTCCCACATTAGAATTCCTGATCCGTTCGCGCTGGCCGGGGAAGCTGCAGAAGCTACGTCTGCGGAGGGTCAAGCCTAGTAAATCGGAATGTCTTCACGATTGTTTGGAGAAGTCGTCGCTTGCCCTTACGTTGTTGACATTTCGATCTCAAGGTTTGGACGTGCAGTTTCTGGACGGAACGTTGGACAAGCAGGGTGGTGGCTCGATGATACAGGACATTGACGTCTTGGATGAGGCTGCGAAATACCAATAGTATTATACTTATGGGTACATTGAACCTTCCTGCAGTAGAAAAGGTCACAAAGTTTCCAATGTTAGTAAATATATAGACCAGTTGTTATGAAACAACAGCAGCCAACTTTTTTTCACCGCGATGTACATGAGACGACGCCCAACATTATGATCAAGATTAAATTGTATCTTATGAGAGCATTGGAGTCTGGACTGAAGCACTTATTACGACTTCTTGTGTCTTACCCAAATAGCACCAACAGACGAACGATGTTCCACGAAAGCCTCTATCCTCAAGGCGCCCCAGAGTGATGCTCCGACTCGTTATATGCAAGAAGTCTCCCAGTCTGTAGCGTATTATGCGTCTCGTACTTGCGTTGGTCTATGCAGGCAGGTTCAGCATCCCAAAGAACAGAGGGAACAAGGAGCATACCATGTTTCGTTTCGTTGGAATACGATTGGGATCCCGCGAATCACTTGTGAGCATTACGATATCTTCCAGTTGGTACCCATATTTTCTGTGGTCGCGCCGTTGGTACCATCATAGGTAGAAAGTGACATACAACAGGTCAACCTTTTCATGTTATGCGCGTCGTTGATACACCCACCTAGCTTGCCATGCTGGCCAAAGTAGTTGATTCCAATCTACAATCACCATAGATTAGTGGGGTTGTTCGGGTCAATGACGCGTCCATACGATATACACATAGAGCTCCCAGTACAATGCGAGTACTGAAAGTAAGGTTGTCTCTGCGAGTAGTCAGGTCCTTCAATCATTTGGACCGTAGTGCTGCAGCAGGACAACAAATTCGCCGTCAACACCATGGTAGTCGTAGTGAGGGCCAAAGTGGGGGAGGGAAGAAAGAAAATGATGGAATTATCCTGACGCCCAGGGTTATAACGATTCAGGCAAGATCCAGATCTGCGAGGATCCGTGGAGATGGGAGTTAGAGTGGCGCGACGCGGTCATGCCAGACGTCCAGACGGTTGGACGACATGGTGGTTCAATGTTGAGCACGATATCATTGATCACGCCGGGCCGAATACAGCTATACTCTTACCATCACTTTGACTTTTGACTCATATCCAAACAGACGCGTCCACGGGAATTCTGGTATTGTTCTGCGACATTTTGAACTCTGGAAGCGAGAGAAACCGCTTCATGAAAGTGGGGCAGCGTGGCGTAGTAGAGGCTTTCGGTTTGGTGTTTTTAGGGAGCTTCATTTGAACAGTTTCAGGGCATTCCGCTCCTCGTTTCTATCGGCTACGTGTCTCTCTCTCGTGCTCTTGCGATTCGAGATCTCTTCAAGACGACTTCCGGCGGCTTCACCGCATCCTGGACACGCTAGGTACAACTTGATTACCAGGGGGGAACTTTACCAGTGCTTCAACACCGAGTCCTTGACAGAGGACGGCGTGGTTTCACCGCGGCTTTTGGATTCGGCCATCTCGGTGAGTTTTGATCACATTCTTGGAAGAATCACTGACAAAATTTCATTAGTTCCTTGGGAATGAACTTCGGTGCGTACCTAGTGTCTATGTATTTATCCCTTCGTTCAAGAAAGCTTTCGGTTCTATAGAAAGCGCAGAGGCGGCCGCAGTCGCCTCTCCCGAGGCTGAGTTCTTCATGTTTTCCTATCTAAATATTGACTTTATGTACATTCGCTCCTGCTTTCCCTCTGGCTCCCTCACAGTCTGTCCAGAAGACTCGCTTCACGTTCTTCCCGCACGGGAACGTCTTCCACACCAATACTAATTCAACGCCGGATCAACACCGCCAGCCCAGGCTTTGCTCTAAATGACACCATTGGTTTCGCTCTGGATCTGGCGACGTTTGGGTTTAATCGCGCTATTGGACACTTGAGGGCGAGTTTCATTGGTACATCACCGCTTGTAGTGATACCTCAGGTTTTATGCAGGTTGGAACGACAGCCGCGGTGAGCAGCGGCCTCGCGATGCAAGTTACCCACTGCTCGAATACGGACAGCTTACCGGAGGATGGTACCGCTTCAGATTTGAGCTGAACACCTAAAATGGCGTTAGTATGTACAAGACTGGGGTAGTCGACTACGCCCGTGGACACACATTTCTCCTTTGCTCGACTCATCTTCGCCGACAAAGAATCCCAACACGGAAACTGGAGGCTATACCGATACATACGAGCCGAGGCTTGGATCCAGTTGGATAAATTCCTGGTTACGGATGTCCATCTGCATCTGGCGTCGTTCGGCTTTATGGTCAACTTCCGACAAGACGACAGTGAACAGTACGTTTAGTTTGGTATCCCTGTTTTCTTGGACTGATGGCTTCTATCAGTAGGATCACAATACATGGGAAGAGTGAGCATCGGCGCTGCGCCCGCGTGGCGAGCTACTCACCGCTGCGATATAGACGACTGGCACCAATACGACGCCACACGTTGGATCTCCACTCAACGACTGGGACGGCATCAAGGAGGGCAGTACTATGCTGTGGACTTCGTCGGTGTCCGACGATGAAGGGCCGGAAGGGAGTGCCAGTTGGGCATGTGCATCTTGATGATATGACATGATCTTGGTGGACAAATACAGGATAAGTAGCTGTAAGGAAAATTCAATACATTCTCATTCGCCATGCCTTGACGAAGTATCAGGGTATCAGCGCTGAGTTCAGATTGTCGGATAAGTTGTAAGCCGTGTTGCTGTGTTGCTTGAAAGCATGGTTGCAGAGGGTCTCAACGCGGTTGATTGTGGCGGCAGAGGTGGGGGAAGAGAAATTTAGATGTATTGATGTATAGACTTGAATGATGGTAGCTCGCGTCACCTGTGACCAGCTCAGTGACCTCGCTAGAATGAGTTCTTCGTTATGACCATAGGTTCGCGAGATAAGCAGTAACGGAACACGAAGGCTCGCACCACTACGACCTCCGGGGCTCGAAAACGCATACAATATTCCGGGAAAAATGAGTGTGTACCTGAATAAGTATATCTAAGTAGTAATCAGATAAACGAGAGAACTTTGGTTGCCAGAACACAATCCGAGTCGAAATGCATAGACTGTTCTGGGAAAGGGAGTGCGAAGGTGAGTACTTGAATAAATAGTAATCAGGGAAAGGTAAACGAGAGAACTTTGGTGGCGCCAGCGCATACACCGCCCGTCTCAAACCTTCCCAGCAGACAGCTTGTCGCCAGACGCCGATACGCCGCCTTCGACACCCCCATTCTGCTCATGTTTCTCTTCTACGATGTCTTGAGCCTGCGCCTCCAGATCGATATCCGCTGAGGCGCCGCCGGCGTTCGTAGTCGTCGTTTGGGTGCCACTCTGGTTCGGAGCGCTGGCGAATCGCAAAGACTCGGTGGCAGAGAGAACATCGCTCCGCATGTGTGGGAGGGATGGGCGCGTCCAGGAGTCGTCGGGACGCGATTGACCGGCCATGACACGGGCGATGATGAGGGTTGGCGCGATGCCCTGGAAGAGTAAGTCAGTATGGTTAATGACTGCAGGGAGAGGCACTCACTGTGATGCTGATAGATATTGTCTGAGGGTAGGGGAAGGTCAGGACTGCTGCACCAGTGTAGAACTGATAGGCATATCCAATCAGGAGAGCTATGTAGATGATGGCATACATAGCCGCTGATTCGACAAGAATCTCAATGATGCCGCGGTAGGTCTTGAGGCTGGCACCAATGCCACTGACTCGCACAATGCGAAACAGAATGAGGAAGGTGCACAGGCTATTTGTTGCCACGGTCATCGAGTAATAGATCAGTGACCAGTTTGTTCGGCTGGCCCCAATGTTACTGAAATTGGCGAAGGCGGTGACAATAACCACGCAGGCACTGACTAAACACAAAATATCAGAAGAACAAGCATGTAGAGGGATGTGACTTACTTATCTCCGTGATCACGCAAAGGCTGGGTACCGTGATAACTATTAAATTTCCACCGTACAGCACCCAGCAGCGCCAAATCTAATCTAAGCCATCAGGAGTGCAGGATTACTGAAGTGCCAGCAAATGTACACACCAAGATCAGGTCTGCAACAAGGACACTGAGAACTCGAAGTATGGTTGTGGCGAGCTGACGTGATCCATTACCAGCAACGTAAAAGTTGAACTCCGCCTCCAATGATGTCCCGTGGGCAATGAAGATCTGATCAACATATTTCCACTCCACACCCAAAATGACAGTATTGGCCAACCATAAGAAGGTGATGATGCCGGCAAGGGTAATCCGTTTCCGCTTGGGCTGAGTGCTCTCAACTAAACAAGAAGTGGATCTCAGAGGAGGAAATAGTCAAAAATGAAAGTTACCCACTTATATAATACAAGGCAAGAAAGAAGATGCAGATGTGGATTCCATGGCAGAAGGCAAGGAGAATGACAGGATGTAACAGGGTGGACATGATGGCCTGAACATTGGCTACGGTGTCTCCGTAGGCCTCCCAAGGTGGCGACATGATGGGTTTTAGTTTGCTGACTAGCAGGGCAGTCTGCCTCTTTATACGCACTATCATGAAGCTGTGAATAGTGACACAGGAATAGAATGTACTAGACTGAGGTGATGCAGCCTGTGTTCATCTCGATAAGTGAGGCATCTACACAGGTACATGTCCGACGAACTTCTACATATCCGTGTTGCGTAAATCAGTCCACAGTACTTGCCACAGTATAGCTCTAGCGAGACGATCAGCTCTGATTTGCGCAGCCGTCTCCCGCTTCATGAGAAGCTGATGAAGGATTGGCTGACGGCAGATCATAAGTATCCAGGATCCTGATTCCTGTCAACCGAAATTGAATGAAGCGATGATAAATTGGAAGATAGTTGCCAGAGTCGCGAAATCATACCAGGATGAACTTGACGAACACCCGGAGCTCAGGTATGCGGCGACTGGGACCCAATGTTGTTGTCCTCATCTAACGGGCGCGCGGCGAACAGGAAGCGCGAACAGATAATCTTTGCATCGACGACGACCATCGAGATATGATTCGCGCATACGGCTCCTGACCTTTGTTGCATGAGAATTATCAGTATACATTTGAACGGCGAAGACGGACCAGTGCGCGACTGTTGTCGGGTGGTAAGGCGACCGATATCTTGGAGAACAAACAGATGAGGCCACTGGAGGCAAAGGACGCGAAAAAAAACCGTCCCTTATCCTGCACATACAAATCATCAACCTTGTGTTCAACACTGCTCTCCGGTCGAAGATGAGGAATACCAACCGCGCGCCATTGATTCGAAAGCCATATGTAACAACCACAATACGCTTCGATCAACAAAGATGCAGGCCGCCATACGGGCGACGCGGAGCAAACGACCAGAAGAAGGCTTCTGCCCAACGAAAGATCCTGTTCCGCGATCGAAAACAGCTCACAAGGACACTCCTCCTTGGAGGGTTCAAATTCCTAATCATATCGCGGAACACTAGTAAGAGGGTACTCGAAGCGCGCAGGTCAGGCCAACGCACGGGGGCGCGTCAACGTCGTAGATAAGGACGGGATCCTTCTCTGGCGTCGCCTCGTACTGCTCCTACGCCAAGACACGCGCGTACCAGTTCCCGACCGCAACACCAATGGTGCGCTTCTCCCATACATCTGTGCTAGAGGATCTATGTATATTAGCTCCGGAAAGCGGGAAGTTGCAAGACACATACACATATTTTATCCCGGGGCCAGGCTGGGACAAGAGCTTTTTCACAAAATAACTCGACTGGATATCATATTCAGCTTCATAGGTTCTAACAGAGTGCAGAGACGGCTTACCTCTGGAATCAACAGAGATTCCACGTCAACGATGAGCCCTAACGATCATAGGAAGCCACTTATTTTTCCGGGCGTAACGACGAACTCTGTGTACTCACAAAGTCCTTTCCGTACCGGGCGCGCTGTGTCTCCTTACTCGGCGAGGTAATCGTGTTGTACTCAAGCAGACCCAAGGAACGCTGCACGATTGCACGATGGACAAGAGACATCATATGGTGCCCTCCAACGAGCGTGCGTGACGAGAAGGGTATGGTGGGAGAGTATACAAATTTGAACCGCCCATTCGAGGTGCCCACGACTTGCAATCACATTAGCTTTAGAAGGACGGGGTCCAAATACACATCTGGATGTTCCTGAACAGCGTACAAGCCTTACTGTGTCTGAGCACCATATCCTCTAATGCCCTCTGCGAACGACCACGATGTCTCTGCACTCCGGGACTCGGATATCTCGACGCCTCTCTCAGTGATAGCGGCGATTTGGTACTACATGGATGTCAGCAAAATATCACGAAGAATGAAGGGAAACTGACCTTGTTCAAACTTTTACCGTTTGCCATTCTTCATGCCACCGACGAGGAGAGAGTTCCATGGTGGGTTCATGCGTACATGACCTGGAAAAGGTACTCGTGGATCTTCTTTGGGCCGAGGCTGTGGCCGTCTTAGGCAGTGAATTCTTCGATGATGTCGCCACCTGCGCCGATGGCGGTCTAATCGCTAACCTTGTGGAGACGCCGGATGTCGTTGAAGCTCGCGAGGGAGCCGTACGAGGCTACGTGAAGAGGGTGTTAGGAAATCTAGTCGGTGGACAAATTAAAGTGTATACCAAGATTGTCGGCTGCCATCATTATTCCGTCTTTGACGAGGACGCTAGTTCCTGTTACGACGGGTTGTCTAGATGATGTTAGAAGCGTAAGAAAAGGAAAGATAGAGCACGTACTGGTACGTTGGACACTATGGGAGAACATGTTTCGCTGAATAAAATCAGATCAGGAGTCGCGATTGTTGACATAGTCGCTAAAGCCAGGAGTGTCAATGGCGGTGAGCTTGACCTTGAAGTGTTTCTCCTCCAGCTCAGCCTTGATGATCTCGACTTCGGTCAGCTTGTCGAGCTGCTTGTGGTGCCGCTTGGCATAATTTTTTTGCAGGCGAGAGCTCCGTTGAAAAGAGCGTGTTGATGAGCCTCGTCTTGCCCAGACCAGACTCGCCTACAGCGTCGTAAGTACGGACACGCAATCACCGTGCAAGAGCACGTACCGACGACCATTATGGTACAGTGCGCCCCGCGCTTTGCGACAATCTTGTGTTTCTAAACAGTCCCTGTCAGTTGTACCCCTCGCAGTGACGCAAGTAGCGCATACCTGGTTGGGCAAGTTGGCAATGCCGACTGTATGTATCGTGTAAGTAGGAGAAGTACCATCCAAGAGAGGCGGGGCATCGCTGGCAGAATAAGACATTGCACGACCCGGAAGACTCTGAGCAGAGAAATAAAGCGAGTAGCCAAGAGAGCTGCGATCTGACAGCTATCGACAACGACAACGATGATGGTATAAGGACAACGACGAGCAGTTTGTTTGACTCTGCTTGGATGGTGGCAGTCGGGCCGGCGCGACGCGTCCTCAAGCACCTTGACAAATGGCCACTTTCTACAGCAGGAATCTGATCAGCCTCAGCCTTGCAAGAGAACCGGCGAAGGAGAATACTTACACCTTACTTTCTTGATCCTCAATATTCAATCATGGCTCTTTTTCTATTTCCGGAACCATCCTCGTGTCTGAGACCGCCACGCCTCCACTGTTGTCTTCAAACATGGAATCGAGCAACATGCTGACCTACATTCGGGACTGTCCATTATATGACAAACCCGCAGAACCGCAAAAAGATCTCGTTAGGCGTACCGAGCCTCGCGCAGACGTCGACGTACCGTCAACGATATGGACTCTATCTGGGCCTACTGTTCCTTGCCCGATTATGATACGCCAGGAATATCACGAAATGATGCTCGGAATTCTGCGGTGGATCCAACACCGAATGGAGACTAGAACCAGATGAGTCCTTTTCTGGTTCCCTAATTATCATATCATTCAAAGTCCCATAGTATTAACACAATCCAGCCCGAAGAGGTTGGCGCCAAGTACTCCGACTGGTGGATGGAGGCCATGCCTTCACCCAGCGACCTCGGTGTAGTCCATGCACCGCCTTTATCTGAGATGGACGTATACCCAAATCCCTTCCTCGGGAAAAAAGGTGTCACAACCACCAGTGGAATCATCGTCACCGGCCTTCCCGGCATAGGCAAGTCGCTCCTCATCCAAGTCGGGTTTGGACTGAGCACCCAATAACAGGAAAATCCTACTTCCTTCGAGTACTTCTCCACCTCAGGATTGCAGCTGGTCTCCCGACCTTATACATCTATCACTCACTCGCCGCGGCGCTATTATGGATGGACGGCAAAGGTTATACCCTAAACATAGAAAACATCGACGATGCTATTTTCCGGCAACTACTCCCCAAAAACACCTGGTGCTTAGTCGATTCCAACTCGGACATGACATCGGTTCCGCAAACTTTGACAGACAGCGGTCTTTTCATCATTCAGGCCGCGTCTCCTAGAGCCCATCGAACGCAGTGGGTCACAAAGGTTGTATCGCTCACTAACTACTTTGTCATGAAGCCCTGGGATTGCGGGGAACTCATTGCCGCGTGCGTTTCATCGGACTAACTGATAGTAGGCATCGCAGTTAACACATTGTACAGATGCCAATGCCAAGATGATTACACCAATCGTATTCTCACCGAACCACAACTAGTCAACTTCCACAACCTCTACGGAGGCTCCGCGCGTGATGCCTTCTCTTACGCGAGCTCTACAAATATCTTAGAGGATCGTATCACGGGGGCATTAAACCATATCCAAACCAATTCCATCCAAGAAGCCCTCACCCTCCAACCAACTTCCATCCCCTCATCAACCAGCCATCTCCTCCTCTCCTTCTTCCCCATCTCCGACCGAAAACGAACAGTCTGGAAAGTCGATTCTCCCAGCCAATACCTCCATAAAAGACTGTTAACCAAACTAGATCCCAACCCCGAACGGGCACAGCGCAAGTGGTTTAAGTTCCATATAGATGTTTTAGCGACTCCCGGTTGCAAAGCCGTCGCAGCTCGCATGTTCGATGCGTTCTACCACAAACGTATCATCCGCGGTGGATCCTGGAATCTTTACCGCATGGTCCGGAACGAGACTCCCCAAACTTGGAGGGCTGAAGACCAAACATGCAACATCCTCCTCGCTGACAAGACCATTAGAATAGCTGACCACAAGAGGCTGTGGCCCGTCCTTCCGTCGTCCGTACCGGAGCGCACCTTCCTCGAATGGCCCACCCACGAGCCGCTGTCTGTAGGGATCTATTACCACCCTACCCAACGCAAGTTTGCTACATTCGATTCCTTTTTCGTTGATGAGATGGGTCATGCGATTGTTTTTCAGGCGGGTATTTCGAGAAGACATCTGTCTGGGAAAGCTTGGTTGGAGGAGCGCGGGATTAGGAAGGTTACGTATGTCTATGTCACACCCGAACGAGACCAGGACGAGGTGTTGTTGCCGGTGGAAGTTGACGCGAATGTTGATGGGTTTTATGATTCGGTTTATTGTATGCATTTGAATTATGGTAAGCGTCCTCTTCTCCAGATGATGCTTTCGTGGCGTTTTTTCTGACTGCGTACAGAGGGGGACTCGGAGTTGTAGGAGTTGGGGTTTCTGTATTCTTACTGCCTTCTTTTTGTAACAACATATGACGGGACGCGCTGTATTGCAGAAGCTCTCTCACTTGACACCGACCATGGGAGACTCTCGTAAGATAATTCGCATTACTTTGGGGATGTAAAATCTAATGGCTTTTACTGTTTATTTAGAAGACTCGCTCCCGCGTTTGTCCCGCATGGCACGTCTTCCACACCAATAACTCGACGCAGCAACGCTGCCAGCCCAGGCTTCAACTCCCCTCTAAACGACACCGGTGACGATGTTCGGGTGTATTCGCCCACTTCATACACTTGACGATGAACAATACTAGGGCAGAGGGGCGTCGACTATGCCTGTGGACACACATTTCTCCTTTGCTGTACTCGTCTTCGCGGAACCGGAGACTATACCTATACATACCACCCGAGGCTTGAAACTAGTTGAATAGATTCGTGGTTACTGACGTCGATCTGCATCTGGCATCGTTCGGCTATATGGTCGAATTTCGGACGCGGCGGCGGCAAACTTGTGCTGGTAGGTTCCTTTGGTATCCCTGTTTTTCTAGACTCGCGGCTTCTATCAGGGGATCACGACTGCAGCAGCGCTGCGCTTGCGTATCGAGCTACTCACCGCTGCGATATAGCCGACTGGTACAAAAATGACGCCACATTGTGTATATTCACCTACCGACCGGGATGGCATCAAGGAGAGCGACGCTATGCTGAAGATCGGTCAGACACGCTCGTGGACTCTGTCGTTGTTCGACGCCGAAGGGGCGAAAGGGAGTGGCAGTAGGGCATGTGCATCTTTACGGTATGACATGCGGTTGATCGTGGCGGCAGAGGCGGGAACAGAAACATGAAGGCTCAAAGCATTACGACCTTAAGGGCCCGAAAACACATAGAATATTCCGGAAAAAACGAGTGTGGAGGTAATGAGTAAGTCTAAGTAGTAACTATTCGGAGACAAACGAGAGAAAATTGGTTGCCAGAACGCGATCTAAGTCGAAAATACGTAGACTGTTTCGGGAAAAGGAGCGGTAAGTACTTGAAAAAATAGTAATCAGAGAAAGGTAAACAAGAGAACTTTGCCAGAACTGCGCCAGTGCATACACTGCGACCCGCTCTTCTTCATTCCACCTTCGTGCCGTCTAAAATCCTCCCAGTAGACAGCTTGTCACCAGACGCTGACGGCCCGGCTCCAGCGCGATCTACACCCCCATCCGGCTCACGTAGCTCTTCTACGATGTCTTGAGCCTGCGCCTCCAGATCGATATTCGCCGAGGCACCGCCGGTGTCCGTAGTCGTCGTTTGGGTGCCACTCTGGTTCGGAGCACTGGCGAATTGCAAAGACTCCGTGGTAGAGAGAACGTCGCTCCGCATGTGCGGAAGGGATGGGCGCGTCCATGAGTCGTTGGGACGCGATTGACCGGCCATGACGCGGGCGATGATGAGGGTGGGTGCAATGCCCTGGAAGAGTAAGTCAGTAGGGTCAATGACTAGAGGGAGAGGCACATACTGTGATGCTGACTGATATGTACTGAGGGTAGGGGTAGGCAGTCGCTACTTTCGCACCAGTGTAGTAGAACTGATATGCATAGGCAATAAGGACAGCTATGTAGATGATGGCATACATAGCAGCTGATTCAAGAAGGATCTCAATGATGCCACGGTAGGTCTTGAGGCTGGCACCAATGCCACTGACCCGCACAATGCGAAACAGAATGAGGAAGGTGCACAGGCTATTTGTTGCCACCGTCATCGAGTAATAGATTAGCGACCAATTCACTTGACTGGCCCCAGTGTTGGTAAAATTAGCTAAAGTAGAGACAATAATCATGCAGGCACTGACTAAACACAAAATATCAGAAGAACAAGCCTGTAGAGGGATGGGACTTACCTATCTCAGTGATCACACAAAGGCTGGGTACAGCAATAACTACTAAATTTCCGCCATACAACACCCGGCAGCGCCAAATCTAATCTCAGCTGTTAGCAGTTCAGGATTACTTGAGCACCAGCAAATATGCGCACCAAGATCAGGTCTGCAACAAGGACGGCAAGAATTCGAAGTACGTCATTGGCAAGCAGCCGTGGTCCGTTACCAGTACTAAGGTAAAAGTTGAACTCCGCCTCTAACGATGTCCCATGGGCAATGAAGAACTGGTCAACAGTTTTCCAACCCAAACCCAAAATGACAGTATTGGCAAACCACAGGAAGGTGATGATGCCGGCGAGGGTAATGCGTTTCCGATTGGGCTGAGTGCTCTCAGCTAAACAAAAAGTTGATCTGAGAAGAGGAAATGGTCAAGGATGAAAAGCACCCACTAATATAATACAAGGCAATTAAGAAGATGCAGGTGTGAATGCCATGGCAGAAGGCGAGGAGAATGTAAGGATGCAAGTTGATGGACATGATGGCCTGAACATCGGCTGTGGTGAACCCGTAGTCCTCCCAAGGTGGCGACATGATGGTTTTTGGTTTGCTGACTTGCGTCGCTGTCTGCCTCTTTATACGCACTATCACGAAACTGTAAATAGTAACACAGGAATGGACGGTACTAGACTGAGGCGATGCAGCCCGTGTTCATCTCGATAAGTGAAGCATCTACACAGGTACATGTCTGAAGAACTTCTACATAGAAATGTTGTTTAAATCAGCCCACAGTATACCTCTAGCGAGACGATCAGCTCTATCATAAGTATCCAGGATCCTGATTCCTGTCAACCGAAATTGAATGAAGCGATGATAAATTGGAAGATAGTTGCCAGAGTCGCGAAATCATACCAGGATGAACTTGACGAACACCCGGAGCTCAGGTATGCGGCGACTGGGACCAAATGTCGTTGTCCTCATCTACCGGGAGCGCGGTGAACAGCAAGCGCGAACAGATAATCTTTGCATCGACGACGACCATCGAGATATGATTCGCGCATACGGCTCCTGACCTTTGTTGCATGAGAATTATCAGTATACATTTGAACGGCGAAGACGGACCTACGCGACTGTTGTTGGGTGGTAAGGCGACCAATATCTTGGAGAACAAACAGATGAGGCCACTGGAGGCAAAGGCCGCGAAAAGAACCGTCCTTTATCCTGCACATACAAATCATCAAGCTTGTGTTCAACGCGACGCATCTCTGCTCTCGGGTTGAAGATGAGGAATACCAACCGCGCAGGCGGCATCGATTCGAAAGCCATAACACGCTTCCATCAACAAAGATGCAGTCGGGCATACGGGCGACGCGGAGCAAACGACCAGAAGAAGAACCTTCTGCCCAACGAGAGATCCTGTTCCGTGACTGAAACAGCTCACAAGGATACTCCCCCTTGGAGCGTTCAAATTTCTCATCATATCGCGGAACACAAGTAAAAGGGTACTCGAAGCGCGCAGGTCGGGCCAACGCGCGTCTCAGCAGACACGCGCGTGCCAGTTCCCGACCGCGACACCAGTTGTGTGCTTCTCCCGTACATCTCTGCTAGAGGATCTATGTATATTAGCTCCGCAAAGCGAGAAGTTGAAAGACACATACGCATCCTTTATCCCGGTTCCCGGCTGGGGCAAGAGCTTTTTCACAAAATAAGACTGGATATCACACTCAGCTCCACAGGTTCTGACAGAGATTGGTTACCTCCGGAACCAACAGAGATACCACGTCAACGATGAGCCCTAACGATCATAGGAAGCCACTTATTTTTCCGGGCGTAAGGACGAACTCTGTGTACTCACAAAGTCCTTTCCGTACCGAGCGCGCTGTGTCTCCTTACTCAGCGAGGTAATCGCGTTGTACTCAAACAGACCCCAGGAACGCTGCACGATTGCACGATCGACAAGAGACATCGTATGGTGCCCTCCAACGAGCATGAGCGACAAGAAGGGTATGGTGAGAGAGGATACAAATGTGGACGGCCCATCGGGGTGCCAACGACTTGCACATCACATTAGCTTTAGAAGGACGGGATCCAAATAAATACACATCTTGATATTTCTGAATAGCGTACAAGCCTTACTGTGTCTGAGCACCATAACCTCTAATGCCCTCTGCGAACGACCACGATGTCTCTGCACTCCGGGACTCGGATATCTCGACGCCTCTATCAGTGATAGTGGCGATTTGGTACTACAGGGAGATTTCAGCAAAAATCCGACGCAGCGTCAAGCGAAACTGACCTTGTTCAAACTCCTCGCGTCGCGGTAGTACAGGACCTTCATGCTATCCTCTAAGATGCGAGTGGCCTGCTCCTGCGTTAAATCGTCTTCGTGGCCTTCAACGGCTTTGCGGAGGAGAGGCTGGGCGATGTAGGTGCCATATCCCGTTGCGAGTGTTGACGCGGAGTAGGTCGTGCCAAGTAGATCGACATATGAAAGGAAGCTAACGCAAGGTTCATTAGAGATAAAAGAGATGTACGGCGACGTTGTCTACCGTTTACCATTCCAAACGCCACCGACGAGAAGAGAGTTCCATAGTGGGTTCATCTTGGAGCGGCGGGCGTACATGACCTGAGAGAGGTACTCGTGTATCTCCTTTGGACCGAGGCTGTGGCCGTCTTGGGCGGTGAATTCGTCGATGATGAGTTCGTCGAGGATGGATTGGATGTATTGAAAGTCGGATATGTCGCCGCCAGCACCGATGACGGTGTAATCACCGACTTTGTGGAGACGCTGGATGTCCTTGAAGCGCGCGAGGGAGCCGTATGAGGCTACGTGAAGAGGGTGTCAGGAAATCTAGTCGGTGGGCAAATCGAAGTGTATACCAAGATTGTCGGCTGCCATCATTATTCCGTCTTTGAATTTGATGGCGAGGACGCTGGTGCCTGTTACGATAGGCTGTCTAAATGGTGTTAGGAGCATAAGAAAAGCAGGATAGAGCACGGACTGGGTACGTTGGACACTATCGGAGAACATGTCTTTAGGACCGTTGTATGGTCGTTGATGGATAGGATACGTTCCATACATGTCGAACGCATCATTTCGCTAAATAAAATCAGAGTAAGTTAAATAACTAAGAGAGAACAAACCGGTCGTCCCCAGTTCGTAGGAAAGTGGTCCATGGCAGAGTACAAGGAAAGACGCGTAGACGCGTACTCGGCTGACATCAGCAATCGGTGTTTGCTCGTGCTTGGGAGCAGCCTTTCACTCCACTTCCATGATATCCTCTTTCTACTTAACGTCGCTGACTTCGTGCTCAAGCACTGAATACACACAGGAAGATGCTGGGAGATTTTGACATCACGACTGAAAGTGCTGCTTTCTTCTCGCTTCTACCGAATCTTCATGGTTTTCCAAGGCGGCATTCTGAGTTTTCTTTTCCGAAGGGAGGCTTCTTGTTCAGAAAACAATAGCACAAGAACGTTCCTTTCGTCACGGCTACCGGTACGATATAATACTTGAAGTCTCTACCATCTCGCGTTCCCGAACGACAATGTCAAGATCAAAGGCCTCGGTACGCGTCTTCTGTGGGCAATCCTTCCATCTCACGCTCCCCTGCAGTGTACTTCGTATTGGAATTCGAGACCGCTCAGACCTTAATGAACGGAACGGATGCGTTCAACTCTTTCGCGCGATGATTTGGGCACCTGCTTATTGCCAGGGATTCGGGTATTAGTCCCGTCTACACGCCAAGAATGCAGTCTATTATCGCATTCGTCGTACAAATGTTCATCTGTTATCGTATCTACATCATTAGGGATACGGCGTGGTGGCTGAGCGCGCAGCTAAGTATGTACTTTTAGGTTTCTCTCATGCAGGCAGTCTGCGGTTTTGTGGGGGGCATGCAAGAGCGTGTTGCTCTATTTCAATTTCCTTCTGTTACTGACACGTTCATGAAGTCTATGGTGCTCGTCGATTCTATCAAAGCAGACCATAAAACGACCTTGGTCTACGTACGATTTCAGTGCTTCCACCGTCACCCACATTTGACGTAATTTGCTAGCTATGGCTCGTCGGGGACGCAGTGGCTGATGTTGCCATCGCCCTCAGCATGTCATTCTTCGTTCGTCTCGTTCATTTGCTCAGCATTACCTCGTTCTAACATTGATTGATATCCATCAGTTGATGACGAGCCGACAAAGCAGCCAGACGTACGACGTTGATGAGTAGCACATGAAGGCCACCGACAGAGTCTCAAAAGGCCGTATATTGCGGCCCGACCCCCCTCTACCAGCCAAAGAGTCACAGCTCACAAGAACGCAGGGTGGAAGGATATTTAAGGCGGAGCGCGATGAGCGTATGGACCTTACCATGATGCTCCTCACACCCGTCAAGACGTATGCCGGACAATCGCCAAGGCGTCAGTTTAGAGATGCGCCGTCAAAATGGAAAAACTCCCTTCGAATTGGAACACGGCGACGGTAGTGTCTATCATTCCGGTGGTTTCAAGGTTCCCACCTCTGCCGCCGACTTGGCAAAAGTATCTTCTCCCTCCACCCGAGGGTGTCGATCCCCGAGCTCCCGTTCCCACCAACCCCGACGCCGCGATTTATCACGAACAATGGAAAGCCGTACAGGAAAAGCAGGGTCACCTCATGCCCGACTCACAGCAGAGCTCGTTATCCATGCTCACGCCAAAGCTCGCGACGAGAAAATACCAACCGACGTTACTGGTATACTGGATCGCGGGACGGAGCAACCACCTCAGCATCCTTCCGAAATTATCCCTCCTACGCCTGCCATTCCCCGTGGTGCAACTACACGCACCGAGGAAGAGATCCAAGCGATGGAGGACTACAAGAGCGATTTACACATGATAAACGCGACCAGTACTTGGAGCATATAGAAAACGAGCCCTTTTTGCGGCCCTTGGTCGCGCTGACCGTGTCGACACGCCCTATCAGCGCCACCCTCGTCTCTCGCGCGGTCTGTGTCACGACTTCGCCTTTAACGCTGCTGGAGAGAGTGATATGCGAAAGTCCCTCGCGTCGTTTGGTAACCGCATGCGCTGCCTGCGTTTGGATCGTATGCAGGGACTCATCCTGGAGCTGGCCAAGGTCTCGCCGGCGCTCGTGGTGGGCCCATCGGTATTCGGTTCAACATGAACCAGCTCGGGCGAGGCATTGATGGGGAATATGGCCGCGCGCCGTTGGTGTCGCGGTCGGGAACTGGTACGCGCGTGCGGACGAGGTGAAGGAGACGTACCGCTTGATGCAGGAGGATGTGTAGCAGTACGAGGCGGCGTGGGAGAAGGATCCCTTCCTCATCCACATGACATTGCCGAGCGGGGCGCGAGACAGTTTGCTGTGGTTGTTTGGCGAGCTGAGCGAGGTTGATCCAGAGATCCAGCACATTTATGACAAGATCAACGACCTGTTCCGTCTGCTGCAGTCGTAGGGTGACGGAGAAGATGGAGACGCACGTGAACGAGGGCGATTGGGAGTTTGGAGCTGTGACGAGGCTAAGGAAGGACGATGAGGTGCCTCCTGGACATTCATTTTGTGATGCGGAACCATCAGGCGCGGTACCATGTCAAGGAGCGGATAGAGCAGTTGCATGAGAGGTATATGGTAGGGTGCAGGCTTCGCGGCTGAGGGCTATGATGTATCCGTAGACGCGGACTGTGAATAGAGAGGCTTCTCGCAGTCCCGTTCGTTCATCGAAATTAGATTTGTATAATCAAAATCGAGTTGAATTGCTAATTCTGTTCTATGCGATATCACAACTCATTTTTGGCCTAACTGAATCACTCTCTCCAGAATTCTTGCACAATGGTCTTTCGGGTTCCCATCTGAATACTTATTTATGTACTCCAACACTTGCCAGATTGGCGGTATTCGTTTCGTGGGGGAATTTTCTATTGTTTCACGTACTAGTATCAATGGGACATTGAGAACGCGCCTCCTTCGAGTTAAGAGTGAAGAGTAGCAGTCGCTTATCATCCAAGTTCTCGTGGCGCGACATCACCTGGTTTATGCCGCGCCTTGATCAGCGCACTAGGCAGCGAGTCTAGCCGCAAGAATGAGTGACGGTAAGATTTAGACTCGCGGCGATCTCCGGCCCGGCGGCTTGCTTTCTGACCATCATCGTACACGTCGCTATAGACAAGGCTTCCACACCCACAGATGCTGTTTCACGACTTGACGAACCGAGGAACCCTCCATCATAGTTCTCTTTCCCCAGGCATTCGTGCGTGTGAGTTGGCCTATTTTAAATCACATCTCTTCTTCATGTTCGTAACGGAACAGGATCTTGCTTCTTGCTCGCCCGTACATCTTTGTTCTCGTGTTGCCATCGGTTGCCTGGCGAGATTACTATGCAGTTACCCTGGATTCGTTGGTCCCCCTCGCGCGAATGAGTTCACCTATTTACTGTGTAAATCACATCTCTGACGGAACAGGATGTTGCTCGTCGCAATGAACAATTTGCTCCGCGTCGTCATGTTGTTGGGAGATCGCTGTGCAGTTGCCTGTCTTCCCAGGATTCGTTGGTCCTCCTAGGCTTCGACGCGACGCGTCTCTTTGAAAGAAGGGAAGAAGGGGTGTTACAGACCTCTCATTTTGATATTTGACGGCCCTAGGACACCATTCGAGGAACCAAGGAACCCTCTCAGTTATGATTCTTTCCCCGGTGTCACTGTTCCGCGATTCACACTACCCATCGTCCAAGGAGACGTGTTGTTGTGCTCATCCGAGTGAACTATTTCAATTGCATCACGTCTTCGTACTGACGGAACAGCATCATACATTTGCGAAGAGCGAACAATTTGCTCCGCGTCGCCCAGGCTGCCAATTACTTCCACAGAAGATCATCTTAGGATCAGTTGCCGTTTCTTAGGGTACTGGACGCGATAGGCGGCCTCGCTGGTACCCTTTAGCCTCGAACCGACAGCTGAGAACGCGTCGCGTTGAACTGAAGAGGGTTTGCATGTGTACGCTGGCTACTTATGACACGGCTTTCGTGAGTCCCTTTGTCTTCTTTCCTGGGACGCGGCTGGTCCTGATCGTCTCACTAGAGCCGATCTATATGGTGCTTTACACAACATGGCCATGTAGTTCGTCGTCTCGCATATACATGTGTTCGTTTATTCAATCATCAAGATGATGAGCACGAGCTGAGTCGCCGACGGTTCCACTACGTTTACGGCTTCATCACTGCGTAGTATAAAGAGGCAGATGGCCAGGCCATTCAACATATCAAAACCCATCATGTCGGCACCTTGGGAAGACTACGGGGCCACTGTAGCCGATGTTCAGTCTCTCATGTCCACCAACCTGCATCCCATCATTCTCCTTGCCTTCTGCCATGGCATCCACACCTCCATCTTCTTTCTTGCCTTGTATTACTGTACTATTACGATCATAGGTTCGGTCACAGGTCACAGCTGAAAAAAACGGCCTGTGCCAATAATTTTCTTTTGATTAATCTGATTTTTTTCGATTAAATTTTGACCAAAAATTTCCTTTCGGCCGAACCTATGATCGTAATAGTACAGTATATAAGTGGGTGACTTTCATCCTTGACCATTTCCTCCTCTCAGATCAATTTCTTATTTAGTCGAGAGCACTCAGCCCAAGCGGAAACGGATTACCCTCGCCGGCATCATCACCTTCTTATGGCTTGCCAATACTGTCACTTTGGGTTTAGACTGGAAATATGTTGATCAGCTCTTCATTGCCCATGGGATATCATTGGAGGCAGAGTTTAACTTTTACATTGCTACCGGTATTAACTTTGCTGGCAACATACTTCGACTTCTCAGTGTCCTCGTCGCAGACCTGACCTTGGTATGTATTTTGTACAAATAATCCTGAACCACTGACAGCTTAGGTTAGATTTGGCGCTGCTGGGTGTTGTATGGCGGAAATGTAGTAGTTATTGCTGTACCCAGCCTTTGTGTGATCATGGAGATAAGTAAGTCCGACCATCCCTCTACAAGCTTGTTCTTCTGATATTTTGTGTTTAGTCAGTGCCTGCATGATTATTGTCTCCGCCTTGGCCAATGTCAGCTTCATTGGTGCCAGCCGAATAAATTGGTCACTGATCTATTACTCGATGACCGTGGCAACAAATAGCCTGTGCACCTTCCTCATCCTGTTTCGCATTGTGCAAGTTAGCGGCTTCGGTCCCAGTCTCAAGACCTACCGTGGCATCATTGAGATTCTTGTCGAATCAGCTGCTATGTATGCCATGATCTACATAGCTCTCCTTATTGGCTATGCATACCAGTTCTACACTGGTGCAACAGTCTCGACTGCCTACCCCTACCTTCAGCCGATATCAGTCAGCATCACAGTGCGTGCCTCTCCCTCTTGTCATCAACCATACTGACCCACTCTTTCAGGGCATCGCACCCACCCTCATCATCGCCCGCGTCATGGCCGGCCAATCGCGTCCCGACGACTCATGGACGCGCCCATCCCTCCCGCACATGCGGAGCGATGTTCTCTCTGCCACAGAGTCTTTGCAATTCGCCAGTGCTCCGAACCAGAGCGGCACCCAAACGACTACTACGGACACCGGCGGTGCCTCAGCGAATATCGATCTGGAGGCGCAGGATCAAGACATCGTAGAAGAGAAACGTGTGCAGGATGGGGGTGACGATCGCGCTGAGGCCGCCGGCGCACTGGCGTCTGGCGACAAGCGGGATGTAGAGAAGGTTTGAGATGGTCCGGTTGAAGAAGAGCGGGTCACGGTGTGTGCGCTGGTGCAGTTCTAGTATCAAAAGTCTCTCATTTATCTCCCAATACCTCAATTACTACCTAGACTTATTTGTTCGAGTACTACTACATACTACTCCGACACTCGTTTTCCCGGAATATTCGATACATTTTTGAGTCCGACTTGTGGTTGTAGTGCCAGTTCAAGTGTTGCTTGTCTCGTGTCACCGTGGTTATCGGCGCGTTCTGGCGCGCCCTACGATACCGATCCATATTCGCAAACATTTGGAGAAGCAGTTATCATCCCCGCTTCCCCGAAAACTTTGCCGCCACATCGCGGCCCGAAAGTTAGATAAATCAGATAATATTTCGACTCCACTCTATGATAAGATTCTCCTGATGATGCTACTTGTACAGAATTTCGACTAATCAGACCTTCCACCGCCTCAAATTCGCCCCAACAGACCGACTTCCCCTGGAAACGGTGCGGAAACATAATGCCAGATCATCGAGAGGCAGGAAAGCGAGACAGAGACATGGTCGCCGCGAATACCCACTACAAACTACTCAACCTCAAAGGTGATTGCGAAGGATTGGAAGGACGAACCTTACGCCCTTGTCGTTGATATCCTCGATCCTGACTTCCGGACCTGTGATGTCGACAGCGACGGCGTACATGGGTGAATTCGAAACAAACCTCGAGCGTAGCAGCATCCACCTTGATGCCGTCCCAATCGTCGAGCCGATATCCGAAGTGTGGCGTCTATTTGTGCCAATCGTCTATATCGCAGCAAGGAGTACTCCGCCAAGCGAGCGCAGTGCCGATGTCCACTCTTGCCGTGTATCGTGATCCACTAATGGAATCCGTGAGTCTAAAAAACAGGGATACTAAAGGAACTTACTAGGTACAAGTTTGCCGTCGCCGTGTCCGAATTCAGTGCCAAGGCTCGTAGGTGTAGGTACATCCCCCCAGTTACGTCAAGTCGAGCAAAGGAGAAATGTGCGTTCACGGGCGTAGTCGACATTCCTCACTCCATCCTAACGCGGTTCAGGTCGTTCAGCTCAAATCCGAAGTGTGGCACCATCCTTCTGTAAGCCGTCCATATTCGAACAGTCGCGCGGCGAGGCCGCTGTTCACTACAGCCGTCATTCCGACCTGCATAAAACCTGAGCGATTAGTAGGTATATGGCGGTAATGTATCAAATGAAACTCACCGCCAAGCGTCCAACATGGGCGAATAAACCCGAACGTCGCCAAATTCAGACTGAAATCAACAGGATCGTTTGTCGAAGTGGGCTGGCGGCGTTGACACGTCGAGGTATTGGTGTGGAAGACGTTTCCATGCGAGAAGAACGTGGAGCGGCAACTCCGCTGCCGTGAGAGTGAGTCTTCTGGATAAACTATAAGGGAGACACAGGGAAAGCAGAAGAGATGTACCAATTGTGTTCAAAATTCAATCTAGGTCTCATGTCAAAGCTGTTAGATTTTACAACGCGAATAAACCTACGATTCTCCGCAAGTCAGTTTGGAGAACAGACGACACCGAGATATCACGTTTTGTACACCCAGCGCAAAGGCAAGTCTCGGATGCCGCGAAGCAGTCGGCAAGTTCTCTGGATGCATATCCCCCCGCATTGACGGAGAATAGCAAGACTATCGAGAATAATGTCAGGTTTGACCCAGAAATAAAATAACAACCCTCACCCATTTCCCAGACCCACAAGCCCAGCCGGTGAGGCTGAAAGACGCTGGTAACACATCCCTGGCGCAGCTCGCCAAAGTCGCAGCGGCGCAGTCTTCACTCCGTATCTCCGGTCCATGTTCCAAGCAGCGAAACTGAAGCAGAAACGTCCAAAGATTGATCTAAGATCCAATGAAAAGGCTCAGAAACGAAAGCGGAAGAGCCACTCGAAATACGCACCATTTGGCCGGAAAGAAAAGGCTGTCCGGCGAGAACAACATACACCGTTGTCCTTCAGTGTTGCCGTTCCAGGGGCGGCGACGGACGATTCTCGACACGATTGTGAAGAACGCACCAAAACTGCCGTGAAAGTCGCGAAGCTAATCGACTTCAATATCCAGACCGCAGCGAGAGGATCATTCACTGACCCGAACCGTTGAAATCTGGTGTTGATCTGTTGGAAACCGCGTCAAAAGTGAATATCCCGTATCACAGAGCAAGTCAGTCCGCCAAAGTCGCTGGTCGCGCGTTGGGCAGCCGTTCTCCACTCCATACAAGTCCATATTTTCAGGCAGCCAAATTGGGGAGACACGTCAGAATATTGCTCTAAGATCTAATCGAAAGGGTCAGAGATAAAAGTGGGATATCAACATCGAGTACCCACCTTTTACCCAAAAGAAAAGCCAGTCCGGCGAGGACAACCCACGCCGTCCTCATTTAAGGCTCCGTTTCTAGGGACGGGGAGGACCATTTCAGAAGTGATTCTCAAGGTCGGCGCAGCCGCCGCCTGTAGGCTATCGTTCGATTCGGCGTCCGTGGATAGCGTAAGAGGCTGCGCTGAACCACGCCCTACACTATCGGACGTGCGCTTAGCGGAAGGCCAGACGGTGTGAACTAAAGATGTTTTGAATATATATGCTAATTCGAAAGCAGTACGACATACATGGGAAATAAGTGCGGAGTCAAATGTCCTCGAAAATCCACGGTGTTCGTATCCGTGTGGGGGTTGAGAACGCGACCAATGATCCTTTGACGACGCGCCCTAACACCTACGAGCCGGGTTCCTATCTTTGGGCATCCTCCTCCTAGAATATTGCTAAAAAGGCATCGAGTCCAATGCTTTCTGAAGGCCGGAACATTCAGCGGGCTGTCTGGAAGCAACACACCGCGTGCGTATTGTATGGGTACGACTGTACAATAAATGAGAGTTGTGAGTGATCAGAACGCGTTGATTACTCACAAGGCTGCAGAAGCAAGGCGCCCTTGTCTACATTAGGTTATTCGCATGGCTGACGAGGCGGATGATCTTGAGTCTGAAAATTCGAGATGATGGGAAGAGCCAACCAAGGCTGGCGCTGACGATCCGGTGACCGGCCCGGAGGGTTCCTTTCTAACCATCATCGTTCCGACCAGGACACGAACTACTCATAACGAGTACTTTCCCCGACATCCCCTCTTAATGTTTGGTGGCGCTCGCACTCCATCCAACGAACCAGGGAACCCTCTCAGTTATGATTCTTTCCCCGGTGTCACTGTTCCGCTACCCATCGTCCAAGGAGACGTGTTGTTGTGCTCATCCGAGTGAGCTATTTCAATTACATCACTTCTTCTTACTGACGGAACAGTATCTTACGTTTGCGAAGCGCGAACAATTTGCTCCGCTTCGCCCAGACTGCCAATTACTTCCATAGAAGATCGTCCTCGGTTGCCGTTTCTTATGGTACTCGACGCGAGAGGCGGACTCGCTGGTACACCTTAGCCGCGAACCGACAGCTGAGAACGCGTCGCGTTGAACAGAAGAGGGTTTACGTTGACTACTTATGACACGGTTTTCGTGAGTCCCTTCGTCTTCTTTCCTGAGACGCCGCTGGTCGTGATCGTCTCACTAGAGCTGATCTGCCATCTAGTGATTTACACAACATGGCCATGTAGTTCGTCGTCTCGCATATACATGTGTTCGTTTATTCAATCATCAAGATGATGAGCACGGGCTGAGTCGCCGTGGACACTGTCACTCTATGTTCCAATATGTTTACGGACTGCGTATAAAGAGGCAGACGGCCAGTTCATTCAGCATATCAAAACCCATCATGTCGGCACCTTGGGAAGACTACGGGGCCACTGTGGCTGATGTTCAGGCCATAATGTCTACAAAATTACATCCCATCATTCTCCTCGCCTTCTGTCATGGCATTCACACCTCCATCTTCTTTCTTGCCTTGTATTATATAAGTGGGTGCCTTTCATCCTTGACCTATTTCCTCCTCTCAGATCAACTTCTTGTTTAGTGGAGAGCACTCAGCCCAAGCGGAAACGGATTACCCTCGCCAGCATCATCACCTTCTTATGGTTTGCCAATACTGTCATTTTGGGTGATGAGTGGAAATATGTTGACCAGCTCTTCATTGTCCATGGGACATCATTGGAAGCGGAGTTCAGCTTTTACCTTGCCATCAGTATTAACCTTGCTAGCAACATACTTCGTGGTCTTAGTGTCCTCGTTGCAGACCTGATCTTGGTATGTATTTTTTATAAGTAATCCTGAACTGCTGACAGCTTGGATTAGATTTGGCGCTGCTGGGTGTTGTACGGCGGAAATTTAGTAGTTATTGCTGTACCCAGCCTCTGCGTGATCACCGAGACACGTAAGTCCCATCCCTCTACAGGCTTATTCTTCTGATATTTTGTGTTTAGTCAGTGCCTGCATGATTATTGTCACTGCCTTGGCCAATAGCGCTGTTCAAACTGCCCGCCGAACAAATTGGTCGCTGATCTATTACTTGATGACAGTGACAACAAATAGCCTGTGTACCTTCCTCATTCTGTTTCGCATTGTGCGGGTCAGTGGCATTGGTGCCAGCCTCAAGACCTACCGTGGCATCATTGAGATTCTTGTTGAATCAGCGGCTATGTATGCCATCATCTACATAGCTCTCCTTATTGCCTATGCATACCAGTTCTACACTGGTGTAACAGTCTTGACTGCCAACCTCTACCCTCAGGAAATATCAATCAGCATCACAGTACGTGCCTCTCCCTCTAGTCATTAACCATACTGACCTATCCTTCCAGGGCATCGCACCCACGCTCATCATCGCCCGCGTCATGGCCGGTCAATCGCGTCCGAACGACTCATGGACGCGCCCATCCCTCCCGCACATGCGGAGCGATGTTCTCTCTGCCACGGAGTCTTTGCAATTCGCCAGCGCTCCGAACCAGAGTGGCACGCAAACGACTACTACGGACGCCGGCGGTGTGGAGGCGCAGGCTCAAGAGATCGTAGAGGAGCGACGTGTGCAGGATGGGGGTGAGGATCGCGCTGAAGCCGCCGGTGTGCTGGCGTCTGGCGACAAGCAGGATGGGGGTGAATATCGCGCTGGAGCCGCCGGCGCGCTGGCGTCCGGCGACTTGAAGCAGGATGTAGGGAAGGTTTGAGATGATGGTCGGGTTGAAGAAGGGCGGCTTGGGGGTCGCGGTGTGCGCGCTGTCTGGTATCATTGAACGTTCTCTTAGTCTGAAAAGGGCGGCTCTAGTAGTCGCGGTCTCATTAAAGTTCTCTCCTTTATTCCTTTATCTTTTCCGAATACTCTACTTTGGGCCGTGGCTTAGATTTAGTACATACTTAATACTTACAAACACACTCCTTTCAACCGTAATCCGATATGCATATAGTCATGTCTTTGAGACTGCACCGCCAGTTGGAGCTTCCGTCTTCCGTTCGTGTCGCTGGTCTTATGAACATCGTCAACGACTCGACTCATTCCAGCGCGTCCTACCATACCAACAATCGAGAAGGACGATGTGGTATCGTCCTCTCCTCCGCAAAAAGAGTCTGCCGTCGCAATCAGCTATCTTGACCATGCTTTTGGCAACACAGTACTAGCCAACAGGTAGCTCGACATGACTTGGGAAACATCAAGCTGAGTACCTATTGATACTCCCTCGAGGTTCGGCAAGCGATAATGGGTCTACACCAAGTCTAAACAGAGACAAACGCGTATTCTCATTTTCTCTCGTAGACGCTGGCTTACGAGACTAGATAATAGGTTGAATTTACCTTCAGCAACATACGCCGTACCCAAGATCACAAAGACCCAAGTACCTCTTCCTTCCGACTCTTCCAGCGGCGTCTTGAACAACTACACCCAATCGAAATGGCCGATGACAAGATAATATATATACGGGTCGTCACTATGGCCTCTGAACTATTTTACAACCGCTATAAAAGACAAGGCATGCAATCAATGGTGAGGGATAATGTAAATGAGCAGTAACGAAAGGTGCCTAAAAAACTACACGAAAACAACCAACCTCTTTTAAAAACAAGACACCGGTAAATGAAAAAGCAAGGAATAGTCCATGGCGAGAGTTATGACTCCCCGCCGTCTACCCGCGAGCGGTCCAAATACGGCGGTGGCAGCTCTCGCACAACACCCCCATCCCGATGCTGGTATATAATCTCGCGCTCGCCAGCTGTCTGTATCATCGATGTCGACCGTGTAGTCGGCCATGGCGCCTCCGTACTAGACCCGGCTGGTGGATGCGCCGACTGAGACCGCTCTATCAAGGGTCTCGAGCTGATGTCCGACGCCACCGAATCAAACGTCGAGTCGGTCGTGCCCGTGCCCAGCCCAGCCTCCACAGCCTTCGACCGCCTTAACGGCGCCAGTGGGAAGTTGGCCATGTTCCCGGCATTAGAATTCGACGAACCGCTCGATGTCGGTCGCCCACTCGTTGACGAAGGACCAGTACGGGTCTCCACCATATGGTAAGGATCAAATTGGGCTGATGATCTAGTCGCATCGGACATGGACATGGTCGTCCCGTTCTTGGGCGAATACGGTTGTTGTGGCTGATCCAAGAATGCGTTTATCGACAAGACTTGACCAGCGGGCCCGGCGCTCATGTAAGGTGTAGGAGCCAGGTCGGGGTCGATGTCGAGGGACGACTTGCGCCCATTATTACGGCGTCTATACCACCACCAGAACGCACCTCCAGCAATGAGAAGCAGGGCGAGAACGCCAATAACGACGCCAACGATAATGCCAGTGCGTTTCTTGTTGTCCCTATCTGCCTGTTCTTGAGCTTCCTGTGCAGCTGCGGCGTCTAACTCGGTAGAGTTTCCGCTAGAGCTGTTGAGGGACCCGCAATCAATATCGGTTTGAGCTGTGTATCGGAAACGCGTTAGGGGCGGGCGGTCATGAATGAATTGAATAAATGTCACTAACATGCTGTCATGATGGAGGGATTTCCATTGGCGACACGACCCGTTCTGTATGACATGAGAATCGTTGCCAGCGCTTAGGAAGATGAACTCACGAGTCAACGACAGATGCTATCATGAACACCATAATCAGAATCTTCTGGTGTTAAAGATGAACTATTGACATACCCATTAATAGCTTTCCACCATCGGCGCGATTGATATAAGTGTAGGCATCATCGTCCTGATTCGTAGTGACATTGGTGACGACTGGGGAATTTATCTGAGCAAAAGAGATGTTGTACGGGGGAACACCGTTCTTGATTCGCAATCCCCATGGCTGGCAAGGCGCGAGAGTACCGCTCTCTGATACGTTGGATTTGACCGTGAATGTCGTGGCTTGGTCATTAATCACACAATTAGTCGTAGAACCAGCTGTAAATCAAATGTCAACCGAGCGGTCAGTGCAAAGGGAACAAGTACGCACTGTCGATTGTAAACAGCTTTGGCGCAACACCCGCAGAACTGTCATTGGAGTCTATGACATTAAGCAATAACTTGGATCCTATAAGCGAAGGTGAGCAACGGTGGGTCCAATGGTATAGCCGAATGGGCGCTCACCGACGGGATTTGTAACGGTCCACTTTAGAGACGATTGGTCGGTCCCCAACAAGGTCGTCTGCACGCTCCCACCCTGCTCCCATGCCCGCATGTAAAATGGCGGTACCGCCGAGCTGTTACCCGTATAGTCCGGCCATTTCGACACGACGATACCAAATTCCTGACATGTTCCCAATGTCGACGAAACGGACTAGAGGGGTTTGTTAGAACTAGTAACAACACCGCAGAGCAAACGTACATTTGATTCAAACGCCCACTGAAAGATCTTCGCGCTTGTTGCCCATGATGGCAAGCAGGCGAGTAGAATGCAGAGAACGACGAGGGCCAGGCGCGGAAGGGAGAGAGAAAACATCAAAAACGAGAAAACGAAAAATGAAGATGATGGTTTGAAGAAAAGGGAGAAATAGGCGCCAGGCCTCGATAAGGACCGCTAAACAGATTCGGTGAGACCTATGACACAAAAGCGGAGGCTATGTAATCCCGGCTTCCACGGAAGCGGACAGTGGCCCTGCCACAATGGACGAACAAGGTTAAACGAGTGTCGAGCCCCTCCCTTGCCAGAATCTGGAGGCGTTGAATATACGAGGAGATGGTCGCAGACAAAGATATCTCTTTAGATGGCCCTCCCACGATGGCGGTTGGCAGGCTGCTCGCCAACTCGCCGTGTAGATCCGAGTTCAGCATCGCCCATTTCGTTTCGGCTTTCGGTTACACGATCGAGTGTGCCTATAATGATATCTGTCGCCATCAGTGAATGCATTGCCTTGTACTGTTACTGTATGTATAACCCCGCGGTCTACTCTGTCTTGTTCATTGACGCGGCAATCCCGACTGTAGCGCGCCACTCCGCTCCAAAACCAATCCGACATTGGAGTTCATCCTGTTCGAACCTGGAGCTTCCCCTCCTCCGTCCGCCGACATACCCGTCCGGCGCGCCGATCCACATGTTTAATTGAGATACTCATCTCATTGGCTCTCGCGCCCTGATACATCCTCTCTCGCGCCCAGGATTCAGCCGTCAACGTATAACATTCAAACTCGGAGCTTTGACCTATGATCGGAACCGACCTTCAGAATAAACAAAGGGGCAAATGTGTTTTCCCGCTCGAAAGTCGAGTCTAAACCGCCAACGCCAATCAGGGGAAGACTGATCCACACGCACTCTTCAGTTCCAGTCACTCCAAGTCATGGCAAATTCGTCCATGTTACCAAAACATCGGGACTCTTGGGCTTTTATGTCGCGATTGATGTCTCGAGGACGGGCCTGGGCTCTGAATTGCGATCAGTACGCCACTTCTTGACTCTGGTTAGCGCATGCCGCCTATTAGCACATACCGCCTCCCGGGCGCTGAGTACTGCTTACCACTCAACACCGATAGCCCAATGCAGTATCACTTTTTCGGAAATGCGCTTTCATAGGATCGATCTGTCAGTGACATGCATCAACGGTCAAGGTACACCAATCAATATACTTGTACACTCTTATCCATCACCTCCTGGATTGGACCGCCACATCCCCCATGTCGGGCGTCATAATTGCGGTCGAGATGATGCTTTGTTATGCTTCAGCCTTTGCACAGATCAATATTGAAACACAGGGAACGGAAACGGAAACCATGGTGAAAGGCGCGTAGATCGTTTGCCATCATCCATCCATCTCTCGTGCCTGTTGCGGTGCGTTGACGCATCATTGAAAACTAGACTGGTTGCGGAAAGCTGGATAAATGTTACTCTCCCAGGACCATTAACGTGTCCAAGTAGCTTCTATCGATGCGAATCAGTATGTGAACGTAGTGTACCCAAGGAGGGGTAACTCACCTGTAGCCGATTGAAGGTCCTGTCAAAGCAAAGTCAACACCACGGTCGCGTATGTCCAGCAGCGGTCGGACCGCTACGGGCGAGTTGATATATGAAAGATACATCTCTAGTGTGGTCTTCAATGAATCAGACCTTGTGGAAACAGAGAAGTACGAGTGAGGTATTGGGGCCGTACCCATCTCGAAGTTCGTAGCCATTTGAAGGAGCGAAATCGGGCTGGCTGTAATGCTGCAGGAGCTCAGATATCTCGAATGCAAAGGTTCAGAGGGCAGAGTACTAGATGGTGAAGGAGAGCACTCGTCCGCCGCTGCATCATCGAAACGGCGCGCAAGTGCTTTGGAAAGGGTGCGGTTCCTAGAACAGAGAACTACAACAAGGAAACGTGAAGATAAGCGGTCCTCACCATCATTACTAGAGCGGTCATTAACGTCTGGCTGACTAGCGTCCATGTGAAGTCAAGGAGCAAGAAGCGCGTCCTTGCGTGACGTGGCGGCACGCCCATCAAAGACCGGGTGGAAACACAGAGAGCCACTCTTTTCAGAGGAATATTTTTGGGCCATGAGGAGGCAGGGCTTGAGCTTGACCATCAATTGGTATTCCAGGACGCGGTAGTTAGGAATCGGGGGAATGCAAGATTTGATTGATCCAAAAATCATGGTTGGTACAGCCCACATGAAGTAACACTAGGAGATCAGAGGAGGGACTAGGCATGAAGTAAAGTCGCGGGACGCCAAAGTACTGTAGCCATATAGAAGATATGCCCTCGTAGCCTGGGCAAGTTATTGAATCAGGGATCCACGCGCAAGACCAATGCTGGGAGGAAAGAGAGAAAGTAGATCGCGGTTACATAAGCGCTCGGCCTTCTCCTCATACCACCACCACCTAAATTGCAGCGCGTATTCTGTTTCGGTCCCTAGGCATAACCGGCGCCCAACGCACTCAAACTTCCGCCATGTCATCTCCGTCTGCGTCTTGATTGATAGTTCAACACGGGGTGAGTGTTCGAACTACTTACAATTCTATCCTATTCATGATCAGTCCTTACTCATCTTTGGCGATGCAGGTTGACTGACGCCCAGTCTTAATCTATGCCATCCATCGAGAAAAGCGCCATGACAAATCCCTCTCGGCTGAGGCTGCAACTACATATCTCAAAAGTCGACGTCGCGTGTAGTTGTACATGTCGACTCGGAGGGACAAATGGGAGCTATAACACCGGATGGAGCATATCTCATCGCAGTGTTCTTGGAGTCTATATTCTACGGTCCGACGCCTCTTCTACCGTCCATGGCGTCTTGCCTCATAGTATTTCAAGGCATCAATTTACTCCTCTTCATTATCTACCTCCTTCTCGCGATATCGGCAATACCAAAAAGCTCATCGTCCCCCTAGTCGTTGCCATGTTCCTCCTTTCCACGGCGCGCCTCAGCCTCGATTTCTATCGGCTCTTCGATGGATTTATTCTGCACAGTCTGAACCCTGGCGACTTCTTCACCAACGTATCCGATCCGTCGCGCGTCGCGAAAACCGTTGTGCATACATTCAATTGCATCCTTGGAGACGTTATCGTCGTATGTGCAGCTTTCATCTTACTTTCAATTTGGCCGTCGCTAACGACAAATAAAGGTTTGGCGATGCTATCTGGTCTGGGGACGAAATATCTGCATCTGTGCCGGTCCAGCTCTGTTGATATTGGCGAGTACCAGTTAGTCTGCCATCTATCCTCTCAATTGTCAGTGCTTATTGCAACGATTTTGTAGTTGCTGGCCTTGGTCAGGCCGCCACGTTCTCTCGATGTACATCGGCGTTTGATCCCGCAGTGCTAGGATGGAATGAGGCCGTGTTTACGCTCTCATTCATCACAAACGTTGGTGTTACATTGTTGATTGCATTGCGTATCGTGTTGGTGTCTTTCTTTACTTGGCAGACTCCAGGCCTTATCAACTAACGGCATATGTTACAGCTATCTGAAGAAGCACCAGCCCAGCATGCTGCCGAGCGACTCGTTCTATCGATTCGTCCTCATAATCGGGTTTAGTGTACTCTGCTGCACTGTTGGTCAACGTCGTGTTGTACGATAATGTTTTCTACATCGTGTATGATCCCATTGGTCAACTTGCGGTAGGCGGACTTTTGCTATTGACTCTTCGATTCCCTACTGATTACTGTTTCTCATAGGTCATCGTTCCTACCACCATAGTTGTAACTGCGCAACTCGGACTCTTGACACGGACCCCTTCGACTTCCGTCGAGCTCAATACGTCGAAGAATCGTACAGCGGTCCCGGCTCTGTCAGAAGAAGAGCTTCTTTCCCGCGATTCGTTTTGAGCCATGTGGTGTGTATGTCGCGGGCTGGACGTTCGAAATATATACACACGACAATGTTATTCATTCATTGCCTTCCTTCCGTATCAGCGGGTTGCCCATTTTTAGCGGCGTCTTGGGTCCGCTGGCGAATCTTGGCGCCACCCCATGGTCCATGGTGACAGAACACGTACGAGGTGATCATATGGGTGCCCTTGGATTTGGCATAAAAGGAACGAAGCTCCCCGTGCGACGGTCGACCTGCCTCGCTGGATCCGACATGCTCCTGGTCAACCTGATCTCACTGACTAGCAACTTCTCGTCCGTTGTTGCGCCTTACGACGCCTCGTTCGACGTCTTCAGCGTCGTCAATCAGACCATCGGTCTTCCCAGCCATTCATGGGAGTTTGGTGCCGCGTCCATCGCGCTCCTGGAGCTTTACTCGCCCCATCTCAGCGAATACGCTCCCTCTGCTTTTCCTCTTCCAGCGAGCATTCCCGATAACACTCCCGCCCTCGCAGCCGGCCGCGATTGGATCACTTTTGCGCCCCCGCCCAACAGTCTGAGCGATGGTGATGGGGCCGTGGGAGATCCTGCGTCCCTCGGTCCCGTCGCGTACCTTCTCGGCCAGCGACACCCAGCCTACCTCGCCCACGCACAGGACGAGCTCCATTACCTCCTCACTGGCGCCCCGCGCTGGGCGAACGGCGCGATCAGCCACCGCGTGAGCGTGCCTGAGCTCTGGGCGGACTTTGTCTTCATGGCGCCGCCGTTTATTGCGTACTATGGCGCTGCGACGCGCGATGCGGGGCTTCTACGGATTGCGTATGAGCAGTGTGGGTTGTATAGGGAGGTGTTGCAACCTGAGGGAGGAGGGGCGTGGATGCACATTGTGGGGCCGGAGAATGCGGATGGGGGGCTGTGGTCGACGGGGAACGCGTGGGCTGCGAGCGGGATGGCGCGTGTTTTGGCTGCGATGGTGCATGCGCCGTTTGTCGAGAAGGATAGGGAGGCGATTGGGGCACTGACGGGGTGGATTAAGGAGATTTTGGATGCGGTTATTGAGGCGCCCGTTGATCCTACTAATGGGTTGGTGAGGAATTATATTGATGACTCTGAGTGGTTTGGGGATACGTCGGGGTCGGCGTTGTTTGCGGCTGTGGTGTATCGCGTGGCGGTGCTCCAGCCAAAGGTGTTTGGGGAGACGTATGTTGGGTGGGCGG
Source organism: Hymenopellis raphanipes (assembly GCA_036872995.1). NCBI lineage: Eukaryota > Fungi > Basidiomycota > Agaricomycetes > Agaricales > Physalacriaceae > Hymenopellis > Hymenopellis raphanipes. Next base: position 766,736 of record JAYMDG010000013.1, read on the forward strand.
ATGGGATGAGGGGGGTTGTTGCGGGGTGTGTTGATGGGGAGGGGATTGTTGGGCCTGCGGTTAATCCGCTTGATTGGAGAGATCGGGAGCCGGTGTTGAGTGGGAGTCCGGAGGGCCAGGCGTTTGTGGTGATGATGTATGCGGCGTGGAGGGATTGTGTTAGTGCTGGGATTTGTAAGCTATGATGGATCTCCACAGTGTAGAGAATGAAAAAGTGTACTTTAGCTATACAAGACGAACAGCAAGATCTAGCGGCCAACTACCTCATAGCAGTTAGAGCTTGAGGATCAATCTCAGTTGCGTTTGCGAGACCAAGGACTTTCTCATGGTCAGTCACTGGCAATCAAGTGTTCGTTCCCGGTATGATTTGATTGATGATGTGGCGCATTTTGGTCTTTGGTAGGTACTACAGAAACAGCTACACGACGGGTGTCCAAATGATCTTTCTTGCTTTCTGCACCTCACCTCCAAGATGACTAAAACATCAGCTGGGGTGAGTGATTTTGCCTGTGCTACCTGGCTACTTAACAACTTGATCAACAAACCGTGGCTCATGGAGGAGATAACATCAAATTGTTGAAGATGGACCAGATGAAAGTACCCAACGTAGAAATGATGCGGTATGCATTGAATTGTTGGTGTACGCAACGATGTATCGAAGGCCGAAGGAATGCCCGAAAAATCAAAACCGAACTGTGAGAGTTCAGCGAACGAACGAGGATTTGGCATTTCCGTTTCCTTTCCGGACAAATGTAGCAGTACGAGAATTCCAATAGCAGGTTACTTGGACTTGAAGGTGGTGCACATGGATTAAGGCTCGTCACCGCGTGGTGGGAGATTGATTGATATTCAAAGTTTTTGGCATGTCGTCATAGGTGGAAGTAGAGTCCAATAGATTTGGGGAAGGCAGCGTGTGTAGATGACCGTTTACTCAGTCCTAGTCTGCTTCGGCGGTACGGCTCACGGCCCGAGGTGATACTCGTTACCGCAAGCTCATGATGATGATCATCCGATTCCTAGGCTTTAACCTCAACTGCGACCATCACTCGGTCACGAACCCGCGACGACATCATCAATGTACGACTACGAATACCCGCTCAACCTCCCGCTCCCGCCCCAGCGCAGGGACTCCCTGTCCAAAGCTACCCGCGATCTCATGGCGCTCGAGCCGCCCAGCCATACCACCAGCAAAAGACCCTCGCCGCCTTCACACTCGCGCTCCACCCCCCAGCCTCCGAGTGCCAACAATTTAAAACCGTCACTGCTCAGTCCGTCCCAGAAAAAGGCGAACCATATTCAGAGCGAGCAGAAACGGCGCGCCAACATACGGAGGGGCTATGAGGCGCTGTGCGAGGCCGTGCCGTCACTGCGCGAGGCGCTCGCTGCGCAGGGCCAGCCGGAACCGCGGAAGCGGCGGCGCACGTCGAATGGTGGTGGTGGATCTGGCGAGGAGAAGCTGGATGGACGGGCGGGGCCTAGAAGTGAGAATGTGGTGTTGGGGAAAAGTGTGTGGTTCTTCTTTTTTTTCTCTTGCCGTCTGATGCTGATTTGTGTAGCGATTGAGTATATACATGGACTGTTAGCGGAGACGGAGGAGCTCAAGGCGCGATTGGCTACGTTGGAGCCGCCACGGCGGGACGGGGACGAGCCGCGGTTATGGGAGCGGATGTCGTGTGGGCGTCGTGATGCAAACGGGGTTCACTCGTGTGTCTGCTGGTGGTGGGCTCACGCTCGGTTGTGGTGTATAAATCATTTTATTGGTTTTGAATACATGTTCCTCCAACACCTCGCCGTCATAAACTCCACTACTACGCGATCCGCTATCTGCCAATTGATTAGTACAGCCTAAGCATATGAACTGTTGTGCACGTACTTATACGTTGCGCGTCTCCGCCTGCCTCCGATATAAACTTCCTTCAAGACCGTCCTCTGACTGTCATCATCTATCCGCCTGCGAGTGGTGTCCTGAGGTGGATTCGCGTCTGCCGTCGTCGTGGTGAAGGAAAAAGCGTGTCTGTTATCGATGGCGTCCTTCCCTTTTCGGACTCAACGCCCAAGTGGCAGTGCTGGACCGCGAGTTCGAGTCTGCGCACTCGCGATTAAATATAAGGCGAACGACGACCTCTGCGGCTTAACAAATTGCATTCTAATCGTAAAGTAAATGACTGGGATACTCTGCGAACAAAAATTGAAAGCGGAAAGTGACTCGAACAAACTTTGTAAGGACCCCGTGAGAAAAATGGCATTATTTCGTGAATGCAAGTCCACAAAATCATACAACGGACGGGCGTGATGCATCCGGCCTGATGGGCCCCAATGAGCCAAAAGGAACCCCCAGTCAACAACTGATGTGTTGACTGGGGGCTCCCTTCAGCTCAACACCGGTTGATTAGACCGATGGCCTCATAGAGGACTTTACCAGAACGTCACCGAAGCAACGGCGTACCACCATGTGGGACGTCTGACTGCTCCCCTTTCTATCCCCAAGAGCCCCGCGGCCTGCCATTTCTCGTAGAACAGGAAGGTTAGCTCAAGGGTTCCGGGGAACAAGCCGTTTATACGGGGATTCGAACTCGCGACCTCAGTAACCCTAATCTAGGACTTACCGAACTCTTTAACCTGCCTTCAACGAAACAGAGGCCTACCTGCAACCTTGAAACAACATAACACAAGGCCTTCAAACTAGCAGTCAGTATCAATGCAACCGATGGTCTAGGACTTACACTGATGTCGACGGTGAGAAAAGTAGAGAAGAGAGAAGGAGATGGGGTATCTAGCACTGCTGGGCTGGTATATATACCTCTGGGGACTGTTTGTTCAACAAACATTGCTCCACGGCCTCCGAAGCCGAATCGGACTTGCTGATTACTTGCTGACGTCAACTTGGATTAACGGACTTGGCATGCCGAAATGCGCCACACTTCGTTCCTCCGTTATGCATGTCCCCACCACCATTCGAAAGCGCTCGTTTACAGCTCTTGAACCATATAAGTAACGTCCAGATTCGTTTTGCCAATCCTCAAGTACAAGCTCAAGAAAATCCCTTCCTCCGTCACTTGCAATATTCCGAAGCAAAGGGATGAGTCTGGGCACCACCGACATGTACCTTGCTATTATTGGATGAGCCATGTAGTTTCCTGTGCTTGCAGTTCAACCCCATACTTCTGGGCATCATTCGGTTCGGAAAATTAACCCCAGTACAAAGAATGAATGGACATTGTCATCGAGTACAACCTGTGAGATAGAATCGACATGCGACAATTCGGTCAGGGTCTGAAGAGCGCGGTTAGAGCCCTGGAAACGCGAAATATTGCCGTGTTTGGTGTCGTATGTACATGGCACGGAATTGCCGTCAACTGTTGTTTGTCCCGCTACCACGCCGTCACTGTTCGATTTGTCAAGGACGACTCGAAAAACGAAACAGTTCACTTACCTTCTAGCTCATCCGTTAAAGTTTCATCGCGTTGACAGTCCTAGCAGTGTTCGCGACGAATGGTAAGATTCACTATGGTCTTCATAACCTTCATGCTGAACAGGGATCCCAGTCAGCCGTTGAAAACTTCCAGCGGTCCCCACTTGGGAAGTCAGTCTGGAAAAGACAGTCGCTCATTTCATCCAGAACCGGTTTCAGATTCGAGCACGGTCAGCGACGCGGCGGTCCAAGTGTCAGAGTGAGCAACCACTTCATCGATATCCAGACGGCCACAATAACGTCAGTCAAGAATGGCTCAATTTGCCGAGATCCCGTTGCAGAACTTGTGGCAGGTTAGAGGGACAAAACGAGGACAAGTGCGTTGACGTCGTTTCCAGAGTAGTCAGAGTACTGAGGGAGCAGTTCAGCTCGTCCAGATTCGAGCTCAGATTTTCGGGAGGTAGCAAGTCGGATGAGTAACACAAGAGGCTGGGCAGTAACATAAGTGCGTCGTCGTGTTCATCTTCTGCCTCGCTCAATTCGTCCAGATCCGGGTTTACATTTTCCAGAGAGGGTTAAAGTCCAGATACGCGTCTTGTTCGCCTACAGGTTCACCGGGGACGTAACCATGGCCAGGTGCGTGTCTTGTTCGCCTACGTGTTCACAGCTGATTCATTGGAAATGACTGTAACCATGGCGATGAGCGCAACACGCAAGATTCGGCGCGACATGAATTGGACGTGATGACAGAAAGCAAGTCGATCATGAAAAGTGTCCGATCAACGTCACTCTCCTCCTGCCATCATCTTGTCCGACGTCAAGTTTGAAATTAACGCGTTCTACGGTGGGACAGTGCCTCAATCGTCCGAGATCCTTTGACTTACGACTTCTGGAATTGTGCAGGAACGATTTCATGGGATTCGGGAGGCGTGGGTGCCCTCGCCGGGCAGGCTTGAACCTTGGGGGGAAAGTGCGTAATTTTCTTCGATTTGGGACTCGCTTTTGACCCGTTTTGAAGCAGATTATCGTCACACGAAAGGCCCTACAGTGAATCTTTGATCCTGTCCCTCCGTGGATATTCAAGTTGATCCTCCTCAAATAGCTTCACGACGTGCGCGATAGTTGCGCCGCCTCCTGGTTCACAATCGCGTATGAAATCATCCGTCGGCGTCCCTGGAACCGAGACATTGAAGGACAACGGCGTATGTTGTCCTCGCCGGACCGGCTTTTTTCCTAGGCAAAAGGTGCGCATTTCCACTTGATCTTCGACTTCAATTTGTGACCCTTTTGAACAGATCTTCAATCAATATATCGAGTTGGCGGAGTTATCTTTGCGTATACCTCCTTCTAATTAGGGCGGCGCCGCGTCCGTCTTCCGACAGGCGATCAACGACTTGGGCTGGGTTTGCAGAGCTTCTGGACATGAGATGCAGTCGTCCTTCCAGCGCGTATGGGCCTTTCTCTGGGACATTCGTGGGTATTTCGCGTTGATCTTTGATGCCGATTTCTGACCCTTTCGGTTAGATGTTTTGACGTTTCTGGTTCCAATTCGCGGCTACTTCGACGACTTGATTGTTTGGGAGGAGGAGAGGCGGCTGCGCCGCCTCCCTGACACGCACATAAGTGACTTTGACGGGGTTGCTCTCCAAGACGGTAAATGAAGTCCTCCTAGCGATGTTGGCCTCGCCGGCCAGGCTTTTGGGTCCGGGAAATTGGTGAGTATTCTGCTTTGATTTCTGATTCAAATCTGAGAGTTTCTTCATCAGATCTGCGTTCATTTCGGTCTCATCATGGTCTCGGGCTTGATTCATCCCGGAAACTCGTTGGCCGCTTCGCGGCCTCTCAGACTCGTCTTTGCGCCACCTTCAGGATCTAATTTGTGAACTCGGGAACGTGAGATCTTGGCGGCGCTTGTTCTCCTCGCTGGATTGGCTTCAGCTTTGGAGAAATTAAAGGTTTGTCCGTGTCGTTTCTTATTGTAACATCTAACAGCTTTGATATTAGGTTCAAATTGAACTTTTAACACAAATTGGTATGTACTTCCTTCTAGCCGTCCCTCCTCTCTTACAGGTTACCTCAGGGACTCGCTTTCGCAACTGTGCTGCCGCCTCGCGTTCTTCCCGCACGGACGGGCTTCCACACTGCACATCACTGATTCGACGCTGGATCAGTGCCGCCATCTCAGGCCTCGCCTCTTCTCGGGTAAACTGCGCCGTTGATGGCGATCTGGATCTGCTCACGTTCGGATTTACTACCCTAATTTGGACACGGCGCGGTGAACTGAAATGGTACGTTACCTCTTTTATCCCCGACTTTCTGTACTAACGGCTTAGGTTTTACGCGCGCGATAGTTACAGGCGCAGTGAGCAGCGGCGCTTCCGCCGCTGCGCTCGCGCTGCTCGCTGCTCACTGCTTGAATTCGGACGATTTATACAAAGATCAACGCCACACTTGGAATATTTACCAGACGACTTGAACGGCGTCAGGATGGAGCTCTTCAGCGGCGTCGTGTACCTATCTGGACCCAAATTTCTCCCTTGTTGAACACGTATTCGCCGCCAGGGAATTCCAACGCGGAACTGGGGGACATACCTATGTCTACGAGCCGGGCTTGCAACCAGTCGGATAAACTCCTGGTTCCTGATGTAGATCTGGATCTTGCCTTGTTCGGCGTTAAGGTTGAATTTGGACACGGCGACGGCGAACTGGTGCTGGGTACGTTATTTTGTATCCCTGTTTTCTTCAACTTACGGCTTCTATTAGGAGCTCAGGGTACGCTGCAGCAGTGAGCAGCGGCGCTGCCGCCGCTGCGCTCGCGTTGCGAGCTACTCACTGCTGCGATTAGCAACGACTTGCGCACAAACCAGCGCCACACTTCGGGTATTGACGAGATAACTTGTACGACGTCCGGATGGACAATGCTGGGCTGAATAGTGGCCTCAACTATGCCAACGGACTCTGTCGCTGTCGACGTCTACGACCCCGGATGCACAGGATCAGGATATTCTTCAACGAGGGGCATCAAGTTCGTTCGTCCATTGCTTAATCGCGTTTGATGTTGATTAATTTCACAGCTCGAATTGGCGGCGACAACGTCGCCGTATCGGCTCTCTGTTTGCTGCTGATATGTACTTGAAATTTGTAGGTTGCTTTGGGGGAAGGGTTATCTGTTTAGGACGAGTTTGCGGCGGTTGAAGGTCCGGCTATCGAAATATGGTATAGACAGCGTCGTTAGGATAGTCTTGTCGTAGGATACATCTTACAAATATGATCCGATTTACCAAAATCTTACTGCGCGAACTGAGAGAAATGAACGAATTGACTTGCCTTGTTCAAAATACATATCTTAACATATCACCTCGTTGGAGATGCTTGAGAAGCCTAAAATGGCATGTAGAGGACAGTACATGAACATAGTAAAACATGGTGAAGACCCAAAGTCGGAGAAATAGACGGACTTGCGGATATATGACTGGTTGACATTTACGACGATGTCAATATTGCCGAAACACTCGAAATCGACTTCTCAAAAACTTCGCCCAGGGGCGTCCCAGAGACCTGTGAAACGCGTGGTTAGGTCCTTGAGGATGATGTTCGTAATGTCACCAAGGTGAATATCCCGTGTTGAGAACGAGATATTTCCTCCGTTCGTCCAGCGGGTATGCTCAACTGGGTCGACGTTCCAGACGTCCTACGTGCCCGGAATTGACGGCAAAACATTGTCTTCGAAGTGTTCGATCATGGCCAGGTAACGCTAACTGATCGGCTAAACTTGACATTGTACCACGACCACTCCGATCTTGCGGGACTTACACCAACGCGCCCCCTTGCTCTCCCACTCTCTGGCGACTACGGTACACCTGAATTTACTTGGATATTGATTTGTACCTTACGTACTGCGAATTCCGACGGTCCTTGGACGGCAGGACGCGCTTATACCCCTACTTTTCGCGTCTGCGCCTCTGCAAGGCGTACTGGACCCTGACAATCGATAGCACGAGGATTTCTTGGCCCCTGTGACGTGTCTGGGGCCTCGACAATCTTATCTTGACCCTCTCGGATGCGGGGAAATGACGCACGACGTAGTGCTCCTCCTCCGTCCCGCTGACACTTTTGGCGCAAACGCGTTTCTCGCCCAAACTGGTCCGGTCTGGCGGCGGAGGCACTTGTATATACGCTGTCTCGACTTATTACAGGCGCTGTATTGGCCGTCAATCGCATTAACACGGGAATATTCTTGGAATATTCCTGAATTTGGTGTGGCACCTCGAAGGTTTGTGCCTTTTCCGTCCTTCAATCGCTTCAGTTTCATATTGACCCTGTGGTATTCTATCAGAACGTAAACGGAGAATTTCCTCCGTGTCCAGAACGGTGGAATTAGCAACGCGAAGCGTTGCGCATCTCCGTCATGAAAACCAGATCTGTAAGTTTTCTTCATTTTTCCGAGGGCTAGAAGCGTCAGGTTGACTCCCATCAGACAGGCAGGGTCCTTCTCCTGAAACAATCGCAGCGTTCTGAATCTTGGAAGCTTTGTGTGGATAAAAGGAATGTTCAACGAGTGTATTAGAGAGGACAAGGTACTAAGTTCTATTGGGTTTGGGTCAGTCACTTTGTCTGTGCTCTGACATGTCTCATAGGCGAAATTTGCTGTCTTATTGTGAGTTATTTCGCCCGCTGTTTACTGCTCAGGGAACTTAATTCACGGAGGAGGTTAGAAACGGTCCCGCGTGGCGGCACAATAATTGTGCAAAAAGTTCCGAAGTCTCCGTCCAGATGAGCGCTCTCGGTTTCACGGCGTCCGATTACCGAAACGTATTTACGTTTCCCCTGGAGCTAGCGGCGTCCCAAACGCTATAAAAGGCGATGGAATTTACCCAAAGTCATCATCTGCCACTTCCTTTCTTTCCTCATCTCTCCTCCTCTCTCATTTCTTCTACTCGCTCCCTGCTTCACTCTGCACACTTCTCCATCGTTCCAGAGATACTCTGGTCGTCGTCGCCGACGTCCTCGCCATCGCTTTCCCGACGCGTACGAAAGCGTGACCCGGCGCTTAAAGTCACGGGTGGGCTTCTTTCCTCCCACCATCATCCCACTTTGTTGACTCCAATATTTCTTTCAGTTTCGCCGCCGTCTCGACATTGTTTCTCATGGATACCAGCACTTTGGTAGGTCGTCGACGTTCTCCTTGGTCGACGAGCTCCCTGAACAGTTTTCTCCGCAGTGTTTCTTTCCGTCCGCTACCTCTACAGCGACAAACGCGGCGGGCTCGGCGGCGCACTCGTCCCAGCAGATAAACTTGCCTCTTGGTACGTTGACGCCGTCTTTCCTCATCTTTCGTGTGCTCATCGTTTCCCAGATTTGGACTCGTCCTCCAAACCGCCGCCCCAGTATCACTCCTACGTCAGGCATTTCCTTACGCCCTCTCTGGACACGACGCCGACGCCGACCTTCACGAACCCATTCGTTCTAACCCGCCCTCGCGACTGCCACGACGGCTGTATATTCTTGGTACGTGTAACCTGATACTATCTTTACCCATCCTAATGAAATGCCTGCTCATAGTGCATTGTTCTCTTGTGCCGACGCGCTGGATTGACCCCCCCAGAATGGAATTCGGACTACAGCAAGGAGGACACCTGGTCCAAAGGGGTGTTCGATTATCCCGACGCCGTGTTTGTCGTCTGACTTCCTGTCTTCCGTGTAGCCTTGACGATTCCCGCCCATTCAATGCCTGTTATCTACGTCGTTCTGTTCGGGATTCTCCCCACAAGGTAAGCTTGACGGTCCGCTTGCTACACAGATTGACTAACGATGCTCTTCATTAAAGACCAATGATCCTCGCCCTATGAACACGGACTTGTTACAACACTAGCCTCAATGGACGCTCTTCTGTCGGGTCTGCCGTTCCTTTGGATTATTCATTTGGCTTCGAGCTGGTGAAGCACAGTTGGGCTACGAGCCGACTGAACACTCATATGTCCTTCGAGCGGTGTGTTGTCCAATTTGAGTATATGGCCGTGTCGACTAACTATTCGTTGTAGACCTAATTGACAAGGCTGTCAAGGAACTCGACTAGTAAGTCTACGCGCTGTTTACTGGAGCCTTGACTCAATCGTTAATGCGTAGATTTGTTCCGATTTCGCCTGAACTCTTTCATGGTACGTGGTTACCTTCAACGGGTGATATATATACTGACTCGGGATTTACTAGTCGGACATAAATGATTCACTAATCCCTTGAGCCGACATCTCAAGCGCTGCTCGTGGTCATTCGTATCACCCACCGATACAGTCGCGTCTACCTCTTCTTTGTGGGTAAATAGCTTCCCTTGACCTGGATCGTTGAATCCAGCATTCTGTTCTCACAGGCCTTCTTCGGAAACAGTCTCGAGGACTGATTTGGACGGTGATAGGTATGTCCAGTTCAATTTCCTTGAACCGTTCTTGTTACTGACTACCTGGTTGTAGATGCGACACCTACCCTCAAGTCGTGAACACCCGTATATCCCTTGAGCGATCTTAGTGGTGCGTGGTCCAAGTTTGTCGTACGCCGCGTCACTTAACCACTCGTTGCAGGCCTTCCTGTATGAAGGAAACCGAATAAAACTCGACTGGTAAGTCGACGCGTTGCTTAATCGAGTCTTGAATCAATGGTTCGTGTACAGACTCGCCAGGATCTGAACTCCCTTCCGCTATAGAACTTGTGAGTGTCGCTTTTGTTTTTGACTTACTTACTTACTTGAACACACAGATTATGACACTGCTACCCTCAGGAGACGGGCGCAGGCTCGCACACACGAAGACGGTCTTCGCTACGAACAGTCGAGTCAGTTTTTTGAGAGAACAGTTCACTCGGCTCCATGCCGGTGAACAACAGTTCGGCTACACGCCGACTGTACACTCATATGCTGAACTCGACTGGTAAGTCGACACACTATTGATTTGGACCTTGACTCACCCGTTAATGCACAGACCTGCTTTGAACTTGGTTTACCACCACTGGTATAGTAAGCTCTTCACCTTAATGAGCTTCGGGAGACTAAGTTGACATTTAGTTTCACCGAGGATGTGACCTCAAGTAAGTCTTATTCGTTATCACTTTGTCGACTGACTATTAAATTGAGTAGTCGGACTCTTGAGAAGGCAGATGCGAGCAACGCGAGCACAGCGGCGAAGGCCGCTGCTGCCTTCTGCTCCTCCAGCGAAAGGTACGTTTCTCGTGATAAGTATTGACTTGGGACTTATGGTCCCCTTAGATCTTCTTATCTCACTCTTGGAGCTATACTGGACCTACGCCGTCGTCGCTCTGGGAGCCGGCACTTGACTTGTGTCTCCGATTCGGTCTTCCTTGACCGGACTGTGGTATGTTTTTCGAGTCCTTTGTTTTCGCCCCATTCCTGACACGACTTGGTTAGTCTAGATACGTCCGCCTTAACGAGACCTCGACTACACGAATGCGTAGTCTCGACTGACGGGTGATAACAACGTGAGCCTAGACGCCTCCGCCATGCAGTCGCAAATGGCTGTAGTAGCCTGCCGTACTTGTGAGCATCACTTTTGCTGTCGACTTGTTGAATTGAAACTCACTAGACGGCTAGATTGGAGAACTTATTACGCTGACTGACGGCTTAGAGATTCCCGTAGAAATGGACTGGCTCGCGCGGACTGCTTTACATTCGACGTACTATAGTAATACTTAGTGTAGGCTACTTGTGCTCGTTGTTGAGAGAATACTGGTGAGTCTTTCGAGAGTTAATTGTCTTGTACGCGAACTGACCTTTTTGCAGATTGTTTTCATTGTACCGTGTGCGCATAGCCAGATCCTCCAGCTTGAGAGAAAGGATACACTCATTCTCATTGTCTTGCTGTCTCGTTGAGGACAAGGCTGCTGGATCGATGGTAAGCACAGATTCCTAGCCTTGGACTAGTTCTTTTGTCTTTCCGCAATGGGGTTCACAACGCGATGCTTGTGGACTTCTCCTTTCCTTTCATATCACTCTCTCCGTCCTGCGCGATTCGACCATGGAACGCGACAGGTACGGAGAGTCTGTTCTGCATTTTGTTTTCTATTCCTCTTTTTTCCGCACTTGACCAGACATTAGGCTAACCCGACCTTGTGTTTAGGTGTGTCGCGCCGTAAATGTACACGCTCACCTAGACGCCAGATATCCGCCACCATTGTAACGCGGCTTGACTTGCTCACCAGCCTCAACGAAGGAATGAATGATATTGGACTTGGCATAAAAGGAACGAAGCTCCCCGTGCGACCTGCCTCGCTGGATCCGACATGCTCCTGGTCAACCTGATCTCATTGACGAGCAACTTCTCGTCTGTCGTTGCGCCTTACGACGCCTCGTTCGACGTCTTTAACGTCGTCAACCAGACGATCGGTCTTCCCAGCCATTCATGGGAGTTTGGTGCCGCGTCCATCGCGCTCCTGGAGCTTTACTCTCCCCATCTCAGCGAATACACTCCCTCTGCTTTTCCTCTTCCAGTTAGCATTCCCGATAACACTCCTGCTCTGGCAGCCGGCCGCGATTGGATCACATTTGCCCCTCCGCCCAATAGCTTGAGCGATGGTGATGGAGCCGTGGGAGATCCTGCGTCCCTCGGTCCCGTCGCGTACCTTCTCGGCCAACGACATCCAGCCTACCTCGAGCACGCACAGGAAGAGCTGCACTACCTCCTCACTGGCGCCCCGCGCTGGGCGAACGGCGCGATCAGCCACCGCGTGAGCGTGCCTGAGCTCTGGGCGGACTTTGTGTTCATGGCGCCGCCGTTTATTGCGTATTATGGCGCTGCGACGCGCGATGCGGGGCTCCTCCGGGTTGCGTATGAGCAGTGTGGGTTGTATAGGGAGGTGTTGCAGCCCCAGGGAGAAGGGGGAGGAGGGGCGTGGATGCACATTGTGGGGCCGGAGAATGCGGATGCGGGGCTGTGGTCGACGGGGAACGCGTGGGCTGCGAGCGGGATGGCGCGTGTTTTGGCTGCGATGGTGCATGCGCCCTTCAAGGAGAAGGATCAGGAGGCGATTGGGGCGCTGACGGGGTGGATTAAGGAGATTCTGGATGCGGTTATGGAGGCGGCGCCTGATCCTACTAACGGGTTGGTGAGGAACTATATCGATGAGGGGAGTGTGTGGTTTGGGGATACGTCCGGGACGGCGTTGTTTGCTGCTGTGGTGTATCGCGTGGCGGTGCTCCAGCCAAAGGTGTTTGGGGAGACGTATGTTGGGTGGGCGGATGGGATGAGGGGGGTTGTTGCGGGGTGTGTTGATGGGGAGGGGATTGTGGGGCCTGCGGTTAATCCGCTGGATTGGAGGGATCGGGAGCCGGTGTTGAGTGGGAGTCCGGAGGGGCAGGCGTTTGTGGTGATGATGTATGCTGCGTGGAGGGATTGTGTTAGTGCTGGGATTTGTAAGCTCTGACTTAGAGAACGAAACGTCCAAAAAGTGTATTTTATCTATAAAATGAACAGCGAGATCTAGCAGGAAACAGAAACATAGAAGTTGTAGGTTGAGGATACATCTCAGTTGCGTTTGCGAGACCAAGGACTTTCTCATCGTCAGTCACTGGCAATCAAGTGTTCGTTCCCAGTATGATTTGATTGATGATGTGGTGCAAGGCTTTGGTCTTTGGTGGGTACAGAAACAGCTATACGACAGGTGTCCAACAGCACTTTTGTCCATCTGATGCTGGCTTTCTGCATCCCACCTTGAGGATGAATGAAATATCAGCTGAGGTGAGTGATTTTGCCTGTGCTACCTGGATACTTAACAACAAACCATGGATCATGGAGGAGATATCATCAAATTGTTCGGGATGAAAGTACCCAACATAGAAATGATATATACGTTGACTTGTTGGAGTAGGCAGCGACATATGGCAAGGCCGAAGGCATGCCCGAACAATCAAGAAAGGAACTGTGTAAGAGTTTAGTGTAATTCCTCCAACAAGGGGGGTTTTGGCCTTTCGGTTTCCTTTGCGGACATATGTGGCAGTAGCAGAATTCCAATAGCAGGTTACTTGGACTTGAAGGTGGTGCACATGGATTAAGCCTCGTCACCGCATGGTGGAAGATTGATTGATATTCAAAGTTTTTGGCATGTCGTCATAGGTGGAAGTAGAGTCCAATAGATTTGGGGAAGGCAGCGTGGCCAGAGAATATAGATGACCGTTTACTCAGTCCTAGTGTGCTTCGGCGGTACGGCTCACGGCCCGAGGTGATACTCGTTACCGCAAGCTCATGATGATCATCCGATTCCTAGGCTTTAACCTCAACTGCGACCATCACTCGGTCACGAACCCGCGACGACATCATCAATGTACGACTACGAATACCCGCTCAACCTCCCGCTCCCGCCCCAGCGCAGGGACTCCCTGTCCAAAGCCACCCGCGATCTCATGGCGCTCGAGCCGCCCAGTCATACCACCAGCAAAAGACCCTCGCCGCCTTCACACTCGCGCTCCACGCCCCAGCCTCCGAGTGCCAACAATTTAAAACCGTCACTGCTCAGTCCGTCCCAGAAAAAGGCGAACCATATCCAGAGCGAGCAGAAGCGGCGCGCCAATATACGGAGGGGCTACGAGGCGCTGTGTGAGGCCGTGCCGTCACTGCGCGAGGCGCTCGCTGCGCAGGGCCAGCCGGAACCGCGGAAGCGGCGGCGCACGTCGAATGGTGGTGGGGGATCTGGCGAGGAGAAGCTGGATGGACGGGCGGGGCCTAGAAGTGAGAATGTGGTGTTGGGGAAAAGTGTGTGGTTCTTTTTTTCTTCTCTGGCTGCCTGATGCTGATTTGTGTAGCGATTGAGTATATACATGGACTGTTAGCGGAGACGGAGGAGCTCAAGGCGCGGTTGGCTACGTTGGAGCCGCCACGGCGGGACGGGGACGAGCCGCGGTTATGGGAGCGGACGTGGGATGGCGGTAAGAAGCGGGACGACGACGATGGGGAGGATTCGGACGAGTAGTACATAGGCAGGCGCCAAGTGGGTGGTGGGTTTTAATTGTATGGGTTGTGCTAATACGTTTTTCGGGCTGTATCAAATCTGTTAACAGTTATTTATTTCTCTGTACATCCCTTCCATCCATCATCCATCGAGAGATAGCCCACCACCCGCGACAGCGAGGCGGGCTGGTGCTTATTTTTAGATTTCCCACTTTTTTTCACATGCATACGCGCGCAAGGTTAATCTCAGCGCGAAGTCCTTCTCAGCGTTGGCAGGTCCCTTGGTTCGTTCCTTGTTTCGTCATATCCTTGTCCTTGCTAATGGTGTGAGTTTTAGAGAAAACTTACATTCGAATCGTGGGACCGCCAAGTTGTTCAAGGTCCTCGACGGCTTCTCGATCTGGGCTGCGCCCCATCGAACTCGGTGTGTTTCCCGCGCACCCAAAGCGCAGTCCGTTTTGCTGACTCTTGTTTCAGGCTATGGTTGAGACACTGGGTGCTGAACGCACGTTCCTCCAAGATATCTTTGAACGTTTACGAAGAAACCGACGTTGAAGGTGATTCGTTGACTCCATGCCGAATACTTGTAGAACCTTTACATAAAGGTCGTGCATGCGCTATTTGTGATACTTGGACCGGCCTTGCTTTCTGTGTCTGGTATTCTCGACCTTCTACGTTAGCGCCACGTCATTTCATTCCGCTCGTTGTGACGAAAAAGTCGTTCTTGTCGGGCGCTAGTAAAACGTAAGGTGAGCCGAATGGTCGATGTCTTCATGTATCGCCTAGTGACAGAAACACAACCGGAGAGCTTTCTCATTTCGTAGGCCATCTCGCGTGTCTGTCATTAATGGAGAGAATTCTCACTTCATACTGTCCTTTTCAGTTACCAGATCTCTCCCTCGCAACGCGTCTGCTGGACGTTTGTCTCTCGCGCTAACAACAATGACGACTCTTCTTCTCTGGTGGTATCAGCCCATGGACCAGTAGGGCAGCGCGTGGTGGACATTCCCACTTCGCGTTGCAGCGATGGGTAACCTCGGTTCTTTTCCCTTCTCTCCTCCTCTGAGAGTCGCTGTATGTGTCTCCACCTGGCTTGTCCGCCCGACGGATCGCCACGTTACGTAAGGACGCGCTTCTGGCTTTGCTCCTTGACTGTCGCGTTAATGGCTCCAGTAATCCCGCACTGCCACGGTCCTTCCTTGCTTCTTTACAGTCATGAACCGACCGGACTGCCTGTGTCCTGGGTACACCCAGGTTGATACCTTTGGACCAGATGACGAATACGACGATGAGGAGGAAATAGTTTACGTGACGCTTGACTTGGTGGATGTTGACGCGTCTCTTATTCCGAGTTCCGAGGTTTATCGCTTGATAGTAAGCACGTCCATCATAACGGGTTCGATTTCTCTACTGACTGCGCACGCGCCTAGGGTCTTGATACGCCAAACCCGTTCATGCAACTGTCTGGCACTTTTTTGAAGGGTGCTCATTGTAGTATGATGGGCTCTGAGCTTGTCTTTGTTGAGGAATCCAAAAGTGCAAAAGGTCATAAGAGAGGTGAAGAGGATACTACAGAGGACGCTGAAGGTAATATGGCTCACTCGGTTTCAATCCACCCTCATATAAACCTTTTTTTCTCTTATTAGTTGAAGACAACACCAGGGAGCGGAAGGACGCCATCCGGTATCTTACCACCTGTGAACAACGCGTTTCCTTCAGCGACGTACGTCTGTATCGCAAAAAAGACGATGCTGCTGGGCAAGCCGACCCGGAGCCAGTGGTACTGGAGTGTGATTATGGAGAGGCGTTGGATTGTCTGACAGGCAACACTAGTCCTTCGCCGCGCAAGAAGAGAAAATCGAAGAAGGACGATGACGATCCTGTACCTGTCCCGCGGCGGCGAAGGGAGAAAAAAGTTAAGCCGGTCCCGCTTGATGAGCATGGTAACCCTCTGCCGAAGAGGAAGAGAGGAAGGCCGAGGAAGCATCCGCTGCCAGAGACGCCGTCTGAGGAGAAGGTAGATTCGGATAAGGAGATCAGCGAATAGTGAAGCGATGTGGCGCATTTTCGTAGACGTCTGGGATTGGCACGCGACTACTCTTGAAGGTAATCTAATAATTGTTCTTAACTCTTCTTCTTCTCTAAGTGTTTCCTCAGCTGCATGGACCTATCTTCAAAGGGATACCATTCGTGTACTTGGCTCGTATACCTTTCCCCTTGTTCGCGTCAATAACCTTTTTCACACGAGAGTCAACTGCTTCATGACGTCACCCGTCATTTAAAACCATCTCACAATCGAAGACACCCTTCTCCACTGAACCACCATGGCCTCCATCCTCGCCACCGCCGCTCACACAGCGCACTCCGCCGCCGCCTCGTTGCTCAGCGCCAGTCAGATCGCGCCTGGCAAAGAGGTGCCCGAGGCCAACATCAAGGAGAGCAGCCCGGAACAGGCGACCGCGATGAATCTCACTGGGAAGAACGTCATTGTATGTGATATATACTATACGCCGCGGTGTTGAGCTGATGATTGGGGGTAGATTGGCGTTCCTGGTGCATTTACCGGAGCGTGCAGCAAGCAGATTCCCTCGTATATTGAACAGTATGATGCCTTCAAGGCGAAGGGTGTTCAGAATATCTATGTCGTTGGTGTGAATGATCAGTTTTGTATGAAGTACGTCTGGCTTTTGGCTTTTCTTGGATGAACATTGTTGTACTTAATGTCATTTGTAGCGCTTGGAAAGAAAAGCTTGCTCCGAACGGAACGCGTACGTCGTCGAGAGAACTTTTATCGTCCATTCTAATTTGACGATACAGAAATTCGTTTCATGGCCGATGATCAGGGCACATTCACCGGCGCCGTTGGGCTGATGTTTGATGCTACTCCGCTTCTAGGCGGGCCAAGGTCGAAGGTATGTCACCCATCCATTCAACCAGACAGACAAGCAGCCTGAGTTGACATCATCATCCGAATAGCGCTACGCTATGATCGTCGAGAACGGCAAGGTTTTGTCTCTGTTTGTGGAAGAAGACCCCGGCCAGATTACGATTACGGATGCTCGTACGGTTTTGGCGCATTTGTAATTTTAAAGGAAGGAAGGTAAGGAAGGGAGGAGAAGGGAAGTGTAATGAAATGTATGATAGTTGTTAGTATTCGATGTGATTTGGTATCCGCCTCAAACGACGAGAACAGTGGAATGGTGAAGTTATTCAACAACGCGCGCCACTGCAATCGTCGCGTGTTCCTTGATGATGCCTCTCATTCTCACCCATACTATAACAGAGTCCAGTGACGATGGGGCCTGAGTGGATTAGGCAGGTGCCAGGAAGCATGGTCGGAAGGCTTCGGATCGACGGGGGCCTAGAGCCACCGGTCAATTAGATTAGATTAGATACCTCTGTGATGGGATAAGCGTGACTCTTTTTTTTCCTATATCCCTGAATACCCTTTGGGCACCGACTATCACCGTGGCTGCCCGTACGAAATGGCGCTATTTATGCTGCTTGTCTTCACATCAGGATCGGGTGCCTTTTCAGGTCGGGCTGCAATGCTCCTAGTTCAGGAAATGTCAAGTATGCCCCAAACGACTGGGGACGCGTTCTGCCAGGATGCACTTTGGGCGCCGACTATCACCATCGCTGCACGTATGAAACAGTACTATTTATGCTACTTGTCTTCACGTCAAAATTGGCTGCCTTTTCATGCCGGGGGCACGATCTCTAGCTGAGGAAATGTCAAGCGTTCCCCAATGGCTGGGGACGCGTTCTGCCAGGTGTTTCCAACTGCAGGACGCGCACGACAATGGCAGGACCCATGTCTCTGGCATTTCTGTTGAACGGAGGTGTTGTTCCGCCATTAACAGCTGAACTGCCGCCCCCCCGCCTACCGTCTGTACCGGCCGAACCACAGGAATCCACATCCAGCTACTCTGAAAACGAGTCCGCAACCTCCCATCCCTCCGCGCCACTTCACAACATCTCGGAACTTCTGGAGGTGCTGTCAAACCATGTTAAGAATACTGGGGACATTTACGCCCCTCCAGAGATTGCGGACGCGCTCCGCGGCATTGCTTCCCGCCTTCCAAATCCCGGTGCTACAGCTCCACTACAGTCTGATCCAATACCGCCTGCATCGACTATTCCCCTTGCTTCTTTCGCATCCATTCCTGTATCCGCGTCAACTCCTACACGAATTGAGCGAAACGTTCGGCTTACTCAAAGGACAGTGGTTTCTGAGCTGCATATCTATGAAGACCCGACTGCATTTGTTGAATATCCGGCAACGTCTGCAGACGGAATAGGATATCTCTTTCGGCAGGACGTTCAGAATTGGCGCCACCCAAATCTTGACTTTGTATATTCCTTTGGTGCGCCCGGCGGGTCTTCCGGGAATCAATCTCGCACCGTAGACATCCTGGTAGACTCTAGAGGGGAAAAAGTCCTTTGTACAACTCATCGAAAGACTTGTATGTTGTTTTTTCATCGTTGAACTTGAGTTCACGAGTTTGTTTAGGTCAGGGCGTCAAGATATGTCCTCAAACAGACGTTGACGCACTCAAGAAACCCCACTGTGTCGCAACGCCAGAGCTGCTCCGACAGCGGCTTTTCCAGGAGCGCGAGGAGAGAGATGCGTTATCCAGCCCAACTGCAGACATACACAACCGGACGTCGGCATTCTATGCAGCTCTGAAACGAGTCGGGTGTCATGCACGGGAGCAACAAGCTACAGACCTATCGGCAGAGGATGAGATTAACGCATTCATTCGGGCTCAAGTTCAGCAAAGTCGACGGGGGTATACAGACAAGGTGGCGCGCTGTCAAGGGCAGATCATCTATTCTCACGACTGGGAGGGAAAACCGATGGTACAGTAAGTGCTATACCATTCTATGGTCTTGTCTAATATGTTCTCAGGTGTGAACATTACGACTCGCTCACTAGTCGCGACCACTATCATCAGCATCTCAACGACTCTCTCGACAAGGAATACCTCGAGGCACTCCTTGTAAATGACCTTGAGGAAATTTGTCGCATTGAGGATGCCGCCATGTTGCTCGGTTACAGTCCAAAGGTGGACTGCCATACGGTTCTCAATGTTACAAGTCAGCGCCTCTGCTGTCGTACGTGAACAATTCGCGTCATGTATAGCACTGTTAACTTTGTGCAGCGTTTAATCATCGTGACTCGAAAGAGCGAATCTATCAGCCCCTCCTCACCAGACTAGAATGTGCGGTGGAGTTGGTCTACTACGAACCGCTACAGGAATACCGTGAAGCGTGTCCATATATTCTTTATGTTATCAAGGGCATTCATGAACATCCCATTCCTCTTCCGGTGAAAACACCGCCTCGCGTTTGTGCCATCCTTAACAAGCTATTAAAGGATGTAGGAGAGGATCTTGCAGATATGACTGTCCGCCGATTTCTGCGCCATCCAGTTGTTACGGCCTTTGTACGAAATTCATTCCCTGACAATCCCGCCGCCACCCTTGTTGACTCACTTCACATCTCACTCGGGAATCGATCTCACCTACATAACTACCTCAAAAAGGTGAAAGACGCATTGTATCCGGATGGCACTGGGTGGAAAGGTTTGTCTCTCGACATCTCCATTTCACGATACTCAGTATCTGCAGGCGCGTTACATCTATACCGCATTCAAACGGAAAAGTATCCTGTCGAGGCTCAGTATATTCGCAAAATCATTGAGGTCGATGCCAACGACCTGACTTTCAGGAGCGACGACGAATGTACGGAATCCTCGGATAGGGAAGATAATCTCAAGATTATCATCTGTATGACTCGCGACCAGAGCCGTCGACTACTCAAGGCTCAGTACCTGCAGTGCGACATTTCTTTTAAGCGGATTATCGGGCAACGAGAGTTCATTCTTGCGGGCTTGGACAGAAATGCGAATATGGGTATGTTTACCTCCTTATCACGCCTTGTACTCATCTTCGTGCAGCCATCACATACTGTCGTGTTTATATGAACCGCGAGACGGCTCAGGCTCACTGTCGAGTGTTTTTGGAGGTTGATAAGATTGTCGAATTCGATACAGGTAGTGATCTGCAGTGGCGCCACCTATACGCGCCGGATATTGATGCACGCGATGGCTATACTCTTGAGCTAATTGGCGATGCGCATGGAGGACAGGCGTGTGGTATGTAGCCGTGAACTAAGAAGGACTCTATCTAATTCTTTCCAGGTTTCGGCTTATATCTCAAGACTAAAGCTAGCCGGTTAAGCGGATATGATCTACATGAACCATCGCACCTCCTCAAAGACCTTTCCGAGTACGACCACCTTCATCGGTGTTTTCGAAACTGCAACGTTCATTACGATCGCAACATTGACGACCCGAAGAAGGCCCTTCCAAAGGAGGTACGAAATGTTATGAAGAGTCTCGCATGTATCTCCCATCCGGATTGGGATGGCGCACTTGCAACCATTCGGGAAAAGGGGGGTAAAGCTGGTAACGGTGCGTATCTTACTGTTTGTGCAACATGTATTGAACTCGACTTAGATTGGCTCAACAACAAGATCAATAGCAAGTTCGCCTTTCAGGGTATCTGTCAAGAAAAGAGTTTCATTCCTTTGGACATCTGGATGGCGGGCGACTTTAACGACAACATTGTGGAGACGTCTCATTCCAACGTTAATTTCGAGGGGCGGAGTTGTACACTTGTTGGTGGAATGGAGAAGGGAAGGCGTTTCGACGCAATGCAAGTTAAGGCGCTGAAGGTGCGTATTCCAATGCCATGCAGCATGGTGCTGATCTGTACTAGGACTACGAAGAGAGCGGTATTAGAACATCATATGCATCTGGGCATCGAATCGACAACTCAGTAAAATCAATTAAGCGCCACTGTACGTTGTTGAAATCCCTTTTGACTGTCATCCTTATACTATCTTCAGACTCTAAGCAGCATCGGAAAATCTCCGCACAGGACGACAAGATACAGCAACATAATCGCAAGGTCAATGAGGCAACTCAGCGCGGTACGGAGATTGTTGAGAAGGGTAGAAAGGAGTGGGAACGTCTAATGGCATTGCAACGGAAGCCAAGCTCTCCTCAGAATGAGAAGGCCATTCATGCCGCGTCTCAGCGAATTGAGCGGATAAAGGTGGCGCTAGCCAAGGTTAAGTCGGATGTTCAAAAGCTTGCAATCGCGGGGCAGGAATTGGCGAAGGAAAAAGGCAGTTCTGGCATGTATACTCCTTTCATCCCAGAGAACCATGTACCATAGCTATAGCACTGAATCGGATACGTGTACTGATATGTTTCTTGGAAGTGAAATGTCAAGTACCTTCACACGGCTGTTGATGGCATCCTTCCTTCTTCTCCGACCACCACAATGATTGTTCTTCCAGGTAATAAGCACGTCAAAATCACGCCCATGGCCTACTCCTGGCAGTTGAACATTTTTCTACAAGGCCGAGTATGTACAGTGTTCTTCTGAAGTTCTATCACTGGTCTGATTTTTGGTAGATTTCAGAGCATGAACACAACGGTATCTTGCAGTATCTTCAACAATCGAGACAAGCACACAATCTTGCACACAAACACGGTGTCCCGGGACTGGTGGAGGTCTTTTATGGAGAGTTTTTCAAGTGGTTCAATCATGTTCTTCCGGCTCGCGTAGGCGATGATGAGGATTATTTGCAAGTCCACAGACAACGTAAAAAGGTATCCCAGCTAATCATATGTCTATCTGGTGTTAATACTATATTTCAGACAATTGAGCTCGTCATGTCCTCGTATGCAACGGCCGCGATCGCGCCTCCTGGACTTCAAGGCGCGGTCCACATGTTTGGAATCCAGCCAGGAGATCTACGTGTTCCCAAGGACCCGAAGCTCAAGGCGCGCAAGAAAGAGGAACTCCAGGAACGTATTCTGATCGCGTTTCGCTTCAACTGGAGGAGGCGTTTTCCGGAGTCGCGCTGAATTGATCTGGATCCGGACTGGAACTGTGTACTTTTAGACTGGAAACACACTGTGTATGCTGGATGAATGACAGGCTTACCTGAACTTGAATCGCGTCCTCACTCCATCTGCGACAAATAGCAACGACATTGGTAGTCCACCACAATAACAAATGTCTGCTCTCCGCGTAGAACGCGTCTGTGTTCTCGGGACACCGTTCCAAGAAAAGGAATCCAGCGTTGATTGGGTTCGGAGTAAAGCATCCGTGGGTGTGTGAATTAACGCGTCCCTTAAGCTTTTCCCTCCTCCCATCACCGTCCCACAGCCCATTCCTTGAACGTTGACGGGGCTGCCCATCCACGGCTACGACGGTACAGCGTCGGTGAAGCCACGGCTCCGGGCAACGACTTACGGGGCCAACCAAATACTGTGATTTTTAGGTGCCCAACACTGGTGGCCATGGAGACAGCTTCCAACGTCGCTGGGACAGCACTAAACAGGAGCCTATCTCGACCATGTCGGAGGTCTCGAGCAGGAATTTCCAAGTGCATGGTACGCAGTCTTCACTCGCCGACTTGTCCAATACTGACCTATATTAGATTCTAATATTTTCCTTCGTTGCCCTCCCCGAACGCGTCCATTCCTCCTCCCATTGTTCGCCGTCTCTTTCTCTTCGCCGCTTTTGAAATCAATTTTGGATATCGACGCGCAAGCCAGCAGTGGGGTGGATCCCCTTCTCGCAGAGGAGCGCGCGTATTCCTTGCCCTTATACTTCCATAATCTCCGTACGTCCCATTTCTGCTTGATGTTTCGCGCCTTGACGGGCACCACCTAGGCATTTTTTCAATCAGCAAGCGGAGGTCCTTATATCGCACCTGTACCCCGCCGACTTCAAGTGAGTACCCAAAAGCACCGCTTATTCTATGAATGTCGCCGGCGGTCTATGGCAGACGGCCGCTCGCAAAAAACGCCCTCCGAAAGCTTCGAGCGCCATCCCGATATTCTCAAGTATCTTGATGCTGTTGAATCCGAGTCCACAATATTCATAATGACGGAACGCGTTCGTCCATTCGTCTCATGTTCGGCTTTGAGCGCTTTAGAGCGGCGGGCGTTCGACTTCTCCACAACGGCCGCGCGAACGGCATGGCCAATGGCAACGGCATCGCCAACGGTTCCCTTCCCATTATTGCCTTCCTATCACCACCCTCCTCACCCACGCTAATATCACAGATCTTCCCAGATGATGATCCGGAGAGTACTCTGCCAGGTGCATTTGCCAGTGAGGGATCGGCTCGCGGAAATCCGGCGCTCATCATGATAGAGCAAAACGAGGAACTTGCTAAGAGTCTTCGGACGACGCCACCCGGCACAAGTCCCACAGCTCTCCTTTGTCGTGCCATTGCATTTCGGATAAGGGCAGACAAGTTGTTCAGCCAAAAGCAGTTTCGTCTGGCGTCCAAGGATTATGCCGAGGCTGCCACCACTCTCTGTGGGACTATACCATGTCGCGAGAAATACCACTGCGACCGCTATCTCCTACTTGAAAACAACGAGCGCAATGACCAGGCCACTATGGCGTGTGTCGGCGTCGCTAAATGCAAGTATGAGATGGGCGATCTTGGAGACGTATGTTCTAATTTCTGACTTGTTCATACCCTTAATTTGTTCCAATAGGCGCTGGACTGGATTGCACAAGTGAACCTACTGCAACGACACGCTCAGGCATCGTGTGGAGAACCTATGTTCGGTAAGATACATCTCATCCACACCAGCGATGTTTGCTTGACATGTTGTTTAGAATGGATGGACTATCATACCAACTCTGTAGATGCCTGGCGTGTCCGTCTCGAAGCACATAAACTTGCGTCGGAAATATACGTCAAGCTCGGAAACACTGGTGCCGCCGTCGAACAGCACTGGGCACTTATGGTGACGCAACAAATCATCCCCGAGGTCTTTGCTTCACAAGCTACAAGAGGTTTGCCTGCGTCATCCGACTATCCCATTGACAAGATTCTGAGCCAGCGCCATCCCGATCCTGCTCTAACACACAAGCTCGCCGTAACCGCTCCCAGTCTCCAAATTCTCGGATCGTGGAAAAAGCTCAACACGCAGGGTCTGTCGCCTCGTATGTTCTGCAGCAACTTTGTTCATGACGGTCAGTCTTATTTGTTGATTTGAAACGCGCCACAAGATCTCAATGGTCTTAGGCCACCTTTACACGTTCGGCGGACAGAAAGCCGCCGTCGGTCCATTTTTCACCGAGCTCTGGCGTCTGAACCTCGCAACGCTGGGCTCCTGGGAGCAACTCCTGTCTTATCCTCACACCAGTCAATCATTCCCCATATACAGCGGCCATCGCATGGCGTTCAACGCCAAGGACAACAAAGCCTATCTTTTCCTCGGTTCTCTAAGCGTACCATACTTTGACGTTGTCCGGAACAAGTGGGGTCGCATCAAAACCACTTTTCAAGAAGTTCACCATTCTCCCGGATAATGTCGCCAGACATCGCCGCATTTCTGCACGGGATACATCCATTATCTCCACCACTGAACGTGTTACACGGCGATTTCCCAGAGGAGGACACAGAATCAACTTCGCGCCTTCCCGATGATACGCCAGAGTGTGCCTTTGCTGACTTGCTTTCGCGCCGGTCGAAAGTTCTAGACGCTATTCTAGTTGTGTGGAATCATCTCGGAGGTACTCTGAACAGATTGTCAGAAATATTGGAGCAATTTCATTCCGTCAGTACTTCTTCACTTTCCCTTGATCCTGCTGACTGATTTTCCCCATGGATAGTTGATCCCTTTTCGCCGCGTGAAACATGAGCCGCGTATATATACCGGCGCGTGAACCTTGGACGCCCATCACTGCCTTCCTCCCACCTTCACTCTCACCCGCGTAAGTCATCTTTTTGGCCCGTCGAATACCCAGTTTGCAGCTGCGGCCTGTTTAGAGGCAGGCCGACCTTGAGCAGGTATCTGCAGGTCCGCGGCTGCAAGGTTGGGTATTCTACTTGCCATTATCTTCTGGGCTTTTTTTCATTTACTGACAAAGTTTTACAGATCTCTTGGCGTCTCCAAATGCCCAAAGGTATGTCTTTTGCTGATCTGACTGACCTGCCTGCTGATGCTACTCTTTAGATTCAGCCCGTTCACGCCCCTCAAAGGCGTCGTCCTCAACGCCGGCGTCGACTAACATTACTGGCCGAACAACTCGTTCGGGCTCTACGTTCTCTCCCTATCAGATAGATACGGACGTGCCCCTCGTAATTCGAGGATACAATGTCGCCTCAAGACTTCGACAAGTGGTCGAGGAGCAAGACGCTGCCTGGATGCGGGACGCCAAACACTTGGACGCGCCTGGCCTTCAGCCAGACCACGAGGGATACGAGGAGGGGATACCTGTCAAGGTTGACACACCGATTGATCCCCTCTGGGATGCGCTCTTCCCTCCAGCCCTCCGGTCCTCGTTTGCGACGTCGCCAAATGCGTCGACTTCATCTCTCCAACGGTCTTCCCCATATTTATCTGTTCCCCCATCGCCTGCCATATCTAGACAGTCCTCGTTCTCCTCCTTATCTTCCTCTCCATCTCCATCTCCATATTCGTCGACCTCGGATCTGTCCTTCACCAGTCCAGACCGCACGCATAGGCAAGGCCGAAATCAGAAAAAATCATTGAAGAGGAAGGCCAAGCTTCAGGCTGAGCAGGA
The DNA here is from genome assembly GCA_036872995.1 of Hymenopellis raphanipes. Taxonomy (NCBI): domain Eukaryota; kingdom Fungi; phylum Basidiomycota; class Agaricomycetes; order Agaricales; family Physalacriaceae; genus Hymenopellis; species Hymenopellis raphanipes. The sequence goes on from JAYMDG010000013.1 coordinate 792,733, forward strand.
GCAGCCTCAGGCATCCAGTTCAAAGTCTCCTCCCATTCGTCTCAAGAAGGTAGCGAAGAAGCGATTGGCGGAGATGGATTCACCTCTGGTCATAGACGAATACGACCACGCAGATGCGCCGATTACGCAACCTGGGTGGATAGGACAAACCCACCATCACGAGCGATTTGTTCCAGAGCTTGATGAGGTTTTAGGTATGGCGGGCTTGCGCTTGGTCGAATGGGAGGGCTTGTACGTTGCCTTCATTCCTATGTTGCTTGTATTGATTTGACTGCTAGAACAACGCGCGCCATACTAGACCAACATGGTCGAATCATTATGCTTCTTGGTGGTCGCCCAAGGGATGACTCAACCAGACGGTTTGGCATGTCGTACTCTGACGCGATTGCCTCGGCCACTGAGGGCGCTCGTCGTTGTCGAGACCGCATCAAGCATCGAAAGCATAGGAGGGGAAATTTCCCCGAGTACACGGCTGGCGCATCGTTCGGTGGAGGTCAACAGGAGCCTGGAATCCTTCGACAGCATGCGTCTGATGTAGATGCTATTGAAGAAAACTTGGCCAATCCAGGGATGGCGCGTATCAGAGGCTGGTGCGATTGTAAGTGGTCTGTCTTTTGCAGAACACTGCTGAAGTTGTTTGTAGATTTATTTAAAGCATTCCAGCCGTCAATCTATAGCGAGTGTATGGATGCTCTGCAAACTCTCTGTCATGAAGTTGTTGGTGTCGCCAATCCTTTTCCTGGTGGCATCCCCGGTAGATTTTGGGCTTGCGAGACGAACAATACAGGCAAGCAGGTAGAAACATGGCCACATACAGATCAGGGCAACTTGGCTTGGTCGTGGTGTGCAATCACCGCGTTGGGCAACTTTGACCCGAAGAAGGGTGGACACCTCATCGTTTGGGACCTTGGTTTGGTGATTCAATTCCCTCCTGGGTCTACCATACTGTTGCCGTCTGCTCTTCTAACGCACTCCAACGTCAAGGTTCCCGAGGGTCAGGAGCGCATGTCAACCGTTCACTTTTCTGCTGGTGGACTGTTTCGGTATGTGGAGAATGGTTGCAAGAGTGACAAGCGCTTCATGGCGGAGGATTATCGACGGATGACGGTAGAGGAAAAGACTGCATGGAATGAGCGGCGACGCACGCGGTGGTCGTGCACCTTGGAAAAAATGTCAACATGGGCAGGGTTACTTGCAGATTTAGCTCGTTAAGATATTTGCACGGTTGATATTCTGCAATTATATGAAGTGATATTAACAGTAACAATGATAAGCGAACAGCGTGAATTGGAGTATCATAGATAGTAGCACAAATCAGAGTACAGTAGGCAGTAGCACAAAATCAGCATATGGTAAGCAGTAGCGCGAATCAGAGTATGGTAAGCAGCGCGAATCAGAGTATGGTAAACAGTAGCGAGAATAAGTGTATACGACAGCGAGAATTGTCAAGTAGCTATAGCGCCCTATCACACATGAATGACAAGCGTCGAATAGAAACTGAATAGCATACCTGATCTTCTCCTGGGTCGGTGCAAGCACTGTCGGCATCTAGATGCTCCAAGTGGAACTTGACGGAGCGAACGAATCCACAAGTCGCACATTTTACAACGCCAGTCTTGAGAATTGTATATACATCCTTCGGGACACCAACACGAGAGTGCCACGCTGACCAGGCAACAGATACGGCATCACCAGATAACTGTAGTAGAGATTCATACATTGGTCTGTTGTCGCGTACTAGAAAGTCCCTTGGGAATGAGCGTAATGAGAACCGCAATAGTTCGTCGTCCAAGTCGATGCGATCAACTTGTAAAGTTAGACAATGTGCAGAAGCAATAAAAGTAGATACCTACCCTTCTTGGACTTGGGCCAGTTTCCGCAGCAGCCTCGGTCCGTAATATGCGCATTGTATCCAGTTATGGAAAACTGTGCAGCACAGACGGCGCACTCGACGTTGTTCTTCTGCATGAGGAGTTCCGCATCCGATGTGATTCCAACGGGGCTGTTGAGTCGAATAATGTTTTCGCCTAAATTGGTTTCGAGAATGTAACGAGAATAGAATTTGTCGAGAAAGCTTTTCGGTACGAAGAGGCGGTCATATATTTCCAAAAGGCGAGTTGGAACTGCTGACGCGGTTGGATGTCTAGTTGGTGTATCTATACGGGGATCAGATAATTTAGAAGTGGCATAACAAATTGACGTACCGTTGAACTCTCCACTGCTAGATGCACTTTCTAATTGTTGAACTAGATACCGATCTATTCAAGTTAGCGGTGCACAAAGGTACCTGTGAAAATAACTTACTATACGAGTATCGCGCACTCGCGGTGTCTTCCCCAAATAAAGACTTATGTCCATCTGCGCGTGGAGGAGGACGTTCCAGCTGGAAACGTAGCGGAAGCGGCGCTGGCGAATCGGCGCGATCTGTTCGTTTGGTCTGCTTCGTCCTCTTTGGAGGAGGCGCCTCGTCGTCGGAAATATTAATAACAGAAGATGACCTTTGTGGCTTTCGTTTCCCAGTTGCCTTGGACTTGCCTGCTGGTGGGGTAGGTAGAGGTTCATCGTCGCTATCCACTTCTTCGATATGGGCATCTGCTAGCATTGTTAGCGAACTGATAGTTACAACAGAAAAGGAAGTCTACCCGTAGGCTCTTCCTCTTCAGCGTCGCCAGTAGCACCTCGGCCCTTTGCTCGCTGCGCGGCAATAAATTGCTGACGTGCGACTTCAGCGGTCGGAATTATAACTAGAGAGAATTAGCGATGCTCAATACAGTGGGGGAACAGGGTACATACACCAAATGCCACAGTTAGGAACTGGGCAAGCGAAAATTTGTTGACGGTCGCGTGTTTTCTGTACAAGAGTAAACTCCTCATTGGAGCGAAATCCGTTACGAGCGTGTATGATACAGCGCGGTGGAGTGTAGTTGTAGTCTTTAAAACTAATTGCAGCGGCGTAGACTGGAGCTCCTTTGGACATGCGAATAAACGGACTGATGAACATATCAGTAAGCAGTACGACTTGTAAGGGTGAAATTCCCAACCGCTCGAATAAGGTCACTTTGGAATCAACAAGATCGAGAATGAGCAGCTGAGAGCGGGCATTTTCTGCGGCAACCATGCATTCTAGCTGCTTTTCGGGAGACGGATCATTCGAGACGATAGCCTGGTCTTCGTGAAACGTGGATTTTCGGGTGGACGCGGAGGGCATCATGTTGAAATGGAGATGGTGACTATAGGCAGCAGCCATGTGCATGCCGCGAAGGTAATCATCTCCTTGCGAGTATGAATTCTTCTTAGACGAGGAGGCATGCTGAGGGTGATGACCGCCCATGATGGTGGTTCGAGTGCAAGATAGGAACTGGAAATTTTGGGGTCAAGTCAGCCTTAAACGCGTGATTTTGACAGCGTACGCATGACTGTTCCCCAAGAAAAACAGTCGGGGCAGAGAATCTTGCATGAACGTGCCGGTATGCTTCGACTCGTTCCCAAAGGCACCAGTGCGCTTCTGCTGCGCGATGCAGACATGGAGGGAGGCAGAAGATGTCAAGACGCGACATCGGAGCCGACGTTCACGCACTGAACGCTGTTAAAACGCGTCGATCCCGGGGCGGGCGGAGGCAGTCGGTGGTGAGAAGGCAAAAAAGTTGTAACCCTAAATTAATTCTACTGACTAAGTCACGCCTGTCAAGATAACCGGTCTTCAACGATTTGCTTCCGCCTTCTCCTCGACATCTCCTGTCAGCATCCCCTAACCGCCAACGATCTGACACAGAAGGCCAGATCGACTCAGGCCCTATCGACTCTCCCCTCTACTATAACACGCAGAGGCCATCTCGATTCTCGTCGATAGACTTTGGGGAGTCCCGATCAGGAAGTCGCGTCCTTGCTCGCTCACCATCACCAGCGGCGCGCTCAATTCTTTTCTTGCCACCCTCCAACTCCCTCTACGTGTTGGGTTTTCTGGATCCGTGGTCAGCCTTCCATCCGAGTTCTTGGCTGCCCGTGGCGATTCGGTTTCCCCTCCAGACGCGTCTTGTCCGCGCCATTCCCTCAGCCACTAATATCGGTCTCTGTCGCTCTCACACACCTCGCGTGGTCAATTAGCTAAGAACAGCAGCTTGGTCGCGAAGATTTGCTTGTACGTCCATCATCTTGATATATGCTTTACCTTACCGTAATATAAATTGAGCAGGACAATACTCCTCACGTCGCAATCCTCCCCACCGCAGTCCTTCTATATTTCGTTTCACATCTACTGCATGAAGCCATGAGAAAGTATCGCGTTATGCCGTCGACTTCCCAAGCTCTTGAAGGAGCAACGTCTCTGCCCCGTCCCTTCGACCGCCTAGCCACGGAAACACTTACCCAGATTCTTCATCAAGCCATCACCTTACATCCGTACGGATACGGCTTCAAGATCTCCTCCTATCGTGGTAGTCCATGGGCCCTCTCGCACGTCTGTCACCAATGGCGGGCAATCGTCGTTCCCTGCTGCGCTCTATGGGCATCCTTCCACATAACGCCCAAGTGCAGCGTCTCTATGCACAAGCTGCTGCGTCTCCTAAACCGTGTTCTCGTGCGCTCCCAACTGCACCCGCTCTCCTTCTCCGTTAGCATCAGCCCGTGGGTTCGCAGGACAGCGCCCGACACAGTCATTCCGATATATCGTGCCTTGGCGGGCCATTCGCGCAAATGGAGCAACGTCGCGCTAAGGTTGGACTGGATGTTCTGCTCACAACTTCATATGATAAAGAACAAGCTCGATTTGCTACGTCGTCTTCATATCAATGGCTCCACTGTTAGTCCCGCGATGACCGCCTTTTCGTCGGCGCCGCGACTCGAACATCTCGAGTTCCACTTGGACCGGTATCCTCGCATATTCTTTCACGCACGCGTCGTTCCGTGGTCGCAGCTTTCCACTTTCGTAGTCGACGTCAGCGACCTTGACGAGCCCGGGTATCTCCTTGACGCCCTGTCCGAGGCCCAGTTTCTGGAGAACCTCACATTGCTGTGCAACAAATGCGATGACTTTGCGTATGAGGAAATTGTTCTGCCCTGCTTGCGCAGTCTAACCACCAACTGTTATGCTCTTCTAAATGAAGAAATATTATTTTCCAAACATTTGGGCTGTCTTGGGTGTTTTTCGACACACTCTGCGTGACGTGTGACCTGAGCGATTTCCGAACTTTCACACCGTGTTCTTCCAATGTTTCCTCCATTCGCCGACTTAAGGTGACGTGACATAGCTGTTCCCGTAAACAAGGGCCAGTTGGCTGGAACTGTAAGTGGCCTGAGGTTGCCGAACACTTTGAGAAGGTCGCGAACATTTGACTGTTGATCGCGAACCTTTGCTTGGTGATCGCGAACCTTTGCTTGGTGATCGCGAACCTTTGATTGGTGACCGCGAACATCTGGCTGAAAGATCGCGAACATGTAGGAAGAGGTCGCGAACACTCTGAGTGGCGAACATTTCAAGAAACTAGTAGCAAACACTTTTGTAGGAAGGTCGCGCATACTTTACATAACTTGCAAGTAGAGTTGCCGAGGCGGCAGCCGATCCGGCAACTTCCGGTTAAATAATGTTCGTGTTGTCCGTTCCTGTTCTCTGCCTCTTACAACCACGACTCGACAGCCGTTGGTCCCAGAACGGCTTCTGGGGCTTCTAGTGTCATCTCTTTCCTGGTTCTTCTGTTTTCCTGATACGCATGGATACTACCGCCCCCTCTGGATGTGCTTCAGGTTTTTCTGTCACTCGTCTCCGTGATGCACTGTTTTCACGCCTGGTATAGGCCTCAGGACGAGGCCGCCACACACCTGGAATGTATGTGCACGTCGCAGGCTTCAAGAAGCTAGATCCCCCCTCCCCTGGCTCTCCGTATCTACTACCTCCAGTGCGCGTGTATTTCAGCTAGGATGGTATTGGCCGTATAGGTATGTTCTTACCTGATATCCCCGCCATATTCACCTACTTATCCACTTGCTAATGTGATCTTACTGCATGCCCCGTCCACCTATGCTGCCTTTATGTGATACCAGCCTTGCTTACGCGTCTTCATTGTACCTAGTCTGAACAAGCCAATAATGTCATCTCTGTCTGCCCCGCTCTTCCTCATGCTCATTGATAGCCCCTGTGCAGTTGCCCGGGGATCATCGGTGCATATAAAAAATGTGCACTTTTTTCATGCACACTTGGTCTGCGCCATTACTGGCAGGTTGACAGACAGACAGCAAGCATGTTGAGTGTGGCAGCTGTGTGGAAGCTGCTCGCTATTCTAGATAATTGTAGATGAAAAGAGACATGTATTGGTGTCCATGTTGGGGAACCGTGGACGCGCCATACCTACACCGAAACCCAATTCATAAAAGCAGGGGTGCACGTTAGCACCACCACTGGCCAGAGTTTTTTCAAGCCCGTTGACAGCCCCCAAGCAATTGCGCAGGGGCTACCGAGCGAGCATGATGTGTGGCAGAGTAAGGGGTGACAATGGGCGAGGACAATGGCCCAGAGGCACGAGGCGTTGACCGAGGAGGGTGCATAGTGAAGATGGGTAAACGAGGATGGTACAGCGTAAAGGTGACATAGGTGTTTGAGCGCGCGGCTAGATGGCATTAGCATGCGAATAAGCAAGTGAACGGCGTGGAGATGTTAAGAAGGAACGTACCTTATACATCCGGATGCTTGCGCCACGCCATCTCAATACAGCCCCAACTAAGCGGATACAGCAACACGCGAGGCCTGATACGGCTTCTTTAAGCCCACATATACATTCCGTAAACATGACAGCCTTGTCCTGTTATGCCGTCGCAGTGACGAGCACATCCAAGAGCGTGGCGGCGGCGGCTGCATCCATGTGGACCAAGAAAGGAAAAGCGAAAAAATAAAGGACATGAGAAGCCCCAGAAGACGTTCTGGACCAATAACCGCCTCGTCGCTGTCCTGTCGTGGGTGCAAGAGGCTTGCAAGAGGCCAGCGGAACAGCCTGATCATTATCCGGGAATTGCCGGATACGCTGCTGGCTCGGCAACGCGATCAGAGTACTTCAAGGTGACATGATGGGTAACCTTCCTACAAAAGTCTTGGCTACGTTCTTAATGAATTGTTGGCAACTAAGAGTGTTCGTGACCTCTCCTTACATGTTGGTGATCTCCCGACCAGATGTTCACGAGTATCAACTAAATGTTCGCGATCACCAAGCAAATGTTCAGCGAACTCTTGCAGATGTTCGCGACTTTCTCAGAATGTTCGGAAACCTCAAGCCCGCTTACAGCTCCAACCAACTGGCCCTTGTTTTCGGAAAAAGCTATGTCACATCACGTTAAGTCGGCGGACAAAGGAAACATTGGAAGAACACGGTGTGAAAGTTCGGAAATCGCTCAGGTCACACGTCACGCAGAGTGTGTCGAAAAACACCCAAAACAGCCCAAATGTTCGGAAAATAATATTTCGTCATTTAGAAGAGCATAAACTGTATCATTTTCCTCTTGGTTCTGAAGCTTCCAGTACTCCAAGCGCTCGAGTGTCTGCAGAAAACAAGTCCAGATCCCTTGGACTGGCGCTACTGCAGCCTCATCATGCATTGCATCGCAGATGACGTTTCCGACTTTGCTTCCCTCACGCGGCTGCGGCTCTTTGATAACGAGGACAGGTCGAGAACCTGCATTGCTGCACTGGGGCTGTTATCGAATTTGGAGGTCCTTGAAATCCATGTAGTGGGAAAAGTGCGGGACAGCTATCTCGAGCCATTGTTGCTCGAGCTGACGGTTGAGCCCAACTTGCTTCTGTGGTTGAGGGAGTTTGTGTTTGAGGAGGAACTTGCGGAGGACGATGTGGATGCGGATGCTGCGTGGACGCGGGCTGTGGCGGATAGGATGTTGCTGGAGATGGTGGAGGCGCGTGTGCCGGTTATGAAGGTTGTGAGGGTTGTTTTGCAGGAGGCGTTTGGGGGTGGGGTGAGAGATGGGATGTTTCGTATGGCTGAGTTGGAGAAGGCTGGTGTTGAGTTTGATTTGGAGACTTATGTGATACTTTGATTTTACTACTAGAGGTGGTGGACTACTAGCTTTTGTATACTTACTTAGATGATACTTTTGATTCAAGAAGCACTACGTGTATAGTACATTGATTGATTAACGATGGTCTTTTTGTACATGTATACATTTGAGACTGGGAAGGAGACGCGGTAGCAATCACCAAGATAATTGATTCCTTCACGCTACTCAAGATGTGTAGCCTTTTTATGCTTCGCCCACGGAGAGCCCTTGAACGTGACAGCCGTGGTACTTGACTCAAATGGACCGGGAGACATGCGCGTGATCAACAAAACGCGTCCTAATCGCGTGGCCCGATAACGCGGGTAACGCCGTTGGCACGGCAGAGCCCGCTACCTCTGGCGTTACCCGCGTCTCAGTCTTTCGCACACGGGGGTTTTTTTTTTCGGTCTATTTGTTCGTCTCGGTACCTACGTCTAATCTACAGTTTTTAATCGACTGGAGGCCGTTGGGAACCTCTGGGTCGCGTTGTGTGCGTCTGTTTGGCGGCGGCATGGCCGCGTCACGTAAGCGGCGCCTACGTCGTCTTTTTTCCTCCTCCTCTTCCACCACAGCACTATGCCTGGGCCATCCTCGCGTCTCATCCTCGACAATCTTGGGAAGTTCATTGGGGTTGTTATTGGGAGAATACTTCTTAGGAGTCAGGTGAGTCCAGGGTCTTTAAAAGAGGGATTTTGCTTACCATTGTTCCAAACTCTTCTGCTCCTCCATTTCGTGCCGCCTTTGTCCGCCATCATCTGCTGCTCCAATCATCGTGCTCCCTACCTGTCCTGTCCACCCGACTCCTGCCGTCATTCCCATCCTCACTCCCTTTGGTCTTGCGCTATGCACCGCCTTCTGTCCGTCTCTGTCCTCCTCCAATCCTTCTCATCCGCCCCTGGTCCACCCACCTGTCACCGCGCGTCACCCTCGTTGTCGCGATTCCCACATCCGATAGCTCTCGCCGTCCTCCGAGACCAACCGCGGCGCACCAGACGAGTGCGAAGGCCCAGGCTCTATGCTCAGGTATTCTTTGCCTATACTTTGCTCGTTAGCCAAATGACAGCCGCCTAGACGTCTCGCCCATGTACCTGTCTGCGGACGCCCCGTCCGGCCATTCCCTCCTCACCAACACTACACCCACTACGGCCGAAAGATATGCAGCCTCTGCCGTGCTCAAGGCGCCGATCGCGCCAAAAACTAGTGTACCAGAAGGTAAGTACCCCGATTAAAGGCCAAAATCCTTCTCACCCAACGTCAGTCGTGAACGGCCTTTATTAGTCCCAGCCCCACTCTTGTATTCCCCGTACTTTTACCGTTCCTGTCTCGCCACGCCAGCCCCACTCTCGAATAGTTATACCTTGACAGTATGTGTTCTCGCCCGTACGCTGTATTTGTCGCCATATAAAGAGTTTGCTGAAAAGACGCGCGTGTTGAGATTCAAGCTTTGCATGCCGGCGGTACAAATATTTGTATTCGCGCCGTACATTGTCGCGCGCGTCGGTATTGTTTCATTGTTGTAATTTAAGCTTTTTTATTGTCCTAATTAGTATATATACCTGTACTGTACGTAGTCGCAAGTCACTGCGCTTGCAAAGGATTACCTTACCTCCATCTTTGCTCCTCTTGACCGAGAGACTCTGAGCCCCGCGAATCTAACACAAGCGCAGTATACACTCATTGTTCACCCCGTCTACCTCGTTCCCCTTCCCGTTGTCCCCGTTGTCTGTCTCGCGCAGACCGAACCCCTGCCCCGAACGTACTGTGGGCCGAACGAACTTGCTCCGAACGTACCGTGAGCCGAACGCGTAACTTGCGCCGCCAACGCCGTCGAATTTGGCCGAACGAATTGTTGTTATCCCATCCCCGCGTAACCGCCAGTACAGGCCGAAATGTCGTCGTCCGAGACCGCCGTCACTTCGAAGTCGGGTGTCCCATGTTTGAATGCGAAGAACTACGAGATATGGGCTGTCCTCTTTGGCGCCCTGATGACCCGGATGCAGCTGGAGGAGGTTGCGATTAACGGTGCGCCGATGCCGTTGACGGGTCCGAACTCGCCTGCTGGAAAGGCATGGATACGGAAGAATGCGCAAGCACGCGCCGAGATGATCTTGCATGTCGAGGTCGACCAGTTGCCGCACATGTCGAACACCAATGCACACCAGGTGTGGTTGGAGTTGGAGCGAGTCCATCGTGCGCGTGGTTTGGCGACCCGGATGTCGTTCACCTGATATTTCTTATCATTGTCAAATTTACTGTCCAACGCTCAACTTTTAACTGCCACAGATTGGGCTGGTGGACAGAGTCTCTATAGACAGTAATTTGACAAAAGGCCTATTTTTGATAGTACTAATAAGAAAAGTGTTATAGCCACCACTACAAGGCTATCCCTAGACACAATTTATATTTGCCTAACAATGTGTTCATTGACAGGCTGTCCACCGATGCACACTTGTCAAAAAAGTAATTTTTAGCAAAAAAGTAAACAGATCAATGCAGGAGTCGAACTGCGGATCCGACAAAAGATGACGGCGGAGTCTCTCAAAGATAAACAGGCATAACTGTTAGACTATACATGCTACACAATGTCATTGCTACACTCAGCAAGTCCTCACATCCTTAGATATTCACAGTGCTATAATACAACACTCTTCATCTCGCAAGCACGACTTATAATAAAGCGCAGGTCGGGTACGGGTCCTAGAGACCTCACCCGACCCGTACCCGCACCTGGAGCATCGGTTACGGATTTTGCCCGCGGGTATGAAATGGGTACCCGTGAGGCTGGTGTTAGATTTTGCGTGCCGCCGACGACCCCGAGCAATTGCGCGGGGGTTAGCGACGTGCACGAGACACATTTGCGAGGCCCCGGCTACTTGCGAGAGCAAGAACCGCAGCCCTACAAAGTGCATATAGGTGGGGGCAAGGTAGGAAATGGTGGTGAAGGATGGTGGTTGCGAGGAGGCGAGGCAGGCGACAACGGGATGGAGGTGGAAATGGTGAAGGTGAGAGGATGTAGTGTGAGACGACATTATCGAGGATAGGAAGTCGTGATCCTTCGAAGCGAAGGGGTGTCTTTCCCGACGTCGCGCCATTGTCAATCCGTAGTAGTTGTAAGTCGCCGAAAAACAACACGGTCCCGATGTCCAAGGGCGCGGGATATCATCCGTATCAAGAACCACGACTTCGCGCCCAACAGCGCGCAGGAACAATGTCAGGCGTTCCCAGGCCATACGCGATTCCTGGTCGTCCGACAAAAGCCATTAGTACCCCGCAATTAACAACCAATTTGTTAAACTTACCGAAAACCATCCAAGCGACGTGTCGCGCCGGATGAGTCGTCCACAGACGGTCTGTTGGAGGAAAAGGTAATGGCTCCCCAGTCAGTTTCCATGTTGGGACCGGGCCAATTGCATGTCCCTCGGGCTCTATTGCTCCATCATCCAGACCACATCAGCCTCCCAAAGTAAGTCGTCGGTCGTCGCATACGCGAGCCCTGTCACTAACCGAGTCAGCCTATAATGCCCGCCAGATTGTTTGCGACACACACCGTCTACGAACGTTGGTTCTCCCAGTACAACAGAACCCTCCGCCGCCGCGATCTACGCAAGGCCCTCCGCCGCATGAAGCGCGCATGCTTATGCACCGTCGCCTGCATACGGCGCGACCGTCACCACATTCGCCAACGCCTCCGTAGGATGCCTGTGATGTGGGTCATGGTTTGGGAGCCCTGCAGAGGGCATACGCACCGTACCGTGCATGGATATGATCTCAATGGCCGGCGCGTCTGGGTGATGCACTGTCGGGATTTGCGCGAAAGGGGATATCCACGACCAATGCCTCAGCTGGCGGTTCCCGCGCGGGTACAACGAGGGCCTGTTCGAGGGCGACATTATTGTCGATGAGGTTTAAGTGGAGAGTAGAAGAAGAAACGACAGCGGCAAAGGGCAAGCAAAGAAGTCTTATTCTGTGTACTATTAGTGTTGTATTTCTGTGGGCATCGGTGGGATATACGTACATCTTGGGCTCGGGATTAATGTAATTGGGTTCGCATCGCATCAAGTTGGTCGATTTCGGAAGTCGGCGCTGCCATACAAGTCGTAGTGGGCGAGGGTCAAGCAAAACTGGAGGGCGTCCATCCGAGATTATATCTCAAATAGTCCTGTATCCGAGAAGCATTAGTACGATGGACTAGGGACTGGAGGAGGATACTTAGCACGTCCGTCTCGAACGAGATAGAGATCTGGTATCCGAGGACCGTTAATTCCGGGTATGACGCGTCGGGTGGGCTTCGGGCACCGGAATCGAGTCAAGTTAACGCCGCACTTCCGTTGGTTTGGAAAATTTTAGTGCATGCAGGCGCGAAGCGGCTATGGGACATGAAATGTTACTGTATGTATCTGGGTGGAGTGTAAGCGAGTGGGCAAGAAGGGGAATTGGAACATACAAATGTAGAATGGTAACATACAAATGCAGACAATCCCGCCAACTACGCAGCTAAATTTGGATCAATGCAAGCTAGAGATCACCACGAGTCCGGAGAGTGCAAAGAGTACTCGTGAATCAACTCGCACTCGCAGGGTCAAATACTCGACTCGACTCGACTCGCGAGTCAGATAGACTCGAGTCAAGTGCGAGTCATGAACAGCTTAAGGCTGATATCTGACTCGCGTCTTGACTCATGCTGACTCGTGCATGAACACATGAATCACTGAAAATGCCTACTAAACAGTCTAAATAAGGCTTTATTGCAGTATTATATACTAAGAGTCTGGAGAGTACTCATGAGTCAACTCGCACTCGCAGGGTCAGATACTCGACTCGACTCGACTCGCGAGTCAGGTAGACTCGAGTCAGGCGCGAGTCATGAACAGCCTTAGACCCCCATGAGTACTCGTCGCATGAGTCACGAATCGACTCGAGTCCGGACTCGTGGTGATCTCTAGTTCAAACGTGGCAGGCCGACAACAAGGCTTTGTCGGCGTGCGTGAGGCCATTACCGCAGGGGCGGAGTCATTCGGAAAGAATAGCGAGGAAAAAAGTGGTTAAAAGATGGGGGGATGCAGGCAAGCAGGAAAGGCATGGTTCAAGATGGGGGGATGCAGGCAAGCGGGAAAGGCATGCGTCAGCCATCGTTTCCCAGGTTGCATACGTAAAATAGGGGCTCACGGATTCAAACTCCGATCATTCTACGTGCAGAGGCTGTTCAGCACAGCTATCTCTAGGCACGAAAATGGCAGGACCCTTCGCGGGAGACTTTCATGAGAGAGAGATCAGTCAGATTGGCCGACACATGAACCAGAGTGTGTGGAATAAACCTAGCTTTTGCAATGCATTTTTGTCGGAGAAGTTTTGAGCCGGCAATAAGGTCGTATATGTTTTTGTTTCATACGATTATTATTATCTTGAGCTTACTGTTCCGAAAGCCGTCATTTCCAAACAAATGCACAGACAAAGTATTTAAGCTGAGGATAAGAAGGGAAATGAGTATGTCACTCCCAAGGTACGTTTCAACAACATACGGGAAAAGCAGAAGAATGACGCGACGGGACCACATTAGCAAAGACGCTGTCCCGACCGAGACAAAAAAACCTCGAATGGACGGAAAAGCCCCTTTTACCCTTAATGAGCCTTACTGACAGAATGGGAAAATGAAATTGTGTATTGGAATACCGGATGGGGTCACTTGGATAGGTTCTCGCCGCCAAAAGCACCCTGGCCCTATCACTCTTGGCTTAACGGTCTGAGCTGATGTGTCGTCTTCTAAGTTTTCGGTGTCGCCGGATCGAATCCGTTATCGGCCCACCGTCTGTGGCAGCTCTCTCGATCACAGACACGTGGCCCCGTCTTGGTCTTTTCTTACCTTGGCGTCCGCAGCTTCCAGTGCTCTTCTTCCTAATTGTAACAGCGTGTGTTAGATTGTCTCTCCTCTGGTTCATGTGAGGTTGAATGGGCCTGTAACAGAGCCACACCGGTATGGTCATCGACTCTGGTGCAGAGCCCTAATCAATTCCTCCGCTCATTGTTGAAGGTGCTCGTATTCATGGCGGGAGCAATGAAAGAAAACTAAGCTCCGTACACGGGCAATTACGTCTAAGTTACCAGAGTGGCGTATAACGACGCGGCGTCTATCCCAGAATTCCGTTTCTATCGCTTCCACCACCATGATACAGCGCGCTTGGGAGTCCCAAATGACTCCCCAGCAGCGCAAGGCAGTGATGAAGTATCGCCGCGACATTTTACATTTGCCGTCAGTTTCTCGCCTTTTCCTTGTAGTGAAAGCTCCTGAGGGAACAACAGTGAGAACACGCCTCGGGATGATAATGCACAGGGGTGCCCCAGATTCTTCCCTAGCGCTTACTATCTACTTTGGATGCCCATGAGTGTCGAACAAGTCAGCTTTCTTCAAGCATCCTTCACACAGTTTGAGGAAGCGGTGCGCACCAACCGCGCAAAGCACTGGTTGCATCGATATTACAAGGTGTTCTGGTTTCCTCACTTCCCTGAGGAACGCGAAGGGGACTACGACCCAAAAAAACTAGCCGAGCAGAAGCGCCTCCGGAAGAAGGTTCAAAGTCTGTCTCAACGTTGACAACGGCGACTAACACGCTAAATAGACTATCCTTAAGTTTTTCATTAACAATTTAATTTGGCGCTGGAAGTCGAAGGAGGGACGACCAGAAGGAAAGAGCGGTCGTATGGATGTAATGTTTGTCCGTCTGGAGGTCCTGCACGAATGGGTTGACGATTTCGATTTACATTTTCCGTAGAGTTCGTGGATGGGTTTTTCAGTTTTCGTTCTATGGCAGCGGATATTATAAGTATGTCGGGCATCGCCCGGATCCTCATCCTGTGCGGAGTTCCGTCCCAAGTTCGTTGAATCACCGGCTCAAAATTGCCCGATTCATCAGAGCTTCAAGCGTTAAAATCACCGGGGCCTGCTGAAGTGCTTGCGTTCGCAACATCAATGGCTCCACTCACCCACGCTATCCACTATTCCACCGTCACAGCTCAGGCTATCATCGCTAGCTATATTGACACGCAGATCAGCGTTATCGAGGACCACTACCGGCGTCATGAAGGCATGTCCAACGTCTTCACGCCGTCGAACTATGTACTGTTCTGATGCCTTTCTATTGAAGTGCCGATAACGCCCTGCACAGACCCAACATACAGCCAGCCCCCACCAATGCTTAGTTGTGGTGTTGATAGCAATGTTGCGAACTGGCTGGAATATATCGGAAAAGCGGACTGGATTCCTGCCTTTGCCTCCATGAAACTTATAAACCGATTCAGAGTCTCGCTGCTTGGAGCTGGTTCGTTGCCTTAGCACCGGTATTAGCATCTTCTGACGTCTCTCCAGCCGCTCACGGCCTAGGAGATATTCTTAACCAAACATTATGCGCCGCACTCGCCACTGAGGCCTCCCAAGTAAAATATCTCCTGAGCTTCGTTATTGAAGATATTGTGAATTTGAAGTCTTAAGTTGTATTCCGGTACTACATAAATACAGCGCGTGTACTGGCCACTGCCCGCAGGTTTTCGGCACGGGACTGTCGCAGCAAGATGTTACGATCCCTCTTGGCTTACCGGTCTGAGGTGATCATTATCTCTTACAGAGGTTGCTTTTCCTTTTGATCGCTGTCGCTGGATCGAATCCGTTATCAGCCCTTTTTATGTTGCGCCGATTGATCACGGCGTCAGCTTTTGACATGGCAAATATTTAAAATAATAGGCACGCAACCTAATTTTATTGCTACTGTAATCTGTGGTATAGTCTTAACTTCCCCAGCATGGGGCGGTATAGTCCTCATCATCCGAATCAATGACCAGATCAGCAAGCGCCTGCACGAATGCCGCCAATTCTTCACTGTCGATCTCGAGCGGCAACGCCAACGTGACCAAGTCCGTGAAACGCGCGCCGAGCGTGTGTGAACCGCTATGTACGATTGAGAGCGATGTTCAAGAACAGGGGGAACAAGAAAAGTTACGAACCGGGCGGCAAAGATCTGAAGGTCGCGTCTCTTCACAATGCCCATCGCAACGAAATTCTTAGTCCACTGCGTCCAGTGGTTGTACTCGAGCCAGTTATCGATGAAGCGATCCCCGGGCCAGGAGATAGTTCCTCTTGAGTCGGTCGTTGGGAGCATGAGGTGGAGGGCCCTGTTGGTACACATCGTCAAAAAATGTTGTGCTGAAGCAATTGTCACAAACTCGGCACAGGAAACATGATAGCGGATTGCTTCATAATGAAGAGCGCAATCTCCGTCTGGGCCTGCTGGCGGACAACGGCAATATTTTTGGGCAGAACCACTGTGTCCATGGTGTCTACGGGTTTATCAATTGTAACGGGCGATTGGAGACACATGGTGACAGAAAGAGGGGCGACTGAAAGCAGAAAGAGCAGTATCAACGACTTATATCGCGGTCGGGACCAGAACACTAGAAGGAGATTGGAACTAGGGGAATGTAAACGCCGTGAAGAATCTAGGTGCGACGGCGCCACTTGCAGTTTAAAGCATAACTACAGGCGCTGGTGGACGGAAAACCCATTTTGATCCGACATTCAATAACAGGACGGCCCGCCAAAAAAAGATTCGGGATCGTTGATTGCAAATCCGTACTAGCTATGGCGGAAACACTAAATCGAAGTCGTCTACCCATTCATGCAGCCAATCCAGTTGCACCAGCATGACGTCCATCCGTCCATCTTTGCCTTCGGGTCTGTGCTCGTGCCAGTGTCGAACCAGAAAGTTGATCAGGATTTTCAGAATGGACTAGTTCACCGTTACTTTTGTTGAGGGCGCCGGGGAATGCATTGAAGTACCTTTTTGCGACGTCGCTTCTGCCTGGCCAATTCCCCCTCGTCGTGGTGGGGTCCTTCAAGCTCCTCTGGGAATTGCCGGAACCAGGTTGAAGTATCGCCGCAGCCAGGACTTGACGCGTTGGTGACGAACAGCCTCCTCAAACTGAGCGAACGAGGCCTGTATGAACCCCATCTTCCCGGCATTGAATGGCATCCAAATGCTGTACGCAGTGGTAGTAAAAAACCTAACATAACCGTGTGGGTTATCTCGAGGAGCGTCGTCCCTGCGAAAAAAGAGAAGGTGAGTGATAGGAAAAGGATCATGGGTTTGACTCACGGTAAACTTAGGATATCCCGACGGTATTGGAGAATACACTCTCGCGTCTCAGGAGACATTATGCTGGTCAAGCGGGGCTCGAGACATCATGGATGAAGCATAGTTGGACGCTGTTGTCCGGTTATATAACCCTCATCTCAAGCACATCTTCTTCGGACGCGTAATTGGCGTGGACGGTCGAATACGTGTACACAACCTGACCACTACTATACCAGTGTCCACCCCAGCAATGTCTCAACATCCGCTTGTAGATCATTTAAATTGTGGCGTGATCGATGAACCATTAAACTCTCGCAATTCGATGAGGTCGGAAGATTGATGGCCGACTTGCCGAATAATTTACGACGTTGTTTGTCAAGATGCTACCACCAATGGACCTCCCAGAAAATATCAACGTTGTTAGAGACGCAGCCCAGAATCACTTGGCCAACTGGCTACATGGGATTCGCTCCGTCCGAAATAAGCATGAAGGCACTTCAGGTATGTACTTGAACTTGACGTGGGCGCTGCGCCTGACAGGTGGAGCAGCTATGGCTTCCGCAGATTTGATTCCGTCGTCCGCTGTCCAAGTCTCGAAAGAAGCCACAGAGAGTCCCGCACAACCTGATGGCATGTTGAATAGTAACGATGACACCGGGCCTGGTGAGCCGTGTCCAAATGGGTCTTGACCACTCTGTTTAGTTTTACAGCGCTTTGGGGCCAGTCAAATGTTGATGCCGCCACGTTATACCCAACCGGACAAACGGCGGACTCATCTTTCGACCCGTACGTCCACACATGGTTAGAATCCATAGGCAGGTCCGATCTGGCACTCGCGTTTGACAAAATGGGCATTCGCGAAGAATATGATTTGGATATCATCGCTCTGAGTACGACGGCCCCAGTCTTTTTGACACTGAAGAAACTGACGCGAACGTAATAGCCATTGATCTCGGAGCAGGATTAGACGGATTGTTTTCTTGCGCCCTTCTTTTCCCTGTGGACAGTTGGGACCTCATGCACTTATTCGGCCACATTCGGGAGTATAAGAGCAATAAGAAGCTAGAGGGCTAAGTGCAGGGAATACTTCGTCTTGTTGTAATAAAAACATTGTGTATGCTTATTTCTTGTTACTCACTTGGCTTCTTGTACCATATTCAAACTGTTGTGATTGCCCCCTGGTACGACGCCGCTCCGCCTTCATGCTGTCTTCTAATTTCTTCGCTGCACCTAAAGTTGAAAGCGGCATCCGGGGCGGGAATACCCAGTCTCAGCCAAATATGACCACATCTAAAGGCGTCTCTCTACTACTACTGCGTTAACCGCCCCGTCTTGCTCTATTGTGTCGGCAACTCCCTCGTATACTCACGACGGTAGCCATGGGGAGCCGCCACCGAATCAGCGGCGTCTCAAGCGCTCTGCGACATCATCCAGCGTGCCATGTGTGCAAATAGCCCGTTAGGCGCGTCGGGGACTGCCGCTCCTGCTGAAGGTTATCAGACTGGGACTAATGTGATTGCCCCTGGTACGACGCCGCTCCGCCTTCATGCTGTTATAACGCGCACTTCTAATTTCTTCGCTGCACTTAAAGTTGAAAGCGGCACCCGGGGCGGGAATACCCGGTCTCAGAGGCGTGTCTCTACTACTATGCGTTAACCGCCCCGTCCTGCTCTATTATGTCGGCAACTCCCTCGTATAATCTTCTTACGCGCACTTCTAATTTCTTCGCTTTACTCGAAATTTGAAAGCGGCCAAGTATGGCCACATCCAAAGTACTACTACGCTTTAACCACCCTGTCTTGCTCTATGATGTCGGCAACTCCCTCGTATACTCAGGGCGGTAGCCATGGGGAGCCGCCACCGAATCAGCGGCGTCTCAAGCGCAATCCGCTCTGCGAGATCGTCCACCGTGCCATTTGCGCAAATAGCCCGGTAGGCGCGTCGGGGTCTGCCGCTCCTGCTGAACGTTATCAAACTAGGATTAAGAACAGGATGGTTCAAGCCCTAGAATCCTCATCATAACCATATTTCATTCCTTCATTGCGTCCTCAGTGCATCCTCGTTACTTGTCGACATGTATGAGGATGCGCCCCCCCAACATTCATTACTAAATCACTGCAAGCGCCATCCAGCGCCTTATCCCCCGCGATTTGGTCCATCGCCACTGTGCGTTCCTGCTTAATCGTCTGCCGCGCGATCCCGTGCCCGAACCGGCAGACCTGCAGAACATCACGTTGGAATTAGTCCGAGCGCTTGGAGACCAACTTATTCTTGCATGTCGGGAGATGTGCCAGGTAATCGAGTGGACTATAGTCGAAGACAAGACACAGCTATGGGAGGAGGAGGAGAATGAAGAATGCATTGACGGGATGGGTCGCAGATCTCCTACTCGGGGCATCACCCCTCGTCTAGGACACTCGCCATATTTTGGTACGGCTACCATTCCTGCCCCGAAGTCCATAGTGACTTACCCAACGTCTCCAGTGGCGTCAGTGCCCGTCCAGGTCAATGGCGCGATCGTACTGATCAAGCCCTTCCATTTCCAATCCACGTTTCCTTCTGTCGTGAACAGTGTGAACTATGGCGGTCTCGCCGACACATTTTACACCGACCTTGCGCGCCTCATCGCAGTTGACGAGATCATGGATGCCGCCATGGTTCGTTTCCTCGGTTGGGCCGAGGATGCTCATGGAGCGTCGCTCCTGAATAGAGCATGTCTCAACGTCCTACGATTGTTTGCTTCTCGATAGGTTTTTGGTTCCTTTTACTTTGCGTACATACGTAGTAAACAATGAACATTTCTTCCCCCGTTTCTCGTACCGCTCAATTGATTTAACGTTGCGACGGTTGCGGCCACTCAAAAACGACTGGCAAAAAAGATGAGTTTTGAGTGGAGATGCAGCCACGGCGAGATTCGAACCCGCTTGCTGGAGGTTATTTCAAAGTCTCCAGTGTTCTACCATCTGAGCGAAGCAGCCATGCCATAAACGTGACATTGATTTTGACCTTCTAAAATCATCTCAGACCGCTAAGCCAAGAGTGAGCGTGAGACTGTGATTGGACAGTTTTTCGATGGCTTTTAATGCACTGATTGGGATGTCTTTGCGCCACACAACGCAGCAGCCCGTAGCCCGCCTAGCTCAATCGGATAGAGCATCAGAATCCCTCTGAAGGCTGCGAGTTCGACTCTCGCGGTGGGCTATGAGAATGAGCTTAGCGAGATTTTTGCTACAACATCGTGTTATACTGCTTGGGACTTGAGTTGCAGGTGCCAGGTTTGTATTTTTGTGTCCGCTTGAAGTTAATGATATTTCATTTTTTGATCGGAGTCGCTAGATCGAATCCGTTATAGGCCCTTGGCTCACTTTCTTTGCCAGGTGCCGTACCTTACACCCTGCAGAACAACAAGCATGGCGGTAGACACGGTTTCGAGATAGTTTCGTACAGCAATCGAATGGCCGATCCATAAAGCCAAGAAGGGCAACAATCTCTCACAAAATCATCTCAGACCGCTAAACCAATAGTGAGCGTGAGATTGGACAGTTTTTGATATGCGCTGATTGGGATGTCTTTGCGCCACACAACGTAGCGGCCTGCAGCCTGCCTAGCTCACTCGGATAGAACATCAGAATTCCATCTGAAGGCTGCGAGTTCGACCCTCGCGGTGGGCTGTAGAACGAAATTTGGGGTGGTTTTTGCTACAACATCGTGTTATACTGCTTGAGACTTGAGTTGCAGGTGCCAGGTTTGTATTTTTGTGTCCGCTTGAAGTTAATGATATTTCATTTTTTGATCGGAGTCGCTAGATCGAATCCGTTATAGGCCCTTACTTTCTTTGCCAGGTGCCGTACCTTACACCCTGCAGAACAACAAGCATGGCGGTAGACACGGTTTCGAGATAGTTTCGTACAGCAATCGAATGGCCGATCCATAAAGCCAAGAAGGGCAACAATCTCTCACAAAATCATCTTAGACCGCTAAACCAATAGTGAGCGTGAGATTGGACAGTTTTTGATATGCGCTGATTGGGATGTCTTTGCGCCACACAACGTAGCGGCTGTTGGAGTAGTACTTCGTATCCCCCTCCTATCTAATCTTATCCGTCCGACTTTATCGCCTCGCTCTTTCCCCACCTTTTCCACTCTCCCTCCATTTAGATATATTGATCGTCGCTCGTATATAAACTCGCTCCTCTGCTTTTTGCTCCTCAGTCGTTTTCTTCCTGCTTCGACTGAGGAGGTTCGTTTGCTTTCTTTTCTTACCGATACCTAGACTCACCGTATGCGTAGACTCTGTGCTTACACGCGTGTGTTTTTTACTCTAGGTACAATATAGTCGTTTTCTTCCTGCTTCGACTGAGGAGACTCTGTGCTTACACGCGTGTGTTTTTTACTCTAGGTATCGGTCTCTATAGGTTATGGGCCTTTGATCAGCCGTACCTCTGACGACTACACCATGGTCTATCGCACTCCCGTCTCCCGACGTCCTCGCTCTTTGCAGCACACAGCGCCGTCGACTCCTGTTGAACGCGACATTAGATCTGCGGCCGGCGGACCCATCATTGGACCCATGCCATCCTTTCAGGGTTATGTGCCTGCTACTCCGCCTGTTCCTCCGCCGCCTGCTGTCCCGCCCGTGACCTCGTTGCCTTCGTCCGCTCTCTGCGAATGCCGGACCGCTTGCTCCACCACTCCATGCGACGACCCCGACAGGTACGGCTTCATCTTTTTCATCGTCTGCTTCTTTTCGTCCTACTTCTTTTAATTTGCGCAATGCGCGACGCCTGGCCCTTCGGGGAATATTCATTCCCGGGCCCGTCACCTGTCAATACTTCTTTTCCCGCTCCACGATTGCATCATTCTGCTGTTTCTCCCTGAATTCTGACATGTCTATTTCTGTTCTCCCTTCTACTCGTCCTTTACCTTCTGTTCCGTCTTCTTTGCCACCACCGCCTTCTTTCTTGCCACCGCGCCCTCAGGCAGCGCCGAATCTTCCTCCCCCGCCTTCTCATCTTCCTCCACGTCCTTCATCTGTTTACGGTTTGCCTGAGCGCCCGGCCTCTGCTGCTCCATCGCGTGTAATGTTGTCTACTCGCAGCAGTACACGCACTCCATCGACGCGTACGACTAGCCGTTCGCAGTCAACGCGATCGCTTTCTTCACGTGTCTCGTCGATTCGTGTGGGGCCGGTGCATGAGACGCCGGATCAGTCTGTTATTGCTTCACCCGAACCGTTACCTACTTATGTACCTCGTTCCCCTCTTCCTCCTCTTTACGAGGCTCCTCCGAACCCTCCAGCTCCTCCATTTGTCCCTCCTGTTGTTAATTCTCCGCATGTGCCTTATGCACCGGAGGTACCTACCCCTCACTTTACTCCTCCTTACCCTCCTCCTCAGCATCCTTACGTTCCCGCTAATAATATTCCTGCTTATTTTAACCAAAATGTTCCTGTTCCTGCTCCTTTTTCTGTTCCTCCCGCCACGCCGGTGGTTATTGCGCAACCACAGCCAGCGCCGGCGGCTTTTGCACTGCCACCGGTGATTGACCCGATTGTTGGGCCACAGGCTTTTACTCCCGTGCCGCCGGCTCAGTTTTTGCCTCCGCCTGTTCAAAATTTTGCTCCTGTTCCTTTTGCCCCTGCTCCGCCACCTCTCTCCTTTAATTATTCTAACGTTAAGCATGTTCCGGAACTGACGGGTCGCAACAACTGGGGTGTGTGGAACAAGCGCGTGCTCGACGCGCTTTGGATGACGAGCGGATTGTACAGACACGTTTGTGGACCCCAGGCGCCGGACGACCCTCAATGGCACTTATTCCGCGAACCGCTGTATCCCCCCGTGGTCGACAATATCCATGATCCTCAGCAGATGGCCGCTTATATGGCGTGGTCGCACAATGATTCCATCGCATACCAGATCATTTCATCGCGACTATCACCGGCGATCGCGTCCACCATCCCTTCCCTTGCTAGCGGCGGCTATAAATCTGCGCGGGACTTGTACGCTTATCTGAGCTCGACGTATGGTTTGGCGCAGGTCTCCCAGGCATACCATGTGCGAAACAAAATGCGTGGTTTCCGTCTGCGCCGACCCCAAGAGGTGGATGCGTATCTTCTGCGGTGGACAACGATGGTCGACTCGTTACTCAGCGCCGGTCACGATGTCGACTATTCGGAGGTCATTCTTAATATGGCCCAGAACTTGCCTCACGTTGAGCAGTTTACGGTTGTCCGTGCTACGCTGGAGACCCATATCGACGCGCACTCCCCAGACATTGACCACTCCTACTTCGTCACCGCCTGCGCTGATATCAAAAAAGCCGCCGGGCGTAACAACGGCGATACATCCACTTCCCAAAATACTCCGCCGGCTCCGCGTGCGAACCCTACTCCAGCTGCTGCTCCTCCTACGGATGGACGGCGCCAAAATAACCCGCCGCGGAATGACGCTCGTCAGCCTCAACGTCCTTCTCTCTCCGCTCTCGCTGCAGATGCTCCAGGTGCTCTGCCCGTTGGAGATGATGGGGGTGATCATATTGTAGACGATGGGGGTGGTGGAGATCTTAGCGCGTATATGACTCTTGATGGAGGGCCAACTTTACTCGACTACGATGAAGATGTTCCCATGAATGACGATTACCTTTTCTCCGCTTACCCTTGCGTGACTGTGAACTCTGCCACCGATGACTGGGGTACTCTCTATTATGACAATGCGGACCACCCCGAAGTCGTTGAGCTTGCGTCGCGTATCCCGACGCTTGCGGATTCCGGCTGCACCACCCACATCTTTAAGGATCGTCATATATTCTGGAACTACGAGGCTGATACCTCTATCAACGTCAAGACCGCGAACTGCGGTGTGCTCCCAACCGCGGGACGCGGCGAGGTCTGCCTTCGTGCTCTCTGTGATGATGGCAAACACGTCACTATACGACTCACAAACTGTTTACACGCCCCGACGGTTCCTATGAACCTGGTCTCGGTCGGTGCACTCACCGAGGCGGGTATGGCGGTTACTTTCATCAAACGGCGCACGATATTCCGTTTTGGAAAGCGGTATTTCGTATGCCCTTCGCGTCAGCGCCTCACGTTTATGGACTTGGAGATACTCTCTCCTCCTAGTTCACACACCGCTGCCCCCGCTACACCCGCTGCACCGTTTGTAAAGGCGAAGCCCACTGTGGTAATCTGGCATGGTCGTCTTGCTCATCCCAGCCAGGATATCACTCACGATGCCCTCACAAAGCCTCTCTACTCCTCCCCGCCGTCAGTTACTGGGCCGATCACGCGATTTGTATGTCCGCCATGTCTAATAGGCAAACACCCTCGTGCCCCGTATCCTTACGCTGGTCATCGTGCGAGTAACCCTCTCGACCTGGTCATGATCGATATTTGTGGTCCGATGCCTGTTCAATCACCTCGCCATGAGCTTTACTTCCTCGCCATTCTTGACGACAACTCCTCTTATGGCGACGCTGTCCCAATTGTTCGAAAGAATGATGCTCACTCGGTCGTCTCCAGTACCATCTCCCGCTGGGAAAACCTGACCGGTCGGCGCCTCAAGTATATGCGTTGTGACAACGCGAAGGAGTTCATCGTTGGACCTTTGCGTGCATGGTTGGACGAGCGTGGTGTTTCTCTTCAGGCGACTGTCCCGTATTCCCACCAGCAAAATGGAAAAATCGAGCGTTTTATTCGTACGATCGAAGAGCGTGCTCTAGCTCTCTTGACGTTTGCTGGTTTGCCCATGTCATTCTGGGCTGATGCGGTTAAGACGGTGGCGTATCTCTATCGCCGCCTTCCCACGTCGACCTTACCATCCAACACCACACCACATGAGGCTCTACACGGTGTCAAGCCTTCCATTGATCATCTTCGGGTATGGGGGTGCCGTGTCTTTATACAGGTTCCCCGGAGTTGCGCCAGAAGCTTGGTGACCGCATGGTTGAGGGTATTCTCGTCGGCTATGAGAGAGAATAGGAAAGGCTGGTCTGTACGCGACCTGAGGGGGAAGTATTGGTTCGCCGATCAGGTTGTGTTTGATGAGCTCACGCCTGGCAAGCTGAGTTCGAAGGCTCAATTCTACGATCCTCCCCTTCCCATCTCTCCCTCGCACCGGTCGATCATGGTGAGGCCGTCGTACCGACTCGCGTCCTCCGATCGGATGCTGCACGACTGCGTGACGAGGCTCATGTTGCAGTTTTTCGTTGGCTGTACGATGTTCGCGCGAAGTATGGGGGTGTGTATACTCCTTCGTACCAGGACATGTGCGACTTTACCTCCCTCCATGTCTTCACCACCTTCTCCCCACCTGAACCCGATGTGGACATTCCTCCGGACCCCAAAGCTCTTCTTTCCTATACTCCGCCGCAATTTTCAAGGAATTGGGATCTTTCCAAGGAGCCTCTTACTTACGATGAAGCTGTCGCTCGCCCGGACGCTTCGGAATGGCGCGTTGCTATGGAGGACGAAGTTCAACAGATGAAGGAACTCGGTGTCTTTCTCCCCTGCGATCTCCCACCTGGCCGGAAGGCGATAGGTCTCCGATGGGTTTATGCCTTCAAGTATGATCCCATCACGAACGAGGTCATTGCTCACAAGGCGCGTATTGTGGCGCAAGGACACCGACAACGACCTGAAGATTATGGCGAGACTACCGCCCCTGTCGCGAAGATGACCAGTATACGCATCGTCCTGGCTGCTGCGGCTTACCTCGATCTCGAGTTGAATACTTTCGATGTCAAGGCTGCTTTCCTCAACGCCACACTAAAGGAAGAGGTGTACCTCCGTCAGATACCGGGGTTTCCGGAATCTGACTCTGGGACCGTCCTGCGCGCTTTGCGTGCTCTTTATGGTTTGAAGCAGTCTGGACACGAATGGTTTGCGAAGATTTCTGAGACGTTCCGTAAGCTCTCTATCTACCCATCGCCAATTGATGCCGGTCTCTTCTATGGTCGTTGGTCGTCGCCACCGGCGCCTGAGGTCCTCATGCCTCCCGGGGGTGCTGACTTATTCATCCTCCTTCCTCTCCATGTCGATGATGGCCTCGTCGCCTGTAACTCGAGCTCTCTCTACACCTGGTTCATAGCCGCTGTCCGACGGGAGTACAAAATCAAGGATTTGGGTTCTGCCGCTTCGTTTTTGGGGATGGGTATTAGTAGGGATCGGAGTACTAGGCGTTTATGGTTGAGTCAAGAAGGTTATGTGTTTGATTTGCTTTCTTCCTATAACATGTTACAAGTTCACCCCTCCTTAGTTCCTCTTCGTACCAAGATCCACCTCCTTCCCCCTCCACACCCCAACTCCGTACCCGACGTGTCAGATGCCGACCTCAAAAAGAAATATCAGAGTCTTGTGGGTTCCATCCTTTATCTTGGAGTTTGCTCGCGTCCGGACATTGCGTACACCGTGATGGCTCTTGGAACGTTCAACTCTTGTCCCACTCGATCTCACCTCGTTGCTGCCAAGGGCGTCTTGCGATACCTCGCCGGTACCCGCACGTACGCGCTTGAATATGGTTCTCCATTGCTCAACGAGAAGGTTGGTCCTGACGCCATCGTTCGTGCGAACTCGGCCTTCAGCGACGCTGATTGGGCCACGGACGAATCTGACCGTCGGAGCGTGTCTGGCTATGCCGTCTTCCTCTATGGTGCACTCATATCATGGTCCAGCGTCAAACAACGGACCACAGCCCTCTCATCAACCGAATCCGAGTACATGGCTGTTGCACATCTTATGAAGGAGACTATCTGGACACGCTTATTCCTGTCTACACACACCCTTCCTATACCCCGTCCATTTCCCATCATTTCCGACAACCAGGGGACGATTGATGTTGCCCGAACACCACTAAACAACTCGTCGCGTATGAAGCATATCGACGTACGCTACCATTTCATCAGGGAACATCTATCGTCTGGCGACTTCTCTCCTCATTGGGTCGCGACCTCGGACATGACCGCCGACATCTTTACGAAGCCTCTCCCACCAGTGGTACACGCTCAACACTGCCGGTACCTGGGCTTGGTCGCGCCGAGAACGTCGCACGGATGGGGGTGTGTTGGAGTAGTACTTCGTATCCCCCTCCTATCTAATCTTATCCGTCCGACTTTATCGCCTCGCTCTTTCCCCACCTTTTCCACTCTCCCTCCATTTAGATATATTGATCGTCGCTCGTATATAAACTCGCTCCTCTGCTTTTTGCTCCTCAGTCGTTTTCTTCCTGCTTCGACTGAGGAGGTTCGTTTGCTTTCTTTTCTTACCGATACCTAGACTCACCGTATGCGTAGACTCTGTGCTTACACGCGTGTGTTTTTTACTCTAGGTACAATATAGTCGTTTTCTTCCTGCTTCGACTGAGGAGACTCTGTGCTTACACGCGTGTGTTTTTTACTCTAGGTATCGGTCTCTATAGCGGCCTGCAGCCTGCCTAGCTCACTCGGATAGAACATCAGAATTCCATCCGAAGGCTGCGAGTTCGACCCTCGCGGTGGGCTGTAGAGCGAAATTTGGGGTGGTTTTTGCTACAACATCGTGTTATACTGCTTGAGACTTGAGTTGCAGGTGCCAGGTTTGTATTTTTGTGTCCGCTTGAAGTTAATGATATCTTCTTGGCTTTATGGATCGGCCATTCGATTGCTGTACGAAACTATCTCATATTCGAGCATTGTATTAAACAAGTATGCTAAGCTATAAGTATAAAAACTTCAAAAACCGCAAAAGAAACCGTGTCTACCGCCATGCTTGTTGTTCTGCAGGGTGTAAGGTACGGCACCTGGCAGAATGAGGTCTTCGGATAGACACGTGGTGCGATCTCGTCCTTCTGCTTTCGACCGCCATGACCTATTTGGTGTGGGGTCGATATCGTCGCGGGAGTGCTAGCGGACTCCGACAAGATAGATCATAGGTCAAATACTGGGATCAGTTTCCATGACGGCATCCACCCCATCGTTCAACATGTCGTGTCCATGCCCTAGCATGGACGCGTCCATGTACTCGTCGACGCTCATCCCAAAGAGTCGTTCGCCGAGCTCTACATCAGAGTTGACCAGTGGTACCCATCACTCGCGAATTGGGCAAATGAGGTGGCGGCCGGAGGTGCAGAGGATGCGGCGGCCGGCTGCGACGAAGACACGAGGATGGGTGGTGGTGTCGACGAATACAGGGCATCTGCTAGTGTAGGAGAGAAAGACACGAGAATTGGCATGTGGAGAGGTGGAGAAATCATCGCCGGTGGTACTACAACCTCTGAAGGTCGCATAGGTGGAGGATCAGATACGCCGAACCTCATATCCAGCTCGTGGTGACAGAACACCTCGGCCTTCTGACATACATCATAAGTCGATTAAGATACGAGAAGGAATACAAAAGAGCACTTACTCTACGACGCACACGTATCTCAGAGGTAGACTTCAACGGATGCCGTCTGTCGAATTCGTCCATGGCAGACTCGAAGAATTGGTCGAGTTCCTCATAATTATCCGCCGCGACAGCAGCCAAGAAAAACTCGCCCCACGGGCACGCAACAACGCGTAAAAATCGTACTTGCTCTGTATTGAAGTGCTGAAGTGTACTAAGTACGCCGCGTTTCATTAAAAAAAACAGGAACGCGCGATGCACGATACCTTTGAGACCTCACACTGCTGGAATCTCGTCAGCTACGAAGCAGGCTGCCGCACAATGGAACGTACGTGTATCACCTCTGGGAGCTCTGCAGTACAGTCAAAATTTCCGCGCTGGAGCACTTCTTTGATGACTATCTTGCAGTTGGCGTGTTCGCCGCTGCGAAGCGCCAAAACACCGTCCACGTCGTACCCAACTCGTACGGTCTTAGAAAACATCATAGTGGGGAGCACCATGTTTGCGAACCGAGAAGAAGTGACTAGGACTAACAGAAAGAGGTGGAAGCTGGCGTGGGCTTTTTAAGTCCGGCCAACCTAGCAAACATTGTGCTAGAATGTCGTGAATAAGTTGAATAACTCGCAATGAAGAGGCACTTGCCGAGCCATACATCGCAGATACGCGCAAATTGCCGTTCTGCGGCCCAAGCAGATATAGGTTAAGTGGACGCCGACGCTCCATCTAGAGAAAACACCGTCGCGCTCTGGCTCATGACAGAGTAAAACTACAGGTTGGACAACATCGCGGATGAGGATTGCGGATGGAAGGGACGGAGGTAACGCAAATGGAAGTCTGTATTTGGTCCGGCTTGGCTACAGCCGCTTCATCTCCGACACGTTCTACATGTCCAAAACACGGCTACGCCACAGCCTGATGTCCGTCACGCCGCCGCCTTCGAGAATGCGCCACTCTCTAATGTCCGCATCGCATGTACATAAGCACAATCAGAGGTCGAATAAACTTGAGATACTATCGCTTAAAGCACGGATCGGCAAGGCGATGACATTGGCGCACTGACCGTGTCCGCGTCGCGTCGCGGCGAAGTGATCATTTTATAAATGGAAGCCTCACTCGTATTCAACTTTTGCACAGTCCGAGTGTCAAGATGTAGACTTTGTTCGGGGCAGGACTTAAATACACATAGCACATGTAACATACACAACAAGCATAGCGCGACAGCGGGCAAGGGATCACAACAGAGTATACAACGATAGGAGAAGTGTCCAAGAAAACGGGTAATCTGAACACTACAGTCCAAGAAGAGCGGATAAATATGACAGATAAGAGTACAGATCGAGAAATGCAAGAAGCAAGCGATGAAGTTCGATGAGATGGTGTGATATCTCCACAAATATTTTGGCGCACCAGCAACGCCCATATTCCAACAAAATGGCCACTCTGGCGAAGACGTACCAGCAAGGACATCCACAACGTGACAACATTGACGACGATGGTCTAAGTGTGAGCGGGAACAATTAAGTACTCATCGTCATCATCGTTGGTCCGGCCCCACACAATGCCTGAAAGGGTCCAGATGTGATGCAGCTCTTCGACGGCAATATGCCGATCAAGCTTCTGGTGTTCGATGTTGGCCAGGAAGGCAGAGAACCGCTTGACTCCGAAGAGCGCCTCCATCAGCTTGTCTGCATCGTCCTCATAGTAAAGTCGAAAATGTTGGGCGATCAAATCAAAACCTCCCTCGCCACGAGTGACGGCCGACGAGGATTGCGGGGAGAGAGAAAGACCTGCTGGCGCTTTGCCCGCGCGAGCCAAGCTGATGGTGCTGGCCTGTGAGCCATGACTCGGGGTCACTTTCGATGGACTTTGAGTATAGTTGCCCGCGCGAGCCAAGCCGCGTGAGCCATGACTTGCAGTCGCCTTCGATGGGCTCGGCAGATAGGTGTATGGTCTACTCCTGCGACTGGGAGTTGAGGGCGATGAGAGGCCGGAGAGAGAGCCTTGGCCATAGCCTTGCAGCGAGGTCGGAGTTGGGCCGGCTGTTTGCGAAAAAACATGGGGTGGGGGCGTGGGGGATCTGTACGCATCGTTGAATGGGGGTACTTGATATTGGGAAAAATTGAGTCTAGGAAAAGCGTCATTGGGCGACAGTGGCGTAGGCCGGTGGCGGGTATTCTGAGTTAGACGGGGATCCCAGGGTATAGTCTGCCCGATGGATATGTGTCCCCGCGACAACAGACACCTCAATGCATTCTCGATCGAAACGTGTACGAAGAACTGTCTCCATTCGAGTTTGGAGTCCGCAAGAGACGCTCTCGCGTGTTCTCTATAGTGATCATTAGCAAGGCCAGTTGAACTTTCGCCGAAGAAATTCTTACTCGTGGATAAAGATGCCTATCATGGCACCCCTGCAAACGACGAAGAAATGTTCAACGTCTCGGAAGACATCGTCAAGCCACGAGAGGATTCCCTCGGTCTGCAGACCATTCATAATGCCTTGACTATGGTCCGTATTGGGGAGGTCTTCCCTGCCGCCGACAGGGTCGCGTTCTAAGAACGAGTTTACCACATAGTGGATCGCATTCGCGGCTTCGGTGTTAGGCGTTTCCAGTAGCAAGGGTAGACAAGGTTGGTCTGAACCATTTTTGATCCATACCCTAGCAGAAATGAGTCACCACGACTAAGGCAAGCGGTGATGTGGGCTTCACCAGGTGTTTTTGGGACCAATGTGGATACCTTTGGGGACGACTCGTCCCAGTACATCTGGAAAGGCCTATATGCTATAAGGCAACTTTAAGCAACTTAAAGTGTCTTAGGACATAAAAAGTTCAGAATGCTAAATAAGCTGCAAAGAGCTTAAAGCCAAGGTTCACGCTAACAGCTTCTTTAAGACACCTTTTAAGCATCTTAAGACACTTTAAGATACTGTAAAAGCTCTCTAAAGGCTCTCCAAAGCTGACTTAAAGCATCCGTCATCGTGAACCTTGTTTTAAGTTGTCTTCAGACAGCCTTTCGGCAACTTAAAAAGCACTCAGAAAGCTGCTAAAGCTGCCTTTTAATAGTCTGAAAAGCACTATAAAGTTGACTTAAAGCATACACCACCATGAACCTTGTCTTAAGTTGCCTTTCCACTGCCTTCCAACTGCCTTTTCACTACCTTCCGACCATCTTCCAACCACCTTCTACCAAGCTTACAACCTTTTTAATTCTACCAAATAATTCAAAAAATTAATATTGAAAATGACATTAATTATTAGATAGCAATGAACACTATACAGTACATGGCTATACATCAAATAAATACAATCTAGATACATTAAGAAAGCCTTACAAGGCCATCATCATCCTCAGCCTACTCGCAGACATCCTCATCCTCAACACTAACCATTATCCTCCTCAAGGCTCAGCCTTATGGTCCACAATGCAGTCCCTCGATGCAGCTCCACTATGTAGGTCCTCGATGCGAATCCTCGACGCAAGTCCTCGACACGAAACCTTGATGTGGGTCCTCAAGACAAGTCCTCGATGCAGATCTTCAAGGCGGGTCGTCATAGTCCTCGATACAGATCATAGTCCGCGATGCAGGTCATCAAGGTCCTCAAGATGGGTGTTTGTAGTCCTCGAGATGGGTGTTTGTATTCCTCAAGGCCGGTCATAGTCCTCGAGGCGGGTCATCGTAGTCCTCGAGGCGGGTCATCGTAGTCCTCGAGGCGGGTCATCGTAGTCCTCGAGGTGGGTCATCGTAGTCCTCGAGCTGGCTCATAGTCCTCGATGCGGGTCCTCGTAGTCCTTGTCGAGCTGGATGCGGGTCGTCGTCGTGCTTGGGAGAGTCCTCGTTGTGCTAGGGAGGGTCATCGTCGTTTGTTCTCAACGGTTCGTTGTCATCCGCCAGTGTCGCGAGTCCTCTGTGCCGTTGTCCTCATCCTCGATTGCAGTCGTGGTGGTTGTGGGACCTCATCGTTGCTGTCCTCGTGTTCGTCCATACCAGGCTCGGGAGCGTCATCGTGCTGCTTGAGCGGGTCTTGTGCTTGGAAGGGCCGTGGTTATGCGGCGTGGGGTCGTCAAGCTCGGCAGGTCGCCGTCGTACTTGAGGAGGGGCGTATCCGGTGGGAGTCGTTGTCAGCCTTGGGAGGGTCATCGTCGCTCTGAGTGGGAGTCATCGTCGTCCTGGATGGGAGCCGTCGTCATGCTGGGGTCGTCGTGCACAGTGAGAAGGTCGTCGTCCTCGTCGTACTCACGGGAGTCACTGTATCTGTGGCAACAGCTAGTCAAGAGATGCAAGGAGCGCAAAAAAAACAATACCTGCATATGTGGACATCGCACTATAGTATCGTAGACCCGAATGCTGCTGGCAGGACACACGAGACGACGACGCAGAGTCAGGAAGTCGACATGCAGAGCAGTGCCGTCCAACAACGTGCACAAGGCAGCGCCGGCCAGGAGACAGCTGTGCGCAGAGCAGCAGCGCCGAACGAGTCGAGGTGGATGGTGGTAAAAGGACAAGTCGCATGTTCGGTCCGATCGGGATTTAAACCAACCGGCACGTGAGGCATACGTGGCCTCATGTGCCGGCGGCAAAATGGACTTGGGAAAATTTTCTGGGAGCGGCATTAGCACGGGAATAAGAATGGAAAGGGGAGGGCGAGGATAATGGCGCGGTGCAGCCGTCGTTCATCGTTCAGAATAGAATAAATAAAAATAGAAAAAAAATAAACATACAAAGTTGCGCCCGTTGCCAGCAGACGACGCGGCGCCCCCAAATCCAACCCAAGGCCAGGCTTCATGTCTGCATGCTGGCCATTTCTGCAGCATGCCGAGTTGTCCTGGTGTAACGGCGCGTGGGTGTTGAGCTGTCCGGCGGCCTCGTTGGCAGAGGGCTTCATCCCACGAAAGATGGTCATCCACGGTTTCCAACAGCCGTGGAGACAAGTCCGAGGATCCACATAAAAAAGGATGAGAGAAAGTGAGAAGAAAGACCGCTGTCCAGGGGTAAATGCGGCGTCGTAGTTGAGGTGAGATGGTGGTAAGAGATGAG
Organism: Hymenopellis raphanipes; assembly: GCA_036872995.1. Taxonomy (NCBI): domain Eukaryota; kingdom Fungi; phylum Basidiomycota; class Agaricomycetes; order Agaricales; family Physalacriaceae; genus Hymenopellis; species Hymenopellis raphanipes. The sequence goes on from JAYMDG010000013.1 coordinate 826,273, forward strand.
AAATGACGAGCGAAGAGCTCTGATCACGGTCCGGCATTTGCCGGATCGTGCTCGGAGCATCCTCAACGTCGCTCGGAACGACGACCAAAGCCTCGGAGTAGCCAAATAATTGTCGGTATTCGCTGCTGTATATAGCTAATATCCATCCCAGATGAATTCGGGAGTTTATACCAGACGGAATATCGGGAATTTGCTTGCGTAGCAAGTATCCCATCTGCATCGGTATATTCGAGCATTATAGCTCGTTGTAACGCGCTAACTACCTGAATTTCCTGTAGGGTATCTGTAATATGGTTACCTCTTTCAGGTCAGAACAGGACTTGTTGTCAGCGTCGGCCAGAATTAGTGGTAGCGACATGGAACGTGAATCCGAACAGTGTTTGGATTCGATCAAAGTTCGGATGCGATCTTCTCCTTCTTACCACAACCACCGATGAGCACAATGCTCCGCCCCGCTCCGGTTATCAGCAGCAACGATACGGCCGCCTAGCACAACACTCGCGGCCGACTTTGAGTCGTCGCATGTGGTCACGGAGAGCGACTTTGCGTCCTCTCCTTACTCAACCCGACTTCGCACCAAGCCTTTTTCTCGCTATTCTTTGTACTATCACCCTCGACGAGGAGCCGACTTCAGGATGAATCACTGCGTAAGCCCCAGACGACGGGCAGCAGATTATTTACATGGAGTCGTTAAGAGGAACTCGACGTCAAGAGTTGCGCAACGTTCTGCGAGGGCGGGAGTAGGAGAGATTACGCTTACCCGTTTGCTGGCGGGTAGTGCGCAGGTACGTCTTTTCTGTCTGCATTCTTTTCTCTAACTTGTTTGACAGGTCTAGTTGCGCGACGACATCCCGCGATTGGCGCCGGCAAGACAGACCTCGAATTCGAACAGTCTTCAGATTCGATCCTTTCCCTCTTACCACGACCATCGATGCCGACGACCCTCAAGACGACAAACCACGACCTCAACACCCATGGCACAGAGCCATCTGAATATCTGCGACCGACTTTGAGTCGTCGCCGCCATTGTCACGGAGACCGACTTTGCGTCGTCTCCTCTGAACGGACCCGACTCGGACAGGGTATGGCCCTCGCTAGACGCGTAAGCCCCAGACGACGGGCGGCAGACAATTAAAAGTTATTGACGTCCTCAGCGACGCACGAGAGAGCTCTGCAAGGGCGAACGAGCAGCAGGAGATTGTGCTGGGGCGAACAAAGGTGCGCTTTTTGTTTTCTAGCTACATCCTCACTGCCAACACGTCCGCCCTTGGTAGCGCGTCCTCTAACTGCCTACGAGGCCCCTCCAATGTACACGGCTTGCTTTTTGGATAGCGGTCAAGAATGGCCACACCCTAACCCCACCAGTCAGTACTTCCTTCTGCGTCGGCTGCTGGGTTAGTCCGCGTCTCGCTCAGTCTCTATTCTCTGCCATTTGTAAGTATTTTCTTCGTTTCATCTTTTCGTACGTTTTGATTCTTTTACAGGCGCTGTTGTTTGGACTCGTTCTCTTTCCCTCATACCACCACCTTCGATTCCGACAACCCTCGGGACGACAAACCCCGTATCACGGCTATCAACAGCCATGATACGGCGTTATGTGGAATACCGGCGACCGACTTTGCATCGTCGCCCGTGATCATGGAGACCGCGTCTCCCGCTGATCTGCCTCTTGCTCTCACCAAGCCGTTTCCTGGCTAATCGTCGTTGCGGGGCTTCTCGCTAACCCTTGGACTTCAACTCGCGCAAGATGAGCCAACTCCGGGACGAAGGGCCGCGCAAGTCCCAGAGACGACGGGCAGCAACTCAGTCAAACACTGGCAACGCTCTGCTTCAGGACTTGTGAATGGCTGGATAGGGGGAATCGTCGTTTGGTGGCGAGGTACGTTTTCATTTTTTTTCTGATTTATTGTCTCGAACCCCGCAAAAGGACCTATGCCTCCACAGTCGCCCGCGCTGTACTCGGATATTCAAGTTCGATTCGACTCATGCTATATATATCTCTCTTGTTCTCCACAACCACCACACACCAGTTTCGTCTCCCTCACTCGCTCTACCCCGCCGCGCAGAACTGCCGCTGTGCTTCACCTGACGCGATTTAACATCGCGTCCGGTCACCGAATCGACTTCAAGTCGTTCGACCTCGCTGTCCTGTCTTCACACCATGACGATTTCCGTGCTGTCTTCCAACGACAACAACAACTCACCAGCGACACATAAGCCCCAGAACCCCCGCGGCCTACTGCAGATGATATCTCTCCCAACGGAAGGGACTCAGCGCTCAGAAAGGAGGAAGATTGGGTAGGACCTGCATTTGTAGGTGCAGCTTACTTTATAATATTTTCAGCTGTCCTTACTGTCGTCATGTAGCTTTTCTCCCGATGACAACTACGGCAACCGCGATCCCCCGTCCTGGCGCCAGGGATTCTGACCCGGTTCGATCTACGTCCGCATTCAGATTCTGTCCTCTGGGATTTCCTCCCTTTGGTTTAGTCTGTCCCTCGATTCACGGCAGATCACGGCGCCGATGACGGCGGGAGCGACAAGGATGAAGAGCATACATTGCCCTAGCAATGCCGACATTGACGAAGCATGAAACCCGTGCGACGGGTGCACTAGCCGGGTTGCGATCGGGTCACCCGCGGGAGACGGTACACTACCAGTGGCAAGGAGTAGTAGTAGTAGTAGATGTTAGCTGTTTAGTAGCTAATCATCTTTTTGAGTCTTAAGCTGCATAATGATAAATGTGTTTGAACTGTGTGCTTGAAGTTGTGTTTAGAGGCCTTTTGATGTTCTAAGTTGATTGCACTAATACTTCAGGTCTTAAGTTGCTTAAGGACAGATGTTACTGAAGCTCATGCTTAAAGTCACCTTTAGGCATCTTTTGCCGCCTTTTGCTGTTTTAAGTTTCGTAACAATGATACATCAGCTTTAAGATGCCTTTGGAGCTTTAAGAGCTTATTGGAGCTTAAAGTTTGACGTTCCGTTGACATGAATCTTAAGATGCCTTAAGACATATAGGCCTTTCCTGATGTACCACGATTGACGTGGGGCACCAAGGCGCAGCGTTAATCCAGGATGGCATGTTTCGTTTGCGTGAAAAAGATGGTCCAAGGGAAAGAAGGATGACTGGCATAGCCGCCACTTGGACGCTTATATGCTTCGCCACGTGGCCTATATGCGGAAGATCAAAGTTAATTTGACGTAGGTCAGTATTTTCAGTTGGTTTGATGCATTCGAAGGCTTGTAATTGTACCTACCGGACGAAGATGTCGCATATTGTCCAAATCTTATCCCACCAGGTGTAGGTGAAGCCCTAACGCCGTCACGCAACATCAACACGTCAAAACCACGTTATTGATTGCCGTCGCGGAATACGTCACATTCAATCTTGATAACGAAAATCACTTCAAGTCAATTTTTATCCTTTTCTCGTGTAGGGAATACGATTAACTACAGCAGTACGAACCAAAGAACATCTTAGCTTATGTCCCACTCGTGAAGCGGGACAGATGCCAGATGTAGCTCATCTGTTCACTCGTGAGACAAAGGTCCACGTTGCACCGTTCAAGATTGGCGATAAAGGCGGAGTAGCTATGGACTCCGCTAAGCGCCTCAAGTATGTCTGACGCGATCAAGGAATGGTAAGCATAAAGATGCCACACCATAAAGTCTTTGGCAGGAGTCTTTCGAAGCGGCGAGCCTCTTTTCTCCCGCGAAGCAGCAGATGTGCTTGAGGCGTTCGACGCGACCCCGGCAGGTGACGGTGAACTAGAGTACTTAATGCGGGGTGCAGGTAGCGAGTAACATGGATGACTCTTGGCCGGTGCGACGCAAATTTGAGATGACGACGACAAGGGAGTAAGTGATGGCAGTGGGAAGACTGGAGGGGTCCCACAGGCATCAGGCGGCGGGGCCGCCTCTGCAAGGGTGAGACGAGTGGGAACGTGCCTCTCAGCAGTGCCCATACGTGGCTCCCAAGGGATCCCGACGCCAGTATAATAACTTCCTCGTGAGAGAAGAGCGCGAAGGGCGGAATCAATGCCCTCGTACACAATGCAACGGCGCAAAAACTGGCCTTCCGAAGCTCGATGAACAGACCAGGCGAGGCTGAAACGTGCATGCTCCCTGAATAAAAGTGCGGGTAAGTAGGTAGCTGGGCATGTCCGCGAAAACTAACTCGTGTATGTAAATGCCAATGAAATGACCCTTGTCGACGGTGTAAAAACGGGTTACCCCTCTGAGGACTTCCTTCAGCCACTCCATGATACCCACAGCGCGAAAAGCATCGATAATAGCCAACGCATGTTGATAAGTGTTGGGCTGGGGCTGACCGACGGAGTGGGTCGCAAGGAAACCGTTCAAAACGTGAGCGATCGCATAGGCCTGTTCCATGTTCATCGTCTCCAATACAATGGGTAGACATAGTCTATCTGACCCATTTTGCATCCGAGGCCTGATGAAATTTTATAAATGACGCGGACAACTCCCCCAACGCGTACCATGTTGTCGCTGGACCAAGCTGGGCAGGTGATGTGGTTGTTGGTATGCCGATGACCACGAGAGAGTCGGGGTTCCAGTATGGGTCGTTCATACCAGCGAAAGAGAGTCAGATGGTCGTAGTCCGAGAGAGAGAAGCCAAGGACGCGCCTAATTATGGCGTTCGGCGATCTAGGCGCCAAGGGCCGTGATTGTCATGACACGTGATCTGAGCAACTCTATAATTATCACAAGCCGTAAATCTCACGAGAATACCCTGGCAGTATAATACTATGAATCGCTAGAGGATCTGCTCCAATAAGAGCGCATCTGGATGGCTTGACGTGATGCTTTGGTCCTCCCGTGCCGGCCCTGCGAACATGATTCTCGTGAGGTTTGCGTGAGGTCGAGGCGTAAATCTCACGAGAATACCCTGGCAGTATAATACTATGAATCGCTAGAGAATCTGCTCCAATGACAGCGCATCTGGCTGACTTGAGGTGATGCTTTGGTCCTCCCGTGCCGGCCCGGCGAACATGATTCTCGTGAGGTCGGACCTTGTTCCTCTCAAGTTTCTCTGTTTGTATACTTTTCTGTATGAAAATATATCATTTCGTCGCGCAAGAATCAATCCCGTTCAAAGTATTGTCCTCAAATATGGAGGTTCCTCTGGTTTCTGGCGCGTTACTCAGTTCTCGGATGGTCAGAATGCATCTTTGGTGGCTGTGTACTCTTTGGCGAGGCTCAATGTAATGTTGCCGGGCTCTGTTCTCTGTCCATCGCAGCGCCCATTCGACCACATAGAGGTTTTCTAGGGTCTAAAAGGCACGATGTTAAAAAAGCAATCATGCGATTCTGAGCTGTTGAGATCCTTATACTTTCGGCCGCTTCACTTTTGGTCAACAGGCTATTTCGATCGAGTTTACGATCTCTATAGTAAACCTTACCCACCATCCACGATCTACAAGGTACGTTCTCCTTATAACTCCCGTTCCAACTGTCTTCTCTTACAGCGATGATAGTGGACCTGCTTGTCATGGTCTTCAAGAGAAAGCTTGGGTGCCCGCGCCTCTACAAGACTGTCCAGGAGCGTCGAGAAGCCAAGGCAGAGGCGCGTCGAGAACACGTTCAACATCATCGTTAGGAACGGCTTCTCGGTCAGCAGATTCGTCGCTCTGTATTAAGATACATCCCTATTGAAAGTATTCTCCTCGAAGATGGTCGTTCTTCTGGTTACTGGTGCGTCAAAAAGATCTCGGATGATCAGAACGCGTCTTCGGTGGCTGTGCTCTTTGGATGTAATGTTGTCGGCCTCAGTTCTCTGTCTTTGGCAGCGCCCATTCGACCACATAGATGTATTCTAGGGCCTAAGGGACACGACTTCAAAAAAAAACTCATGCGATTCCGAGCTGATAAGAGCCTTATACTTTCGGCCGCTTCACTTTTGGTAAACAGCCTCTTTCAATCGAGTTTACGATCCCTATAGTAAACCTTACCACCATCCACTATCTAAACGGTACGCGCTCGATTATAACCCCCGTTCCAACCGTCTTCTCTCACACCAATGATAGTGTACCTGCCTGTCATGGTCTTTAAGAGAAAGCCTGGGCGCCCTGTCCTAGAGCGTCGAGAAGCCAAAGCGGAGGCGCGTCGAGAACACGCTCAACACCATCGTGCGGAACGGCCTTCTCGGTTAGCAGATTCGTCGAGCAGTGATTCAGGGGTGCGTTAGCCCAATTTACAATCTCATATATTTTCTGAAAGCCCCTCCAGTCCGCTGGAAGCGCGTACAATTTCTCCTTTGACCATTCTGCCCGATCATCGCCTTCCTCCTCACCTTTGTCGATACCCGGAACCTGAAGATGGCGGCCTCGCATATTTCGTGAGGTTAGAGCGACGCGCCTCCATGTACGCCTTTTCTCTTGAGATGTCTACTGATTTCACACATACGCTGCGTGATGATGAGCAGCCATATATATTACCTTCTGTGGTGAGATTATCATAATCAAACAGGACAACCTCTAGTAGCTTTTTTCCCTCGCTTGCATTGGACATGGTCGTGCGACCCACGAAGTCAAAGACTGCGAACACAGTCTCGAGAAAGTTCCTTCGAGCGAAAAATCTCAAAGTTCAGCGTGTCGGCAACGCGGTTCGAAGAGCGGATGCTGCCGGAGAAGCAAAGAAGCAGCTTCTCCTTACAGAAGGAGCTACCTTTCCTATCATTTGATCACACGGAAACAACCTAATTTTCAATATGCCGACGAGCTTGTTTAGCGGACGATTCACGCCACTTTGTATTCCGCGGCATTTTTATAAACTGGATGCCTTTAACCCGCTTCATCTTTTCGCAATTCCCGTTATTCGCATTCATGGACCTTACAGCAGACGACTGTGGTTTAACACCCGAAGACTTAGATTACATCGCACGATACGTCGGTATGTTGTTGTCTTTGCCTCCTTTACCGACGCCACGCAGTCTTTCTTATTTTCTCTTTCTTCACACAGGTATATTCAATACACGCGAAACTCTTGAACGTCTATCCTGGGACGATGCCAGATACGAGCTCCTTCTGCACAGATTGGCGGAGTGGTCGGTACCATCTTCCCGTCCAATTCATGCAGCCCCAATCAGGGCAGCGTCATCGCCCGGTACTTCGAAAAAATGCTGTATGCTAGTCTGTCCGATGGAGATATGCGACCTCTTCCTGGACTGGCTGTCGACTGAGGATATCCTCAGCATGCGGTTGGTCAACCGTTGGTGGCGCAGTGTTGCTACACGCCGGTCTCATTTGGCATTGCTGGTGTCGTCGCCCAAACTTCATGTCAACTGTTCAACCGACGAATACTACAGCATAATGCGCTACGAGGAATCCTTCGAACACGCCCTGACCTCATTCATCCTCAGAGAGGACCTATGCGCAGTCATTTCTCGGGTGGTCTTTCGCTCTTTCTATGGAATATGTGGTGGTCCTTTCCACTTCATTCGATTACTCGACTCCCTGACGCATGTCGATCTTCACGGACCTCTGGCATCCAAATCTCGCCCCATGTCAATCACGGTACACTGCCTCTTGCCGCCCACACTGCAATATCTTTCCGTACATCGATGTGTATTTGTTGGTGCTGCCTCCGTGTACGCTCTACTAGCGCTCGACACACAACTGCGCGATCTGGATTTGCAAAGTTTGGAAGGTGGCCATTTGGTATGACCTAATTCTGCGCTACTTAACTGGTCTTACATATCGACGCAGGCATTCCCCGATATCAACAGCGTGTACGGAGTTCGCTCTTGGCGTTCCTTTCTCGGGTTTACTACGATTGGTATCCAGGAGACAAAAAGATGGCACGTTCAAAGCCTCCCGTCAATTAAACGTCTAGAGTTGAATATGACGACCGATATTGAGGATGTGGCGTTCCTTGCCACAGACGATCCGTGGCGTTACAATTGGCCGGATGTGCTACCCATGCTCTGTCCTTCCAAAGTAGATCCCAACCTGCTGGGTGCCATCATGCCCTCGGGAAGAGCATTTCCCTTTCGACTTTCCTGCACCAAAGTCACTGTCCTTAAGATCTCTCTCTGACGTTCCAGATATCCCTGTTGGGTGATATATTACAGGAGTGTCGCCTTTCCTTACAAGTGCTGAAAATTCGATGGTGTACGTCGGTCCCTTCTATTACTATGTTCTACTGACACACCACGTAGCTATCGGACTTTCCAGGTCGCCCGAATTGTTTTTTCCGTCTATGCCGATACTTGACGATGTGGAAATACACGGCAACCTCTTCTCTTGCGTCTCAACATTACCTAACATTGCCATCATAAATCCTCCATCTGTGAGGCTAATGATCACTAATTCGCGGCATGGAATCCATCGACAGGCCACTCCCGTATCACTTACACCTATCGAACAGGCATTCCGTTACCCTGCGTTCCAAGGAACAGTGCATTTGTATGTGGTAATGCCATTTCCCTGTCATCAGTGTTCTTCGAAATGCACTACAGTCGTCGCACGGTTGAATGATAGATGCCCTCGGGCAAATCCCTATTTTGTTGCTGACGAAATATCTTTGGTTGACTATATGTTTTAGATACTCGTCGTTGTACTTGTATATGATCTTGCACTAAAATGTAGCTTACTCGTTTTCATCACGCTCAACTGCGCCACCGGATGTCTTATTGTCCCTACGGACATATTGGGACGGGTGGCGCGCGGTGTACATCAACTGTCGCCGGTGAATCCTCATGGGAAATTACAGTACCATAACAATGTACACGTAAATCTAATCATCTCCCTCAAACTCACTATCCGCCGCGTACCACTAAAAACTGATCATCCGTCGCATCACCCTCAAACTCACCACCCGTCGAACTCACCATTCTTGAACTGCTTCCTGTACGACGAAACAAAACTATGCTTTGTCAGTGAAAGAATATGGGAAAATAAAAAGGGAAGTGCCCACCGTTTTACAGAAAGGTCGACACGCGGAAAGTCACCTTCGCTTAAATCAAAGAAAACGCCGTCCCGAGCTGCCAACACGACGACGTTGCCAAGCCAAGCAACAGGCCATCTATCGACTGCCGTCCGCAGAAAGGATGTCACCATGTCGTTTTTGAGGTTCCGGGATGAAAAGTTTCTCTGCGCTGGACAGATGGTGAGATAAAGGACCTCGGTGTCAGAATCGCCGAACGGTACACGATGCAGTCGACGGTGGACGAAGTCATTGTCGGAATCGCCGAGATACACGTCCACTTCAGCGAACGCCACATCCCGCTCGGTACCGGCAGTAAGCCCAGGGATAGCAATGTATGCTACGACGGGATTCATGCCGACAGTAGGGTATACGACCCCACGTTTCTTGGCAATCTAAAACACGGGTATGGATGAAAGCCGGATTATATTATCATAAAAGAACATACGGATATCGCGCTCGCATCACGCTCCAGGCCACTGGAGGCATTACGAACATCATCCTCCGTGCATTCACGGAGGACGTCGGGATAGGACGACATCCACGCCCTGTCGGGAAACTCGAAATGAATGTCGATGTTCAATAGCGGCCGCACGACCGGCCTCTGGGTGCTCCAATACGCGACGTCTTCAGACGAAGAGATTGTGAGAGAAATGTGGTCCAGAATTGGTGACCAGCCTCGACGACGTATCAGGCCTCCCAATTCCGCCCATCCACCGGCGTCACGGTGGTCATGGACGACCATCCGAATCTGTAAGGAATGGAGACGGCATGGGATCGACTCCAACGCCGTAACCACCTCCAGCAAGTCATCCTGATCGAAGCCGATGTTCAAATCGACCAAGCAACCACAGTGCCGTAGCTCCGATAAGATGTGTGCCGAACCATCTGTGCGCCAATTAGCAAACAATTATAGAACATTGACAAAAACCGACCAGCTTTATCAACAGTCAGATGTAAAATCTCTAAAGAAGACCCGGCAGCGCGCAAGAACTCCTTCAGATCGTTGGTAGAACATGCACCAAGATTGAATCGCGCATGTCGTATGGCCCAAGCCAGAGCGCGTTGCACGGCGCGCGAGGATGGCCAAAAGTTCCTGATGGAACATGGGGTCATCCACACTTGTAACAATGGTGTCGAGCCGGCAAGAATCGCTTTCAGCGGGACCTGTGAACGCGTCATACATAGGATAGTAGTCGACATCCGACCACGCATGGTAGCAATGCTTGTCGATCTCGAGACGAGTGAGACACCGCGCGGCGCGCATCATTGCTCGGAAGGAATGGATGCTGAAAGACACATGTTTCAGATGGAGGGAACAAACCCGACCAAAGATGTCGCCGGAAACATGGTCCAAGACCATGGGCGTTAATTCTAGCTGAGCTAGAGTCAATGAATCCAGTTGTATTTTGCGGTCGCAATGCTGAATGAGGCGCGCGAGACGGTAAATTGGTTCGGAAAGAGGGCCAGTAACATCGACACTGGTCATGCAGGAGCCTACAGATGGGGCAGAACGTAGTCGGTCTAGCCAGGTACGCATAGAGCGGCTTGCAATGGAAACGACGCCACAGCGTACCTGCAAGAAACATCGTGGAAGGACAAGCTGCCTCACTTTACGGGAAATAACGCTTCCCGTAAACAACACAGAATCGTGATCCGGCCACGCCAGATCGAAAATTTGGGAAAGGATCTCATCTGGGAGGCTTGACAAGTCCGCTATCCTGGACATGACGGGCAAAAGACACAAAAACGATGAGAAACAGTCGGTTTATAAGACGGATTAAAGCAAGTGGGCGACAGTCCATATTAGGCATGATTAGCGACGACTCTAATTGCATCGAAGCCAGATATAATCGACGAATGGAATCCTAGCCCGCGTCAGCCAACACCAAATCAAAAAAGAAAGGAAAAACCTTGTTTCGTCCAACGCCGCTCCGCCTCAACCCTCCACCCGGGCCTGCCCCTCCCTTGATTTCCCACTGACGGTAGGCGCAACGCTCATGAAATCCTAGACGATTTCTGCAAGGCCAACATTGGCGACAAGCTAAGATGATGGTCAGACCAGATCTAAAGCGAACGCAAGACTTGACATAAGGCACACCGCCGGGTACGTGCCCGACGCGTTCCGCAGGCCATCATTCATGCTTCCGAAGAATACTGCGGGATTCACTGCAATAAAGCGCGGTAGTGAAAACTTGCAGGAATCTTATCAGTTGATGGAAAACAGAGGAATGGAACAGCAGACTCTAAAAAGTTCTGGTTAACGCACTGGAGGCAGGAATCGAACAGCCGCCCCTAAAAAATTATCTTGGATCAATTTCTTGCATGCAATATGTACAGCCACTAGACCGTACATGCTGCAGGAAGGAGTAGTAGTAGTAGTAGTAGTAGTAGTAGTATCGAACTTGAAGTTGGAGGCAGAGGTAGGAATGGAACTGTCGACCTCCAAAAACTTTATGTAAAGCGTACAAACAGGTATGACCGCTAGACCATACATGTCTCGATGATGTAGATTTTGTAAGTACACATGCATAGTGAAACAAAGAACCAGGAAAACTGGACAAATCAAGATCTACATTGATTGGTAAAGTAGCTCTCCTTTGTCGTGAGCACCAGGTATGATAAAACAGAACGGGTCCTCGACAGCCCGACTATCGAGGTCCTCAGCAACAGACACTGCCTTCCTGAAACGTGCAAGCTTCTCCGTGCTTCCCTTCCACGTCGCGGATTCCGTTCCCGCCAGGTCCTCTATTCTCCCGCACAAAGAGGACGCGACTTTCTCCAGAAGCTTAACGCGTGACGTGGCGTCGCGGATCACCTCGTCCGCACAGTAGTCATCTTCTCTCATCAAGGAGTACAGTGACTCCCCATAATTCCGAAACGATGTACCTTTCATTTCTTCGTCCAGCCAGCTCTCCAATCGTCTCAAAGCCTTTAGCACCTGAGCAAGTTCGTCGACGGGCGCTTTCACGGTGCAGGGAACCTTTACCGGGGAACTGCGAAGAAGACTTAAGATCCACAGTTGTTCACTAAAAAAAGAGCACGAAGAACGCACGACGAAGCAGGAGCGGCGTCACTAAGTATTAATTTAGACGGAAGTCACAAAAACGGGGGGACAAACGTACCTTGAAAGGTCCCGCGGATGAAGGTCCAAGACGCCGTCGTCGGTCGGGCTTGCATCATCGTCGGCCGCGCTTTCAAAGGGCATCCTGGACTCAGCACATCGCTGCCCAGGAGATGTACTCACCTCTGAATACATCGCGGTGGATGTCCTCCATGCTGACCGTCAGAGTTCTGCTGAAACTCGTCTTCGAACGTGACCCCAATACTTTCTGAAAACCCGGTTTCAGTGCTGGTCTTGCTGGTTGACTCGTGATATTTTCTCCTCTTCTTCTCCAGAATTTCAGCCTTATGCCTATCAATGCTCAGTAAATCAGCATGAAGCACGAGTGAACTGAGGCACGCCACGAACTGGTAGTAGTAAGTTTTGTCATAAACAGCCCTGCTTTTGCGACGCGCGGGCTTCCGACTCATAAGCGCAATGGTCGTAAGGAAGAGGGGAAATTTAAGTAAGGCCGTGTAGACGCAATCTAGTGGCCGGCCAGTCTTCAGATGATCGTGGATCAAACGCCAAGGTTGGGCCGAAAAGCCCAAGACACTCGCATAACCTGCATGAAAGAACAATTAGAGTACCAGGAAAGACGTACAGTGTGTTCAATGCCTATTACAGTGATCAGTGCGTGTAGTGGCAGGAAAGAAACCGTGGTATGAGATTCGTATTGAGCTCCCTTCAACACAGAGAAGTAGAAATAGGTACCATACACAACTGACATAAACACCATACAGAAAGCACTCGTTCATTCAAGGTGCGGCCAAGGAAGCCAGGAAAGCGTCGCCAGCAGCCGTGCCTTTCGTCTTTTTGGCACCTTTCTGCTTTAGACGCTCCTGCTTGATTATGAAGAGAATATTAGCTTCGATACAAGTTAAAAGTCGGGTACACTAACGGTGTTCCTGTCGCCGAAGGGTCTTTGCGTAAGGGTTGAGGCGGAATAAGACGGCCTTGTTGCGCAGAGGGTTCTTCTTCTGCGTCCATGGGCGCTTTTGGGTCTTCTGGCCGGCGGGACGGACGATAGACTGAATCTCATCGCTGTTGATAAGATGCGTCACGTCGGAGTTGGAGATCTTGGCGGTGGGGAGGCTAAGAACGCGTTAAGGAGGAAAAGTAACATGTACATTGTAACATACATGTAGTCCTTTTTGTGCGTTGAAGCCTTGTCGAAGGTTCCGAAAACTTCATCAAGGAGACTGAAAGCACCCTCTGTCCAGATAACGAAACGGCCAAGGTGTCCACCAGGTGCAAGCTGGAGGAGGTTCAACCGCCTGACGTTGACAATCTCAACACCAGGCAAGTTGCGGAAGGCCTTGACGATACCGTTATCCTCATTGTAGACCATAAGACGACCACGGCGCTGGCGATGGCGGCGATTCCTCATTTTACCCTTTCCTGCCCTTTCGAGCCATGGACAACAAAGTTCGAAGTCTCCGCACGCTGCTCCTTCTCGTGGTCCGCCGTCGCACTCGCCCTGACTGTTGTCTATCGCTGCCCGCGCGTCGTCATCATGTTGCTGTCTGGTGTAATCATCGTCCTCTGCCGCACTCTCAGAGACAGGAGCAGCATGGAGGAGCAGTGTCGGAAAGTGAAAGTGAATTGATACACGCCTACGCCAAACTAGTGACTGAGGACAATGCAGAGGCCAACGGCGGCCACGTGATACTGACATTCAATGAGTCGGATCTCGGCCCGAGTCGCCGCATCCTGGCATCACAAAATCAAGTCTTTAGGTAGTCCTCGTACTACGAATGATGTTGGGATGAGGAAGATCAGCCTAAAATTCACAGCATGGTTGGATACATTTTGATGTGTCTAGCTTAGAAGCACTGTAATATAGATGTGGCAGAAGACTGTATCACCAGGTGCCAATTAATCAAAAGCAAATTCTTGATGCAAGCTGTTTTTTTTTCAGCTGTAACCTGTGACTGAACCTATAATCATAATAGTACTGTATACAAATTAACAATTGAATCAGTAAGCATACTGTAGCGTTTCAACTGTAACTTTGCAGTCTTTTACTGTGACTCTAGACCCTGAAAAAGATATAGCTTTGTGATCCAGCATAAAGACAGAAAGTACTTGATTTGCATGCCCTGCCGCTAGATGGGTAGAAAAATTTCCATTTTGGGCAATCTGTACCTGAAAAAATTGATGGTGACTCAATATGCACTACTTTGCGAAGCTCCATAACTAACACGATATAGGAATTAACAGTTGAAATGCTACAGTATCATAATATTTGACAAATTTATGTCAATTACAGAAAATCTAAAAATGTCAAATTACAGTCAAACGCCAATGTTCGAAATTTTGACAAAAACGTGTCCATGGACATGTTGTCCATGGAGACTACTTTTGGCAAGTAAAAGTTAATCGCTTGCCATAGGTATTTGACAAAAAAGGGATATATCGACTGGGGCCTGCCATCTTCATATGACCGATTCATTATCACCCTTGATTCCACCCCTCCCGCCGACCTAACCCTCGACTACGTTATCAATCGCCTCTTGAATGAGGAATCCCGCCAAGCCGTTGTCGTCGAGCCAGAGAATGTTGCCATGGCTGCCACCCCGGATCGTCGTCCTAAGCGGAGCGGTCTTGCACACATAACGTGCTATGGATGCGGCGAGAAAGGACATTTTAGGACGACGTGCCCGCATAAGCCGTCGTCGTCGAAGAGTGAAGAGGCGCACATGGGTGCTGAGTCGGACTCAGACGATGCGTTCTGATCCGTTGGTTGTTTTCTTGCGGGGGTGCCTGGTGCATCCATTTTTGGAAGCTACTTTGCCGTCATGCTGTGCTTGCAGGGGTGTGTTGAGATTCAAGCTTTGCATGCCGGCAGTACAAATATTTGTATTCGCGCCGTACATTGTCGCGCGCGTCGGTATTGTTTCATTGTTGTAATTTAAGCTTTTTTATTGTCCTAATTAGTATATATACCTGTACTGTACGTAGTCGCAAGTCACTGCGCTTGCAAAGGATTATCTTACCTCCATCTTTGCTCCTCTTGACCGAGAGACTCTGAGCCCCGCGAATCTAACAGCGCGGATCCTGACATCGGGACGGAAATAGGAGTGACTCGAGAGGAGCGAGAGTGTGGTGGCGTATCCGACTTCAAGCCAAGTAAGTCAATGGTAATGGTCCAAAGAACACCGACATGAATACCAGTCGAGTCAATGACGAACATCAAGACCTGTTCAAGTTTAAGTTGATGCTGAAGGATGACCACTGATGATTGGTCCAGACCGGGACTACGTGGTACACGAGACGCATTAGGCACGCTGACGTCGGCCGAGGGTACGTGGTGAGTCCAAGGGCGGCTTGACATTATCGTCAGTACACGGCAATTCTTACCAATGGTGGGAGCATTACCAAAGGCTATGCATCAAAGAGGCAGCATCCATACTGTGTATGACGTGTACGCTGCAGCCAAGGCGTAGTCTAGTTTTTGGTCAGTTAAAAGTATGGGGAGACAAGTGTAGGCTTACTCCGGGACGCGTGTCGGTAACAGCCGGCCGCGAACATTTAGGCCACGACGAGTCCGGCTTGGACAGCGTACATGCCATGAATGGCTGTGGGTTCGCCGGGGCATGAGCGTGCAGAAAGCGAGGCAGTGTCGGTAAACTCGAGACGACACACATGGCAGGAGAGTGACCCCGGTCTCCGGTCGAACGCCACAGCTTAAAGTTACCATGAACAAACTGATGGTCGACGTCAGATGATTAAGTCTGGGACGGGCATGGGCGCAGAGCCAGGTACCACTCCGAGCAAGTGCGGATGAGGGCTTCGCTTGCGTGCGGAAGAGGCATGACTGCTGAACGGCCAGAACAACGGTAAACGCTGTAGGAGTCTGTGAGTCATTGGGCATCAATAACAACTGTGCGTGAAAGTAAGCACCTTGCATGGAGCAGGGACTCGACCAGATCCAACACTGCAGCCAAAGGCATTTCCTGTTCTCAAGGAATGGTGCCGATATGCCATGAGGTGCGGATGAGGACGAGATGAGGCTCGCTAATGACTATCCTCAAACAAGGGAGGAGCGGTAATAGGGGAGACTTCATCTAGGGACAGGCAACGGGCCAGGTCCGTAGGCGCAGCATGACAAAAGACCGGTCATTGGTGGGAGCGGGGGGCGACATTGTACGGCTCATCCCCAAGCTGGGTTGTCGTAGGTCATCTAAAGAGAAGGGCGGTTAAACAAGAGCGGTGAGAAGTAAGTGAGAGAATAACCCGCCTCGTCAGATAAGCTGGCATTATGAACGGTGAAGCGATGGCGCCCAAGCCAAGAAAAAGACGGTGAGGGGGGGTGGTTGCAAGGAAGAATAGGCGTGCGTCAGCTCTTTCCCACGTCGGTGCCGAAAGCCGGAGTTTAAAAAATTTTAGATGTGACATTGTGAATGTGACAATACACGTGTGATCGTCATTCTAACTGCTAACTGCCAAATCATCTCTTGTGGCCGCGTCTTATTTATTCTGCTGCAACAGGTTTGCATCTACTTGGATGGCTTTTCAAACAAGGTAGAGGCGTTAACGTTTTAAGAAGAATGGGACTGCCTTTTGCTCAGCATTGACATCCGAACTTCACGGTTCTATGTATGCCGTGAGTTTATTTCTTGGGGTGTATAAGCTTTCGGTATGCATTTTTGGGAAGACATGTTCCAATAGCGGTCCTTGCCTGTTTTCCTCTCTTTGCTCTCACACCATGACTAGCTTGGCTCGTTGCGCGTCTGTGTTCGCTGTCCTTTCACATTCGGGGTTGGAAATGCGTTGTAAGGTTGAGCACCATGTCTTCATTCAAACGGTTGCGCCGCATAAAAATCCGCCGCCCCTTCCTGCTGCGATAGCAGTTACCACACGCGAGGAGGCGGAGCAAATCATCGCTATCGCTGGGGACTTTTACGAGCGAAATAAGGCGATTTCCGATGGTCGCGAGTTCCATGAAGCTATGATAGAGTGTGGCGTCATGACCAATCTCCAAGCGTTCTTCCAAGGCGTTGTCAGATTTTGGGTAGTGCTGGAAGGAAAGACCGTTGCTTTCAGTCGATATATCCCTTTTTTGTCAAATACCTATGGCAAGCGATTAACTTTTACTTGCCAAAAGTAGTCTCCATGGACAACATGTCCACGGACACTATATTGACAAAATTTCGAACATTGGCGTTTGACTGTAATTTGACATTCTCAGATTTTCTCTAATTGACATAAATTTGTCAAATATTATAATATACTACTGTAGCGTTTCGATCACAACTTCGTGGCCTGTGACCTGATATAGTGCGAAGCTATAGCAAACAGCTTCATGATCAGGCACAGAGGTGGGCCTTAGGCAGGCCCAAAAATTTTCTTTTTGAGCCATGCGACTCTGAAAATCTTGACTGTGATCCAATAAGGGTAAACCTCCTAAGGATGTGAATAATGACTTTGATACTGACCCCCCCAGAGGCTTTAGTTTTCCACAAACCTTGAGGTGAGTGTCTTTACAAAAAAGCTCGTATGTCCGGGTCACCCGGTCCGGGTGCGGGTCGGGTTACGTCGGGTGCGAGTCGGGTGTCGGTCCGAGTGCCCGTTGCGAACCCGGCAACCCGTATCCACCCGTACACAACCTTTCAAGTATCGGTTTCTACTAAAAGTACACAAAATTTTTCTTACTGTCATGAATATACATATTTTGGAGAGTTTATGTGAATTTATCTGACCTCAAAGGAGGCCAACGTCGTTCAGAAACGGCGTTGCCCTTGAATTTTGGCGCTAGCGGCGTTAGCCGAGTACTTGGCAAATGCCGGATAACGATCGCTCAGCGCAGATCACATCTCCTTGGCTCTTCCCACAGCACGACCTCTGTATCGTGTTCGTCAGCCCCAGAAGAAGTTCTGGGGCTTGTTTTACTTCATTTCTCCGTTTTACTTGGCTTTTTTTTCTCGCATGATTTGGCTTTGCGCTGCCCGCTGCGCCCTTGGATTTGTTCCGGGGCGATTTCTTGCGTTTGTCTATACGACGGCCTTCTGGACCGCGTAAGTCCTCAGGATGAGGCTGCCCTACCACTGGACAGCGTGTGCGGACTCGCGACTTTATTCGGCTTCAACACTTTCTGCTTGGACCTGCGACACGCATCAGCGCGCAGTGACGTTGAGGACTCGCCTGCGCGACGGTGCCGATTCGATGTCAATGCGCCATGCGCAAGCTTCGGACGCGGTTTTTATACTACTGGAGTCCCAGAGGACTTGGCTGGACGGCGTCGCGGACGCATCCAGCCTTAAACGGTGTGTTTATTCAACTCTTTATAGTTGCTATCTGAACTTTTACTACGCAAATCCACCTCCTTCACCTCCCCTACCCATCACCCTTTCGTCGCTGGAATGCGGTGACCCGCGGGGAAAATGACGGGTAACCCATACCCGAACGTCGGGTGCGGGTATAGCGTCGGGTTCGGGGCGGGAATTTTCACGAGCACCCGTACCCGACCCGTGCTATTCACTAACATTGTCATTGTCATTGAACATCATTCGAAGATGACATAATTACAGGATTTGACGGATGTCAATCTTGGTATTCCAGACGTAGTGAACCAGGTCCTATCCCACACCCACACACAGTCATGTTTTGAGTGGCAAGGCATCCGAAATTGTGTTCTGTTAAAAGGTTTTATACTTTAAACTGTCAGTGTATTATGCTCCTGTTCCTTATGTTTTTTGCCGCACAATATTTTACCTGTTTGAATCCACTCTCTCTGTCGTGCGAGCTGGGTATTGGGTTTAGCGCGGCACTGCAGCTTGTCGGCCCCCTCCTCATGAAGCCGTCACTAACGATTTCGAGCCCGGCACGTGCCCAACCACGTGATGTTGCGCCGCCTGCATCCCGCCCTTGTCCGCCACTCTCGTGCTTGTCTGGGCAGCGAGCTCCGTGGCAGACTGGTCTCAGCGCGCTGAGAGACCAGGAGGCTGCGGAGGTGCTATGGATGTCAACCACCGCCTTGGATTTTTATTATACATCGCTTCCGATACTAGTCTGATAGACTCTGAGATAGACTCTGAGATCCTCGACTTTTGCCAAACGAAGGACTCGAACTCGGATGTAATAAGTATAGCATGAACTAACTTCGACTACTATTCACCGCAGTTCCATGGCATACTGGTCTCAGTGCGTGGGGCACAGTACTTTCTGAGCACAGCGGTCTGAAACCAGGCGCCATGGTACTGTTTACTTCAGTATAATTGGTGATTTTTTCATCTATGCTTTATTGGTAAATAGTAGTAGTGGTCCTCTGTATTTCCACACACTCGTGCGCACTTGCGCACTTGGCCTCCCCATCTTTTCCTCATCTCTCGTCTTGCTACATTTTTCTCTTCGGCTCTTCCAAGAACGTCTCAGGCAGGGCTTGACTTCTTTGCATTTCTGTACTCCAAAATGTTCAAGAAACCAGGCTACATTAAAAGTAATGCGGTACATCAAGAAATACAGACACAGTAAAGTTACATGCCAACACTCAAGTGCCCGTTAATTCCGCAGGTTCTTAGCTTACCCCACGCTTGGCCCTCGGCGTTAGTTCTCCCGCCCTTGTCCGGCACTCTCGTGCTTGTCTGAAAGAGGCAACTGTTCATAGGAATCACTACAAAAAGACTGACATTCGAATAGTAAGACAACGCATTAATAGTATCATAAGTAAGTCAATGAACATCGAAAAGGAACGATGCTCAAGTGCTCGCATCGCAGACCTTGAGTCCAGCCCTATTCAGGAGCACCAGTCCCCGAGCATCGTCGGCCCAGGCAAGAAAGCGCAGCATAGCTGCATCCATGACCGCATCTGTTGCCAATGACCTAGCCAGGTCGGTGTAAAAAGCATGCGTCAGACTGCCATAATTGACAGTATCAGGCAAACCGAGACGCGAATATGAGGGATTGACGAAGACCACACCGTCATTGACCTGTGGAGCGTCCTCGGCCTCGGCATTCTTTGGCGACGCGGGAGCGCCAAAGCCAGTGCTGGAACCGAAGAACCGGTGCTTGGGACAGTATCGGCTGACGGCATGGGAGAAGATGGTGGAGTTGCTGTGGCCGTCGGGGTTGGAATACCAAGTGCACTGAAATACGGCACCTGGTGGAGGGGTTCTGGAGGAGGGGTGATAACCCGAGTGGGCGGTCGGTCTATTATACGGTCAAGCTCATCGATGGTTCGTTTATCGTCAATGTCCCATAACCGCATGTCATTCTCCCAGTCCGTTAACGGCCCCCATTCAACGACGTCTCGCATTTCCTGCATGGCCAACGTCAGTTCTTCTCCGAGAGCGTGCAGCAACTTCGGGTTATGCCTTCGACCTCGGCCGGTTCCACAATCCGATCACCAGCCAGACGAGTCAGTAGGAATGCACATTGTGATTGAACCAAGTCCCGTGGGATTAGCCGCTGGATGGCGGTGGCAGTGATCTCGATGCGCATTTTGCGCGCGAGCAGCACATCTCTTGCGTCTCATCCTCCATTGTGGGGGCATCGTCATCGTCAGAATCCGAGAATGAATTTGAAGCCGCCGATGATAGGCGGGACAAGTTTGAACTTCCTTCCGACGAGGTGCGTCGGAAGGGTGTCCTGCCTGCATGGGCTATCAGGGCCAAAGAGGCTCGGCGAGATAGTTTGCTCCCCGACCTAACTTTGGTTGAGCTATTAGGCGCCGCTGTTCGTGAGGAGATTGGAGTGGAACGGGAAGAGGAGAACGAGGAGGAGGACAAAGTACGGGACGGAACGCTGCGCTCGCTCGAAGAGTGCTTGAAGTAGTCCACCGTGGCCTGGAACATGTCGTCGAAAGAGGGCTCCCTTTTCGGGGTAGACGGTACCTGTCGTGGAGCCACCCTGAAGCGGGTTGAAGGGCTTCGGATCGTCGAAGGAGGCCTCTCATTTCCTTTTCGGGGTAGACGGTACCGTCGTGGCACCACCCTGAGGGTGGGGTGAAGGGCTTTGGATCGTCGAAGGAGGCCTCTCGTTTCCTTTTCGGGGTAGACGGTACCGTCGTGGCACCACCCTGAGGCGGGGTGAATGGCTTTGGATCGTCGAAGGAGGCCTTCTTTTGATTTTCGGAGTAGACGGCGAGGCAACCGAGCCGACATCAGGCGGTGTTGGAGAATGGCGATCAGAGTCGTCGCAAGAGAGCGGGCGCAGCAACGGAGCCACCATGAGGCGAGTTTGAGTCCTTCGACGACTGGTTCTTGTTACCGTGCTTAAGCGCAGTTTGAACGGTGCCGCCATGAGCCGAGGTTGACTCTTTCAGTGGCTGGTTCTTACTGCCGTTCTTGAGAGCAGCCATCAAGAGATCGACCTGCTCATCGAAGGTGAGGTCGTCGGGCATTGCGACGGGTCTTGGTTGGGGAAGACATGTGGGGGTGGCACGGGGTGGGAACAGGACAGGACCACTACGGTCCAGCCCGAGCATAGGAATAGCGCGCTTGGTTTGTAATCCAATGTCTGGCAGGGTACGAAGTCCAAAACGATCCCTCCGAAAATTCATCTCTTCAAAGATGAATATTTCAGCGGCCTATAACACGTTAGATGGACGTGTAATGACGCTCAGCAACCACTTACAATATGCCGCTCCTTTCGTTGCTTTTCAGAGTCCAGTTTGAACTGCTTGTCGAAGATGATCATTGCCGATTGGAAGCAATTATTGAGGAGAGTGTAGTTGTCTGCCTCAAGGGCATCGGCGTACTTGTCCGACCATGTGCATGCTAAATTCCGCAATATCGCTTGTTGAGCCTCGTCAAATTGCTAGAAAGTGCTCTTAGTCACAAGTAACAATGGATACAGATGGACGTACACAATGGGCGGGTTGATCGGTTTGTGAGGGCTGTGAAACCGTTAATAGCGTACAGAGGCCCAGAATGAAGGAACGTACATGTTCGACGACGGGTAGCGCGAACTTGCTGTGCAATGTACCCGACCTAATGGTCGCGTCGACGTTTTTCCTTTCGCTGGCACGATTTTTGAGTATATCCACCGCTTCAGCGTCAGTGACACGGGGGTCATCGACGACCGCGCTGAAATACATAGTGTTGACTGGCAAGAATTCACTGAGGAGGCGATGGGGAAACCTCAGACCGAATACGGACGCGATAATACTTGCGTGGGGCGAAAAACGAACGCTATGAGACGTCTAGAATCTGAACGCTCAAATATTTAATGCTGCTCGCATAATTCCGTGCAAGAGCCAAAGTCCTCGACGCTCCCAAGCGGGAATGGCACCCACGGCCGATTGCGCTGGAGACGCCGTTGATTCTGTGGCGGCTCCTCAACGCAGATGCCGCCATGAGTATACGAGGCAGTTGCCGACGAAACAGAGGCAGACGGGGGTGGTGAAAGCAGAAGGAGGAGAGAAGCCGTTTTGATGTGGTCATAATTGGCTGACGTCGGGTATCCCCGGCGCGGATGCCGCATGAAGCCAAAATGAAGCTATAATAATAAACGCAGATCGCCGAGCCGCAGTCGCGTCGCGACGCGACTGAAGCACTTGGTTCTCTACACCAGTTTGTCGATAAACGTACGATAACATATTTCGGCTCAGACTGGTATACTAGAAGTACAGGTAAACAACTAATCTAAATAGACAAAGGGTGGAGTAGGGTACACAACGGGCATAAATAGCGCAGAAGCAACGATTGCCATACATAACGCGAAAGCGGACGAGAGAACACAACGAGGACGACAACAAATAGGTACAGATATATACGATAGGGTCCAAGATATGCGGAGGGTAAAAAAATACAGTCCAAGATGTGTAGTACATCAATGCAGGACACGATAGATAGCGGTACAGTCTGCAGCTGCTTTGTTCGGGATTTCTAGTACCAACGGGAATGGGGGGAATCGGAACCGTTTTTTATCCAGACCCTACGCGATATGAGTCGCTTCAGGTAAGCAAAACAGACGGGGACTTCACCATGCATTATGACGTCCGATCTAGGCAGCTCTTCCCAGAACTACGAGGGACGGCAGGCGCCAAGGAGCTTGATGAGGGGTGTTACCAGACATTTTAGGTTGACGTAAACGACAATGGATGATGATAGTCGAAGGAAAAGAAAGCTAGGTCGCACAGCCATCACAGAAGGACTGCGCTCACCACGTGGAGTATATGTGCGAAACCGATTTTATTTTAGATATCTAAAGGGAAAAGGCGTACATAGGACGGTACTTTATGTTGTTCTATCACAGCCCGAAGACTTCTCTTTGTACCTACGCGACGAAGATATAGAATATTGTCAAAGCACAAGGAATATCCAAGAACTGTATCCCGTTGATTCTTGGCCTCGTCGATCCACGGTGTCTCCTGGGGCCCATATACAACAGTGTGCATGACGGGGTCCGTGCAGCTAGCTGCCTCTCAAAACCAATCAGCGAGCGCGTCCCGCAACTTCTGGATCTCCTGAATAAGCGAATCCATGGCCTTGCCTCGCGCGCAAAGAAGCTTTTGGCAGATATCCTCGAACCATTGTTCGGGTCTATTATCAAGTGCAGCCACGACGGTCTGGTAAGCGCGTCGCTCTAGCCTTACGAAATAAGCGAGGCCGTCATCTTCAGGTTCAGGGTATCGACGAAGGTGGGGAGGAAGGCGACGATCGGGCAGAATGGTCAAAGGAGGAATTGTACGGGTACAGATAGATTCCAGCGGGCTGGAGGGCTTTCAGAAAATATATGACATTGTAAATTGGGCTAACACACCCTTGAATTGCTGCTCGACGAATCTGCTGACCGAGAAGCCGTTCCGCACGATGATGTTGAGCGTGGTCTCGACGCGCCTCTGCTTTGGCTTCTCGACGCTCCTGGACAGTCTTGTAGAGGCGCGGGCGCCCAAGCTTTTTCTTGAAGACCATGACAAGCAGGTCCACTATCATCGCTGTAAGAGAAGACAGTTGGAATGGGGGTTATAAGGGAGAACGTACCTTTTAGATCGTGGATGGTGGGTAAGGTTTACTATAGGGATTGTAAACTCGATCGAAACAGCCTGTTTACCAAAAGTGAAGCGGCCGAAAGTATAAGGCTCTTATCAGCTCGGAATTGCCTGAATTTTTTTTTGAAGTCGTGTCCCTTAGGCCCTAGAATACATCTATGTGGTTGAATGGGCGCTGCCAAAGACAGAGAACTGAGGCCGACAACATTACATCCAAAGAGCACAGCCACCGAAGACGCGTTCTGATCGTCCGAGATCTGTTTGACTCGCCAGTAACCAGAAGAACCAACATCTTCGAGGAGAATACTTTCGATAGAGATAATTCTTTTGCAGCGCAAGGGATGCATTTTAATACAGAGAGGTAAACACGCAGAAAAAGCAATCTATTGCTTATGATTGACAACTACTTATCATTTGTACTGAGGGGCTGTTGTCGCTCCTGGTCGCACTGGAGAGGCTTTCAGAGAATATATGAGATTGTAAATTGGGCTAACACACCCTTGAATTGCTGCTCGACGAATCTGCTGGCCGAGAAGCCGTTCCGCACGATGATTTCTCGACGCGCCTCTACTTTGGCTTCTCGACGCTCCTGGACAGTCTTGTAGAGGCGCGGGCGCCCAAGCTTTTTCTTGAAGACCATGACAAGCAGGTCCACTATCATCGCTGTAAGAGAAGACAGTTGGAATGGGGGTTATAAGGGAGAACGTACCTTTTAGATCGTGGATGGTGGGTAAGGTTTACTATAGGGATTGTAAACTCGATCGAAACAGCCTGTTTACCAAAAGTGAAGCAGCCGAAAGTATAAGGCTCTTATCAACTCGGAATTGCCTGAATTTTTTTTTGAAGTCGTGTCCCTTAGGCCCTAGAATACATCTATGTGGTCGAATGGGCGCTGCCAAAGACAGAGAACTGAGGCCGACAACATTACATCCAAAGAGCACAGCCACCGAAGACGCGTTCTGATCGTCCGAGATCTGTTTGACTCGCCAGTAACCAGAAGAACCACCATCTTCGAGGAGAATACTTTCGATAGAGATAATTCTTTTGCAGCGCAAGGGATGCATCTTAATACAGAGAGGTAAACACGCAGAAAAAGCAATCTATTGCTTATGATTGACAACTACTCATTTGTACTGAGGGGCTGTTGTCGCTCCTGGTCGTAAGGTGACCTCTTCCAAGAAGCAAGTGCCATTGGGCCTGGTATGACCGTAGAACAACAAACATACCATTGAGATAATGTACAGAAGAACGTTATTCTAAGTCACGAACTGTCGGCTTACCGGTTATGCAGAAAGCCGAATATACTACGACTACTACCAGTAACACCGACCTTGACTCAGGCCACCTAAAAAAGACCCGCCTCAGGCAACAGTGAACCGATGACGGCGACGTACCTGCGGATTTAGAGGAAGCCTTGGAAAAGAAAATTGTTTGCTTCAGCATGCGGGAAAGATCGAACACACCACGGCGATCGTGGGTTAGAAAACCGGCAAAGCCGTGCACAAGGCCTTATCGATTGAAACGTAGGTGGCGCCTCAACTAAGGAGCTGAAGAAGAAACTGTTCAGCGGATACCGATAAAACGGAAAAAACCGAACATACTCTGAAGTCCGTGTGAGTGATCAAACGACGAATTGCATCGAAGACGCTCTTGCAGGCTCGACCGAGCTTTATCAACACCGTCTGCGACACTGCTCAGCGGAAATACACGGCAAAAACCGAACATACGAATTGCAACAAAGATGTACTTGCGGGCTCAGCCGAGTACGGGTCTATTAGAGAGGCTGTCCATGAAGGCCGTTGCCGACACTGTTCACTGAATTTAAACTTAACTTATTTGAGTCCTGTTGGATTGGTCAAGGGCGACGGGGGAAAACTGTCGGCAGTACCTGTCCCGATAGTTGGTGGCGTAATGCAAGAAAGTTAGCGGATCATGTTTCCGACTCACCACCTGACGGAATTGTGAGGAAGACCGCGGAGTATTCACCACTGGACGTAGGCGTAAGTAACGCGTCGTAACGATCTACATTTTTTCGATAGACCACTTGTGAGCACGGATTTTACCGGTTGCATAGGCGGTAGCGCCACTGATGACTTGAGATAAAATACACAGGATCGAGGGTAGCCATTCCACGGAAGTATGCGAGACGCGGAAGCAGAAAAAAGCGGAAGTCGAATAGCGCTTTCAAACGCCTGGGTTGGAGATTTCCGTACAGGATGATCCGCAGAGAAAGGTTTTCTGAATGGACCACAAACAACTTCAAACAGCACCACTGAGTAGATATTCGAAGACATTCCACCCAAGTTTCAGCCCTCAAGTAGCACGCCGAACTGCGCGCAATGACTGACACCAAGGAGAGATCACCGTAGGTGCACAAGTCCAGATCCACGTGGCGCGCGCAACTGATCAGCCAGTAGTTCCGAGTGTGCGAACACAAGCGAAGACTCAGATGACGACGAGCGATATGACGACCCCAAACTTCCCCCTTTCAAGAAGGGGTGGCTTGACGGTGCGGCTCTGGAGTACGCCCAGGATCTGAAAAGAACTTTTGTCGCTCGTAGATCAAACAGTCTGTCGGAAGGCATTGACTACGCCCTTGAGGCTGCCAATGAGATGCTGGCCGTCTTCGGTGTCATGGGCCCTTGGGGTGCCGATTCTCGCCGTCTCGAGG
Organism: Hymenopellis raphanipes; assembly: GCA_036872995.1. Classification (NCBI taxonomy): domain Eukaryota; kingdom Fungi; phylum Basidiomycota; class Agaricomycetes; order Agaricales; family Physalacriaceae; genus Hymenopellis; species Hymenopellis raphanipes. The sequence goes on from JAYMDG010000013.1 coordinate 852,928, forward strand.
ATCGCAGCGACCATGTTCCATCTGAAGACGATGAGGATGATGAGGAGAGGGTATGTTCGTCGTCGATCTCTTGGGATTGCCGCTGATGTTAATCTCCACGCCATAGAGGAGACGTTTCAACCAGCGTATACGCGAAGAACCTGAGTCCATTCAAGCCCGGCACGCCAGACTGTTGAAAGCGGCCCATATTAAACGGTTCCGTACCGTAAGTCTTTTCATTGCTGTTGTTGAAATTCTAACGAGATAGTTCAGGGATTCACGAACTGGCTCCGATACCAGTACAGGCTGGCTCACGGGAGCGGCAAGGGGGAAAACTGGGGGCAGTAATTACTTGTCGCGATAGTTGGTGGCGTAATGCAAGAAAGTTAGCGGATCATGTTTCCGACTCACCACCGGATGGAATTGAGAAGAAGACCGCGGAGTATCCACCACTGGACGAAATGGGCGTAATTAACGCGTCGTAACGATCTACATTTTTTCAATAGACCACTTGTGAGCACGGATTTTACCGGTTGCATGGGCGGTAGCGCCACTGATGACTGGAGATAAAATCCACGGGATCTAGGGTGGCCATTCCATGGAAGTATGTGAGACGTGACGCTAAGCAGAGTGAAACGCGGGAAGCAGAAAAAAGCGGAGGCCGAATAGCGCTTTCAAATGCCTGGATTGGAGATGTCCGTACAGGATGATCCGCAGAGAAAGGTTTTCTGAATGGACCACAAACAACTTCAAACAGCACCACTGAGTAGATATTCGAAGACATTCCACCCAAGTTTCAGCCCTCAAGTAGCACGCCGAACTGCGCGCAATGAGAGTCAGTGACTCAGAGGAGAGCTCACCGTAGGTGCACAGTCCTGAACCACGTGAGCGCGCGCGCAACTGATCAGACAGTAGGTCCGAGCGTGCGAACGCAAGCGACTCAGATAATGACGAGTATGACGACCCCAAACTTTCCCCTTTCAAAAGGGCTGGCTTCGCGGTGAGGCATTGGAGTACGCCCAGGCCCTTAAAAAAACTTTTTTCGCTCGCCGCTCGAAAAGTCTCTCCGATGGCACTGCCTACGCCCTTGAGGCTGCCAATGAGATGCTGGCCGTCTTCGGTGTCATGGGCCCTTGGGGTGCCGATTCTCGCCGTCTCGAGGATCGCAGCGACCATGTTCCATCTGAAGACGAAGAGGATGATGAGGATGATGAGGAGAGGGTATGTTTCGTCGTCGATCTCTTGGGAATGCCGCTGATGTTAATCTCCATCCTATAGACCAGCCGTGCCAACAAGCGGAAGCGGAAGCGGGAAGAAGCTGAGTCCATTCAAGCCCGGCATGCCCGACTGGTGAAGGGGGCCCATATTAAACGGTTCCGTACCGTAGGTCTTTTCATTGCTGCTGTTCAAATTCTAATGAGATAGTTCAGGGATTCACGAACTGGTTGCGATACGAGTACAAGCTCGCGCACGGGGGACGCGCTCGTCGTTCCAAGGACTCCACAGCGCCGGAAGACCTGGCCGCTCTGTTAATTCACGAACTCGTCGGCATCGGGCGCGCCAAGCTCCATACTCCTCATGCTTTCCAGCTCTGGGCGAAGGACCAGCCACCGGAGCTTCGAGAGGCGTTTCTTAGGTCTTTTGCTTCGTCAGGTCGGCTGAAGCGTCAAAGGGCCGCTGCCGAGATGTCCTGGATGGCCACGAAGTTCCATCAAGAACCGGAAAATATCCAGGAGCAATACGTTGACCGTGTCGCAGACATGAAGCGCGATTTGAAGGACAAGCGGACGGAGATGGTGGCGAAGGTGAACGATCATCTAGAGCCTGAAGCCGCGGAACAGTTCGTGTTCCTTTTTGTGCTGGCGGTTATGCGTTTAATAATTCGTATCGCCATAGGATGCTCAACACGATGCCTGCCATTCTAGACCCCCTTTTCACTTCACTCAGCAAACTGTTGAACGCGAAAGTGAGTCTGGTAATGGCCGTGCCCCAACTGTCTTTGGGCGGAAAGGTCGGACTCAGGACGTAAGGCGCACTATTGCCAAAAAACCGCTTATTGATTCATATGTTCATCTAGGTTGACGAAAGGGACGAACAACGCCCCAATACCCGTTCCTTTCGGAAAGACCAACGGCTATGCTCGCCATATCTACCAGTTCCATGAATTCGTGGAAAATGCGTACAGTCAGTCGCTTTGTTTGTTAATTAATGCATCTATGAAACTGACTTTGGTCTGTCAGCAAAACGCGAATTGAAAGAAATGGCTCTCCCCGGAACGGCGTGGCAACCGACGAGTCCTGTCAAAAAGGGTTCCGCGGCTAACGAGAAGGTCACCATTGTGGTGCAAAACTTAGCTCTGCCGACCGCAAGGATCCCCGCCGGTGATGACGACGAGGACGAGGAAGAGGTCGACGACGACGGAGATGAGCTGGCCCGCTGTGGTCGTCGCCGATTAGCCCGACAGAAACGAGCGGAGGAGGCCCCGAAGGAAAAGCGTGGACGTGGGCGCCCCCGGAAAGAGCGCAATGACGATGAGGACGATGAAGACGAACGACCACCAGCAAAACGTCTGAAAAAAGCTTTGCCGGAGCCCAAGGTCACGAAAAGCAAGAAGGCTGACTCCGAGGCGATACCGCAAGGCGACTTGTCTTTCGCTATGTCACCGGCGGACCGTGCCCGGAAGCGAAAGCTTCCTTCTACATCCGCCAACCAAAAAAAATTACTGGCTTTGGCAGAGAACGTGTCTGCTCGTGGATCGTCATCTACAAGGCGGGACGAAATCAGAGTCACTGTCAACCCCGGCGAGCAGGAAGGCGCTTCGCAGCGGAGCCGTCGGGCGTCTGCTCTTTCCGACGATGATAGTGACGAGCCTCGTGTACGGCGTCGCTTATCCGCTTTGCCTGAAAACGTCACCGTAGAGACAGAGGACGAGCTTCCCCGCAGAAAACCGCGCCCTACCAAGGCTTCTGGTCAAGTTCACGCTAATCGCCATGATAGCGAGGCGCGTGGTGAAGACCTTACAGGGCCCGCCCAGGACGCGTCTACTACCCCTTCCAGATCGTCTACTCGTGCTCGCAAGGCTCGTGTTCCACCTGATAGCGATCATCGGAACAAAAAACCTGTCGCCGCCCGGACACCCATCCCACCCCGTCCAGTCATTGTTAAGCCCCCGTCCACTCGAGCTGCCCTGGCTAAAGGTAAAAACCCTGGCCGACCCATTCCCAATGCGTTCGACGAGAAATACTGGACACCCTGGGTTCGACTTTGCCACACGCAACTGAGCAACATTGCCACTGACAAGTGGAAGACGGTGCTTTCCCTTTGGATACGGTTCGAGGCTCTGGCACACTTTCATGTCGGGACCGTTATTCTGACCAGTTCCCGCCCTCAGCACGTCCGCCAGTGGGTGGATGCGCGTCGTAAAGAGGCGGTTTCAGTTCTCAAGTCACAGCTTCGACATTTTGCAGATCAATTTTGGGTCTATTGGAAAGGCTTACAACCAGAGTGGAGGAATGCAAACGCTGTGACTGGGCCGCTGACCGGGGAAAATAGACCGGACGCTACTGGCCGCGATTGGGGGCTTCTGAAAATGGCACATGGGCGCAATGGCATTATTTCTCCGATCGCGTGCTTATGCTGGTGGGGTACGCATTACGCCGACGGTTGGACGGGGTCGAACAATCAACATAGGATGCTTCACGTCGAATGGGAGGCGGCGGTGTCCGATATGATCTACGTGCTCGAAGGTATCGTATCGTAGGTTTGATTGTTCATATTCTTGAACAGTCTAGATGCGCCGGACACCTGGTTTCGTTGGTTCGTCATCGAAGAAGGTATGGATGGTATTATCAGGCCAGACGTGTTCGTATGTATCGAGTATCTGTAATCATGTAACATCAGTCTACTCGTCAAGTATTTAATTGCGCTTCATAGGAATTTTAAGTGTATGAGAAACGCGACTTCACTCCTGAGTTCCTCCTGCATGACGATCTGTATTGCGAAACCCCTCATTGCCGTTACAAGAAACGACTCCGCACAATATGCAAAGCTTAGCAGCGTGAAACTGAAAAGAATGCTGGAGGAGTTCTAGAATTTAACTTCAAGAATGGCAGAGAGAGAAAGCGAACAGACGACCCCCCAAAAAACAGAGACACAGGGAGGAATTGAACCGCCAACCAAGAAAATTTCCTCGACGTAGGGCCAATACTGAGATCGGAGCCGCTAGGCTACACAACCACAGGTGACGGTACAGTAATAGTATAGTAATAGTACAGTCATAGTACTGCGACCCATCATTATAAGTAATTGGTGCCGCGCTCTTCCTCATCTTCTACTATGGCGACATCTCTTTATTCCACTGTAACAGGTCTACGACTACTGCCGTGCTATCCTCAAAGGTAGAATTGTTCACGCTCTCGTTTATAATGCACGTTGGAATCTCTTGTGGAATCTCATGGATTTATGTCTTCGTGAGCTTATTTCTCGGAGGTGTATAAGCTTTTATATATTTATAGGAAGGCATGTTCCAATAACGGTCTTGGCCTGTTTTCCTGGTTTCTTTCACACCATGACTGAATTGGCTCGCTGCGCATCTGTGTTCGCTGTTCTCTCACACTCCGAGTTGCAAGAGCGTTGTGGTGTTGAACACACTGTCTTTATCAAAACGCACGCGCAGCAAAAGAATCCACCGCCTCTGCCTGCGGCCATAGCTGTTAGCACATACCAAGAGGCGGAGCAGATCGTCGCCATCGTCCGCGACTTTTGCGAACAAAGCAAGGCGGTTACCGATGGCGCCGAGCTTCATAAACTCATGGTAGAGTCAGGCGTCATGACCAATCTACAAGCATTCTTCCAGGGAGTCATCAGATTTTGGGTCGTTCTAGAAGGAAAGACGGTTGCACTACATATTCACGAGTAGGTTGCTAATTAAGTGCTGTGTTCTCCAATGTAATAGCTTCATCAGGGAAGAGGTTCGATACAGCCTCGCTCAATCTAGGCTAGAGTTTCGACGCGCGTACCTTTTCCATGATGTTAGCGATAGCCTTTTATGCCTCTTCACGAGAGGCGGTTTGCCCATCAAGAAAAATTTACCTTGGGACTCCCACCTCGATGCTGGTCGTGGATGGCACGCTCCTCCAAAACTGTCCAATTCGGGCCTTGAAATCCCCCAACCGTTCTGTAACATTAAATTCCCCTTCCCTGATATTATAGCAGTCCCGCGCACACCCACAGCTCCATCCACACCAGCTAGAGGCCATAAACGAACGGCATCCGAAGCGCTTCTCCCATCTCGTAGCCCTGGTCGGTTCCAAAGCCCCCAATCACCCTCACGTTTCCGGGGTGTCGGTGCATCTCAGGCGTCGCAGTCAAGCTCCAGCCGCCGGCTTGCAGAGATCGAACGGGCTTTGAGTAGCCAAAGCACCGTCCATACAGGGAGTCCTCCTCAATCACCCTCACGTTTCCGGGGTGCCGGCGTGTCTCCGAGTCAAGCGTCGTCGTCAAGCTCCAGCCGCCGGCTTGCAGAGATCGAACGGGCTTTGAGTAGCCAAAGCACCGTCCATACAGGGAGTCCTCCTCAATCACCCTCACGTTTCCGGGGTGCCGGCGTGTCTCCGAGTCAGCGCGTCGTCGTCAAGCTCCAGCCGGCTTGCAGAGATTGAACGCGCACTGACTACTGGAGGCACTGTCGATAAAGGCATGCTCTCGGACTTCCTACGAATGTATCATGCAGAACAAGCGCGAGAAATAGAGGGTTTGTTGATGGCATCTCGTGACGGCGATGAGTTTCTGGACCTCGTTGGCAGCAAAGAGTGGGCAGGTCTCTTTACGATGGAGAAAATGCAATGGATATGGAAACTGCATTGTAAGCTTTCGGAATGATTGCTTGCAATTGTATGTTTAGTTGATACATCTTGTACTTGTGACTGGCTTGCGAATCGTTAACGGCTTGGAATCGACTTGTCTGGGTCACTTTGCGGACTTCTGCGCTAGTGTACGACGACAACAGTGAGTGTTTTCTAGCTACGACGGCAGGACGCGAATGTCAACGTGCTTTGACGATTCTGATCTATTCGATAGCACTGTACCTCATATCGCGTCTCGGTTTGCCCGTTTCGAGGGGCTTTATACATGACACTATTTCGAACATTCATAACGCTCAAGGAAACGATCGAAAACTACAAGAGGAAACGGGTCTACCACCGCCAGAAAAAAAATATATAGCTCAAATACTCGGATCAGCTTCCATGAGGGCGTCCACCGTATCATTCAACAACTCCTGCCCTTGCTCAGACGTCATATCGCTAAGGACCATTAGCATGGACTCGTTCACGGGCTCGTCAGCGCTTATCCGCAGAGCTAAGTCCGTGTAGAACGAGTTATTCAGCACGGCATTATCCAGTCATATGCCCGGAGTGAACAATACGCCTACAGACAATGGTGTACAGTGTATTTCAGTACGTCCAACAATGAAAGTCCAGTGTATTACAGTGGCCTGAATGGCCCTCATTGCCCGCCGTACTGTACACCACATTGCAGTGTATCTTAATGTAATCTATAGTTTCCGTACACTGTACTACACCAAGTCATGAGTCCTCCTGTGTGCTTCAGGCCACTGTACCACAGTGTACTCCAGTAGGTTGTCCTCCTGCTCAGATGCGTGCCGGTATGATGTAATACACCGTACTCCAGTGGCTTGTCCTGCTGCTCAGATGCGTGGCGGTACGGTGTAGTACGCCATACTCCAGTGGACTTTCGTGGTGCTCAGGCAGGCGCTTGTATGGTGTATTGCACTGTACTCCAGTGGACTTTCGTGGTGTTCAGATGCGCGCCAGTATGGTGTAATACACCATACTCCAGTGGACTTTTGTCGTGCTCAGCCCCGGACTGGTACGGTGTAATACACTATACTCCAATGAATTTCCTTGGTGCTCAGAGATGTGTGGGTACAGTGTAATACACTATACTCCAGTAGACTGTCGTTGTCCTCAGCCGCGGGCTGGTACAGTGTAATACACCGCCAGTCTCACTATTATTAGTTAGTGAATAGCCAGATACTGTTGTCCTCCTACCATGATGACTGGGCAATATTTAGAGATATATTTAAGCTAAATTTACAATTTTTTTGCAGAGCAAACGGTCTGCAAGCGTCTCGAGAACGAGACATATCGATCTATTTTTCCCAATCCGGCGATTCGGACCGACATCCGAAAGGACGCGTAAGCGTCCGATCGAGTCGTTCCTCCTCAATCTCTTACCACCACTGCCAACCACGGCCACCCAGGATGCGACGATTGTCGCTCCTGCTGCTCTGACGATTGTCAGGCAGCCTCTGGGGTGTGCCTTTTCACTCTGCCTCTGTGCTGGACGCTGCTGCTGTCACAGAGACAGCAGCAGAGGACGACGACGAGGACTGGACCGTGGCGCCAATAAAGACCATAGCAGCGTTGACTGGCTGCGGCCTCAGCGACGACTGGACCGTAGTGGCGCGCCGATGGGTGCGACAGCTGGGATGGGGATGCCTAGGCGAGGACGCGTCTTCAAAGACGCGTCCTCAAAGACAACGACAATGGCGGCGATAATGGCAACGACAACGGATACCACTCTCCTCCACCTCCACCTCCATCACTGTCACCACCACTCCCACTCCTCCATCCTCCTCTCCCTACCACTATCCCTCTCAACTCTCATGCCCAGCTGACTGTCCCCGTGCCATTGCCCGGGGATGCTCACTGAGCATGAATAGTAGGGTGTGGTCTTATAGACAATAGACGAGTTGCGGTATACCCGTACCATTGGTGGTACGGTTTTGGAAGTGTGGCGGGTGCTCGAGGAGCACTGCCTTAGGGTTAGGGCTTAATTGGATACGCCACTGTAAAGAGGTCACGAGTTTATACAGGGGTTTATCCAGGCACACTCTGGTCCAGCCTTAGTCACGACTCAAAGTCTCTGCCTTCATCCACCACAGCACGACGGCGATGTTGTACTTGTTGAACCCAGAACTTATTATACTTCTTTTCTTTCTGTTCTCTTCCTTTTCTGATGCGGCTTGGTTTTGTGCTGACCGCGTAAACCCTCTGGACGAGGCCGCATTCACCTTCCTTTCGTGTTCAGCTCTTTCGCCAAGCATATGGTACTTATATTGAGATAACAACAGCTTGAAAGTTACACTGTCCCAAGTACCTCCTCCCAAAACTCGTCAGATAAAGTACGATCTTTACCATCTATCCGTTTCTGAATAATATCAGTATAGAGAAGCATCAGTGCGTGAACATAAAAATCAAAGGTAACATCGCTCATTTGACGAAGTTGTGAATCGAACCCATCAAGCCAAGAATTCAGCTGCTCAGCCGTCTCTGTGTTGAACGCGCGAGTCACAAAGACATTGCCGCTATCGTCCTGGGTTGTCTGGATAAGATCTGGTTGAGAACCGTTCTTTGGAGTGGGATTACACCATAGCCGGCAGAGAGAATCGGATGCCTTATGGCCGATATAGTGCCAGGCGTCGACAATGAACTTGGTACTCTGGATCCAGTGACTATGCCTGTCCTGCGTGATGATGTGGCGAAGGAGCTTGCAAGCATTGTCGTAAGCTATAAAGCTTGGCTTGAGAGGTGCGTGATCAATCCATATATCGTCGATGATCTTCAGAACCTGAGAGGGGCTCTCCGATGCAAAACACTTCCCCCATCCAATAGGAGTTCCGCAAGACCACTGAATGGTTTGAATACAATATACGCTTCTGGCGCGAAACGTGTGTTCGACGCGAGTCCCTGGTATATCATCGAGTTGAGGTAGCTCAACTGTGAATGTGGCGACTGGTGGATCTGTGGGACGAGTTGGATCAGCAGTGGCCTGCTGTCGTCGAATAACACGCTGAACTCCACCAAACCCGAGGCGCTTGAAGCGCTTTGAATATTGGCGGTACCATGTCTTGTGCGCCGGTCGATCACAGGTTAGCCCGTGGGCCTCAACAGGTCTGTTACACCCAACGAGCCCACAGATTCCAGAAAGACCCGCCTCGAGATGTTCAGCGCAAAAGCGCCCATTTTTGTAGTTCTTGAGTGGAGAGTTGCACTCCGGGACGGCACATATCTAGTCCGATTAGTATTAATATTCATTTTAACTGAAATAAGATTACAACACTTACACAATGGCCTGTATTCTTTCCATCCATTACAGCGAGACGGACATAACCACGAGGTTCTCCAGCAGGTGGAGCTGCTGCAGCTCGGCCAAGCTGTGCTGCATACGCTGCTAAAAGGTTTGGCGTATCCTCCTCCTCGTCATCGTTGCGAGCGGGCAGGGACTGATCGGAGTCATCGGCATCGGCATCGTCCACTAGTCCATCTACAGCATCTCCGAGCTGTGCACCCTCTGCAATCAGATCCTCCTTGTAGCGCTTGCGATGCGTACAGTCCATACATGCATGTTCCATTGCTGTTGGAATACAGCCTCCGTTGACCCCTAGAGCCTCGCGTACTGATAGTAGAAGAATGTCCGTAGTAGCGTTGGATGGGCAGCGGAAGTCTGACTGCTTGCCATGTGCAATAAGCAATCGACGCGAAAGATGCTCGACGAACATTCTCCGAGACTGACGCGCTGTCATCTTCTGTCTTTCTCCTCGCTCCATCAAGGAGTCGTTCATCCAATCCGCAAAATTTGCCCATCCGCACTTCAACCTTGCCACCGCTTTCTCTTGTTCAAATGCAAGATAGCGGTGTACCCAGATGCCATGTTTGGAGATACGAAGATATCGCGCCTCATAGTCGAAACGCTGAACGCGCTTGCCATGAATAGTCCCAGCAGAGATAATGCGGTCAGGATAGTGGTCTGACTTGCAGACATTACATCGGCCTACAAGTAGATTGCCTGTACGCCATTGACGATTTTCATCAAGAAGACGAACGGTATGAATTTTGGTACGCTGACGCAAAGTGGATCCTCTCCCAGGTGGACATACAACACATGAGCGGTGTCGTGTAATGAGGATGACGGGTGGGGCGGGAAGGAGAGTCGCAGTAGGATTGGTTCCATTAATACCCAAAAGCTCATAAAGCATGTCGCCATCCTGAGCCATGGCAGCAGCGTACTCGAATGGCTCATTGTCGTGGAACCATATGCCTCCTCCATCATCGTGGTCCAGAGAACGGCCCAAGAGTTGGACAAAGGCAGTTAACCATGCTGTCTTTGAACGAGCACGCAAACCATCTGACGGCTGATTGACATGAAGGCGATAGATTGGATACAACGCGATCACTGTGCAAAGAGAGAGCATAACATTCTCGAGAGCTAGTCCAGGTGGAAAAAATAGAGAGACGACATTGAGAAGATCCTGAGCACTGGATACCATGGCGAGTGTTTGCAGTCAAGACAAAATTTAGGGGTAAAAGTAAGCGCATGATATTTGTGGCACAGCATCTATACATCATTTTGCTTCGTTCAATCATCTAGAGTATCACTATCAACTGCACTATTAGGAAGATCGAAATAAGACTCGTTAGATGCCTCAGAGCTCAACTGTTCAATATCAACATACCGTGCAGCTCCCGAAGCCTTGTAGTCATTCGCATACTTTTTGTCACCGCCACCACTTCTGCGTACCTTCTTTGCTGCCGGGCTTTGAGAACGACGCCGCCCTGAGCTTGCAGATCGCGACCTAGACAGACGACGTTTGGAAACTCCTGAGCCTGACGCCCTTGGACTTCGGCTACGAGAGTCGTGCTTCCGTTTAGAAGAGCGGTCATAGGTTCGGGTACGACTCTCACTGCGAGAGCGACTACCGCCGCGAGTGGTGGAGCGTGAATGGATAACACTGCTGCTTCGAGGAGAGGATGCATAACTTGATGAGTCTCGCTTCTGGCGTCGACGCTGATCCAGACTTCGTTCTCTAGAGCGCCCGCGAGTCTTCTCCTTCGCCTTCTCATCCTCTCGTTCACGTCTCTTCTCCTTCTCATCCTCTCGGCCGCGTCTCTTCTCTTTCTCATGCTCTCGGCCGCGTCTCTTCTCCTTCGCATCCTCTTTTTCGCGTTTCTTCTCCTTCTCCTCTCGTCCACCGCAATGATCACCTTTTTTCCCCTTCTTACTTGCCTTCTCCTTGGCCCTTTTAACAAGCTCGCCAAAGTCCTTTGAGGACATCGCCATATACTTCTCCTGCATCCGCTCATCATCAGGATCATCGTACCATGTTTGAATATCCTTCACAGCAGTACGCGCATCGGGCCCAAACTGTGCCTTATCCTGGGAAGACTGCGACCATTTCAGTCCAAAAAACCCATAGAGATCACGCTCAGTAAAGGTTTTGTAACAGAACTGATTATCTAGACAAATGAGTAAGTTCAAAGGCTATGCATTGAGTAGTCAACCACTCACTTTTTTCAAGGACAGGAACCTTGAACTTGTCGCGTTGACCTTTATGCCATGCTAAGTCTTTGAGTGGTTGGATGACCCGGGTTTCGAATAGCTTACGCCGGCGCAAGGCAACCAGGCGGTTATCTGAAGTATTGTCAGAAGACACATATCGTGTTGGAAATTATAGCGCACTAGCGGTACCGTTAAGCACGTCGAAGTCATCGTCATCGAAGTCAATATGCAGAATCTGTGTTCGAAGAAACTCGAGAAAGTCATGCCCAAGAGTCGAATCGCCAAGTTTGTACCTGTCGATCGCAGTCATAACAGCAGCATGTCGGCGCTAGGTAAGTTCGAATGAGTACTACATTATAGTCCTTATCTTAGACACGTACATTTGCCGCAAAATATTCCTCGCGTTGCTCTGGCGTGAGTTTCTCGAGGGCGATCTTCTTAGGCCGCTCAAGATCTGGAATCGAGCCAGCGGCCGGTCCACCACTGTCATCTTCGACCATCTTGGAAGGAAAGAGAGTAGTAGCGACTGCAGCAATCGCACTCGGAGCCTAGAAAGTAGAGAATTAGATGTTTGCCATATACAAGTAATATGAACCTACCGGCATCGCTAGAGGTCGCGGCTCTTCACGGCATACCAGACTACATGCAAATATCTGCGGCTCAACCTCTTCGACTTGATACATGTTGACGCGAACCATGGAGAGAACATTGTTGAACTTGCCAGAGAGAAATGACTCTGTACTGCCAAGACGTATGAGGGCTGACCCACTCGAAGGACTCGTACGAAAGAAGTGCCCGAAACGGTCTAAAGGAAAGTATGTTATGATGAGAAAAGTATCTGGAAGTAAAGCATACCTTTGGTGGGCGAGTTGTTTGAAAACAGAGCAGGAATTACTTGTTTAAGCTGAATGTACAAGTTTGTGTCACCTTGCTTGCGATAGAAGGACAATGCGGATGTTTCCATAAGAGGCGTCTCTTCGGTGCGCATATGGCGGTGATTGTTATCTGTATAATCGACTGTAAGGTTGACTAGGAGGAGAAGATAGATTAGTGAAATATCATAGTGGCGGCGGAAATACAAACCGATGCGCCCTGTAACTTTTAGAAGCTCAAAAGTACGAAGAAAAGCATCATCGACAGGCTTCAGGCTTTCATCTTGGTCACTGGCAACACCAGGGTCGTCGTCCTTCTCATCGAGCGCGTCGGAATCATCGTGATCGCTGCGAGTAACGTCTTGTTGGATGTCCGCATCGATAGAAGGGTCGTCGACATCCATAGCATCGGGTGTCGAGGCTGACACGAAAATAGATAAGTCCTCATACTGCATGAACAGGAAGATATCATTCACCTTTTGGCTTCGCGGACTTGTCGTTGTCTTCCTTTGACTGCTTGACGGTGGAACCTGTGTTAAGCAATAGGATAAGGAAGGGAGAGAGGAGAGAGGGAACAGGATATAACTGCACCTTTGGATCCCTTAAGACGCGTAAATGTAGGGGCCGGGGCAATAGAAACCTTGTCGTCAAGCAATTTCTTCGTAGCACTAGTGGCAATCAGGCAAAGAGGATGGGAAACATCGATTTTTACGCACCCAGTAGCTTGTACGTTCTTGTCCTCATCTGCTTGCTCGGCGGCAGCATCCTCGCGATCCTTGTCGGCACTAGTTTTCTCCTTCGCTGCAGATTTGTCGGAAGCCTTTGCAGGCGGAGCGGCGGGTGGTGGGCAGTCATCGGATCCCAAGGCAATGTCAGCATCATCGATCCAGACGTTCACATAGCGCCGGTCGGCCTTGAGAGCAGCGCGGTTAGCCTGGTAGTGGGCGATGAGCTTGCCGCGAAGGTCTTTGGGTGAGAGGCCAGCCATGGTATCCTCGTTGCAGAGGTTCCAGGCTACAGCGAGTGGGCCAAGAAAATCCTTTTTCTTCTTATTTGGGTCATTGAGTTTGCCCTTGTAGGCTTTGTCGTTCGTGGTCGGCGGCGGGTCAGACATGATCAAAGGAAAGTGCAAAAAAGGGGGGGATGACTCATATGGACAGCAGTGGAATGTGGTGGAATTCAATCGAAACATGCGGAACAAGTGTTTACCGAAGCGGCGCGACTGTACAGTACAGTACAGTGCTCTACGACGCGCTCCACTGATGAGGGTTCTGGCTAAGATCAGGCCAAGTTACGTCACACTACACTGCCACTCATCGGTAATCAAACTAAGTTACCGGACTACCCCGGACTATTGTGTTCGATACTGTACACCACCTCATGGTGGTGTACACTGGTGTACACCAATGTTAGTGCTCACTCCGGGCATATTACTCGCATTATCATCAACTGCTATAGTATTAAGGCCATCGTCATCGCCCGTAGAAGCAGTCTGATACTCATATTCGGACAAGGGTTGTGGAGATGGCCGGACCACAGCGGGAAGCAGGACATTGGAATCCGTCGGTATGTGGGCGGGAACGCTAGGTCGCAGAAGTTGGATCGGATTGGGAGTCTGGGTGGAAGGCGAATGCTCCGATGCTCCGATCCTGCACAGATCTGCAATCGAAGTCGGAGTGGATGGCGGCGCAACTAATTTGTCAAGAGCCTGCACTGGTGTAGCGGCTTGACGAAAGTATGGCATTGGCTCTCCTGGGGAAGTCTTCATCCGAGGAGGGAGCCCCAGGATCTTCTCTATTTCGTCAGACAGTGATTTGTCTTCGGCGTCTGTCGCAACGGCCGATCACCCAATGCTGTACCTAAAACTAATTTCTAGCTCTCCCAGCACAGCCTTGGAATACATTCCCAGCTGTATCCCAGACCCCATCCATAAGAGGCCCAAAACTAATTCTGACCCCACCTGCCTAAAGTAGTAGGGCCTCCAGAGCGCATTCCCAATTGGGCTGGATGGGAGGGATGACGTCATTGAGAGCATGGGTAGGGTGATGTCATAGATGGATGCATGGGTAGGATGATGTCATAGATAGATCAATAGATCAGATTTTGATGGGATGTGGGGGTGGGTTCCTGGGATTGATGGGAGATGATCAGTGGGTCCTGGGTGGGTGGTAGTACCCTATTTTGGGCGCATTTTTGATCAGGTGACCAATGGGCAGGATGGGGTGGGCAATAATGAATGCTGCTATTGGGGATGGCTATGGGTAGGGTGATAACTTGTCTTATGTTTTTTTGGGCTGGGAATTCAGTGGTGTAAACAGTTTTTTAATAGCTTTAATAGTTAAGGAGATATTAAGGAATTACCAAAAATGCGCCACATCAAACAGATCTAGCAGGCTCTGTACTTATACCTATGACCTGCAACTTGGGAATCCTTTAGAGGTACTATAGATCGATGTCTGATACAATTTCTAGGTCATTCCATCCATGGGTTCAAGAGATATACTAGGACGACTAAATCAGGCTTCTTGGGGGTATAGCATGGGAACCTGGAATCCTGAGGACCTAGGACTTTGATACTTCGTTTATACTAGTAGTGGACCTCTATTGGTGATGGGAACAGGTCACCCAACCCATTAGCCCATCTATAGATAGGTCCCCAGTGCTGTATTAGCCATTTTCGCATTTTTGGTTATTTAATATATAGCAGCTGGTCTAAATTGGGGCCAGCCACCTTCAGGCACTCAATTATGACTATTCTACAAAAGGAATCATGTCATTTGGGTAAGAGGCCAGTGCTTTAGCCCTCAGTCTTCCTCCTCATCGGAGTTTTGATCAAAATTCCCACGCTCTAGGCAGAGGATCGTCCACTCAATTCTTCGTGTCCTACACATGCTACTGACCCCATTTCTTTTGGAGGACGTGTATATATGTTATATATATCATATCCAGGTGTCAGACCAGTGATTCAATGAGGTGATTAGGTCAGGAAGTCGTCCATAGAGCTGACCTGCTATTTTGCCACTATGAACATGAACAATACTCTTCAACTCTTCAAAGAGGTTATGGAATGCGAGTTGGATATTGTTATTGAAGTGAGATAGAAGGTATCTCATCAGTCATCCAGGTAGTACTGCTGTGCTATGACCTGTTCAGCCATTGAAAGCAGTTATACAAGAGTTAGGCTACTGCGCATTTTCACTTTCTTACCTTTCACCTACAACATATGAGGGACACCCATAACTTCATCCAATAAGATATAAATGCATGACTGAACAGTTTTTAGACCTCTCTTCAGAATAGAACATGAGGTATCACTGTCTGAAGGGGGTTCAGACTGTTTAGCCAGCTGTGGACGACTTCCTGACCTAATCACCTCATTGAATCACTGGTCTGACATCTGGATATGATATATATAACATATATACACGTCCTCCAAAAGAAATGGGGTCAGTAGCATGTGTAGGACACGAAGAATTGAGTGGACGATCCTCTGCCTAGAGCGTGGGAATTTTGATCAAAACTCCGATGAGGAGGAAGACTGAGGGCTAAAGCACTGGCCTCTTACCCAAATGACATGATTCCTTTTGTAGAATAGTCATAATTGAGTGCCTGAAGGTGGCTGGCCCCAATTTAGACCAGCTGCTATATATTAAATAACCAAAAATGCGAAAATGGCTAATACAGCACTGGGGACCTATCTATAGATGGGCTAATGGGTTGGGTGACCTGTTCCCATCACCAATAGAGGTCCACTACTAGTATAAACGAAGTATCAAAGTCCTAGGTCCTCAGGATTCCAGGTTCCCATGCTATACCCCCAAGAAGCCTGATTTAGTCGTCCTAGTATATCTCTTGAACCCATGGATGGAATGACCTAGAAATTGTATCAGACATCGATCTATAGTACCTCTAAAGGATTCCCAAGTTGCAGGTCATAGGTATAAGTACAGAGCCTGCTAGATCTGTTTGATGTGGCGCATTTTTGGTAATTCCTTAATATCTCCTTAACTATTAAAGCTATTAAAAAACTGTTTACACCACTGAATTCCCAGCCCAAAAAAACATAAGACAAGTTATCACCCTACCCATAGCCATCCCCAATAGCAGCATTCATTATTGCCCACCCCATCCTGCCCATTGGTCACCTGATCAAAAATGCGCCCAAAATAGGGTACTACCACCCACCCAGGACCCACTGATCATCTCCCATCAATCCCAGGAACCCACCCCCACATCCCATCAAAATCTGATCTATTGATCTATCTATGACATCATCCTACCCATGCATCCATCTATAACATCACCCTACCCATGCTCTCAATGACGTCATCCCTCCCATCCAGCCCAATTGGGAATGCGCTCTGGAGGCCCTACTACTTTAGGCAGGTGGGGTCAGAATTAGTTTTGGGCCTCTTATGGATGGGGTCTGGGATACAGCTGGGAATGTATTCCAAGGCTGTGCTGGGAGAGCTAGAAATTAGTTTTAGGTACAGCATTGGGTGGGCCGATTGACGCATCTGCGCTTCTTCACGCCTGAACTGAACCTCCACGTTAACAAGCTCATTGATAATGGACGCAGCGGCCTCCATCCTCTGTGTCCGATCTGTTACGCGGTGTAGGAAGTCTGGGGACAGGGTACGAGCCAAATGTAGGCAGCAATCTGCGATAACGGTTCCCGGCATAAGCCTCTGCAGCAGCGCTACCATCAGTCGCATCGTGAGGTCGCTGGGAATATCATGGACGGGGGCTCGCGGGGAAAGAGAAGGCAAATTCGACATGTTCAAGCCGTCCACACTCGAGGGCACGCCTTTGGCTGCCTGGAATGACGGAGACGCCGGCGGAATGACCGCACGCGCCTTACGCCGTGTGTCCTCGAAATAAGTACTTCCCGACGGTACATCCAGAGACGCAGGAGGAACTTCGGTACTCGCCTCATGCCTGGCCAACTCTCTCTCCAAGAATAATATAGTGCCCTCCAATGAGGCATTTTCCGACGCTACATCAGCGTAAACCAGAGGCACACCGTGTTTCGAAAAATGGGACCATGGTGAAGTAGTGTTCACAGAACTAGAGGATGCGGCGGACGGTTGCGACGAAGCGGGAGAAGACACGAGGGTGCCTGGTGGAGGGGACGAAGGTACGAGGATTGGCGACGAGGAGATGTGGAGAGGGGAAGAATCCACTGCCGGTAGGGCTGACGAGATGGGTGGCATCTGAAGAGGTTGCGGAGGAGGCGGTGGGTGTTCATCCTTCTGGCGCGAAGCCCGGGGACCTTGGCCTGCCCATGCAGCGGTCATCTTCTGGATGATAGCGGGTTCTATGGCGTAACCAGCAGAGGACTCGTCGTCCTTCTCGGCCGCCATAGCGACCTTGGCGACAAGTGCTGGGTCATCCATGTAGTTCGATGGACCGACCCCAAGTCGAGCCGCTGCATAGAAATCTACTATCTCCTTGAGCGATAAGCCGGGGGGGCATACGATAGGGGTAAATGCAGTTGTAGGCGCCGCTGGAGTCGGGATCGGGCGCGACTCAAACCAGCGACCAGGATTTGGACGAAGATGCCGGGGAAGGAGCGGAACTACAATGTCTGAAGGGCGCATAGGCGGTGGAGCGGATCTGCCGAGCCTCTTACACCGCAGCTCCAGTTCATGATAGCAGTAACCTTCGGATGCCTGACATACATCGTAAGTCGGTTAGCAGTAAGAACAAAAGAGAGTTCTTACTCCACGACGAACACGCCACTGAGCGGGAGACGGCAGCACAAAGCGCCTATCAAATTCATCCATAGCATAGCCGAAGAATTTATCGACATCATCGTAATTGTCCACCGGAACAGCAGCCAAGAAAAGCTCGCCCCACGGGCAGGCAATAACGCGTAAGAAACGTATTTGTTCAGCATGAAATTGCTGCAGTGCAATCAGCAGGAGCGACACGTGGAAAGTTGAGCAACGCACATTGTAAGAGACCTGCCAGGCTTGGGTCCGCTGGATTTTCCGTCAGCGATGAAGCAACGTACCGGACATTCACACCTACGTGGATGATCTCAGGGAGCGGTGCGGCGCAATCGAAATTGTCG
This sequence comes from Hymenopellis raphanipes, assembly GCA_036872995.1. Taxonomy (NCBI): domain Eukaryota; kingdom Fungi; phylum Basidiomycota; class Agaricomycetes; order Agaricales; family Physalacriaceae; genus Hymenopellis; species Hymenopellis raphanipes. The sequence goes on from JAYMDG010000013.1 coordinate 871,216, forward strand.
CGTTTGATAACTTCCTCAAGAACGATCTTGTAGTTCTCGTGCTCGCGTTTGCGAAGGGCCATGACTTGGTCGATGTCGTAGCCGACTTCCACGACCTTTGAGAACATCATAGCGTGGAGTGTCGCTGGCGGCATCGTCAAACAAGAGGAAAGTGAGGGACAGAGTCGAAAGCTGGGGTGGGCTTTTTGAGTCCGGCCACTATAGCAGGCATTGTCCTAAAATCTCGTGAATGGGGTGCCGAGGCATAGAAAGCGGATACGCACAAATTAACTTTGTTCCCCAGCGGCTACCTCAGATATGGTTTAAGTGGATGCTGAGCCTCCATCTCAAGAAAACGCCGTCGCTCTGTGGCCTTAAGTACTGCTACGTACATGTCGGAGAGACAGGGCATCGGGGTGAGGATTGCGGATGGAAGGACGAAGGTGACGGAGGTAACGCAAATGGAAGCCGTCAAGCCCTATATTTGGTCTAGCTTGGCTACAGCCGCAGTTGAAGCTTAATGTACGCCACACCGCCTCGACGGTTCACCACTACCATCGTCCTTTCATATATGAGTGCCGTGAGTCGGTGTTACTGTTCAAGGTTTTCAGAAAGGAAGTGATGACATTTGTTAGCTTTTCACCGGAATCCTGCGTTTGCCTCTCGAGGTACTAGAGGAGATTCTCGACGTCTCGGCCGTTGACAGGCGTGATTTGAGTCTTGTGTGTCAAACGTTCGCATCGATTGGCAGGCGTCATTTGTTCGCGCGTCTGTTATGTGGAGGTCGTCACAGGTCTCTTAGAGACTGGATTGGATTTTTGGAGGTTCATGTTTCTGTGGCAAGGGCGGTGTGATGCATTGCGTTCACATTTCCGGATGGCGACGCGCAGGAAATCGATCGGGTTGTCCAGTTGTGCGAGATCGGATCCACGCTGGACCGCCTAGTGTTCAAAGACCGCAGTGTTCCCAATTCCTTGGCTCTCTCCACCTTTAACCGCTACGCGCTCTCATTGAATCATGCTCAGATTCGCGCTGATGCCTTAGGGCATATTCTGTCACGGTCTCCGAAATTGAAGGTTCTCCGTGTTAATCGTTTTGGTGGGTTGTTGGATGCTGGGGACCAGCCGGCATTGGGGCCGCATGTTGCTTGTCAGTTGGAGTCTTTGGAGATTCGTCAAGACGTGTCGGGATACGATGCATCATTCTTTCCCCAAATGCAGCCTGTTTCTAGGATTCTCCTGGCCGCGTGTCAACATCTGGTGCGGCTAACAGTTTGGTTCGATGCGAAGGATTTGCCATTTATTCAAGGTGTGATATCTGGCGCGTCGGAAACCTTGGTTCGGGTGTCACTACACATCATAAACGGTTAGCTTTATGGGGGAATTAATCTCGACGTACTCCAGTACTCACTGTCTTTTCTTTTTAGTGTCGAAAACTGTTGCTGCCAGTGGCGTGTGCCTCCGTTGCATGCGACGTTTCGAGCAACTTTGCATTCATGCTGATAGTGATCAACATCTGTTTGTGGCCGATTCGGTGTCTTCTATTACAGTGAATCCCGAAGTAAAGGATATCCGGGTCGTCCTCTATCGATGCAGATTGGATCTGATTGACACAGAAAGATTGGGGGAGATTCTGCTTGGGCTACAATGGCAGCGTGAAGCAAGTATGCGGTTTCGAGTTCAGGGAGGCATAATAGTTGATCCTCCTAGGTTGTGGTTTCGTTGGCTGATCGATGCGAATTCACGCGTTAATGCCAATGGTATTAGCGAACCAGACATTTATGTCCATATTGAATACTTGTAGTACTAATCGTGTATGGAAGTCCTAAAATTGTTCACGGCGATTTCTTGAGGTCTTAATGGCGCCGGGCAGCTCTGAAAATTTGAGGCATTCATCTTTCGATGTAAACAATGGACTGTACCAAGTATCAGACTTTTAGATGATGAGTAAGTGTTGCCAGGTCGACGACGACGAGGGGAGTGTTAGATGCCTGCCGGACCTGTCACACGCGGATAACAACGAGGCTAAGTACTATTACGACAAGACAGAAGTACTATGCATAGACACAGTGGTCGTGTAGCCTAGTGGCTAACGGTGGCTTTACATAGATTAAACGGAATCTTAGGTTTTTGCGTTGGTGGTTCGATTCCTGCCTGTGCTTTAGCAGTGTTATACGCCTGCTAAGATAACAGACCAAAAAAAAAACAAAGTAAATAGATCAATGCAGGATTCGAACTGTTGACCCAAAACATATATTTCCGACGTTTGCGAGAATAACATGCATAACCGCTAGACTAGACATGCTCTTCGAAGTGCTTAATCCGCCGACCTCAATTGCTCCCCCTCCCACATTACCACGAACACTTCGGACACATTTTAAGAACACGCCGAACAAACTTTTAATAATAATACTATTATCAACCTAGGTACATCCCGACCACGACTCGCGCCACATTTGGCGGGTTCAGTGCACGTCGTAAGTTCCGATCCTGTCGACTAAACTACTCTCAGACTTCCTCCCCGACCAAAGTCTTGTCATCACTTTCATCGCCTTCCTCTAGATCATTCTGTTCGTCTTCGTCGTCTCCATCATCACCTTCATCTAGTCCCCATAACGTCTTGAAGGATTCATAAAGTTGTCGTTGTACGTCCGCCTGTTGCAAAGCGTAGGCCGTTATACCCTCTTTGATCGCATCCGTCAAGCTGTCGTCCTCGGCTTCCTGATGATCCTCCCACCATTGCGCCTTGACCTCCATCGTCACCTCTGTCCGTCGCATCTCTTCGACCAGAGTTTTTGTCTCCTCCTCCCATCGATTCGTTCGGGCACGACTCTTCAGCCATTCTACTTGTGCACCTTTTGACTTGTATTAGTTTGGGTCTTAACACCATTACTTTGAACACGTACCTTCAAGTATATCGTTATTCTCACCCGAGATGGTCTCGTTGCGCCACACCCAAGACATTTGCGTGCCGCCCTGACCCCATGGAAGCAGCACATCAATAGAAAACTCCGACCCCGTCATATCAACCACATCTCCCTTCTGCAAAGGACGCAGCTCCAGCGACCAAGCACCATTCGGATCCAATTTCTGCAAGGCCCGCCGACAACGACGGTATTTGTCGGTGGCAAACGCGGATCGAGCACGCAGAGTATTGACGGTGCTTCTAGACCGTGTAACCATGCCCTCTCGGTCTCCGTCTCTGTACACAAATAGTGCTCGTAAAGTCCGTTCCGCCTGACGAAGGTCATTCAACGCGTCATGGCACTGACTGATGCGTAATCTTCGTTCCTTTTCCGCAATGTCGTCGCGACATGCAACTGCTCGAATATCGGATGGAAAGTCGGAGGGCAACCATAGTTTCTGATCTTCAACGTCCACAGGAACTGCTCGGGCAACTGTTTCTTTTCGCAACTCAGCCTTTACTCCAGGCATGTACACGTCCTGAATCGTCCTCAATAGCTTGATCCGTTTGGCTAGATCAATTCGCTTTCTTTGGATGGCGGAGGCCTGGGCCTGAGTCAACACGCCTTCCCCATCAGTCAAGAGTCGCAATTTCTGCCTGCGAAAACGTGAGTGGCGTGGCGGTGACCGATCCGATAAACGCACGCAGCATCCTCGCAGCACATTGCCAATGTCAGGCATTCCGTAGGACTCGTGTCGTTAAGCTCAACCGCACCGTTCAGAATTGCGAGCCTCTCTTCTTCGAGGAGTTCGTACCGAACCTGACACTCGGTCTTGTCTGCGAACCAAATAATCAAACTGTTCCTCCCGCGACAAGTTGCACTTACGTTTTACGACGGAAATGTAAGGGTTCTCGATCTCGTCATCCTGCTCGCTCAACGGTTTTTCCTTTTCTTGCTCCCAGGCCTCCACCAATGCTGTCCAGCGCTCTACTACGGGCTCAGGTAAATGAGCGGTGAACTCTGCATGTAAGGCCGAATGCTTCTCAAGCATCTTGCGCGCCACCCGCCGTCGCTTTCTGAAAGTGAAACCTACCATATCAGTCTGTCAGTTTGTAATGTCCAGGATATCAAGTACGTTACACACCGAGTGCGATGAGCTTGCACCAGTTCAAGAAGGCAAAGTGGTCATCCAATGTGTCAGCTCGTGAGCCAGGTCCCATTTCCTTAGTGCTCGAAGCGCAAACTCTCAGGAAAGCCCAAAGTCGTTCAATCGCTTCGCCGTCAGTTCTACCCACCCCAGGCTGAATACCCATGCCATACGTACATTGACAATCCCATTTGTGGCCCGGACAGTGCCCTTTGGGGATCGCCGCGAAGATCTTCATGTTATTCGGTAAACGCAAGTGTTCGGGTAAGCTCTTCATCCGCTCGTCAAGGTTTTTTATCCATTGACATACAATATCATAAGAGAAGAGGAGTTCGAGCAGCTCATGTAACCATCGGAGGGCTGACAAGGCGATATAGTCAGAATTACAAAACCTGCAAGTTTTTTGTCTGGCCGCGCAACATAATCAGGATAGAGACGTACCGTTCCCCTTTCTGTAGATTGCCTACGCCTAAAGGCGCGACCATCTCATGGCGAGAACATATCGCAGCTATGACCCCGGTTGACCTCAGTCCAGTGCTCGTTTTCGTATCCGCATGGGCCAGAGCCTTGAAACCACTGCAGGTACTCATCTAAGAAAGTCAGTAACGAACTTTCAGGCTCAAATTGACATGCTTACATCCGCTTGTTTTGCGTGCTTGAGAATGTGCTCACCATATTCGCCATGATCATCCAACATGTATGCGCCTCCTGGGTGGAGCGACGGGTCCGTAGTTTGGTTGGAACGAAACAAGTTTACAAACTTGAAGCAGGCGTCCACGCTCATGGTCTTACGAAAGCGGTACCTGAACAGGTACGAAAACATATTCTTTCAGACATCGTATAACACTCACTGGTCGACGAGTTCTTTCCAGTTTGGCGGTAAATTCACTTCGGGTATAGGGCAGGCAGGACAGATGGACGCCAGTTCCCCAGGAAGGATGTTAGAGGCTCCGTCCTTTTGACTGCCTTTTCCGCCGCGCATCATCTGCAGGAGATGTCAGTACTGGTGAATAATGCGCAAAAACGGTTGGTAACGCTTCTGGCGTGCTGGTCAAGCGTGTGACACTTCAGTTGCCAAAAAAAACCGACATACCTTGGGTACGTGAAGTCCAAGGGCATCGGTCATATAGACCAGGGTCTTGTAAAAGTTATAAGCCGAAATCTTGCCGGTTAGAGTCGCGGCGTGGAATAAATCCAACGCGTCCAGAGAACAACACGTCGCCGGCATAGATACCGTCGCTGGATACAGACCAAAACGCAGCAACTGGCGATATTTTGGGACGACTCGAAGACAATTGCAGTAGCTGACCTGGATCTCGTGGATCCCATTCGTGTGGAGAACCACGAGCGGGCGGTTTGGAGTGTCTCTCAGTGTACACGTACCGCCCTCTTCGTGTCCCAAGTTGACTACCAGCCCTAAACGTATGAGAGGGATCCGGAGGAAGCGCTTATCTTTCCAGCGCTGTCAACCATTAACATCTAATGACTTCGGAATTCAATTGAACATACCTCAATAACATGGAAAGGCCGTTGAGCGTGCGATATAACGATGCAGCGCTTGCAGAAGAGAGAAGTGCCAGAGCATTCCCTGCAGCGAAAAATCGGCTGAAACGTTGATCGACAGGTCGTACAACGAGAGACACGGGCATCCCCGCAGCCTTTCCGCCGTAACAACTCGTAAAGGAAGTCTTGGGCGAAATTGTGGCCACCAACACGGCCTGCCCAGACGTCCATGGCCCGTTTCTATTGTAAAAGGTCACAAGGGCTCTTGAAATAGATAGTTCTGGCTTACTTTGCCCTTGGTTGGTGCTCCGGGCATCGTGCGCTTGGGTCTCTCAGACGGGTCCTCTTCTTCGCTACTTGCAGTGGGCTGAACCCACTCGGTAATGACTTCGTCCTCTTCATAAGTGTTGCCCATGATGTGGTCTTCGTCTCCGTCGTTGAACAGGTCTAGGACGTTTAAGTCACTCGCGAAGACGGGGACACTCCTGGCGCCCCGTTTCCCAGGACTCTCCGGCGCCGCCATATCTTGGACCCTCATGTGGCCCCAATCCTCGACGTCCTGCGCGCCTTCCATATCCATATCGCCGCCAGTATTGCGAACATAACAGATGTCGTATTGCGTATCCTTGCGGGCGGCCCTGCGCTCCTTGTTGAAAGTCCTCATATTCATGGCGGTAGCAGTGAGACTTGGGAAAATTTATACGGACAATTACGTCCAAATTACCAGAGTGGCGTATAACGACGCAGCGTCTATTCCAGAATGCCGTTTGTATCTCTTCCACCACCATGCCACAGCGCGCCTGGAGGTCCCAGATGACTCCCCAGCAACGCCAGGCAGTCTTGGAGTATCGCTCGGATATTTTACATTTACCGTTAGTTTCACGCCCGTTCCTTGTAATGAAAGCAACTGAAATGAACGACAGTGAGAACACGCCTCGGGATGATAATGCAGAGGGCTGGCCCGAGTTCTTTTCGAGTGCCCGCTATCTACTTTGGATGCGCATGAGTGTCGAACAGGTCCGCTTCCTTCAAGGATCCTTCCCACAATTCGAGGAAGCGGTACGGACTAACAGGGCAAAGTCCTGGTTGCATCGATATTACCAGGAGTTCTGGTTTCCTCAGTTCCCTGAGAAACGGGAAGGTCCAGAAACTCTAGCCGAGCAGAAGCGCCACCGGAAGAAGGTTCGAATGTGTCCCGACGTCGACAACGGCGACTAATGCGCTACATAGGGTATCCTTCAGTTTTTCATTAACAACCTAGTCTGGCACTGGAACTCGCCGGAGGGACGACCGGAAGGCAAGAATGGTCGCATGGATGTCATGTTTGTCCGTCTGGAGATCCTGCACGAATGGGTTGACGATTTCGATCTACATTTTCCGTAGAGTTCGTGGCTGAGGTTGGTATGGCAGCGGATCTTGCCGGATAAGATAACCGTTTGCCAGCATCACCCAGATCTGCCTGATTCATTTGAGCTTCGGTTTGTGGTACAAGGATTTGGTAGAAATATTTACGAGACATCCTTATTGTGGCGTTATTGGGCTGTTACTTACTCGCATGTCCACGGGTAAAGAGGTAAGGCAGAGAACGACATAACCGTAAAAATTATCCTACCGCGTTGGAAGGCAGCTGGAATCGAACAGCCGACTGCAAAAAGTCAAATAGGAAGTTGGCGCATAACGGATTCGATCCAGCGACTCCGATAAAAAAGTCACATTAACCGCTGGGTCATATGCGGACGTTAACTTATTTTCGTTTCCGTTGAAGCCAACTGTTCCTGCTCGATCCCTAAACGACCTTCCTGTATCGCGAACGTAATGGAGATCGTGCTGCGTCAGGCTACATGGCTATGTACATAAAGGCTGCAAACACAATCTTGAGAAAGTTCCGCATATAAGCATATGAGCGGCGGTGTTTATTTTCATTTGGTCGCGCGGAACCAACCCTCGTTTTCAAAACGCCGTGAGGCGCGATTCTTCCGCATACAGTGGCGGGAGCCGATTGAGACGGGCGACCTCTATAATCTTGGAGCTGCGGCATTAACCTAAATTGTCATAAACGCCGCGCATGCATTTTTGCTCACCTTAAAGGACGCCTTGAGACGCGACTCTACACTATCGCCTTCTTTCTCTCAGGCCTCTTAACGCTCTTCAATCATGTCCTCGTCCAAACGTCCTGTCCAAACGCTTAGTCTTGTAGAAGTCCTCGGTATAGTCGCCACAAATGCGTCGTGGCCAAGCTAATGCATATATCGGACCAGAACTAGCGAACTCGCTGACACGTATCTCTCTGACGCAGTCGCATGCCGCTATCCTTCATGAACTCATAGACATCGCTGCGACTCGTGAGCTTTTGTTTTTCTTGTACACCATTGTTCATTAACATACTTTCATAGCTGCTGTCGCCTCGCCCAGTATGTCATGACTTTTCGTTTCTAAATTCGAATGACACTTGCCCACTTTCACATGTAAAGGCGATGTCGATTGGGACAACGTTGCCAACCTCCAAATGAACTTGGGAAGCCGACGTTCAGCTGTCGCCCAGGACGAAGGCAAGTGCAAGGGGGTTTGTTCCTCCGCCACGGGTGTGAGTCCACTCACAGGGCCTCTGGTGGATTCAATCGAATTCCCGCCATCACCCCTTTCCACGGTCTCTACCGAGATTGCCCAAGGCCAGCTTTCTTCTGGACTGACGGCCGCCGCTGCATTCCCTGTTACTCCCACTCCTGCAGTACCGGTGGTCCCCGTCGCTGGAGTGATCACTTTTTCGGCTCCTGCGCCAGGGCTTCCCGCTATGAATCATGGTATGTATCGTTATGAGTGACTATCAATGGCTGACTCTGGTAAGGTTTCCCATTTCAGCAGGTACTTCCGGCCAGCTTTCCATACGAGATGCCACCCGTTGGTGCATCCGGCCCATTCTATATCATTACGCGCGGCCGCGCCATCGGTGTCTTTGCGGGATGGTCGGTTAATACTTACTATCATTGTGATTGTGTTCTCAGTATCAACCCTCGACTTTAGGGATGTCGCTAGCCCGTACTGTATCTCCGTTCCTCGAGCTGTCTATCGGTCGGTCCCAAGTCGTGAAACCGGACACGAGATAGTAGAAAACGCGCTGAAGAGCGGAGGTTGCATGTTGCTTCAGTAAAGTAGATGGGGCATTTGTTCAAAATTGTAGCGATAGCTACTAATGTAAATCCATATTCGCCCACAAGAATTGAACTCTCAGATTGGCGACAGAGAGAGACGAAGCGACCCCCCACAAAATAGAGTCGAAGAGAAGTTGATGTTTGCACATGACCCAGTGGTTATTGCAAGGAATTTTGGAGGTTGGCCGCCGTTGGCGGTTCAAGACCGTATGTACATATTGTTACTTGTAACGGATTCGATCCAGCGACTCCGATCAAAAAAGACCTCCGAGTAGCATGATCATAACATGCATAACCACTAGACTATACATGCTCTCCCCGGCGTTTAATCCGCCGACCTCAATTGCTCCCCCCTCCCACATTACCACGAACAAGGACAGAACTGGTCAATATTCGGAATCTCACCTTGTGCATGGCGACGCAGCCCGCGACCTCTTCGTGGGGAATAAGTCCTATAGTTCTGATCATCTTGAATACTTTTTTTCAGTCAAGAATGGTCGGAGTTTCAATCCGTGAGCCCCTATTTTACGTACCCTGGGAAACGGGCTGACGCCCTTTCCTGCTTGCCTCCATCCCCCCATCTTGAACCACTTTTTTTCCCTCGGTATTCTTTGAACAGAATGACTCCGCTTCTGTGGTAATGGCATCGCTCAAGCCGACAAAGCGTTGTTGTCGGCCTGAACGAGGCGACTACTACGAGTAGTAGTCGTACCATAGTCGTCTGATAGTCGTCTTATTCGATCAGGTCTGTTTCTTGTCTTCTGCTTCTTTCTCTCCCGATCTGCTTGCATTTGTCCAAATTCGACTGCGTAGTTGGCGGGATCATCCGCATTTGTATGTTTCCATTCTACATTTGTATGTTCCAATTCTAGTTCTTGCCCACTCGCTTACCCTCCATCCAGATACATACAGTAACATTCCATATCCCATAGCCGCTTCGCGGCTGCATGCCCTAAAATTTTCCAAATCAACGCAAGTGCGGCGTTAACTTGAACATTACTCGAGTCCGGTGCCCGAAGCCCACCCGACGCGTCATACCCGGAATCAACGGTCCTAGGATACAGGCAGATCTGGATCTCGTTCGGAAATTCCAGACGGACGTGGTATCCTCCTCCAGTTCTCGCTTGAGCTTACTGAGTCCATCGTACTAACGCTTCTCGGATACCAGCAGATTTGGATTTCTTGGGACGATTTGGGACGCCCTCCAGTTTTCGCATCCCCCCCTTTGAGCCCTCTCCCACTCGGTCAGTTATCCCTACACTCTCTCGGTATTCAAACTGAAGTCAGCGCTGGTGGACAGCTTAGAGCTCAGCCCGCCATTAACAGCCCTGTCTGCGCTCCTGGAGTGGACGACTTGTGCCCGACTGTCCACCTATTGTATGGCGGCGCCCACTTTCGAAACCGACGAACATGAGTGTGATGCGAACCCAATACAATGACATTAATCCCAAGATGTACGTATATCCACCGACCCCCCCAAAAAATACATCACTAACAGTACTGTACTATTTCGACCATAGGTTCACGTCACAGGTCACAAGGCCTTGTGATGCGAACCTAATTGTAGTTGGTCACTAAGTCACAAGGGGTTATGAACATGTCCGAAATTGGTCACAAATTTGACATTTACCTAAATTTTGCTCTTTTAGCTCGTTTTTGGCAGTTTTTACTCCCATTTCATCTTGTTTAGCATGAAAACAGTGAATTTATGCTATTTAAGTAGATTTACAAGTAAAATTAAGCTCAAAACTGTGGAAACTTAGAAATTTCAGTGAACATAATTTTTTTTGGTCACATAGTTTCAACCAGCATGAACATGGCGCTCAACATGTTCATAAGGTCACAGGTCACAACCCGTGAACCTATGGTTGAAATAGTACAGTACACAGTTGCCCCGACTTCTTTGCTTTCCCTTCCCCGCCGCTTTTTCTTCGACTTCTCCACTTCAAAACTCATCAACAATGATCCCGCTTTCGAACCCGTACTCGTCGTCGGGGTGCGGGAACGGCCAACTGTGCTGCAGGCATTACTCGTGGGTATCCTCTTCGCGACAGTGCAGCACCCAGACCCGCCGGCCAGTGCGATCGTAGCCGTGTATAGTACGGTGGTCATGGTCTGTGCTGCGGTCCCAGACGATCTCCCACATTGCAGGCATATCGTCGAGGCTTTGGAGGATGTGGTTTCTGTTGCGTTCGATGCAGGCGACGGTGCATACACAGGCGCGCCTCATGCGGCGCAGGGCCTTACGCTTATCGCGAGGGCCGAGGGTTTTGTAGTACTGCGAGAACCATAGACGGTAGAAGATGGTGGACATGACGTAAAGTGTGGCCGTCATTATGCGCTAAGTCGGTTAGCGGCAGGGTTTGCGGATTCGACGAACCGACGACCTACCAAGGACGATGCTGATGTGGTCTTGAGGATGGAGCAATAGAGTCCGAGGGACATGTAATCGGCCCGGTCCCCATATGGAAGCTGACTGGGAAGCCACAGACCGTCTGTGGACGACTCATCCGACGCGACACGCCGCTTGGATGATCTCAGTGTGGCGAACCTTTATTGGCTTGTTGGTTTTCAGTAAGTTTAACAAATTGGTCGTTAATTGCGGGCCTAATGGCTTTTGCCGGACTTCCAGGAATCGCGTATGGCCGGGGAATGCCTGACATTGCTCCTCCGTGCTGTTGGGCGTGAAGTCGTGGTTCCTGATACGGATGATATTCTACGACTTCCTATCCCCAACGAGGAGCTCGCGGCATTGAGCGAAATCGCTACTTGTGCTTTTATTTTCTAACTCGATAATGTCGTCTCCTCCCACCTTCATCATTTCCACCCCCACCCCGTTGTCGCCTGCCTCGCCTCCTCGCAACCACCATCCTTCACCACCATTTCCTACCTTACCCCCACCTATATGCACTTTGTTGGGCTGCGGTTCTTGCTCTCGCAAGTAGCCGGGGCCTCGCAAATGTGTCTCGTGCGTGCGTCGCTAACCCCCGCGCAATTGCTCGGGGTCGGTCGGCGGGCACGAAATCTAACACCAGCCTCACAGGTACCCATTTCATACCCGCGGGCAAAATCCGTAACCGATGCTCCAGGTGCGGGTACGGGTCGGGTGAGGTCTCTAGGACCCGTACCCGACCCGCGCTTTATTGTAAGTCGTGCTTGCGAGATGTCAACAAGCGTGTTGTATTATATCTATTAAAGCACTGTGAATATCTAAGGATGTGAGGACTTGTCGAGTGTAGCAATGACATTGGGCAGCATGTATAGTCTAACGGTTATCCATGTTACTGCAGACGTTGCGGATATCTTTTGTCGGATCCGCAGTTCAACTCCTGCATTGATCTATTTACTTTTTTGCCAAAAATTACTTTTTTGACAAGTGTGCATCGGTGGACAGCCTGTCAATGGACACATTGTTAGGCAAATATAAATTGTGTCTAGGGGATAGCCTTGTAGTGGTGGCTATAACACTTTTCTTATTAGTACTATCAAAAATAGGCCTTTTGTCAAATTACTGTCTATAGAGACTCTGTCCACCAGCCCAATCTGTGGCAGTTAAAAGTTGAGCGTTGGACAGTAAATTTGACAATGATAGGAAATATCAGGTGTTGCTTTACACATTCATGAGTAGGTCATTAATTGAGTGGTGAGTTATTCGTCCTAACAGCTGTGTCAGGGAAGAGGCACGATACAGTCTGGCGCAGTCGAAGCCCCGGTTTCATCTCGCGTATCTCTTTGACAATATCAGTGACAGTTTACTATCCCTCTTCACAAGAGGCCGTCTGCCCACTGGGAAGGCTTTGGCTTGGGACTCTCACCTCGATCCCGCTCGTGGACAACACCCTCCTCTACGACTGTCCGACTCAGGCGATGAAATTCCCCAGCCATTCAGCCCCATCAAGTTCCCCTTCCCTCTCATTTTAGATGTCCCGACCACACCCACCGCTCCTTCCACGCCAGTGAGAGGCCAGAAGAGACGTGCTTCCGAAGTGCTTCTCTCTTCTCGCAGCCCACCTACTCGCTTCCAAGGTTCCGCTCAATCACCCTCCGGTCTTCGGGGACTCGGTGCGTCTCAAGCATCGTCGTCAAACCTAGGGCGCCTGGCAGAAATTGAACGTGCCCTGAGTTCTCAGAAAGCTGACCGTAGGGCTATGGTTTCGGACTTCTTACGGATGTATCATGGAGAGCAAGCGCGAGAAATTGAGGGCTTGCTGATGGCATCTCGTGACGCCAACGAGTTCCAGGATTTAGTGAGGAACAAAGAGTGGGCGAGCCTTCTTACGACGGAGAAAGTACGATGGATATGGGACCTGGAATCTGTAGTTTCGGACTGATTATGAGTGGTTGTAAACTATTTAGTTGACGCGCCCATTTTGTAATTCCTTTTTAGTGCACCTGCTTTCAAGCGTTGTAGATCCGTTCGAGTTTGCTAGGCTAATACAATCGGAGTGATTCCATCCGTGTAGTGAATACCTCACAAGGACATACATAGTGTGCTTGCCATGGCTGTAGTTGAATGACCGGGATGGATACTAGCTGACTTGTATGAACTCGAGGTACGACCGAGCAAGAATCACGTCTCACTCGAATGAGAGACCGACGTGGTCGGATTCTCAAACGCGCCTTCATTCTTTGGCGCCATTTATATCATGTTAAAGCGTTCTGTAAAGTATTTACATGCCTAGGTTGGAGTGAAATGGTTTGACATTCAATGGGATTGTATGCTAATACCGATTTTCTTACGACCAACTCAGTGTCAACTCTAGATGGGACATATGAGAAGGCTGAAAATGCTCTCTGAAAATACTATCTGCCATCCAATCCAGCCAAGCGTTTGGTGCGGATATGCACCGTCCCTCGAGCGCGATTTGCAGGACATGGGGTGAAGTCCTCAATCGCTGCAACCCATCCCGAATAAGGGACCACTTGATGCTGGATATTCCGAACACAAAGTCAAGATAAACTTCGTGAATGACCGTATTTGGCGTGACGGTTGATACGGACGGCGACAAAGTCCGCATCATATCCATCGGCTGCGAAGGCGAGTTTGCGCAACGCGGCCAAGCCATGGAGCTGTAGAGGAGGAGCCATACAGGATGCTACGGGCTGCGGGTGAGTTTTGTTCCGGAACACAGCGGCCGTTCTTACCTGTTCGGAAGTCGAAAAAGGACTCGTCCAGAACTTTGAGGGAGAGGGCAGCAAGTGTGGTGGCACAATTGTCGAGCATGTGTTGCACATGCCGGAGCTCGCTGGGGTAAGCGTGTAAGTCAAGCACGGTTAGTGCCGCGCAAGCTTGAAGAACATAGTTGAAGAGGTGGACGTCCTTGAATAGACGTGCCTTTACTGGGTTATCGCATTCATACGCAAACTCCTCGAGCAAACACCCGGGCGTGTCCTGCGCGAAGGCGTATGATTCGTCACGCTGGCCAAAGTTAGTCCAACATAGAAGTTTCAAGGCTTTGATATTATATCCTTCGCTCAGAAGCCAAGCGAGCGTTTGAGAGCGGAATGCGAGTGAAGAGATGATGATGCTCCTTTGGAACGTCAACTCCCCAAACAATGGTGTCGGCTCTATGATGGACATAATCCCCCATTCGACCTCGAGTATTGGCCTCCCGATGCTACATAAATTGAAGACCTTCAAGCAGTTCTTGATATTGGTCGTGGACTCGAACTTTATGCTGTGGACCGCGCTAGCGACGTGAGCATGGGACTCAAGGAATGCGATGTCGTCGAATGAGGTTCGGGATGGATAGGTGAGATGGGCGAAGAAACTATCGGAGACGATGGTGCAGATCGCCTTGTCGACTAGACGCAGTTGAGCAAGGACGTCGCGGTCGCCCTCCGCCGCTAAGTGGAGGATAACGTTTACGACCTCGACTGGACAGTCAATCAGAGCGGTAGTCTCCATTGGTTGGTGAGGTGTGTGAGCACCAGGTGATCGTCTTATAAGGTGTCCCAGGTAGGCGGCTCACACGCATCGGACTGAAGTGAGCTCACTGTGCATTCTTCGCCGCTATGAGACAGCCAAGAATGATTAGAAGATGGTTCACTCGATACCGCGGCTGAAGAAGTTTACAGCCATAGATTGGAATCAAACGAATGCTATCCACATCTTCAAACTAAACATTGTCGACCATCATCGTCGCCGCTATTGTTAGCTGGCCTCCTCTCTCTTTGTACCAGTCGGAGCGGCCGCCCGCCATCCATCGGAGCCAATCAATGGGACACGGCATATCCCTCCCATCGAGCAATGCGGACCAGTCGAAGGCACGGTTTGAGCCTAATGCGACGCATGATCGGGCAAGGCTCTCCCAAGCGTCTCGACTCATGCGGCTACCACGCAGGCGAAGTGTCATGATATGAAGCTTGTGATCATCTTGGATCGATGCCAAGGTCGTGCCAAAGAATTCCGCCCACTCGGCATATCCTGTCAATGACAGCTCGCGCAATTCGTGACTGGACGCGAGGTCAAAATGACCAAATACACGGTCAGTATCTGGGCAGCCTGTAAGTCTGACGGTCGTTGGATACAAGTCACTTACTCATGACCAGGCCAAAGTCCAATTTTAATATCTTCAGGGAGTGACTGCTTGCTTTGAGGAGCTCCTTCACGCCTCCAAAGTCTCTAGGCAAGATGGACATGTACAATTGATGAAGAGCGGTGCAGGCACGACCGAGGAAAGAACACGCGATGGGGTCCTGAAACAGAGACTTGTGTTTCTCGTTTGAGACGTCTCCGTGGTAATCGAGCTGTTCGAGAGAGCAAACAACGTCTGCGTGGAGATCCAATGAGTCGTAGGCATTTAAATGCTGTGTGAAACGTGAGACTTCGAGTGTCAACGCGCGTAGCATCGGTGCCTGGAGCATCAACCATACGACGACACGGGGCGCGAGGTGACGCATTTTCATGGATAGCGTCGGGAAGAACAAGAGGGTAGCGTAGTCTGAAGAGGGCACGATGCGTGTGTCGCACAGCCAGCGCATGGATTGAATTGGCTTTCCCAAGCGACACATGTTTACAAACTCCACGCACCGCTCGAGGGCCCGGATGTGCGTTATAGTGAGATGTTCGACATTGCATCGCAAGACGGGGTGTTCATACAAGAACCGGATGATCTCGTCGTCTTCCCGGGTAGGGTAGATTGGGTCGCAAGGGGAGAGAGGGTCACGGCGTCGAGGTGGCTGAGGGAAAGTTAGGGATGAGAATAAGACCAGTGCCATGCGGCGGCGGAAGGCGCGAGAAGTGAGGCGGAGTGACTTCATGTAAACTTTGCTCATGGGACCCATTAACTTCAAGATAAGGTCCAGAACGTTGTCTGGCATGGTGTCGAAAGCCGCGTCCATGTCCGTGCGCTGTTCCCATGGCCTCATGTGGATTTATATCGGCCCAAAGCCGAGCGACTGAGTCGAAGAAGTTATGACGCGTGCAGGCTCCATACTGACGGCCGCGAACAAGTGAACGGCCGAGATTTATGGTTAAAGAAACCCATGAACTATATATGGACATCTTTCCCACACTGGATTTTTCTTTCAGTGTGGCGAACGATTGATGCAGATCAGATTACTCGACGGCCGGCACAGTGGAACACATTAGGTGGCACGAGGGTGTCAGTTTTTTATAGCGGACATATTGTAGTACAGACAGGCAGCCATGTTGATGGCTTCTAGCAAAGCAACAGGGAAGACAAGAAAACGGGATAATCCAAAGTTGAGTCAGCCGCCAGTCCATCCGGGTCATCCGCCATCGTGTTTAACCATCTAAGCGCGGGGTGCACGGCGATGTGGTTAATGAAGACCTCAAAACGATGCCGACGGTGCGAATGCAACACCTGAAGGCCGGAACGGATCGAATACCAGGCCAATCGAGACTTGTTGAAACCGTAGAGACTGATTTCGACTTTGTGAAGGGCATGAGCGTCCGGCAGAGACCACAAAGTACTGCCAATAAAGGATGCAGTACACTTGTCGCCGGAGAATGTCAGGATTCGAAGACTATCAAGCCCTAACAATTGCAATCCGTGACCTTGAAGCTCTGCCAGTGCTGAACTGGGGTGAGATTGAGGTTACATATGTCGAAAGAAACATACCCTTGAAGCCAGTTCCGACCAATCGTAGCTCGACGTGCGCTAATGTAGCCCCTGCTGCATTCAGCACGTCTTGAATGATTCCTCGTTCTTCAGAGACGATCGAGATCTTCAAAGTAGTAAGACCCCAGCAGGCGCCGATGATGGCGCGCTGTACGACGGCGTCTGTGAGAAGACGATCCTCGAGCGCGGTGGAGTCGCCATAGCAATGAAGCGTGCGCAAAGGAGTATCGTGCTTGCGACGGCTAATGGTGGAAGAGATTACGGCGGAGTGGGCAAATTTCCAAGCGGCGAGTGACAGTGTTTGGGGACCGCGCTCTTCGTGCAACAGCCAGAGGACGACTTCCGCGCGGAGTGTATTGGTGGATATGTGGATAGTGGGATGGAGGAAGAATGCGCCGTACTCGGGAGAAGGACAAATGCGACTGAAGGCGTTCCGAAGACGCCAATCCACTTCTAAAATGGGTAATCCTGAATTAAAGAGGTCCATGGCTTTCGCACAGGAAGAGTCGTCCCGGAACGGTCGAATGACTACAACCCGAACGAGCGCAGGCACCCGGGGGATGTCTGCCAAAGCGGCGATCAAAGTTGCCTCATGTAGTCGTCGTGCAGGATAGTGGCCGACACGAAATAATCGAGGCGCAACGCAGTCGTCGAACGCGCGGTTGACGCTCCGTAACTGGATAAGCCGCCTACTGGACCCATCGTCATCCTCGGACATGGCGAGGATATGGTCAAGCACCTCTATGGGCGCTTTGGCTATCGGGCAGGGGGAGTCCATGGAGGCGTCCTATGAGTGAACCGTCTCTCGGGTATTTTGTATGGTTCGGATGTGAGACTGGACGAGACAAAAGTCATGGCATGATGTCTTGGATGGCAGCGAGGATGGGTGGGCGGTGGTACGCGGCTGCTGGAATCATTGTGGGGGTTTTGGGCAGGTTTTGGGTAATGTCATCTGACCGGATTTGCGGATCAATTACGGCGCGCGGGATTTTTAGTCGCTATCTAATCGTACATTGTAAACTCAAGATTGACTTTAGACGATGTGCTAAACCACTCGACTCTTGCGGATGCCAGCCAGTCGAGCCACTGTTGCGCGTCTCGCATCGGCCAACCATCAACGAACGCGGAGACTTTGTGAGTCTTGAGTGAGCGTATAGTGTTGACAACCCGCTGGAGGATTAGCCAGCCCATTAAATCGTTTTGAACTGCGAGGAAGCTCAATCTGGGCGAGGAAGTCAAAGTGGAGAATGTCGCCACCAAGAATTCTGCTTCGTCTGATGTCGCGATTGTCGATATTGAGGTTAAAGCATGACAGTCACTGAGGATCAATTTGTCTCGAAACATTAGGAGGCCTGGGAGTACGATGTCAGCGTTAAACTTTTAGGGAAATCCAACAACGTACCTCCCCAACTGCGTAAATTAAGATGCAACTTCTCCAGGGTGTTCATGCAGGCCGTGATGATGTTTTGCGTCATTGAAACGTCTTGAGGCCGAATGGTGAGTCGTAGGCTTTGTAGGGATCCGCTGGTATGTAGAATGTAAGGCCACACGACGGGATCAGACATGAAGCGATTATCATCTATACTCTCATCATCGTCATACTCGAGGTGACGAAGAGAGCAGGTGACGGGAGCCGTCAAGTCCAAATTGTTCCACGCATCATCCTCATCATCAAACTGCGGGGTGTGCAAGGTGAGGGATGTTAACACAGATGTCTGTGTTACCAACCAGATCAAGAAACGGGACGGCAGGGAGCGTGTCCTGATCGTGAGATTAGGATGGCATAAAATGGAGGCATAGCTGGGCGTCGGCATGATTTTGGTGTCGGATTCCCACAGCATGGACTCGAGTGGTAGGCCCTGTGAGCACAGCACCACGAATTCCTTGCAGCGGGCTACACTTCCAACACGGGTCACGACCAAGTGTCGAATGGTGCTGGCGATGCCTGGGTGATCTTTTAAAAAGTCCAGCAGCATGAAATCGGGGCGAGGTTCAGCGCCTCTCGTCGAAAGGCGCTGCAGACGGGGTCGGGGTTCAGGAAAAGTCATGGTGGACTGCAGAGCTGACGCGACGCAGCGGTCAAAAAGGCGATTTACGAGGCGAAGGTTCTTGCGGTACCCGGTGTTATCAATTTGGGCGAGTTTTAAGAAAATATCAACGAGTTCGTTGGGAACGGATTCCAAAGGGGATGCCATCTCTATTGAGAGGACTATAGGGAAAGCGTGTTTATGAAGTAGTGATCATCGGCTTACGACAAAGCCGAGCAGGCGGGCCATTTGAAGCGGGCAGTCAGGCCAAGGAATAAGCCGTTGGTCGTTTCAGCACTTTGGTGTTACTAGGCCTCAAACTAAGTGCCAAGTGTATTTGACAAGAAACAGTTAAACCAAGGACCAACAAGTACGCAACGCCCTTTACTCAGGTGAAATTTGCGAAGCCCGTTTGATATGACGCCCGAGGTCATGGGCGTTTGGGCGTCCATGTTCAATGTTGACGAAACTGTGTGAGGCATTAAGCGTCTTGGGAAAAGGCACTCATCGCCGCATGTCACTTACGATGAAACCGCCTTGTCCACGGCGTCGACTTCCATGGGCTCGATGTCACACAAGAGACCACCCACTGTTTTCAAAACCAATACATTTCCAAACCACATGTTTGTAGCCTGACCGCCGCCTTCCAATTGGTCGCCGATGTAAGAAGAAAGAATATCGTTCTTAGCGTTTAGACTCTGCTCTGGACTTGACGCATCCTGGCCGAAGCAGTATATGATGTGATACTGGGTATCGCCCGTGATCCACACCGAGTGGATGCTAGCGGGTGCTCCATCAGCTAAGCGTGCCCAGTATGCGTCTTGGACATAGAATTGGGTATCTACATCAAGTACGGTCTCGGGCGTATTAGCGTCACGCTTAATGGCGACGGACACCGACTTGGGACTGGATGCTGCATTTCCATAGACAATCCCGAAGAATTTCTAGAGGATTATATCAACATGACGTATTGTTCGACATGCGCAGGGTATACCTTGAAAGCAAACCTTTCTACCCACATCGATAAAATCCTGATGACACGATCTCCAAACTCCACCCAGTTCACGGGAGGTGGTGGTGCGGAAGGTGATACATGACAAGGTTCGGGACTCATGATCCGGATTGATAAATAGGATCTGCCGGATGGACGATGTCTGTTCAACAATTCCTCGTACTGAACTCGCCGTACTGTAGACTTTAAATCAATTCGCTTGCCCATGTGACCTGTGACGCATCTGACGAAATTTTGATTTCGTCAGATGCCGTTTAGACCTGTGACCAAGCGAAAAATTTCGTCGGACCGCCCAGATGTAGGTAAAAAACATGCAATAAACACGAGTTACTTATGACAGCTTCATCCTACTACAATGGACCGCCTCGAGATTCCCGTTGATATTGAGGATGCACTTTTACCTCCCGAGACCCTCTCCGTTGCCTCCTTTATTGCATTCGAGATTGCACCAGCCCCATACCAGTCACTTTTACAGCCTCCCGCCCTCTCAGATCGATTCGTGACCATTGGCCTTGATCGGCTCATCCATCATATGCCTCCCCCACCTGCCGATGTATCGCGATTACGCGCAGAAATCCTTCGACCTGATTGCCAGGCAAAATCAGTGTTAATCAAGAGACCGGGTCGTCAGGAGGACCCACCGCGCTATCCACTCTGGGCAATCACATACTGGGTGCGGCTCGAGCCTCTCCGTCAAGCCAAGAAGGAATGGGCAGGCGCGATGAGGCACCTGCAAGGCCTAAATCATCAGTTCACTGCTAAACAGACAATAGAGACGGAGCTCTTACTCGACCGCGTTTATGACGTACTACAGCGTCTTCCTTGGGCGGGAGCTATCCGAGGCTTCAGCGTCGATCTCCAGATGGTGTACTTGTCCTCGTACCTATCAACGCGGTGGTTGACCGATGAGCACGAGGGCCAGATGCTGGAGCTGCTTGATCACGATATTACCATGGTTGGCGACCGCGCTTCCGTTATCATCGAGAGCACCCTCTTCAGTGAGAAGCTCAAGAATGCCTACATCACACGTAATGAATATAGCACATCAAGCGCATACAAGTGGCCACGAGGTCGAGGAGAGGATATGGCAGCAGGTGTACGTTCCAAACTTGGTACTATTGCCCACACAGGCGGTAATCATTGGATCGCACTTGTCATTGACTTCGAGGCGAGTGTTGTACACTTTGGCGATTCGCTGGATGGAGCGATCAGTCCTGAACTATGGCGAGCGCTCGATTGGTGGACTTACTTCCATACGGCCACGCACTTCCAACTTCACATGATGCCAATCTCGAAGCAGACTGATGGGTTCTCGTGCGGCATACTGGCATGGAATGCACTCTGTGCATTCTTTCTTGCACACCAACTCGTGTCCGTGACCATGAAGGCCGTGCTTGATGAGCGTATAAAGGTTTTCCTACGAATTGTTCAGCGACATGAGGAGAACGTAAGCAATTCACATACCAATTGATCGATAGCTAACAGAAAAGTTAGATGTACACTCCATCGAGTCCTCGGTTCACATCAGCCTATGATAACGACGAGATGAACGATGAGATTTTCACCCAATCTCAGCCCGAAACGCCGCCGCCGAGCCAATCAATGCCATCCACACCACCACCACCATCCCTGCCTATAACGGAACCATCCTCGCCTCTGTCCATTACACCGCATACACAACTACCGCCACTGTCATCTTCCCCATCCCGTGATGTGGACATGCTGTCCTCGCCAACCCTTATCCATACCACACCTCCGCAGTCTGCCAAACGACGACTGAGCAATCGTACTACACCACCAAAGAGTCCAGAGGAGAAGAAACGTACACGTCTCACAGTGCAATCGACAACACGAAGCGCGCTGGAGCAAGCCGAACTAGGAAATGTAAAGGGTGGCAGTATCCTGAGTTTTTTCCATGCGACGACAAAGAAGGGCTATTCTGACGATCAGAAGAGAGATGCTGAGAAAGATGCTATCACAAAGGATGCTAATCGCTTACGAGACGAACGCCGAGCAGCTCTTGATTACGAGAAGGGAAAGGTTGCGGCGAGAGATCGGAAGCGCAAGGAGCGTGGAAGAAAGAAAGCCGCAGAGATTGAATCAGGAGTGCGCGCACCTGATGGTAAGAAGAAACCTGAGGTGAGAACTCGATTGCATCTGAAGGAACATTTGCTTACATTGGATAGACGCGTATGATGCAGTTACAAGCATCCCCCACACCGCCTGAATTAGCGTATACATCTGTGGCTCAGCACACTCGACCAGCCCGAACAATCGCAGCGAAGCCGAAAAAGAAGAAAGTGTCTGGTCGTCCGAAGACCGCAGTTGCGCGCCCAGCAGTGTATCACAACTATCTGAACCCATTGACGTGGATCCAGATCCGACGTGCTGCTCTCGATGCTGGCTGGCAAATGAGTCCGGCTGTTATCGCGCGGTTATTGTTGGCTCGTGACTCGTATACCTTTGCCGGAATTTTGACGAGTACTGTCCGTGACTGGATTGATAGAAGCGGCGATAGACCCGTGTGGAAGGAATCAGTTCTTCGACGCGCCCAAGTCACAACTGGTCATAATAAGGGCGGAAGACGCGGGATTCTGGTAAGCTTCTTATCGTTGAGCTGAATATTCTCTGTACTTACCGGTCGTGATAGGCCAAATACCCCGAAGTAGTTGCGGTTCTAAAAACGCGCTTTACAAAGCTGCGTTCGGCATCTGCGCCAATCACCATAGTCACCGCACGCGGCTTAATCGTTGCAACAATCCTTGAGTCGAATCCCGAGATCTTCGACCAAGTATTTCGTGATGGCTCGAAGTTCAAGGTGTCGGACTCTTATGTGCGTGGATGGCTCCAGGGTGCATTGGGTTGGTCGCGTAGAAAAGCAACTCGAGCAGCGCAGAAGTTACCCGCCGACTGGGAAGCTAAATGCACCAAATCATTTTTTCGAAAGGCGTACAGCATCAAAGAGTACGACATACCTCCATCACTCTTTGCCAATTCTGATCAAACCCAGATCGTTTATGCACCTGGCGACAAGATGACCTGGGCAGAGAAGGGAGCGAAGCAGGTCAGTCTCGTTGGCGGTGACGAGAAGCGAGCCTTTACCTTGATGGTTACGGTAACGGCTGCTGGGACTATCCTTCCATTCCAAGCGATATATCAAGGCGCGACGATGGTGTCGTGTCCGAAGAAGTCATCCCCGTGCTATCAAGACTGTATGAAGGCGGGATTCATCTTCTGTCCATCAGGAACAAAGACCTACTGGTCGAATCAGGAAATGATGCGCGAGTATATGGAGAGAATCCTTGCCCCATACTTCGCGTCCGAAAAGGATAGCCTGGGGCTTCCTCAGACACAAAAGAGTCTCTGGTCCATCGATGTATGGTCTGTACATCGTTCGGTCGAGTTTCGGCTGTACATGCGAAAGAATCACCCTACCGTCATCCTTGACTATGTTCCCGGGGGATGTACCGGCGCTGATCAACCATGCGACGTCGGTATTCAACGACCACTGAAGCTATCACTCAAAAGATCATACCACGAGGATATCGTCGAGATGTTCCTTGAACAGATTCGCGCGGATGAGGATGTGCTGGTCTTTGATGAGCATATTGGTGTACTGCGAGACCGAAGTGTGCGGTGGCTATGGAAGGCATGGAAGGCGCTCGATAATGAGGAACTGATCAAGAAGGTAAGTAATTTTCTAAGATGCAATGAATCGCGACTCACTCGAACTAGGCCTTTTCCGGCTGTAAATCGCACGAGTGGGATCTGTCATACGCGACATTGACATCCTATGCCGCACGACAGAGCCTACGCGACATGATCAACACGGATCCTGAGTTCTGGAATGAGCTCACATCAGGAAAGGTCGTCGTCCCAGCCAAGAACGTGAAAGATCTGCCTGAGGATATCATGGATCACGATGACGAGGAGTATGAGGATGATAGTGACATACCACTTTCCACACTTGTCGAGTTCATGGTACAGGGTGCAGAGTCCACTCGTGGCGTCGAGGTTGCTTCAGATGGCGGCATGAAGTCGACAAGTACAGCGGAGGCTCTTGAGGAGGCAGATCTTGATGATGGTCTCTTGCCGGAGGAGGCCAACGATGCTACGGTTCCCACGGCACTGGAGAGCGATGCCAAATCGAAAACGGGACGACCACAGCGAGCCCGTCGCGCCAATACGTTGTACAAGGATTTCTGGAGACACGATGATGAGTCAGAGAGTGAAGATGATAAAGTGAACGGAAAACTCGCCGTGTAGCAGCACATGTTATTATTCAATCTACGGCGCAACGTCAATGGCATATATAATCGAGGCGGACAACGGTATTTACGAGCCAAAAAAAAGCGTATTCAGCGATGAGTTGGCGGTTTCGTCAAAGGTCTGATGGACGTGTGACCTCTGTGACTTTTCGTCAATTTCGGACCGGCTGTGACCCGTGACCGACGAATTGATTAAAAGTGTACAGTAGTATGCAATACACGGCCCAATGCCGATCTTGCGGCAGAATGGAAAGGGCAACAGTCATCGGCAACCATTGTTTTGCCCATATCGCACGGGCGAGAAGCATCCAGTGGGATTGGGGGACAAGACTGGCGACGCGAATGGTAATGGTCAGAGAACAGCTCGTGTTGACGGGGATTTGGGACAGACGAGTAGCGATCATTGCCAGGTCGGTGGCTGGTACTGCGAGAGTAAGATTTTTAAGAGCGGTGAAAGCATCGAGGTCGGGGATGGACCACACGATGTCAGCTGGAATTGGAAGAGGGTCAGATAACAGCGTAACGGTCAACCACACGACTTACATGAATTTGTCCAGACGAGCTTCAGAGCCTGAATATTTTCTTTCGACGCAGCCAGGAATTCGGACAATCCGCCTGCGCAGAACAAGTCGCCGTTGAAATGCAGGGAAGTTACAGTCCAGTGGATCACTAGAAGGAGAGCGTGGAAGACGCGCAACAGGCCGTCTGCTGATTCGTTGACACTCAAGTCAACCGTAAGAGAACGCAATTCAGTTGAGACTGACGCCGCAAGGCGTACAAGCGCGCGGTCCGACAAGGCCGTCGCACCATCGTCCGCTTGAAAAAGACAACCTTTGCCAATCGATAGCGAGCGCAAATGGGTTGACGCTTGCAAAAGATTTAACAAAGACCTTGTATTCAATACAATATCTTCGAGCTCGATTGAGGGGAACGCTCCGAAGATTATTGAATCGTGGGGTGCGTGCAGGAGTGTGGTAATGACGACGTGGCGGAGGTGTAATGTGTGCAAAGCCGCGCCTTCTGTGCACATGGTGATGAGGTCGGCTACACGCCCGGCCTCTTCTGTAATGGGTCCGTGGATGCGCAGGCATTGAATGGAATCGGCTATGGATGGAACGGTCGCTAAACGAGGCAGCCATATCGAGATAGAACGCCTCACGGCAGTTGGTCGACCACAAGTAATCGTGTTGAACCCGAAGTCCGCTACGAAGGACTTCACGGCCTTGTTTACCAGGCAGCCGATTCTCCGAGCGTCAATTGGTTTAGGCCACGCCAGTTGGAAAATGGCGTGAATAACCTCCGGTGGGAAGCGAGCCAAAGAACCGAGAGATGGATAAAACTGGACAACAGTTTGGCGCAAGGCGGCCATACGGATAACGCGAGGTAGAAGTGGACATAAGTATCGTAGGAGCTTTAGCATGGTAAAATCAGCAGCGGGCTTGCGCACATCTGAGACAAGATCCTTGGCGATGAGAACGGGGAGAAGAGGGTACGCACCCGCATTCAATGTACGCCACAAGTGGACAATTATTGGGAGAAGAGGAGGTGCATAGATTGGACAAGAAATGTTATTGGGAACAAGACATACAATCCGAAACTAGAATTCTTCATCTACACAGCTGGACTTTGTGTCAGAATATTTGCAGAAACATATACCATCACGTACAAGACTCGGGGGGAAGGAAATGCCAGACGCGCCACAGACGGCTTCGGCGACAAGATCTCTCGCTGATGGACCCTGGATTCCAGCATGAAGTGGAAGGGATTTTTGGCGTTGTAAAGGGTGTCGCAGCCAAGAGAACGAAGAAGGTCGTCGGCCACGAACTTAACATATTGAGAAACCAGGACAGGGCTTAGACCGACTTGTGCTACGGGAAGTGAATCTGTGGATGTTAGAGAGGGTTGAAACATTGCCGCCCAGTTATACCGGTCACCAAGTTCTGCTCCATCTCAACTGCTTCTTTCACAATCTGTTGGACGACTAGACGATGAGGCCGACGTTCTAAATGTTGAAAGAGGAGGCAGGAGAAACTGGTATGACACGCCTTATCGCGGCTGATGAGCTCGTTATATGAGGTCAGCCCTGGCATTACGCCTCGCGTTTTCAGCCAGCAGAGGGCTGCGTATGATGCGGAAAATAAGATACTTTGCATCGCGGCACACGTCACCAGACGCTCGGCAAATGACGATTGTGCAGATTCGATCCACTTAGATATCCATTCTGCTCGGCGGGTGTGATACGCGGTAGTGTTGACGGTTAGAATAGTGTCGACCTGGGTGTGACATTCCTCCATAAAGCTGGTCATCAGTCGGGAGTACGCCTCGTAGTGTATGTTATCCATCATAAGCTGGAAGCCGTAGAAAGAGCGAGCTTCGGCCACTTGGACATCGTCGGCCAAACGGGCAATGATTTTTCGGGCCGCCATGCGATTCGAGGCGACCAACAGCGCGAGGATACGGGAAACGAGGTTACGATCATCAGAGGACAGGCTAGTCTTCCAGTGGAGGAGGTCCGGCTGGAGGTTGGTTTGTTCGATAGTCCAAAAAAGAGATTGAATGTGTTTGTATGCGTGCCAGATCTATGACAGATTAGCACGCATGGCGAGGTCGCGAGATAGACTTACTGTGGGGTAACGAATTGGGAAAAGAACGAAGCGTCGTGTAGATTTGATGAGGAGAGGCTCTTGACCTAAGGCACGGGCGTTACTAAGATCTAAGGGTAGGGGTATCAACGAACTTTCGGTGATTGATTCTTTGCCTTCATAGCAACTACGAAGGTCATTCAGCTGATCCGGGGCCAATCTTGCGGAACTGAGAGCCATGGCGGACAAAGGGAGACTGACAGCGTGACAATTCGCGAAGGGTGGATGAAGGCAAGACGGCGTGTTTGGTGGCTGTGCTACCCGTCTACTTCTACTTCGGGATCCGTGCACATCGGGCTCAGCCGAAGCCTTGACTCTCTTCGACAGACGGCTGTGCGACCAATTATATACTATCAATCCATCATATTCGCTCTCTCCCTTTAGTCATCCCAGTATATGTTCCACCACGCTCCATCCATCTCTGGTTTGAGCGCTCTTTTAAGGAAACAAGTCTACATTAACAGAGTCAGAGGCGCGAGTTGTAAAAGATGGGCTATTACCCATTTTTCCTCGAAATCGTTTAAGTACCTAGTGGCAAACCTTGCGTAGCGTTAGCATAGGTCCCGCCCTTCAATGAAAAGACGTACTGGCCGACTGTTTGGATCACCAGTGGAACATCGTTGTCGACAAAGTCGATAACTTCATCACTTGTTATGTTGAAGACTAGAACATTGCCAAACCAGCGCCAGTCTTGGTTCGCGTCTCCTGGGGTAAGGAGAGAGGTGACAAGGTCGTTCTTCATGTTCTCGTGACCCTCATCGTCCCCTGGGCATTGGAGCGGACAAATAGCGACGTAGTAAGTCGATGAGCCAATTGTTAGGAGCGTGTGTGTACGAGCCGTGAAGGCGCTCGCAGTGAACATGTCGTGATAAGCGTCGCGTACATAGTAATTGAAATCGATGTCAAGTCCCGAGTGACAGCCTGGCTCTATGTGCACAAAATGAGGCTTGAAAGCCCGGTTTGCAAGAAAGAGCCCTCTGATTGAGGATCGGGGAACATCTCGCGACGTGACCTGTTCAGCGGCGTTAAGCGTAGAAGTTTGAAGGGAGTGACGCCGGCAACCAACCGAATTGCCCGTCAAAGTTATCAGTGTTTGCGAGAGCAAAACGGTATCGATATCGTTGAGTTCTTGTTCATAGTAGATGGTGTCATTCATGATAGTTACGCTCAAAAAGACAGAAAATCAAATGGAACGTGTACTTTTACGCATCATCTGGGAAAGGTTCCATGTCCTGCGCCACATTCACCACAAAACCGCCGCCCAGATGACCAGTTAAGATAGACTTAAATCACTTAAGGTCGTTGACGCCCAGAACCGTACGCTTCATGTTGGTAGCGGGCCGTAGTGTGATCGTCACTGATGACGGACGACAGCCTGAACCTAACAGTCTACGGCCCAGATGATCCCATGTAGAGATATTCACGATAAGACCGTCCAGTCCGACTTCTAAAGACTCAAGCTGATGGTTTTCGGCAGCTGAACGACTTTCCAGAATCTGCAGAAGGGGGTCGACAACAATGGACACGCCGCTTCCACGGAGATGAAGGCTTTTTAAGAGCAAGCACTCGGATAATGAAAACGGCACAGATCGCAAAGCTGTGCAGAATGGATCAGATGGAAGAATTGTACTTCAAGTAATACTTACTGCCTTTATGTGCGTACTGCAATGTGACCAGCGTAGGTGCTGCTAGTCGAATCACCTCTCCGATGCCAGACGAGGTGCGGTCAGATAGAGCAACCTTCAAACTGACGAGAGCCCATTTATGTCGAGCTTGGACAGCGGCGAGCATCGTCATGATACCGTCGTCAGAGTGGTGATGCACCGCTACAGTCCAGCGACGAACAGTAGACGGAGCGCTGTGGGGTACGACCGTGGACTCTGTGTTATAGAATAAGACGTGCTGCAACCAATGCGCGTCAGGATCGCCGACGGTAAAGTGTTCCAAAGTAGGTGTCGCTCTCAGCAAGCGTTGAACGTGACCGGTTGACACTTTGTGGGGAGTGAAAATGTGGACATGGGTGAAAGGGAAAACGATGTCGTCAATGAGCGGGGAGGTACAAAGCCACTCCATATTGGTATCCTCGAAGTACATGGATCCCAGTGGAAACCCCACATTGCACAAGGATACTAAACGCCTGAGTTCAGCAGGGAGACCGGGGCATGTTCCCGAAACAACAATCATGCGCACGTAGAAAGCGATATCAGGGCTGTGCAGCAATTGTAGGATCCACTGCAGGATGCTGCGGACGAGTGCAGATGGTTGACCACACCGAATCCGTTTGAACGCGATGGGAAGCGTTAATCTACGGAACGCCTTATTGACCAAGCCGGCGCGTGCGGCCGAAGCCCCGTCAAAAGCTTCAACAAAGATGGCGTCCATGATCTCCTCCGAGAGGCATGAGGCGGTCCCGAATGGCAACATGGGCACAGACATGGCGAGACTGAAAGGTGAAGGGTAAAAGACAAAAGCCTTAGAAGTCAAAGGATGGGTTTGGCTCTGAGGGCGGAGCGAGTCATACATTTTTAAACCAGTAGTTACATAGTGAGATGTTTAAGTCCGATGTTCTCGACGACGTGAGCCACAATTCCCTTTCTTTCTTCAATGTTCGACATTCCGATCAATCCAATACACAGTTTCTCATCTCCCATAAACGCCATCGTGACGCCAACAACCAGCTCGACGTGTTTCACGGGATCACCGACATCTACGATCAGATGATCTTCAGTTATTAGATATAGCGCCGCACGAAACAGCTCATTCTTCTCATCTTTGGCGGCAGCACTGGAAGCAAACGCGAGAGGGGGAAGGGGCTGTCTAGGTGGCACCAAGAAAGATTGTTGATCTGGGACAAAATGTTCGATATCGGAGCCATAAACATATCCCGGGGGCGGTTGGGCATCTTGGGCATCCACGTCTTGGATATCGAC
This sequence comes from Hymenopellis raphanipes, assembly GCA_036872995.1. Lineage (NCBI taxonomy): Eukaryota > Fungi > Basidiomycota > Agaricomycetes > Agaricales > Physalacriaceae > Hymenopellis > Hymenopellis raphanipes. The sequence continues at coordinate 900,865 of JAYMDG010000013.1, forward strand.
CAGCATCATCAAGTCGTTTGAGCTTTCCTTCAGCCGTCCTGAGTGATAAGTACATTTGAATCTATGAACACGTACGACAGCTTCAGGCGTGGCGAATCGCGTTTTCTTGGGTGTTCGGTGAGGGGTGGACGATTGCATCCCGGGGGAAGGCCTACGTCTGCCATCCTGCTCACCTTTAAATCGAAGGTCGTATACGTGGCACAAAGTGTACTAACCGGCGAACGACTGCGCGACAGTCGTGTCCTTTTTGGCCTCCGTGTGGTTGACGATGAAGCCGTCGGTGTATTGATCACGTTCGAAGAGCGTTTCCGGACGGCGCGGCTCTGCCGTGCTTCCTTGAGTTTGGCATACGGCGAAACGGCCGCATGAGAGGCATGCTGAACACGGCAACAGCCACAGTCGTACGGGAGAAACAATAAGAGGCACCTTGTTGATGGCGAAATAGAGGCGAATGACAGCTAAATAAAGTAGTAATATAATCATTGACAAAAACAAAAAATACAAACAATCACATGAAATATCGGGTTAACATCACGTCAACCGTAGAACTGCAATCTGGGCGACAATTGCAATACCAAATGCCCCACCCCTTAGCCTTCCAATCAAGCCAGTGGCCAGGAGAAGTCACCTTTGAGCCGTCAACGGTTACGCGCAGCTCGTGTCGACAAGCTTCGCGCCAAGGCGTGAGCGCGACTCGAATGGATTCCCAGTCATATGAGGGAATATTGTAAGACACCAAGCAGAGGTGAACTTCCCTCACGGGAATTAGGCGACCTGTGCTCATGAAGCGACCAACGGCGCCGGCAGCCTTACCCTTGGCTAGTACCCGCAAGTTGCGTAGGCGAAATAATCTCTGCAAAGTAATGCTACCATCGGCGAGTTCGTCATGCCCTAGAAAGCCGATGAAAATCATGGTGAGAACTATTACCGGAAAGAAAGAAAAGAAAGAAGAGAGTACTGTACTATTACGACCACTTGCACACGTCACATGTCACGAGGCCTGATGATGCGAACCTAATTGGCATTAATCACAGGTCACAGAGCCTTGTGAACATGTATTAAAATGATCACAAATTCAGTATTTTCTGAAAATTTCGGCTCCGGAGCTGATTTTACCAATTTTTTTGCTGTTTGTTGCTTCATTTGTATTGAAAGTGTTGTTTTGAATCAGAATTAGGCTAATTTGAGTGATAATTCAACTAAAAATAGGCTGCCAAGGAAATAGTGTGAACATGTTTGAACATAGGTCACATCGCATCCTCAGCTGTGAACATAACACCAAACATGTTCATGAGGTCACACGTCACAAGCCGTGTGCATATGGTCGTAATAGTACAGTACCTCGCCGGCCAAAGCCAAGAAAGACAAGTTCTAATGACTCGATAGTGCCCGCACAACCGTCCAGAATGTTCTGAATCGGCCGCATCTCGTGAGGAAGCATGGCTATCCTCAAAGACACCAGTGCCGTACACGCCTGTGCTACACGCCGCACGACACGTTCAGTCGCAAACAGCCTGTCTGACAACGATCTGGAGTGCGAGACGTGTACGAATTCGCGAAGACGGGGCTGCGTAGGCGTTATAGTTTCGACCGCGACGTCTCCGTCATCTTGACGACATGCATAGATGTCCAACATCAGCCTAAGAAGAGGCGCGCAATGGGATAACAAGTAAAGAACGTGACGAGCGTAAACGGTATGCGTGCGGATAATCAGAGTGGGTTGGAAGGCCAAGAACGCCAGGTCTCGAGGGGGATCGAAGTTCGGAATGTGGTGAGAAATGAGGTGTACGGCCTGTATAGGTTTTCCAACGGAACAGACCTCGACAAAACGACGACAAGTTGTCAAGTTGCCAAGGGAGGTGACCTGAATCTCCCTGATGAGGCCAGCGATGTATGGGTGTTGAAGTAAGAAGTCGAGAGGATCTGGTAATTCAGGGCAGGCCGGACGCGGGTAATAAACGGAGAAGAATACAAGTTCTGCAGCACACGATTCAAATGATCGACATACGAGGCGAAGCCGTCGTTGTAACGGGTGACAATGTTGGCTTGCCAGGCGAATGATGTACGCCAGTAACTCTGGCGGAACTCGACTGATGGGGCTGCTAGACATGCTCGAAGAGTTGTCCAATGTAAGCTTAGAAATAAGTGGGATATGAGACCGATATTTAAATCGATGTACGTCTAACACGATGTTCGATCCGCGTGTGAACATGAAGAACGTTAAGCGCGTGGAACTTCATTGGCCAAGTTCTTAGCTGTGCGTGACCAAAAGAACTGGACGGCATACCAAGTCAGATCGCCACTTGTCCCGCCAAGGGAAAGACGCGCCCCACTAGCCTTCCACGACAACCAGTAACCGCGAGCGGGATTCAGATCACCCCATAAAAAAACGTCCATGCTGTGTGCCACCTTATTGCGTAGTACATTCAGACCGAGTTCGAGCACGCGCCAATCGGAAGGCGAAGCATCGTCTGAGTGAAACGCCACTTCAACAATGGTCAGCCGATGTCCGGGTTGAATGGTTTGAAGCGTGAGTCCCGTAAATAATATCATGTCCTCTTCCCCTACAATGCGTAGTTCTTCCAGCACATGCATGGGCCCAAAATCAAAACGGTCTACTTCGCGCCAGCCGTCGCCTATTATGATAGTGTAAGCCAACAATAAGGCGACTGTGTCGAAACACGTACCGTCACTGTGTTTGAATATCAGCTCCAGGTCCAAAGCTTCCAAAGTGAATGAACATAGATGGAGCAAATCGCGTATGTGGGGAATTTCGGATAACAGAGAGGTCGTCTGTAGAACCACAAGCTGAGAGCACGCCGACATGATGGCTATGCGCGACATGTGAATAGACAACAAGCGGCCAGATACGTCTGGCGCTCTAGAGAGGTAGGTTATCTCCCGTAGACAGCACGCGGCAGGGCCTGACTGAGCCATCCAAGCGCCTTGATGAGCGGCGCAAGTACATAAGTCACCGTCCCACGTGAGACTTCGTAAGTCGCGAGCATTGGCTAAAATCCAAGCAAACGTCTGAGGGGAAACGTGGGGGCATGAGATGACAAGGGTAGGTCGAAAGATGATATCTGCGCAATCAAGTGAAGGCTGGAGATGCGGGACGGCATCAAATGAATTCCAAGTGACGGAATGCAGAGAAGAGCCTGTTTCATACAATTGGAGGAATGGCAGAAAGTCGGCCATGGAGTCAATGGATGATATGATCAAAGAGCGGGCTGCGGCGGCTATATGAGGGTGATCTGCGAGAAAAGACCGAGCATCTGAGAATGCCACGGGAGGAGGATATCGGGCGATGGAAAACAGGTCCGGTACAATGCAGGCATTGAATGCGCGATTCACGAGACGAAGCGTCGCTTGGAATGCCACGTCATCGTCAGCCGCCATCTTGAGAAACATGCTGCATACTTCGAGGGGAATCTCTGCCATTAGGTTTCTTGAGTAGTTCTTGTACGCGTAGCTTTATACCAACCATGATCAAACATGTGGTCTACAACACGCACGCGGCACAACATCTAAGATGGATTCAGTGAAACGCGATCAGCGGGTTAATTGGACACAGTACGAAGGTACATAGGATGCGATGCGTAATGTCATATTGGGGCCCTTGCGGCAAGTGAGAATACAGACATAGAACATGAACTTCATTCAGAGTCGCGATGTACTACAATGCGGCATCTTTTCGACCTATGAGAACTGACGGGTGCGCCTAAATGGAGACAGTGAGAGTGGAAGAAGCTCTACGCCTGGAGGTACACACTATCAGACTCATCTTGACTATCCTTGGCTGCTGTTATGCCACGATGATGGCGTAAAGCGCGGGGGACTTCTATTGAACGTCAAACGTATGTTGAAGGAGATTATGGAATACCTCACTCGAAGTGTTATGTCCAGGCCCCGAATATGCTGGTGAGCAGCTATTATTGAGCGCGCAACGCGCCTCGTCATCTTCGTACTCAATTTCCTCGTCATCGGCCACAACGAATGAGCAGTCGCTGTTGTTGTCGTCGGAGACACTACGATCTATGAGTAGATCAGCACAAGCGTGATGAGCCGAGATTATTGAGCGCACCATGCTCGCCATCATCTTCGTACTCAATTTCCTCGTCATCAGCGACGACAAAAGAACAGTCGCTGTCGTCATCGTCAGAGGCGTAACGATCTACGAGCAGATTAGAATAAGCGAAATCACCAGACAGTCGCGAACATTTGGCCTTCTTGATCCTATCGACCCACATTTCTGGATCGTCGGAGGAGCTCCTTTCCGTTCCTTCACCCTCACTTGCTGATCTTTCGCCCTCTACACGTTCGTCATCAGTTGTCGCCATGCCACCCTGTTCATCTGCCTCCAAGTCGAATAAATCGTCTCCAGACTGCGGAAGCTCTGGCCCACGTCGAGATCAGCTTTCGTCATCCAATTAATGGGCAAAAGTGCTGACTTTCGCGAATGTGCAGGGCGCGCTTGATCATGCATACATCACCCATTTGGTGAGGAGAAGCCGTAGTTTCCAAACGTAGTACGGCTGCAACCAAACGGGAGCGCAGCTCGGGACTCATGGCGGGATACGGTCTTGTAAACACACCCGCATTATAAGCGTTCCGATCCACTGAGCACGTCCGAGCATAGGGCGTCTGCAGGTACGACTCCAGACGTCCAGCGCCAAGCCATGGTTAAAGTCACATATGAGACAGAACACGCCAGAGAGAACCCAAGAATTGCGCACATGATAGCGACGAGAAAAGATACCACCTCAATCACTCAATCATCAATACGATCACGCGATCACTCACGTGATTATTGTCAACCATTCCGCAGCATCATTAGAGAGGCATAAGATTAACCAGCAGTATGTACCAGTACGTACACCCGTAAATGCCCCGACATATATGCCCATAGCAATCTGGGTCGTGTATATGACTCCTCATCTGTCTCAAAGCGGAAGTGACGGCACCGAAACGAGCAGCCCCTTTAGTGAGCGACTGCATAAACGCGACAAACTTTGCGTCCGTCCTATGGATATAGCATCAGTTTCACGTGAGGTGTCAATATGTGAACTAATTAGCCTTACCAACCCTCAGTTGCTGCCAAAATATAAGCTTGTATGTCAGCATCAACGCAATACGCGCGGCGCATAAGAGGCGTCTGTAGTATGGTACGAAACATCCACATGCGGCAATTTATGTCGTCAAGATCCGCTGCCCAGCTGTGCATGCGAAAGTCCCCCAAACACCCGGAAGAGTGGCGTACTAGCCAGCAATCTTTGTCGCCGACGACGCGTGTGCGCGAGAGATAGTGTTGCTCTGAGGAAACCCCCGAGGAGTGGGTCACAGTCGGCCATCCGCGCGAAACATACTTTGCCACGGCGATTTCACCAGTAGGCGTGAGGTCGTCGCGAGGCAGGTTGCGCTTTTTGATAAACGTCAGAAACGGATAAAAGCAGACGGCGTGACTGGCAGACAAAAAATTCATGACAACAGCTTGAGACGCGGTTGTGAAAAGAGAGAGTAAATATCAATCAGAGCAACGATAAAAAAAGGTGGGACTAACTGGAGTGGAAGTCTAAAATAGCATCAATGACATTCCATGCCACAATAATGAGTTGAATACGCCGCGGTGATGGACTTCCTGCGGACTGAGCTTGGCCATCCACAAAATTATAGACATCGCGAATATGAAGACCAGGATACCCATCACCTTGGGCGGGATGCCAAGGGGCGTGATCTTGCAAGGCGGGAGAGTAATCGGAAGGTACGAAGATATAGCCATGGAAAACAAGGAGGTGAACCAACATCATATATGTTGTTGTTGAGACGTAGAAATCCAAGTCACTGCCGGCGAAAGACTGTCTGGTGAAGAACGCCAATGCTGTCGATCCCGAGATGACAGCACGCGACCTTGCCATAGTATCGAGCACAAGCCTTCGACAACCCCGGCCAAAAAAAGGGTCAAGGACAAGAGACATCCCATCGTTGTCTTCACGCCGTAAGAATTCAAGCACTTTCGCTCTCCACGCTGAAGACACCAACTTGAGGATCATCAAATCCCACAAGGACAAGTAACGGAAGCCGAAGAATGGCATAAACTGGGTCCTGAGACGGATAGACACGTGTTAAGCCAACGATTGCTCAAAGAACTAAGCCGCATCCTTACCGAAAAAGCCACTCAACAGTAGCATCGTCGACGCTCTGGACACTGACCATAGCAAAAGGGAGCTTACTTCGCCAATCGCTCTAAACCCTTTATGTACGTGATATGTAGGTGCGCCCGCGTAGAAGTATGAAGCGTTCACACTTGCTTAAGGTGTAGCATGCGTGAGACCAGCTCGGCAGACGCTAGAAGATCGGAGTGTATTCCGAATTCATTCGCTACGAGCGTGCGGCGTAGGGACAAGCGGGCTCAAGGTGTGCTTGGGCACCGTTAAAACAGAAACAATCAGTCTCACGATGAAGTCGTCGCGACGCGATCAAAAGAATGAAGTTATCGGGACTAAACTTTGATTTGCGCGTACAGGTCGACAGTAGAATATGGGCGAGAACTAGACATGCCGTCACCGTAGTCGGTGTTCCTTGATTTAATATACAGCCAGTAACTGGCAAAAGCCACGGGGATATTGTCCACATCGACTTGCATCGTGTGCTTACGGAAGTTGCGGACACGCGCCAAACTGCGATCAAGAGCAGCCCACAGGCCAGCTTTCACGTTACTATCCTCCAAATGAAGCTGAACGTCGAGGAGACTGTGGTCCCGAGGCAGACTAAGGAGTGCATCTGCCCACAACCGTACGGTGTGCCCTTGCGCGTAGAACACTAGCCGTTTAAGTGTCTTGAGAGCAGCAAGATCCAGACGACGTCCTACTTGAGGGGCTTTAAGCACAACTTTACTGACCAAACATTGCCATAGTACTAACCGCCATCAAAGGAACCGACAAACTCCAGATCGAGAACCTCCAGCGTCTCAGCGCAATCGTCAATCAAACCTTGCAGGAACGCCAATTCAGTGGCAACAATGGCAACTTCCAGATTGACCAAACTCGCGCACGCTTGTCGCAAGAGATGTTGACAGGCCGTGTTTGACAACAATCGACGACTAGCATCCTTCGTGCCTTGTGGACAGCTGAATTTCTTCAAGGTCGGCCCTACAGCGCGGCCCGCGCCCGGGGGGGTGTTGGCATCGCTTGGAGTCACGGCTTTAAAGGATGCGACCGCAAGTTTAAAGGTGTGAAGTTGCTCGGCCTTCGACAAAATCCACTGCACCACGTTCAGTGACAGGTGTGCCACTGAAATAAGCATCGTAGGTCGGAAGGCGATAATAGCATAGGAAGGGGATGGGATGATAGTCGTCGGCGAGCCCTTGAGAAGACGCCATTCAACTATGTGAACGGAGCGCCCCGCTTCACATAGTCCGACGAACTCGAGGCAATGATTTACGTCGAATATGTTCCAGATCACTATGCGACGTATAGCTTTAGCGATATGAGGATGATCTCTTAGCCACTCGAGAGTAAGATTGGGATCAATTGCGTAGCTTTGAGTAGGGTAATGTGCTCGCGAAAATACGAGGGGAAGGGCGCAGAGATTGAAGGAATGGTTAACCAAGCGCAGGGCTTTCGAGATCCGGGGATCGGTGCCGGTAGCTAAACGAACGAAGCGATCCAGGAGCTCTATAGCCTATAGGCACTCGTGTGATGGGGCTCGAAGGAGCTCTGGCGGCTAACGGCATATCAAGGATAGAGCGTCTGCTTAGGGCCCAAGCAGCTTTATACTGCGGAGTAAACAGCCATTAAGCGGGACAAGCCGTAGTGTGATACTGAACTGGTCATCGTGCAAGTGCGGGTGAATACGCATTGAATCAGGTGTAACGCCGATTGGACGTACTATGTGATGTGCACAATAAGAGGGCTTGGATACGCTAATAATCCACTGGAAACGGTATCATAATGCCACTCACGGCATAATAACTGGCGAGGTGCGATGCGCGCAGCGAGCTGATCTGTCGCTCCAGCTGTGAAAAATGGTCAATTCGAGGCCGGGGTTAGCCCAGCCAAATGATTAGCAGCGGCGACATTGAACATTCATATGCCACGAGACAAGATGAAGAAGCATGGGATAAACGGTCGAACGTATTTCCTTAGCGTGAACGAGCTGAGCCAAGATTAAGAGCGAAGACAAGCTTTGGTTTGACACGCCAAACACCACCGAAAATCTTCTTGCCACGATCACGTGACGGTACCTTTTAGTTTCAGCTGGAGGCTCAGACCATACGTTAGTCACGAGTTGAGTAGCCTTTTTGCCAAGATTGCATGTGTGTTCCGTAGCGGCTACGAGCGCTGTAGATGCATTATCTGAGCGCTCGTGATAACCGAAAGTTGGGGCGGTAAATTTGGTTCTCACAAGCAGAATTTCGATAAGCAGGGTCTCAACGTAAATAATACATGTTAAATAAGTCCAAATCTATCTCGCTCTCATACTCGGAGAAGCGTGCGATGGCTACATGCAAGGACCCTTTGCCAGGTTACTTGGACGCTCCACTACGCGTCGAACTTTCCCAGCGGGGTCATACACCTCCATTGGCTTCACGTCCTCGACTCCCAAGTAGGTTTCGTCAAATATATCGTTGCGGCTTTCCCCGTCATGAATGACGCTATCTTCGTCATTGTACTCACGAAGTAAAATCGCGAACTGAATGTTACACGTCACCTGCTGCACCAATCCCGACATCCATCCGCTGAACGTGCATGCAACCAGAGCGAAGTCGCCTTCATTCAGGTTATCATCCCATTTGGGAAGCTCGTGGTATTCTGTCAAAGAGAATGGCTGACGCCCATAGAAGATCGGTACTAAAAAAGCGTCAGCAGACAATCGCAATGTACTTCATGCGTTCTCGCCTTCTTCTTGATAGGAACGCAAAGAAGGACCATGCGTAAATCCATTCATGGGTACGTCGTCCTCCACCATTGTACCTTTGGTCGAGTCTTGAAAGAATAGTCAGACGTGTTGGAGACGCCACAAGTGAACGCCGGAGCCAAAATCGTTGGCGTACCTTTCGTTGGCTTTCGAGAAGTAGTGAAAACAATACCGTCCGACTTTAACTCAAACACCGGCTTCTTAAAGCCAATCACTTTTCCCGTCACCGCGACGCTTCGAGCAGCAAGCCGTTCGATTGGTTGCAAAGCCAAATAGCGAGAATAGACGTTCTCGTCCAGCGGCGTTTGCAAAGTACAGTCTGTGACGCGCCCGCCCCACAAAAAAGTAGCGTCTTGGCCTTTCTTCGTCTTGTTAACGGGGTATACCCTTCGGTTTTTAAAGCCGCCAGTAGAAACGGTGTTGCTATAGTTGCGCGGGTCTACGCGCCATATCGGGGACATATTGTGCCCAAAGCCTCTCACTTGATAGTTCAAGAGCCGCCTGTAGAATTTAACCCCGTCACATATATGTTGACAAATATTCGGTCACCTCACCTAGCAAAATCCGGGGCGCTGTACAAGTGATCTTTCAAGACGCACCGTGGCAAAACAAAGGGTCTGTTGGTACCGCCCACGTACGAGACTCCTTCTTCGCTGACCCGGGAGAGCTTATCGACCTTAGGCGGGGAAAACAGGTCACCGCTCAAGAGTATGAAACGCAAGAATAGCTCAAAGGTTAAGAGACTTACTTCTCGCCCGCGGTGCCTTCTGATGACGAAGGACCCTGTTTGTCACTTGTGCCGTCCCGAACGGCCCTAAGTCGACCAAGATGAGCATCGCGATTATGAAGACCAAAGAAGACTTACAAGTCTGATACTGGTTTACTCTGTAGGACCGGCTCTGGACCGCGGGATTGGCTACTGGCGGGCAGGCCGTGTTCGTGCGGAGTCGGCTTCGTAATAGTCTCTCCCCGCATCGCCGCAAGTTTGGCGGTCATTGCATCAGACACGATAGCCTTGGATCTAAGAGAAAATCAGGTCTGGAGGTGAACAAGACGTCAACGTGTCATACCGAGAATCATTGTCTTCAGAAACTGTATCCGTATCGCTATTCAGAATCGCCAAATCAGCGAAGAGCCAGTAGATGGAGACCACAAAAAAAAAAAAAAAGAAACAGACCTCTCTCGAGGGGATCCTTTAGCCTTCTTTAAAACGGGTGAACTTTCAACAGGCGGGCCATCCGGAGCGCGCTTAGCAGATACGGGGCTCGCCTTCTTACCAGACATGGCGATGAAGGTCATGGACATGAGAGGCGCCGGCTATAAGTACTCGACGCGGCCAAGAGCGCGCGAACGGCCAGACGCGGTATCCAAGAACGTGTGGGGCGCCAACAGCCAAAGGCAGTTAGCGACGCCTTCCAAGCCTACCAGTGTCCTGCACAAGAGCAACATGCGACCCCACTGTGCGCACCCACCCCAAAACCCAAGCCCTGTCCGCTGATGATTGGTAACCGACCGCACATGACCGCTCGAAAGAATGAAACGCCAAGCCTAGACCGTTGGGGGCGCGGCGTTTGAATGAAAGCAAAACGCTCGGTTATGCGCAGCAGACACGCCTGTCGTGCTCGATCATGCATTTGGCAATCCACGCGCCCAGCGAAGGAATGAATAGACCTATCAAGGGTGCGACTCCTGCTCTCAGCTGGGCGTAGCAGGCCGAGCCGTAGCCATACTGAATCCGAGTTTAAGCGAAGCTATCACGAAATCTTAAGCAAACGTTGAGGGGGTATAAATACGATAAAAGATATTTCGGCACCGACGCAACGCTAATGGCGCTCTCGCTAGTCACATCGAATCCGGAAGCTATCACGCAATATGTTAAAGAGTGGTCGTCGCGTAAGGTCACTCACCAGCCCGAAATAAGGCCGCTAATGGGTTTATAGTGGTGGACGTAGCCGTCAAATACAAGAAAGACGATAGAGATAAAGCCGTCTACCAACTGGCGCGTCTCAAAGAGAAGGCTGTGTTATCGAATGAGTTCTACGTCGGCGTGATTACGCCTGGGCCGCTGCAGTATCTACTGTGCACCGAACCCGGTGTGGGCGAGATGGTTTTCAACATCCAAGGAGTGGTCGCGGAGATCTGTATGATGCCGGTGAAGGAGAGTAAACGTAAAGGAGGGTAAGTATCAAAGTTAACTGAAGCGGGCGCGTAGTACTCACCCGCCATCAGGTTCAATAGGCTCAACTCGTTCTATCAATGGGTTAAAATTACAAGCTATCCCGAAGATAAGGAGTTCAAGGCCGCCCTTGAAGCTATCAAGAACATATACAGTTTCATGGCAGCCGCGTGTGACGATGTTGGGCCGAGTCAAAACCATTTCGTCGGGGACCTTAAAGCCATTAGGGCTGACGCTCGGCTGTTCTCGGTTCGAAAAGAAACTAACAAGCCAGGATTGGAGGTGCCGCAACACCTGGACCCTTTAAAACTCGTCAGAGACGTGAATCGGGGCGGCACCCATTTATACACCGAGGATAACGTCGTGGAAGTATACGAGCGTCTTCACGAGAAGGGGTAAGTGTCATAAATGTGTTGACAAACCACGGGGCTGACCGAAGAACAGGAGGTATAGGCTTGAAAAAATGAACCCGTCTTTTATTCGAGCCGGCGACATTGTCGATATCGCTGTCTCGTTCAGAGTAGCGAATGGGAAATCATTCATAGTCCACCTCGAATCCGTAGTATTGGTGAACAGCAATGGCAGCAAGGTAAGTCTGGCGCCTCCGAAGGACGCGTTCCACAACTGAAATGTTCTAAGGAGCTAAAAAAGATGGAGGTAGCGCGACACAAGGTCGAGGACAAGCCGAGGAAGAGGCAGGCAATATCTTAGTTCCCCAGCCAATTTGATGGCAAGATAAATGTAAATGTATATGAAATCTGAGTTATGAACGTATTGCCAGAGCAGCGGGTGGTCGCCTGGGATCAAGGCAATATGGCTTGAGCATATCCTTAGCACACTGGTCTTTCCACCCATACATAGTCGCTCCACCCATTTTGACGGAAGCAGCAGGGTGTTCGCATGCAGCATGTTACAGCTGTAGGATCGGTGCCTACATGTACAAAGTATCTAAAACCGTGTAAAAGCTCCATCTTCACCCAGCCATTTTTCTGCGTCAGCCATGCCCGAGTGTTTTGCCTTCCTCGCTTTCTTCAACGTGTCATAACCAGTTTCCGACGTTTGAAACATTGATGCCTGATTGAACCATACCACCGATCCGCGTCCATTACCAGCCTCCCAGTCTTCCTCTGAGATATGGGCAGGCCGCGCAACTGGGTCGGAGAGTGCATAACTGTTCTCTGGGGTGGGGGGTTCGCCATTTGCGGTGGCAACAATCTGGATATCTGTAGCTCTTTATCAGCAGAGATTGTTTCGTGTTTAATGATAGCCACCTTTTCGATCAACGTTGAAGTGAAAGAAGAGCGAAGACGGGTAGAGTAAAAAAACACCGGGTGGGAGCTCCAAGCAGATGCCGGCTTCCCAGATTACCAGCCAGGCCTTTTCATGATGATTGAACCAGCCTAGACATAGTCAACCTAAGTCCAAACATGTGTATGCAGGGCGTACCATAGACAAACACAATACATATGCTGAGTGCAAGATTCTTCGCATCAACGTGCGGGTCGCAATGCACCCGCTTGACGTTGGGCGTGACGGCGTTCAAGCACCAGTTCCAAAAAAGACCAAACTGAGGCGAGATGGAGTACCTTTCTTCCATAAAGGTTTTGCAGTCCACATAGCGTTTTGCAATGCCGGGAAAGTGTTGGGCGAGCATGTCGTTCGCGAGGCCACTACCCATCTGTTAGTGTAATTCACATTTGATCAGGGAGGGGCGTGCTTAAGTGCATGGAAGGCAGTACCGGGGCGAAACGCGTGTTTGATAGCTTCCATGTTTGCGCGATGCCATTCGGATAGAGAGGGGATCTGTCATATAGTTAATATACCCGCTGTGCCGGAAAGAGATATATTTACCTTCTTATTGTTGCGATCCACACCGGCCACACAAAACCAGTGATCCCCGCGTCTGTTACCTTTTATAGCGTCGTCCCCCATGGAGGTGCAGGCCGGCGCGTAGGGCTTTTTCTTCTTGCTTTCGGTCGTGACTGCGTTGAGCGCGGCGGCTGCGGCATTCGGTATGGGTCGTAGCGAGGGGTTGGATTTCAGAGCGGTCGGGCACCGCGTCGCCCCGTCTAGTGCGCTCCATCAGCACTATTGGGATGCCGTCGCAGCGATGCACTCACTCATGTTCGTAGAGTATATGGGGTGCAGTAATCAACTGGTGCCGCTTTTGGCGTTTGGGTCTAGGGAATGGCGATGGGTGCTCGTCTCGTGGGCGCTTCGGCTCGGAAGTCATCGAGTGGTGCGGGGTGACAGACGTGGACGGGGTGGGTTGTGTTATCGAAAAGCGCAGCCCGTCAGCGCCAAGGATAGTGTTGACGGCCGGGTCTTCGTTATGGGCATCTTCGTTCGCGTCCTGGTGCCTCGCGAGGGCGAGGTCTTCTATGCAAATGTCGAGTATATAGTGGCCATCACTGGTAGGGAGGAGCTCGGTGTGGTACCTAGGGGGGGGGGTCAGCACTTGTTGGCGCAGCGCGTTGAGCGTACCGAGCGGCGGCGCCAAAAACACTGGCGACGGCGCGTTGGATAGCGGCGCGCGTCGACGTTGCGATCGTGCGGGCGTGGTTCTAAGGCTGCATAGCAGCGATGCCTTCAACAAGGCTCGGGGTAAGTCAGCGCGCACGCAGCCTGGGTGATTTCTGAGCGCACCCGGGGTCTGCAGACGCCTTTTATACCCTGCTGGGCGTCAACAAAGGCGCGTTGACAACGATGAACGCGTCAACGTGTTGTGTCCACGTGAAGAAGTGATGTTTGGTGTTGTTTCGTTGGCACATGACACCAATGATCGGATGATAATTCTCGGCCCGAATAGACCTTTGCCGTCAGCGCGGTCAGCCCTTCATGGCGGACGACGAAGTGCGGTATTTGGGGACGCGTTCAGAAGTCGAATACATCAAGACCATCCCATCCCCGGTGATTTACGTGAAGACGGAGCTATCTGCCGAAGTCAAGGAAATACTGGCTAGCGCCAGATGGGCCCACCCCCAGAGAATGATCACTCAGAAGCCGGCGCGCACGAACAAGCAAGTCGTCGATTATCATACAGCGCTATACTGACCCCCTACAGTGACAGCGCGGCTAGCATTCGACCCACAACCATCAGCGCCCAGTTGCTAGAGCTCTCAAAGCCTCGAAACGCATCCAAGGTGAGGAGCCCCTCGCCTTGTAGGTTGACAGAGCGCTAAAAGCTGTCTAGCGTAAACTTAAGGGGCAAGATTTGCCACGCAAACGGAGGAAGCAATCTACCAGCTCGAGCCCTTGCGTTTCCGTGTCGCGACCCCCCGGGCCACAGGAGGAGGCCGGTGAGCCGCCGAAAGAGGTTATAGAGTTACTTAGTGACGGAGAGGGAGAGGTCATAATGCTACTACATAAAACTCCATGCGGCACCAAGGCGCAGGCGCCCAAGTCCTAAGAATAGACGAAAACTATTCATTCATACGGTTCCAAGGCTTGTTTATTTAGCACGAAAAAGACGTTAAGTATTTGGTTTGGCTGCAAAGCCTGACGGAGTAAAAGACATGGGTGACTGAGAGCAATGCTGTGGCTGACACGCCTATCTAGCGTCGAAACGGACCAAAAGAGTCCTGTACCGTGGGGTTGTAATGACTACAGAGAAGATTCATATCTACTGAATCAAACCGCGCCCAGGCCATATACTGCCGGGCGGATCTAAAAGCGATTAGCGCCACATTCACCCACCGGCCGTCGACGTACCCGACGAGTGTAACAGACATTCCGCTAGGTGCTTAAGGAGTGATTTACCACGCAAATCACTGGCGAGTGCTCCTTATGCTCTAGAAAAAGCACTGTGCCTTGCCTGAGCGTCGGCGGCCAAAGCAATGCAAGGAGCGCAAGAAAAACCAAGAAGGAGGATAGTAGAAATGGCCAAAGGGGGCAGGGGGAGCGTGGCGATAGGGGAATTATTGGGTAAAGCCGACGTGTGTTGGCTCGTCCGTCAGACGTATTCCCAAAGTGTGATTGCACAGTAGCGATTGTGGGCAGTAAAAGTAGCCCTAGGACTGATCCCAAAAGATGAAGTGATATGGCCGCGATCGGCGAGGATGTGGCGCGTCTTCACCGGGTAGACGAGTTTGTACACGATGGCGAAGGCCAACATGTAACGAGCCCGGCAGACGACGTATGGCCCGACTGTAAAAGCGTGGATTATGGTCTTAATTGAGCGGGAATTGCCGTGTCAGACGAAAGGGGCCGGTGTGGAAGTGTGGTGTGGTGTACAGAACAAGGTAGGCAAAGAGGGTGGGGTTGGTTGTCATTTGAGCGCGTTGAAGAAATAAACAGTCGAGTCGTTATTCCATGAATACTTGGATATCCTAAAGTGGGAATCTATTAACCAGTGAGCATCGCGGCGGTTGGCGTAATAAGAACCATCACCAGCGACAATGGGAAGACAACCCTCCCCTGTACCCACCGCCTTGGTCGTGCCGCACAAGGAGGGGGAGAGGGTGATGCGTTGTAGGGAAAAAGCGGCCGGGCGGTGCGCTTCATTGTGTGTACCCCGAGCGAGTAAAGCAGGCCTCCCTATATCATATTAGTGTTAGGATAAGGAAGAGGATGAGTTGGCTCACCTAGCGTACGTTATCCCCCCGCTATCGGTCAGCGTCAAAGCCCGTGAACCTAGCACCGGTAAAGTTCAACGGGTTCAAGCGGAAGCCAGCATGAAATATTGCTTCATAGAAAATGGGGTCGGTGCTGGCAAACACGACACTGGCATGAATGGTGCGTTGAATTAGCATTGAATACAAGCACGCTGCCGGCGTCATGTGGATGAACTGGCCAGGCGTGAAATAGAAGGTAAGTAGGGGCTCACGAAAAGTATATACCCGACGCACCTTAAAGATACCCGCCCAGGAATGACAAGTCGTCGTCGAGAAGAGCGCAGCGGATAGATACGCCGCGATACCGGTCCCCCACTCTACTTCGATCAGGTCAACCCGCGATTGAAAGATCAAAAGCATACCGACTAGTCCGTCACACGATCATGTGACCGGACCTGATTTAGCGCCGCTTCTTCTTCACCGGCGCTTGCGAACTCTCACCAGCCTTGCGCTTGGGTGGCCGAGATACGGGAAGAACGGGTTTAACGGGCTTACGTTTTTTTGCCAAGGATTGTGCAGGCTGCTCTGCCTTTCTTTTCCTCCCCCTCGTGGTCGGCGTAGCGGGTTCACCGGAAACCGAAGGTATAGCAACCTCCGGCCTCACTGCTGCCAGGGCGTCTAACGACCGCTGTAACGTCTGGAAAGAAGACGTGTCTACCGCCTCCTCCGCGTCTACGGTTAATTTCAACTCCTGGGCCTTCCGTCGGATGTCATTTAACTGGACTGACGCTGAGAGCTTGTCAGCATTCGTCCCGTGGGTGCAAATGGTCAACAGCTGCAAAATCTTTTGCCGACATATTTCAGCCCGGTAATCTTGACTAGAGTTGCACTGTATACGGGAAATAGGAAATGGCCGAAGGATATGGAGACCCTCTAATGATTTCACTCGAGATACCATCACGTAGGGCGATTCACATCCTCGGCACGCAGCCAAATCGATAACGGCGTCCTTCAACGTCCGTCCTTGGGATTTATGAGCGGTGACCACAAAGCCTGGAAGCACGGGGATTTGGACACGCTTGATGGACAACGTACGCTTATCAAACTTGTGCGTAAATCTCAGTATAGTAGTATCGCGAATAACGGCAGCCTCGCCCAGCTTCAGGCCTGGGAGAGCATTACCATCCATGTCTTGGACGTCCACCACACAAGAAATGCAATAGCGACGACCGTCTTCCCCTACGCGGTAACGAATCTTACGAAGAATACCGGACGCGCCATTGATGATGCCATGCCGCACATCAAAGTTAGCCGTGATAAGTACTGGCATACCTATGACCAGAGGAATACGAGTGAGTCTTTGACCTGTTTTACCTGAATGTTTCTTCAACAAGTATTGATGGACGCCGTCAGGGACCGCCTTACCACGGTGTATGTCCTCCGCATAATAATAATGCAGAGCACGCCCGTGATGCTGAGCGAAAGCATGTGTGGCTCGGTCGTTTAAAAGATCTTTGGTGGCGTTGCCTGACACAATCACCGGTGCGTCTCTCCACTTTTCTTCAGACCAATCCGGTTTCGTCCTGGACAATAAACGTGTGTTGAGCAAATCATAGTCTGCGCGAGTGCAAGATCCTGTACGAAGACGAGACAACAACCCCACGAACTGCTCATTTTTAACCCCTTGTTGCCGCATAATCTGGTGCAACATTACAACCGTATCGACACTATACCATAGAAGTTTGCCGAGCAGGTGTTTTTGATTGGAATCGCCGCGGTGATTACCCTTTAGCCTTCGATATAAACTCTGAT
The DNA here is from genome assembly GCA_036872995.1 of Hymenopellis raphanipes. NCBI lineage: Eukaryota > Fungi > Basidiomycota > Agaricomycetes > Agaricales > Physalacriaceae > Hymenopellis > Hymenopellis raphanipes. The sequence goes on from JAYMDG010000013.1 coordinate 918,322, forward strand.
CACCCACAGGTTGCAGCTGAGCAAAATCGCCGGCAAATATGATGTTGATGCCCCCGAACAAACTGGGAGTCTCTTTGGCCTGTGATAAGGTTTGAGCAATTGTCAACAAGAACCGACTCCCAATCATGGATACCTCGTCAACAAACAGATAGTCCACGCCCTCCCACATCGATATTAGGTCTGTCTTTGTCTTCGTCCTATTCTTCTTTTCTGACTGATCACGATCTAACATAAGAGCAGAATGCAACGTCATCCCATGTATGTTACGAGCCGCGACGCCGGTGTAGGCGGTTAGGCGAAAACATCGAGATTGATTACGAAGTTCAAAGAACTCCCGCAAAGCGTTAATGACATGGCTTTTGCCAGTACCACCCGGCCCCCCGAGAAACATGCGCAGCTGAGGACGGTTGTGTTTGTAGCTGTGCTCGGCTATTATGCGGAACGCGATGGCCTGCTCTGTGTTGAATTTCTTCGAAGCCATGAACTCCTCCAGGTCGACTTCGGAAGACTGGCTGGTGACAGGAATGTCAGCTCGAAGGCTTGGTTGTAAATCTTCCTGCTGCTCGACCGCATGACGAAATGCTGAACCATCATTATATCGCCCCGAGGAAGTACCGCCTTCGTTGTTATCAGCCTGCACAGTGTTGCTGTGTCGAGCCGCGGCAGATTTTAATGCCGCCCGACGTCCCTCGTATTCACGCTCCCAAGCAATCTCATGATCGACATCTGGGCCAATAACCTCGCATGTGTTCTCATCCGGAGCACCCCCGAGAGGACGCTGTATACAGTCGCTTGGAAACATACCAGCTCACTCAGCTGCAGCTGCACATTCATTGGCAATCTTGTTGGTGATTAGAATTGACTCTGAATAGTATCTGTCCATGCTTCGCAAATGGTCAGCCATAGCGCGTTCTACATCCTCCGCATCACCAAAGTCGTCGTCAAATACATTATCTTGCGACCGCGCCGGAAAGTGGGGTACTGCGGCACCCGAACCCTCCGAGCGGCAAAGTGGTCGTCTCTACTATCTTTGCACTCGTGCAACAGCTGCATGTTATTGATGACAAACTGTGTGTGCTCGTCACAGACCTGTAGAAAACGGTGAAAAGCATCTGACCAGCTTTCGCCTGAGAACCGAAGATCATCGGCATGAACCCAGGGTTTGAACAAAATCAACATCAAGCGACAATAGCGAGCATAAACGGCGGGGCGGTCCCTTCGAGGGATGGCGGGGCCTACAGGTACCGGGACCTGCCTCAAATCTGGATGGATAACAACCTGGTGATGAGTATCGTATTCGTCATGATCGCTCGTAAAAAGGAATTTTGGACGCTCACGACCCACATAATCTTGAATGGCAGAGACAGAGGTCCAATTGATCTCGCCAACGCGTTGGGGTCGGGAGTGCTGGAACGCCCAATTCTCCACCCCATCGTCATCCTCCTCTGAGTCGTCCTCATTCTCCTGATAAGACGCGCGCCCATCGCACCCTTTGACTTTGCGCACGCGGGCAGTATATTCCCACAACGACATATCTTTTAAGAACATGCCTCGGTTAGTGTAGTCCGCAACCTTGGATGCCCGAGCACGCAACTTTCCTTCCGCATCAACAGTTAGACTAACCTCTGACTCTTCATCTTCTTCATCTTCTTCTTCGTCCTCAACCAAAAATTTCCGACTGCATCGCCGTGGCTGGTCATCGGCGTCATCTTCGATATCATGGTGAGAAGGCTCATCATCATCATCATCATCGACAACATGACCGTCCTCCCCATTATCCTCGTCATTGAGATCCTGCGAATTCTCCCACAAAGTAGAATTCATGTCGAGGGTTTGTTCGTCTTCACAGCGCGTCTCGGCAGAATCGTCTGTAGATGTAGACGTTCCCAAAGAATCTTGACTCACCAAAAGGCCATCGCCATCAAGTGATCTTTTAGAGATCGGCTGACACTCCGGCGAAGGGCTCTGCTTGTCTGCAAAAGTCTCAAAGCTCCGCCAATACAATCGACTATACTCATGGCTTGTGTAGTGGTCACCATAGTCCATGAGATGGCTCATCACTTGTTGAGAAGACAGCTCTTGTTGGGACAGCATCTTATACGCACAGCGCTGTAGGAGTCGCTTGCCGCGCTCTTCGACGGATGGTTCTTCAGTGTCCGCATCAGTAGGTTGCTGACACCTCGCTACAGCTTCTTCGAGGGCCGCAAAGGTGACATGCGATGTTAACTGGGATTTCGTGATATAATCAGTGATATAGTACAATACCGCTTTGGCGGATGCCCCCGAACCTATGAATTTGATATCCATGTTACACCAGCAAGCCCGAATGGAAGTTTCATTGTAATTGTTAATCATTCCATCCAAACAGCGTAACTGAAGCTCTCCGGTCTCAGGATCAACCACGGTCTTCAAACGAACATTCGCCTCATCCAAATCGAACCGACAACAAGGGATCTCACCCGGCTTACAATACTTAAAACACGTTGCAGAATGACTGTGCCGCTGGCAGCATGCCACGACCTTGGCCAGATCCCGACGCCTCGCTGCCAATTGTGCTTGGGTATCGACCGTAAAAGCTTGAGTGCCCCTAACGGCGCATGGATGATGAGTGTCTGACATAACAGAAGGCGAGTCTTCGTCAAATTCCGGCACAAAGTTGCTAATAGCATCGTCCAAGAAAGCAATAAGACGGTCTCGGAAATCAGCGTCTGTGCCTTGCATCAAGCGTTTACGTATCTCATCAGGATTAAGGCCTCCTTCGACCCAGACCATCATGTGGCAGTGCAAAGAGCCTTGCCCCTGCGCTTCCACACACCCGTAATACGCTTTAACCACCCCCAAGGCGCCTTCAGATAGACAACAACTCTCCCCGGTCCACGCTAAAATGGTTTTAATGAATGCTCTCATGTAGATATCGAAAAATTCGGCCGCAAGTTTTGGATTCTTCACGAGGAGCAAGCTTTGCTGCCAGTAATCGGGAACATCACTTGGGAAAAGGTTATCGACGTCGATGCTCCCATCTTCCCCATCAGTTGCTAAAAATTTAAGGACTGGATTATAGACATCTGCTGGATTGATAGTGACATAAAAGTTAGGCACGCCCTTATCCATTATCAACCCGCGGATCTCATTCCTCATGACAGTCTTGCTACTGGCGGATCCAGCGACGCTCTGTGTTACTGCTCTAACTTCCCGCAGCAAGTCACGCGCCTGACGTTCTTCAGTACTCGCAGGCTCCGAAAAGTCTCCCCGGGCATGTTTTTCAGCGACCGTCCTAAGGGTATCCGCACTGACATCAACAAAACGCTCTGCGACACGCTTAAAATGGCCTTTCTTGGTCTTCAACGCGGTGCGTAACAAAGCCTCCCTTCTCTGAATCACGTTGAACGCAGTAAACGCAAACGATGGATGCTCCTGGAACCGTTTATCCCTCAAACTGAGCAGATACTTAACATGAGACCTCAACGCAAGCGCAGGTTCGCGACTTTTGTCATCAAGACCGCCAATGCCATAGGGGAACAAAGTCGGGTACACTTTTGGAAAGAAATTGGGATCGAAATACTCGTTGGAAGGCGACTGGTCGTGTGGGATTTCGACGTACCCGCCTCCATTTTCTTTCACATGGCGAAGTGCGCCTATGCGCAAATTACGTGACGTATCAGTCATGTCTAGGTCGGTAATGAAGACGTTGGACATCGGTATATCCGGCGACATAGCGAACACATCGTCCCGGTCGGAAGAACAGTCAGCGCTCAGGGGATCTGTCGGTGGCATTGCGTACGACTCATAACGACTGGTGAGTGTCTCCCCAGCAACGGTCGGCGTGACATGGTGGATAGGTGCCGGAATCCAAGGTCTACGCTCGAACTCGTCAAGAACATCATCATTGAACCGAATGTTCTCATACAGAGGATTATTAATCTTCAACCATTCCAAGGCAGTGCGTAGCCGAGTAGCGTTGACGGCCAAAGGCTTTGCGTGTTTCCTCAACCAATCATCGGTGGGTTTCGTGGAGCCAATAAACAGCACACATAAAGGTGCAACGATCTCTTCCATGGGCGGCGGTAAATACTGCGCGATGGTCGTAGGTTTCTGAGGATAAACAATGATATTACCCTTCAGACCTTTCTGGTGCACGCCATGCGAGTCCCCATCATTGAAAACTACATCCCTCTCTGCACGAAGTTGCACAATCATCATTTTGGCCCGACAGAGCCCGATTATAGATTCCTCAATGGGTGTCAAGTTTGCTAACACATCAGGTACTGTACCAAGGAATGTGCCATTGGCCAGTGCAAGACGGGGCATTTTACTACGTCTCAGAGCTGTATAACATTCTCTGCAAAACGAAAGCTTGGGACAATCTGAATCATCGTCAGCACAAACGCCATCTGGATCAATTTGCAAACCAGCAAACGGCCCGGAGTTGAACGGTAACTTATAGAGACCTCAACGAGTCAGCGGATCACACGAGTTTACCCATACTCGATCCGCTCGGGCATCTCGGTGATCCGATCCGTTTGATCCGTAGACCCGTGGCGGGTCAGATCAGTAATGGATCACGGATCAGGCTCTGGAGGCACGAGTACTCGCGGCGAGTACTCGTGTTGACTCGTCAATATTTAGGTATATATTTAATCTTAATTTACAAATTTTCTCGAAGTCAAACGGGCCCTTGAGTCGCTCAAACGGGACGTACGAGTGAATTTCTCGCTGATTCCCACGACCCGGCAGTTGCCGGAAGGCTGCGTCAGCGTCAGATCGATAACTAGATCTCGCTGATCTCTCTCTCTGTCACCACCACCACGACCGCCCAGTGAGCGACAGCCGTCGCCACTGCTGCTCTGACGAATGTCAGGCGGCCTCGGGGTGTGCATTTGGGCTCTGGCTGCGTGCTGGCTGCGTGCTGCTGTCTTTGTGACAGCAGCAGGACGACGACTCCCACACGGACGAGGCCGACGCGGACGACGACATCGCGACGACGCCAAGAGGACGCCAACGAAAGGAGGAGAAGGAGCAGGACGAGCAGGAGCAGGAGCAGGAGTAGGAGGAGAGGAGGAGGAGCAGCCGCAGTGAGGGACAACGCGGTATTGACGCGTCGTCAGCGAGACGTTGACGCGGACGAGGACAACGCGTCGCTCTCTCACCACCACAACCACCACCATTCTCACTACCACCACCCTCTCCACCACCACTACCCTCACCACCACCACTCACCACCACACCACCACTCTCCTCTACTACCCAGTCTGCATCATGCACGACTGAGAGTCCCCGTGCCATTGCCCGGGGATACTCATCATGCATGAATAGATTTGGCTGACGGAGTACTCGAGTTTACTCGAGTACTCGACCCGCTCGGCGATCTCGGCGATCCGACTCGTCTTGATCCGTAATCCGTGGCGGGTCGGATCAGACAAGGATCGTGGATCGGTGGTTTGGGCCACGGATACTCGCGTGATGGATCGCGGATCTGACCCGGGTTTGAGTCGTTGAGGTCTCTAACTGGAACGTACAGCAAACTCTACAGCCAGCTCCCTCACGGCATTCTTGGACTTGTGATTTTTTTTGCTTTGGGCAGTACCATGAATCCTATTTAGGGAGAGCCACCCATCGCGTGATCTCTTGTTGATCTTTCCTTCCTGCCACCACCTTACACCTGCCTTAGCATTGTTTTCGCCTTTCCCGACCGCGATCGCGACTTGTGACGACAACAACGATACGTGCAGACGCTAGTAAGGATAAACAGCCCAAGGACGGCGACGGCAAGCCTAACAACAATTGCAACCAGGACAGCAGGCACGGGAACCAGTGCGGCGATGACGAGGGCCAACACAGCGACGACGACGACAATCCCAGTTGGACGACGGTGTCACTCTGGCGACGACATGGATGACGACATGAGACGACGACGGGGTCGACTCGGAGCTCAACAAGGACGAGGATGACAGGGTTCGTTCTTCGTGCACACCATACTCCATCCTCCTCACAGTACTTCTAGATGGATATTTAGCTGCTGCCAACCGACAGACCGAGTGGGGGGAGGCGTGCAGTCAAGCAAAGAGACTGCTCTTCCTCCGGTGCGCGCTCACATCTCACCATCATCCTCTCCCAATTAATTCGTTGACCTCCCTTTGCAGTCATGCGTGGTTGCCGACCGTCGAGCCAGGTCTCAAAGACAAGAACGGCGCCTTCTGAGTGCATCAAGTTGCTCACGACGAAATGATGCGTTTTCGCCTTTTCATCCGGTTCTATATAATTAACGATGTTTTTCAAACAACGCCGACCACAGGAAATAGTGCCATGGTTCGTGCACACCGCCATCGTCGTCAAACTGTAGCACTATATGACCGTGCTCTCAACCTTGTGCCGGGTCTTCCCTACGTGAGCGCTCCCCATCTCTCCTCGACTTGACTCGCTAATATCTCTCCAGCCAACGACAAGCTCCTCTCCACATCGTCTGCCGTTGAAGCCGCCGTTTATGCCGCCCATGGTAGGCCACTTCGGCCGAGTACCCTCAAGCGTATGATGTCCGACCTCGGCCTCGAAGCAGTAGACACCATTCACTTGTATTCAGTTGGTTTTAGAATGAAAATTATATTTATTTGCTATTCCATGGTGTGATTTGGCGAATGGATAGCAGGACAGAGGGAACAGACGGGCTTGGTAGCTGTTCGGTAGCCGTCGGGAAAAGCTACCGGAGGCTCTCTGAGGTCATCGTAGCACATCGTTGGGGGGACCTAGCAACGAGAGCTACGGTCCTACTATTCCTCAGGAGAGCTCAGTAGTGCTCCTGAGCGCACTCGGTTTTCCTGATGGAGGGTCTCAATCGGCATAGTCATGAAGGATAATTCATCGACACTGCTGATTAACCGATAATGCGCAACCAGCGCCGCCATATGTCCATCAACCGGACGCGCTGTAAAGAGTTAATCAGATGGCGGTGGAGGCAGATAGCACACACCAATTTGCTCTACCGCAGCGTAGAACCAATCCAGCCCCAATACAATGTCATCCTTTTGCCCGGAGACAACGTCGAGAGTCAAGACCATCCTGTAGCTGTTGGACTCATAGTGGACCTCCAAGTCGAGAGCACCATCTTGATGTACGGCCGGCCGGCGTGTCGAAGTAGGTGAAGATATCTTGAAAGACACTGAATAAGAAATCCCATCCACGAAACATTCATTCATGGCGAACGTCGAGCACGCTTATCTGAAGAAATGCAGTAAAAAAGACGGTCAGCATCAGCGAAAGTTGGCAGGCTAACCGAAACGAAGCAAGGTTGATGATTGGTCTCCAAGGATCGACCGGGGAGCGAAATAACCAAGAGATGGACCATGGGTAGGAACAAGTCCTTGCGCGCGCCTGAGACAAGATCCTTGGCGATGAGAACGGGGAGAAGAGAGTACGCACCCGCATTGAATGTAGAAGAGGTGTCGGCACCAACGCAAGGCTAATGGCGCTCTCGTTGAGAGGCGACAGCGCGCGCACAAGAAAAGCTTCTACGCAGCTAGACTTTGTGTCAGAATATTCGCAGAAACATGTACCGCGATGTACAAGACTCCGAGGGGAGGAGAACCAGAGAGGAACACGAGCGATTTTAGTTTCAGAGCTCGGGCTCTGTTCGACATCGTAGCTTGGTGCCAATGCCACCGGTCGTTTCGCAGGCGGTACGGCACGTTCTTGGCTGACGCGTCAAACGCGCTGGGCGCTCCCGTACGGCATGGAGGGAGAGTTCCGTGGCCAACACGGATAGTACTCAAAAAGGAGGCGATGTCACGTGTTGCGCTTATTAAGCCGCGTCATAATTTGTTTTGCCCCTAACACAGGTTGGCAGAGGTCTCGCATTTTTGGCAGAGAACCTGAAGACATTAGAAGGAATCTAGGGACCCACTACCCTAAAGAGGTAGCGGGAATCAATTTGATTTGCTCTTTGCTTTCACCATCATCCTCTCCTTCATACCAGATTGAGCTCGTACGTCCGTCATTTTTGGGAGAGGCACGACTATGATGTTTACGTTTCACGGGGACTTTAGCGCCTTTACTTGGTCGCCACTTCTCACGACCGCTCCTTGTACTCTGCCATGGACCACTTTCCTACAAAGTGGGACGACTGGTTTGTTCTCTCTTAGTTGCCTGACTTCCTTTGATTTTTTTTAGTGAGATGATGTGTTCGACGTGTACGGAACCCATCAACGACCATACAATGGTCCTAAAGACATATTCTCCGATAGTGTCCAACGTGCTCTATCTTGACTTTTCTTACACTCCTTGCCCGCCAACTAGCACTCTCTCCATATGGCCTCATACGGCTCCCTCGCGCGCTTCAAGGACATCCAGCGTCTCCACAAGGTCGGCATCGGCGCAGGAGGCGACATGTCCGACTTTCAATACATCTGGCAGTCCATCCTTGACGAACTCATCATCAACGAATTTACCGCCCAAGATGGTCCAAAGGAGATCTGAGAGTACCTCTCCCAGGTCATGTATGCCCGCCGCTCCAAGATGAACCCACTATGGAACTCTCTTCTCGTCGGTGGCGTGAAGAATGGCAAACGGTACACAAGGTCGCCTTACATTTAACCCAGGAGCAGGCGACGCGCATCTTAGAGGATAGCATGAAGGTCCTGTACTACCGCGACCCGAGGAGTTTGAACAAGGTCAGTCTCGCTTGACGCTGCGTCAGATTTTGTTGAAATCTCCGGGTAGTACTATGACTGACAGAGGCGTCGAGATATCCGAGTCGCGGATTGCAGAGCCATCATAGTCGTTCGCTGAGGATATGGTGCTCAGACGCAGTAAGGCTTGTACGCTGTTCAGAAATATCAAGTCGTTGTGAAGCTTCCATCGTGGTTCATGTGCTTCGCCATCAGCCTTCATCCCACACGAAATCATACGTTCGCGCGCGCGTATTTGGTTCAACACCAAGAAAAACCACACTGGGAGTAATACTACGGTGAGGACAGTTACGGCGGACACGGAGAAGACGACTATGACAGATCTTGATATTGCGCTTGATATCGTACCGACTACTCCAACTCTTCTGCTATGTTCGTCGGAGTCGGAAATCTCTTGCCGTCACTGAACGTTACTGAACGACGGTCGACATGGATTCCCGCGTCATCGAGCCCGGCCTTCGCCTCCAGTGGCCTCATCTGTTTGTTCTCCCAGGTATCGGTTGCCTTACCACCCAATAACAGTCGCGTAGGTCCGTCTTCGCCGTTCAAATGTATACTGATGATTCTCATGCAACAAAGGTCACGACTCATCGTATATGCGAATCATATCTCGATGGTCGTCGTCGCGCTCTCAGAAGCTATCTCGTCCTGATCGTATCGCTAAAGCTATACTATGTGTTGATTTAGACAACACGGCGATAAAGTGCGTCAGACGTGTATCTGCGTAGATGCATCACTTATCAAGATGATGAGCACGGGCTGCGTCACCTCAGCCTAGTACAGTCTATTCCTGAGTCACTATTTATGGCTTCGTGATAGTGTGTATAAAGAGGCATACGGCCCCGCCAGTAAGCAAACCAAAACCCATCATGTTGCCACCTTGGGAGGCCTATGGAGACACCGTAGCCGATGTTCAGGCCATCATGTCCACCCTGTTACATCCTGTCATTCTCCTTGCCTTCTGCCATGGAATCCACATCTGCATCTTCTTTCTTGCCTTGTATTATATAAGTGGGTAACTTTCATCTTTGACTATTTCCTCCTCTGAGATCCACTTCTTGTTTAGTTGAGAGCACTCAGCCCAAGCGGAAACGGATTACCCTTGCCGGAATCATCACCTTCTTATGGTTGGCCAATACTGTCATTTTGGGTGTGGAGTGGAAATATGTTGATCAGATCTTCATTGCCCACGGGACATCGTTGGAGGCGGAGTTCAACTTTTACGTTGCTGGTAATGGATCACGTCAGCTTGCCACAACCATACTTCGAGTTCTCAGTGTCCTTGTTGCAGACCTGATCTTGGTGTGTACATTTGCTGGCACTTCAGTAATCCTGCACTCCTGATGGCTTAGATTAGATTTGGCGCTGCTGGGTGCTGTACAGTGGAAATTTAATAGTTATCACGGTACCCAGCCTTTGCATGATCATGGAGATAAGTAAGTCCCATCCCTCTACATGCTTGTTCTTCTGATATTTTGTGTTTAGTCAGTGCCTGTGTGGTTATTGTCACCGCCTTCGCCAATTTCAGTAACATTGGGGCTAGCCGAACAAATTGGTCACTGATCTATTACTCAATGACCGTGGCAACAAATAGCCTGTGCACCTTCCTCATTCTGTTTCGCATTGTGCGAGTCAGTGGCATTGGTGCCAGCCTCAAGACCTACCGCGGCATCATTGAGATTCTTGTCGAATCAGCGGCTATGTATGCCATCATCTACATAGCTCTCCTGATTGGATATGCCTATCAGTTCTACACTGGTGCAGCAGTCCTGACCTTCCCCTACCCTCAGACAATATCTATCAGCATCACAGTGAGTGCCTCTCCCTGCAGTCATTAACCCAACATTAACCATACTGACTTACTCTTCCAGGGCATCGCGCCAACCCTTATCATCGCCCGTGTTATGGCCGGTCAATCGCGTCCCAACGACTCATGGACGCGCCCATCCCTCCCGCACATGCGGAGCGATGTTCTCTCTGCCACGGAGTCTTTGCGATTCGCCAGTGCTCCGAACCAGAGTGGCATGCAAACGACGACTACGAACACCGGACATGCCTCAGCGGATATCGATCTGGAGGCACAGACTCAAGAGATCGTAGAAGAGAAACATGAGCAGGATGGGGGTGAAGATCGCGCTGAAGCCGGCGCGTCGGCGTCTGGCCACAAGCTGTCTGCTGGGAAGGTTTGAGATGGTAGAAATGGCGGGATGAAGAAGAGCGGGTCGCGGTGTACAAAGTTCTCTCGTTTATTTTTCTCTGATTACTATTTATTCAAGTACTTACTACCTCTACACTCCTTTTCCCGGAACAGTCTATTTACACATTTTCGACTCGGTTCGCGTTCTGGCAACCAAAGTTCTCTCGTTTATCTCTGATTACTACCATCATTCAAGTCTAAACACGAATGAGAATTTCTCTTCCCCGCCTCTGCCGCCTCAATCAACCGCGTTGAGAACCTCTGCAACCGTACTTTAGCAACACAGCGACACATGATTAGACACAGTTTACAACCTATCCGGGAACACGAACTCAGCGCTGATACTCCGATACGCCGTCAAGGCTTGGGGAATGAGAATGCGTTGAATTTTACTTACAACTACTTATACTGTAAAGTTCGTCCACCAAGATCGTGCCATATCAATGTAGTGACATGGTTTTACGTGTTCGTAAACTCCCATTTCGGGTATTGCTCTGACCATCATCTTCCCACCAGCGTCACTTGATTCTGTTCTTTTTCTCGTACACTGTGGTCCATTTGGGCTTGCTGGTGGTTCGGGTCCCGCCAGCCTTGAGTTTTCAAGTTCTTGGCTACCGTCAATCAGTTCGGTTTCTTGTGGTGCTTGTGTAGCGCCCTCACTAGGGCCCATTTTCGCACATCTCTCGTCCATTGCCCAGGACGTACCCCCTCAGCAAAAGATCCCTTTCCTGGCGCGTCGCACGTTCGCTTGGTGCGATCTGCTCTAAAAAAGAACCACTCCCATCTCCCATCACCAGTCAACCTAAAAATGACGCGGCCGCTTGATCCACTCCTTAGACGCTGGCACAGAATGCTCGGCTTACGAGTTCAGTCGCCCCCATCTTGGTACAGAGATCGCGTCCGCGAGGAACTTCTTGAACGGCGAACTGCCAGGACCTGCGTACAGACGCTCAGCGAAACATCTGATGTGTTCTTCTCTATCATGCGGGCCCGTTATGACGGATTCCCCGTTCGTTCATTGCCTCCCTTCGTGGCATCCCGTCACGCCCTGGTCTACGCGTACATGCTAGGCAAATATAGCTTGCGCTGGGGCTTCTATCGCGTGGTTGCGATTCTTTGCAGAGCTCCTTCTCGCCACTCGGTGTGCGAAGTTGTCAATCCTGGGAAAGATGACAATCTTCGCCAGGTTGCTTTGCGCCACCAAATTGATCCAGAGGTTTTTACAAGAGTTGGGCGAAAAGTGAGGGTGGTTTGGCCCCTTCTTCCATAGACTCCGGACATTACAGGCAGGCATGGAGAAAGTGTAAAAATTGAATGAAGCTTCCTCCTGTTAAGATCTGTCAAGATTGTATTGCTTTGACACGGACGGAAATACGCGCGCGCTTAAACGAATGGTGGTCGAGGTGCATCCAAAGTGTAAGTGAAGACTTAGACGCGCGCCTGAAGAATCTATACTTGCGTTAAAAAGGCGACTGGTGGCGCCTAACAGAAGTCATGACTCATACAGGCCTTAAGAGCTCCCAGGCTGCGTCGAAAGCTCCCACATGGCGGCTCTTCCTTTCAACCCTCCTACTGCGTACCAGAAGCCGACAGTCGTCGGCCTCTACGGAGTATCTGGTTGCGGCAAGACCTACTTGCTGAAGAATCTGATGACCGACCTGGGCAATGAACAATTTGCGTACTACGATGGCGCCCAGGTGATTTCGTCTCTCATCCCAGGCGGCCTTGACGTTTTCAAGAGGATGGGAAAAGATGACAAGTCCCTTTGGCGCGACCGCGCGATCCGAAAGATCGGGGAGGAGTGTGCTGCTACCCAACGAGTCGGCCTGGTAGCCGGGCATCTCATGTTTTGGGATGAGGGTGATGAGGCTGGAGAGCTTGTATGGACAAGGGGCGACGAGCAGACCTTCACCCACATCTTTTATCTCGATATCCCTGCCGACGTGATCTCCCAACGCCGCCGCGATGACGCTGAGCGATCTCGCCTGGCAGCATCGGAAATGCATTTACGCCTATGGCAGATTAGCGAACAGAAGCAGCTGCGTTCTCTCTGCTTGCAGCACTCCATCCTTTTTGCGAACATCCCCCCGGACCCGGTCAAAGTCGCGGCGCTGCTTCGTGATATCCCGGTGCATTCTGTGGAGTACAACCTTTCCCGTGCCAGAGACAGGTTAGATGCGATTCTACAGGACGTTGCAGGCGAGAAGTCGGAAACCATGCTGGTACTCGACGGTGACCGGACGCTGATTCCTGATGATACCGGCGCGCTCTTCTGGGATCTGCCAGCCGTGTCCGCCGATGTTACGGGGCGGTCCTTGAAGGCTGTTTTCAGCACCCCATCCGGATACTCGTATCACGCTTTTCGCCAGGCCGCCCTACTCCACGAGGAGATTCCTGATGAAGAGTTCGATGGCTGTTGCGAGGAGGTCGCATCTGCAGTGACGATGTACCCCGAAATCCTGTCGATGTTGCGACAGGCAGCGGACCACGGCGTCAAAGCAGTTGTTATTTCCTGTGGACTACGCGCGATCTGGGAGAAAATCCTCAGTAACGCAGGTCTATCGGACACGGTGAAGGTTGTTGCTGGAGGGCGCATCCAGGATGGTTTCGTGGTGACTGGGGAAGTCAAGCGCGATCTTGTTGCCCACATGAAGCAGGCCTATGGCCTATTCGTCTGGGCATTCGGAGACAGCGTGCTTGACTTACCCATGTTGAAGGAGGCTGATCGAGCCATCGTAGTCGTTGGCGACGAGAAGAAAAGGAGTCGTAGCATGGAGGAAGCTTTATTAAATGCCATTGATTGTGATGGTCTTCGCGCGTTTCAGGTTTTGCTTCCCAGTACTGTTTCGCCGCGTATCGATATTCTCAAGGTCCCAGTGGTCGACATTATCCACGACTCCTTCATTGATAGGCTCCTGCACCAACGTCAACCTCGGGTTTACTATGCGGAACCTGCGGCAGCAAAATTGCTCATGAGTCCGATGCGCGATGCTCGAGTTTTTGGACCAGTCCTACGGAATGCGCACATTGAGGTCGGCCAGTATTTGGCGACGAACTTGCTCTCAAAGCTCATCGGATTGGAAGAGTACTCCATTCCACACGTCCAGGGCCACCAGACGAGCGGCTATAGGTTCTACAACGAGAGTAAGACGTTGATTGCGGCTCTGATGCGCGGCGGTGAACCTATGGCGCAAGGTGTCAACGAGGCTATGTCTCTCTCCATGTTGTAAGCTAACCTTTTTATCGCCGTTTTGCGTTTTAATCACTCTATCCATTGAAGCGTTCATGCGTATAAGCCTGAAGACATCAAGCGCCACCATGTCGATGGGCAGCGTACCCTGATCTTAGTTGACTCGGTGGTCAACACTGGCAAGACGCTCGTGGAGTTCATTCACCACATCCGTACCATGCACCCGACTATTCGCATCTTCGTCGTCGCCGGCGTCATACAGGCAAAGGCCCTGTCGGAGGGTCGTCTTGCAGACGTGTTAAAAACGGACACAAAAGTCTGGTTTGTCGCTCTTCGTCAGTCCGACAATAAATTCACCGGAAAAGGCGCGACTGACACCGGTCATCGTCTCTTCAACACCACTCACCTAGATTAGTGTGCGATATCTCGAGACTCACTGTTTATAAATGTAACTTGTAGTTGTCATCGTTGTGTAAATTCATCACCATCCTGTAACAAGTATCTTGGTCAAAAGCTTGAATAGGTGTGAACCAAGGCAATATCTCCGAGACCTTCCCTGTCGATGCATGTGGTCAATGTTTGTCTTTCGTTGAAAGTAGCTACGATACATACTCTTCTTCGTGAACTATTTCCGCCCCAACCGCCAAAGCATTCTTTCCTCACCACTGTGCTGAGTCTTCCGAGTCCGTCGAATTGGCCAAAGATTCTGCTTCCTCCGACTCATCATCAGGTGGCGTCAACTGAAACATGTTGAAGTCAACGCCATTCTGCTCCAAAGTCTGTAAACGTAGTTTATCCTCGGCTGTGAAGACAATATGGTGATTTAAGTGGAGGCGCACGGTCTCCAAAACCCCGTGCCTCTTATGCATGAGATCTAACAGCCGCGTCCCAGTCTCAAAGTTCCCGCATTGACAGTTCAGGTCAGCGTCGTAGAACTCCTCGAACGAAAACACGCGCAGACGCGGAAGCAAGTGCGGCTGAGATTTGAGCTGAAGAAGAAGTGGATGCAGATATGTCTCCGTCAGCTGTTGAGTAACTTGAATATCAAGTTCCTCCAGAGTCAAGACCGTTTGAAGAACGAGAAGAATGTACTTCGGCGTTGTGTCGTTGTCGAAAATAGTCAAGGATGTGAGGGCTGCAAAGGTAGAGCGACCTTGACTGATCATGTCCCAGATGACTTTGGGGTAATTAAGCTCGGTCGGCGTCGACGACGGTTGACAGCAAATGAGTTCTTCCACTGCAGGAAGGTGCAATGAAGCAAGAAGCTTTGGAAGGTCGGTTGCCATGTAACGTAGTGCGGGTAAACGCGCGGTACAAGCTGTCTCTGCTTTATTATCGTCTCTCAAGGTATGGCACCATACCGTGAGGCGTTCGAGCACGACCGCATTGCCGACGGCTTCTATAAAACTGCAAGATGAACTGGGGGAAGAAATCCTGAGACTGGAAAGTTGGGACCAAGGGAGAGCGATATCAATCAATTCCGTGTTCGGTGATAGGACGACGTGCTGTAGTTTTGGCGCGTTGGCAAATAAGTTGGTGATTGAGCTAAGCTCTTTCACGTTCCTGATAACGATATTCACTCGGTGAAGAGTATCAAGCTTATTCTTCGCGAGTGCAAGTTTCGAGGCTAATGAACGATCCAGATTCAGCACAACGTCGCACCACCTATTGGAATGTTCCACTAGGGTGCGATAAACATCGTTTGAGGCTCTATACTGTGCCATGTTGTAGCTAGAGAGATCGAGATCAAGGCAGAATGACAGCGGGCGCATTTGGGAACGGGAAAGGGAAAACGCCAGCAAGTTCCCCATCTGGCGGGACGCGAACAAGATGGAGAAGGAGGACCACAATGTTGGACAGCCTACAACGACATCTCTCCAATAGCGACAGACGTGCGACAGAACCCATGGTGCGTAGTGATAGGACGTCAGCACAAAGCCATATCCGTCATGTGAAGGTCGGAACGTGTAGCGGAAAATTTCGAGGAGGAGCTCTGCAGGCAGACCGCGAATGGGAGATAAAACGCTTCTATGAGCTTCGATATAGCGGTCAACCTGCGCAAGTTCTTTGCGAGCTTGATCGAGTCCGGCTTGAAGCCGTAAAACCATGTCAGCGTATTGGACGCGGTCGGCAGACGCAGAATCAAGAGCATGGCGTGCAGCGCTGAGCTCTTCAGATGTAGGACGTTCGTTGCTGGCTGATATGGGAAGGATGGAGGAAGGCGTGTATTTGAAGGAGCGTTCGGGTGTGTCAAGTTGCGCCAGAAATGCGTGCAAAAAAGCGTCTTTTGACATGGTCTGAGTTGACACGGTAAGTTTTAAAATGTTGCCAGCTTCACAGTTGCGACGCACCTGTAATTTCTACTTTAGAGAAAGCTGAGCACTAGGGAATGCTCCTGAAGTGCACGACAAGTATAACAAGCAGGTGGTGGATGAAGCGAACCCGCCACAGCCAAACAAAGTGAAACAACGCGTCAACTCAATTTGGAATGATCCACACCTATAGTATCAACTCGATCATGACTCAAGTCTCGTCTCTTAGACTAGAACTATCATGGAGGAACTCAACGCTGCAGAACGTGCACATGCTGACGTCCTGGGCCAGAAATTGTTTGACTGGGAAAGACTCACAGAGGAGCACTGCGCTGTACTACGAGCGGATCCAAATGCGTATGCCGAGGCATATCAGCAGTACGCCGTCAAAGCACCTCAGATGGGTACGGTTCCGCCTCGCGACCAATACGAGGAGCACATCTTGCTTGGGGAGCGAAATCTTGAAAAAGAATGTGTTTCATTCTTAGAGTAAGCAATAAGCATACATATTGCCTTGAGCTGGTACTATCCTCAATCAACCCCTTTTCCTTAGCCGTGTTGAAGCTGTGAACACGCTCGCAGATATCTTCCGTCTTCAGATGGCGCTGGTTTCCGAGCTGAGGGACCCGGTTCAGAAAGCAGTAATGCAATATGTGACAGCTAAACAGTAAGCCTCCTCACCTACACCCTTTCATGCTGATACTAACAATTTCGTAGCGCGAGCCATCAGTATGCACCATCTCATACTGTCATTCCAAAAGACCCAAGTCTTGCTCTTAGAGAGCTCTTTGAACTTGGCACAAATGTACCCACAGCGCCCGCGCCCGCGCCACTCGCCGAGGAAGACGACATTGACTTTCCCGCCGTTCTACCCGCAAAGCCATTTTCGCGGGACGATATTGCGCAATCCACCCGCATGCCGGTCTCTGCGGCAGAGGTAGCCCATTATAAACTTCATCCTGAAACTCTCATCGAACTCATTTTCGCGGCAACCGGCGGCGATATGGAGGGCGAAGTTTTCAAGATTTCATGCCTGTTGATAACAGGGAATGAGACGCTATTCTATCTTGTTTTTGCAGGTGAGGGTGCGGATGCATTCGCGTACTCAAGCTCTGGGTTTTTTGATCTTCTTGAATCATCGGAGCGTGTTATCACTGAAAGTAGCAAGTAGTTGCTTTTTGTTATTGTTATTGTTGTACATCGAGCCTTAATCGAAATCAATGTGTGGCTCCGACATCGTCTATAGCTGCTGTGGGATATCTTCTGTTTGAACTAGTGGTACTCCATGGTCAAGGTTGGGTCAAGGCAACTACAGAAAGGACAGGCGAGGCTAGCACACATTTCGAACACAGATATCTCCGTGGAAGGGTATATGCAACGACATGACAAAACATGATAAATATGGTACTAAGTACAAAAAGCAGTAACACACATGGACCTACAAATACAAGTACACTGTAGCATCTCAAACAATATTGTCAGCACTGTTTTTCGGGCCTTGGCCAGCCCAACTATTCTCCTTCGCCCTCCCCAACAGCGCTCATCCAAATGCGCGTCTTATACAACCTGAATAGCTCCTTGACGAGCTCCCTAAAGTCAATCCTACCCTTCCTTCCACCTTCGCCCACACTCGCGTTCACATAATAGAACGTCAACTTCCTGCGATCCCATTGATACTCCGCATCAACGACCTCCATCGGCAATCCCTTGGCTTTGACCTTGGCCTGGCACAAGGACAAAGCCTTCGCCTCGTCGGCGAGTTTGGACGAAATTGACGCAAGGTCCTTGGCTGTAGCGCGCGCCAGGATCATCTTCGGGTTCACTTCGCCCGCCTTATCATCTCCTTCATGAGCAGCAGACCGACGACGTTGTAGCTCTTCAACTTCACCGACAGCAACGCCCGCGCGCAACACCGTCCCCAAATCGCGACCACGATCACCTTCCACGAGAACGGCGTCGCCTTGTCTCAGCGTCTGCAAATCTGGGTCGGCGTCAGGCGAAAGGTAGAAGAGATCCGAGCGGCCAGCTTTGAAGGCGACAAGTACAAGGGGCCAGGAAGAAGGGATGGCATGGATAGGGATACCTTTGCCAAGATCTCTGGTATTAGTCGTGGGCCCGGGAGAAACGGGTGAAGTGACGGAGGGAGCACGAGGTCTTGGCTGAGGTTGAGCCTGGGTATGGGGATGTGGGGAAGTGACAGACGGGGCGCGCTGTCTTCCCTGCGGTTCGTTCTCGAAATACTGTATCCCTTGTCCTGGGACATACCGCGCTGTAGGCGACGCCGGCTGATTCTGAGGCCAGTACTCATCGCTAGGAACACGCTGGTGGACGTTCATCGGCCTGTAGACCGGGTCTGGGTTGGCATATCGTGGGAGAGAGCGTGACGAAAGTAGGTTCATAGTCATAGGCGAGGTCCGGGGTTCGTCAAGCGCAAGACCGCTAAAATCACCAACAAGATCATCATCCGAGAGCATCAACGCGCCTCTCCCTCTTCCGCGTCCCAGCCCAGGTTCGTAGGCTTGTTGTTCAGGCGCGTTAAAGCCGCGCTGGACAACGCTCACACTATGTCGTCGGCTCGAAGTCCCCCCGCCGTCTCCCACGTCTCCGCCTGCACCGTATCCCATATTGCGCCAAAGAGACGAGTGCTCATCCAGGACGACCTTTCCAATGTCCCGTGCAAACGGGCTCATATTCGTCGACCCATACTCAGACTCGTACGTCTGTTGCTTGGGAGTCAAACCTCCATATCCAGTGCCAATGTTCAAGCGCGGTCGGGAGAGGTACGACTCGTTGAAACTCTGCGAAGCAGACTGCGGTGGCGCGTACGATCTTCCGCGCGCGCGTGACAGGGATGACGAGATCCCCATGTTCATGCTTCTACTCATGTTATCGTACTCGTCGTAGTCATACCCATATTCATCGGCTTCGGCATAGTCCTCGTCTTCCGGGGTTGTGGGGAATCTGGAAAACGAGAAAGAAGGGCTCCGGTTCGCGAAGGATGGACTTCGATTCGGGAAGGAAGGACTACGATTGCCGAAGGCACTGCCCATCCAGGAGCTAGAGGGTACGAACTGCTGGGGCGGACTAGGGTTGGTAGTAGAGACATAAGGACGGGGAGGTTGTGAAGCAGACCGGTCGCGAGTTGTTGGGATGGGAGCTGCAAGAAAGGTGGGCCGTTGATCGCTCTCGCTAGGAGAAGCGCGTTGACGCGGTTGATTTTCCTCTTGATGCTGAGGTTGGGCCATTTCTGGATGAGTGCAGATAGAGTGGTTTCTGTATGGACGAAACGTGTTACTCCAGTGATACGCATTGAAGAGAGCATGAACGTACGAGGTGAGTCAAATTTTAGTGTGTAGAATCTAAATGTGAAGATTTCGTTGGCCTAACAATAAGAGGTCAGATAGTTTACAGTCAGTGTCCAATATGCACCCACCTATAGAGCGTTGTTCTTAGCTTCTCGCTGTCTAGACCGTCGAGCAGTCTAACCGATCGTAGGGAGGTCTAAGCTCTACCGCTGTAATCTTGTTCTTCCCTTCGTTGGGGTCGTCTGCGCTGTAAAGCTCTTGGTCGTCGTCGTGGGGAGAGTGAACCCTCCAATCTGCGAACTGAATACATCCTCATGACGGGTCCAGATGACTTCCATATTCGATCACATGCCCCATTCTCTCTCGCCCCTGGATTATGTCATACTCCCTGCTAACTTCCGGCCGAGACTTGAATTGACTCAGAAATGAACGCTCTCTCCTGGACTGCTGAGGCTGGATTCTCTCTCTATACTCTCAATGGGGACGCTTCCATCTCGCGCTCTCATGTCCCTCCTACTTCGTTCCCATCTGACATGACCCCTGCAGT
Source organism: Hymenopellis raphanipes (assembly GCA_036872995.1). Lineage (NCBI taxonomy): Eukaryota > Fungi > Basidiomycota > Agaricomycetes > Agaricales > Physalacriaceae > Hymenopellis > Hymenopellis raphanipes. The sequence goes on from JAYMDG010000013.1 coordinate 938,551, forward strand.
CGAACGCAGTCTTCAAGGACTTCTCTCATAACGCTGGTGATAGAGTGATAAGTCTTCGACTCATATGGCGACCTGACAAGTCTTCTCATCTAGCCCAGTGGTGCTATTGCGCTCGTAGATCCGTTCGAACTTCTAAAGTGCCTACTCAGGAACTTTGAACGGGCCTGGATTGATACCACCATTTGATACCCCGAGGACTATTCCTTGAGGACATCTCCTTGTTTTCCCTTGGCCTGTTTGAATTAACGCGAATTATGTACTCTGTGTGTATGCTGGACGATTCACGAAACGCGGTTTGCTTGGATCAGTACTAGGTGCTTCTAGTGAAATTACGAGTCGTCTGCATCACTTTCGTGCGCCTCGATTAAAACAGCTGCGCACTCACGGAGATATTATCAGAGATCCAATCAACGAGCAACCTGTCGTATTATGATTACCCAAGAGCGGCAACAAATCTCTCGAGTAGCGTCGGTCGAGTTATTGAAGCACATTGATCCTGCAGGTAGTTGCCCAAGTCCATGAACGATCTGACCTCAGGAGTATTCTATATCATCGATGACATCGACGATCGTTTAATTCACGGAGGAGTCCGCCTTTCCCCGCCGCGGCTCTGGTAGAAGCGTGAGAACCATCCTGAATGCATGTTGAGGTTAGAAGTAGGTCTGATTTTCGAACTACTCATTCTTATGGTGCTTCTTACCTCGTTGCTGAGCATGCCATACTTTATAGTCATGATCAGTTCCGTCAGACACGTTGTGAATGGCTCGCAGAATCGCTATATCCGTGATGGTTCAATTAACGCACAATCCGAAAAGGCGCCACAAAATTGAGTCTGATGCCACCAACGGCGGAGTTACATACAATTGCAAACAGGGTGCAAAGAGCTCCGCCTTCCCTTGAACTCGTTGGCAGGACTCATTTCCGTCAGCCGTTCTAGCTCTAACGTTATCGTTATCACCGGAATTGGCGATGTCTCCGCTGACGCATGACTTGACATTTCGTTTCTCGGCCTCATCTAAAATGATAGTCCATATTTATGCATTTCGCCATTCGTGAGTAGACTCTAGAACTGTTCGACTAATGTGCACGGTCCAAGAGTGGTTCGAATGAAAATACGAACCTACGGACAACGCAGAATGTACGCCACAGGCCGATGACGAAAGCTTGAACGGCACTAACCTCTACTTGTTCTTGTTCTTGTCCTTCTGTTTTCCACGGGTATCCGTCTCCGTAGCGTCACGCCCTTTGTACGCACCCTTCCCTGTTCGCTTGTTCTGCACACGCAGAAGCGCTCGTTTCATCTCACCATCATTAAAAGTCTTCAAATCAAAATAATTTGCCGCGTACTCCAAGAGCCTAAGAATACCCACTAGATCAGCGCAGGCGACGAAGCCTTACAAGAAACGACATACCACTCTGGATGGACTTCGGTCACCACGCGGATGTACGGCCGCTGGGTCAAAATAAACTCGTTGAAGACAACCCACTCAGGCTGGGTTTTAAGACCGCAGGAGGGGTCCAGGGCTACGACCTGGTTATCTTTCACCGTTAGGTAATTGCCCTTCTCGCCCTCCTTGTATGCGATCTGCATAAAGAAACCGCAAACAAGGACTTTGCGGATGTTCTGATACAGTTTCTTCTCGTCCGAATGCGAGACGAGCTCAATTTCATAGCGCTCCATAACGCGTTGCAGTTGCGCACGGGCATTCTCGGCCTGCATTAACGCAGGGCCTGAAAGGAAGTTCTTATCCGTCCAGCTTTTGTCGTGTTTGTCTATAACGGACAATTAGCGCCACTCATAAAGGAGTGAAGAGGTGGACATACTGAGCATGTATTGATTGAACACATTCAACATCGTGAGGTGATCACTATCCGGGACAGTAAGGAGGGCCTTCGCGGCATCCGCTTGCTTTTGAGCGTTGGGCGATCGCACCCACACGTTGGGAACTGATAGGGCATAAGACACGATGCAACGAGTTTTAACGTACACGGACCAGAAAGCATGGAGGTTATAGTGAGAATTTCATTACTACATTTGAACTCCGGACTGACGATGAGCATTTTCGCTAGTTGAGGATCCAAGGGAAATTCGGCCATCAGTGCGCCCAGCCCTGTCAGATTTCCATCATCGTCCAAAGCCGCCAGATAATTTAACAGTTCGAGCGCCCTCATCAATGTTTCTGGTGCAGGCGCGTCCACGTAATCAAATCGCGCAAGATCCTTGAAAGGAATGAGTTCAAAGTCCCAACTGGAAAACCAGAAACTGACCCTGACCCCCAGTTTAACCATTTGAAACACCGTACTGCTCAGCTTGCATCGCAAAATCTCTGGGTGAGTTTCCTCCTCAAGCTCGTTCATAAAATCTTTCTCAGTGTACAACCTAAAGCACTTTCCCGGCCGCGTGCGTCCGGCGCGTCCCGCTCTCTGCTGTGCCGACGCTTTCGATATCGGGCTAATCAGTAAGCTCTCCACCCGTATCCGTGGGTTATAGACCTCTTGCTTCGAAAAACCAGGGTCCACGACGTACACAATGCCGTCTATAGTCAAGGACGTCTCAGCAATATTCGTCGCTACCACAACCTTACGTCCTGGGGGACCGTTAGGTGAGTTGGGCTTTGGAGGTGGGTCATAGATACGCTGCTGTTTTGCAGGAGGAAGGGAAGAGTACAGCGGTATGCATACGAGGGGACCGATTGAGTCCGGATCTTGATTGGCCGAATTATTCGCCTCGATTTTGATTCTTCTGCACACCGCCTCAATTTCTTCTTCGCCGGTGAGGAAGAGCAGGATGTCGCCAGACTCTTCGGCGCCATGTATCATCAGGACGGTGCGGATGGCGGCCTCCACGTAATCAGGCTCTGGCTCCCGCGTGTAAAATATTTCGACGGGATGTGTCCGACCGGGAACTTTGAATAGAGGTGCTACTGCGCCAGCCGTGATACCAAAGTACTTTTGGAATTTGAAAGCGTTGAGAGTGGCGGACATGATAATGAGTTTGAGATCCGACCGCCGTTTGGCGAGATCCTTGAGCAGTCCCATGAGAATGTCGGTTGCGACCGTGCGTTCGTGGGCTTCGTCAAGGATGATAGTGGAATATCGCTGCAGCTCGGGGTCGTTCATCTCTTCTCGGAGAAGCATACCGTCGGTCATATACGTCAAGAACGTCGTGCCCGATTCTGTCATGTCCTCAAAACGAATGGAGTAACCGACTTGACGACCCAGTTCCACTAATATCATGAGTCATATGAAAGTAAATCATGTAAAGAAACATACCATCCATTTCATCGGCGACACGCTTGGCTACAGACATGGCTGCAACACGACGAGGTTGTGTACATGCGACCAGCTTTCCGCTGATATGTGGCAGATCCGAAAAGCAGACAAACTGAGGTATTTGGGTTGTCTTTCCGGTACCAGTCTCTCCAGACAGGACTATAATCTGGTTTTCTTTGAACTATGCCGGAGGCAACCAATGGTCAGACGTAGTCGAGCCAAACAACTGAAATAGCTGTCAACTCACCATCTTGAAAAATTCATCCATTTGTCCATAAACTGGTAGCTTTTTCCGCGCCTCTAGAATTTGCTTATATTTCGCTGAATGGGATTGCTTGGTGAATGGGTTAAGCTCGTGGTCCTATACATTTGTTAGCGGGGAATATCATTCTGGATCGAATACGCACTAGTGCTTTCCGCGCTTGGTCCCCTGTCACTCTTCGCGGCGTAAATCCAAAAAATGGGTCACCCTCGACGACATTTTGTCCTTTCTTGGATGACTTGGAAGACTTTCCTCGTTGCGACGGCGGTAGATGGGCGAGATAAGGGTTATCGGACATAATGAAGCTTGATACGCGCTTTGAGTGGCTGGTGGTAGGGTTCGATTGTAAGCTATCTTTCACCAAGTTCGCTAAAGCCTTGGGCTCATGGTTGCGGACAGCCTTTCATCGTGAGAATCGATGTCCTTTCTAGCACTCATTAGCGCGAAGACCTTTACGAGATAGCAGGACCACAGGAAGGTCACAAGACGGGCTGAATAGTTAATAGTCGTCATCAGTCGTCTAAACCCCACCACTGTCAAGAGAGTATACCCGAGAGCAGGCATGGGAAGAACGAGTCGGGGAGTAGGATATGAGGATACGTTAGAGAAATCTTGATGTAGAGGGAAGAAGATGTGCGTGTTGTCGCGCGCGGTTAGAAGCACGGCTTATTCTCCGCCTCTGTGTCGGAGCATATATGGTCCCAAAAAGTACCCGGTTGGGGTTGTTGTTGTCAGAGGCTGACCATGGTGGTGGAGCTCCCGCACGCAAGTGCTAACGGGTATCTTCTATTCGCCAAGGTAATCAGGGCTGGCAGGCCTCTTCTTCTATCGTGGTTGAGTGTCGTCCCGTGTCTTTGTCGCCGGGGCGAGAGTGTATGGTGATGGCGAAGGAGAACGCGTATCGGTGTGGCTGTGCTGATTGGGTCTGCTTTCTTGCCACCATGAGTGGATGACCTCGTCGTGCATGCTTGAGAGTCTTCGGTAAAAAGTTATGTTCTTCGATATGAAGCTCACTTTTGACGCGGTTTCAAGCAGATTATCACCAGACTTCTAACGTTCTAGGCCGAGTAATTGATCCTCTTGCTGCGAAGTTGATTCTCTTTGTTTAGTTTCACGACGGGTTTGCTACCTCCTTCACAGTCGCGTCGGGAATCCTCGGTCGCCGGCCCTCGAATACAACACTAATATATAATGGCGTGTGTTGTCCTCGCCGGACAGACTTTTTTCCTTCGCAAAAAGGTGCGCATTTCAACCCGGTCTTCGATATCAATCTCACTCTCAACTCAATCTGAACGTTTGATCAGATCTCACACATTGGTGTTTCTATATTTTGGCTTCAATTGCGCTTTGAACATGGATCAGACAACTCCTTGGCATATGGAGAGGTTCCGCTATCCCCGACGAGCAACAAATGATTTGGGCGGATGACTGCAGAGGTTAGTTTTCAGACACCGAATCGTGGTTATCGACGTCGATCTGCATCTCGCCTCGTTCGGCTTTGAATTTGGACACAGCGGCGGCAAACTTGTGCTAGTAGGTTCCTTTTGTATCCCTGTTTTTCTGGACTCGTGGCTTCTATCAGTGGATCACGGCACACTGCAGCAGTGCGCAGCAGCGCTGCGCTGCGCTCGCGTGGCGAACTCCTCACCACAGCGATACAGACGACTGCCACGAAATGACGCCACACTTGGTATATCCACTCAACGACTGGGACGGCATCAAGGTGGACGATGCTACGCTAAAGTTTGGTTTCGAATACACCCATGGACGCCGTCGCTGTCGACATGACAAGCCTGGAAGTCAGGACCGAGGATATGAATGATAAAGGCCGTGAGGTTTGTCCTTCCAATCCTTCTCGATCATCGTTGAGGTTGATTAGTTTGTAGTTTGTATTCGCGGCGACAATGTCACCGTCTCGTTTCCCTGCCTCTCGATGATCTGGAGTTATGCTTTTGTGCTGTTTCCTTGGGAAGTTCGTCTGTTGAGGCGAATTTCTGGCGCCGGAAGGTCTGATTAGTCGAAATCCGGTACAAGTGGCATCATTAGGAGAATATTGTCATAGAGTGACATTAAAATATGATCTGATTTATCCAGCTTTTTAGGTTCTTGACGTTGTTGATTGTGGCGGCAGAGTCTTCGAGGAAGCGGGGATGATAAATCCTGCTTTCGCAAATGTTTGCGAGTATGGACTTGAATGATGGTTGTTGGTATCGTAGGGGGTGCTAGAACGCTCTGATAATGACGACGCATGAAACAAGCGGCAGCGCTGACGGCTCTTGAACTTGAGCTGGCACTACACCACAAGGACTCAAAAACGTATAGATAATAGAATATTTCGGGACAACGAGTGTGGCATTAGTAAGTACTCGAATAAGCGAATCTAGGTAGTAATTGAGGTATTGAGAGATAAACGAGAGACTTTTGGTACCAGAACTGCGCCAGCGCACACACCGCGACTTTATTTCAAGCCACACCCGGCCCTTGCCAACCTCAAACCTTCCCTACATCCCTCTTGTCACCAGACGCCGGCGCGCCGGCTTCAGCGCGATCTTCACGACCATCCTGCTCATGTTTCTCTTCTACGATCTCTTGAGCCTGTGCCTCCAGATCGATATTTGCTGAGGCACCGCTGGTGTTCGTGGTCGTCGTTTGGGTGCCACTCTGGTTCGGAGCACTGGCGAATTGCAAAGACTCCGTGGCAGAGAGAACATCGCTCCGCATGTGTGGGAGGGATGGGCGTGTCCATGAGTCGTTGGGACGCGATTGGCCAGCCATGACGCGGGCGATGATGAGTGTGGGTGCGATGCCCTGGAACAGTAGGTCAGTATGGTTAATGACCGGAGGGTGAGGCACGCACTGTAATGCTGTATGAGATCATCATAGGGTAGGGGTAGGCAGTCATGATTGTTACATCAGTGTAGAACTGGTATGCATAGGCAATAAGGAGGGCTATGTAGACAATGGCATACATAGCAGCTGATTCGACAAGAATCTCAATGATGCCGCGGTAGGTCTTGATGCTAACACCAATGCCACTGACATGCACAATGCGAAACAGAATGAGGAAGGTGCACAGGCTATTTGTCGCCACGGTCATCGAATAATAGATCAGCGACCAGTTTGTTTGGCTGACCCCAATCACGTTGACATTGGTCAAGATGGCGACAATAACCATGCAGGCACTGACTAAATGCAAAATATCAGAATAACAAGACGGTAGAGGGATGAGACTTACGTATCTCGGTGATCACGCAAAGGCTAGGTACAGTGATAACTAGTATTAAATTTCCACCGTACAACACCCAGCAGCGCCAAATCTAATCTCAGCTGTTAGTAGTTCAGGATTACTTGAGCACCAGCAGATGTACACACCAAGATCAGGTCTGCAACGAGGACAGTAAGAACACGAAGTATGTTGCTGGCGAAGAACCGTGGTAGATCATTGCTAAAGGAAAAGTTGAACTCCGCCTCCAATGATGTCCCATGGGCAATGAATTGCTGATCAACACCTTTCCAGTCTAAACCCAAAATGACAGTATTCGAAAACCATAAGAAGGTGATGATGCCGGCGAGAGTAATCCGTTGTTGGAGATGGCAATCGAAGGTTCGCGTACCTTCTGGATTGGGACTTGGTTACGTCAGCAGTAGTATATATAGTCGAGCACTTCCGATTGTATTCCCCACGCGTTTGCAGAGCTCAGCCAAACGCGAATACTATTGTTTGCTCTATTTCGTGGTCCTCTCCGAATTATAACATCCGTTTCCGATTGGGCTGTGTGCTCTCGACTAAACCAGAAGTTGATCTGAGAGGAGGCAACGGCCAAGGATGAAAGTTACTACCCACTTATATAATACAAGGCAATGAAGAAGATGCAGGTGTGAATGCCGTGGCAGAAGGCAAAGAGGATTGTTGGATGTAAGTATGTGGAAGACAGGAAAGACTGAACATCGGCTACGGTGAGCCCGTAGTCCTCCCAAGGTGGCGACATGATGGGTTTTGGTTTGTTGAATGGGGTCTGGCAGTCTGCCTCTTTATACGCAGTATGATGAAGCCGTAAACGTCGTGGAATACAGTCTACGGTGATTCAGCCCGTGCTCATCATCTTGATGATTGCATAAAAGAACACATGTACATGTGAGACGACGAACTACATCGCCGTGTTCGGGTTGTGTAAATCAAGGTCGACTCTGGTGAGACGATCAGGCCCCGGACCAACGAAGACACAAGGACTCGTATGTCTCTCATCAACGTCGACCAACCGGTCCAAAACGCCTTCTTTCCAAAGAGACGCGTCGCGTCGAAGCCTAGGCGGACCAACGAATCCGTGTAAGACAGGTAACTGCATAATAATCTCCCAACAACACGACACGGAACAATTTGTTCCGAGCAAGTACCTGTTCCGTCAGATATGTGATTTACAGGGAATAGGTGAACTCATTCACGCCAAGGGGACCAACGAATCCGCGTAAGACAAGGCAACTGCATAGTAACGATGTCCCCGGGCCACTGATGACACGAGAACAAAGATGTACGGGCGACGAGAGCAACCTGTTCCGTACGAAGATAAGATGCGATTTAAATAGGTCAACTCATACGCCTAGGGTAGTGTTCGAATACCCCCGAAACGAATCCAGTAACCGACCTGACGACCCAGTTCATCGCTCGAGAAAACCAGGTAACAAAACATACCGGGGCGACGAACTCTAAGAATGATTCGCCAGTGTACATGTCCTCGAGCGCATAAGTTGCCCTCTTAACATAGGTATGGGAAGCGTTTGCTATGACGCGAGGATAGCTGTCGGGTGTCGTGGAATCCGAGAGCGCTGGCAAGAACGGGAAGAGGCACAATAAGATATGTGAAAGACAGCATGGTAAGCCCAGCAGGTACGAAAAGCAGACAAACTGAGGTATTTTGGGTCATCTTTCCAGTACCGGTTTTCCTTGAACTGTGCAAGAGGAAACCGATGGTTAGCCACGATTGAGCCAAACAACTTCACTCACCATCTTGAAAAATTCATCCATTTGTCCGGGGGAACACTGCTTCGCACCTATGATGTCCTGCAGGTGTTTGGTCATAACGTAAAGAAGCCAGAGATGAGAACCAAGTCACGCCGCTCGAGATATTCAACGCCACAAAGACCAACGAACGGGGTTGTCAGGAGCTACGTATAGCTAAACAGTGTTGTTGCCATCCTTATTCTCGCCGCTGGTTTCCTCAGGCTAGAGACGATCCAATAGATACCGCTGGTTTAGAAATAAAGCACGTATCGCTGCGGACACTCATTCACGGGTTCCGAAAACGGCTGTTACGTCGCCGGTCGGAACTACGGTATGGTGAGTGAGGAAGTATGTAGTACGAAAGGAAGAACGCACACGTTTCGGCGACATTAGCAAATCGACAGATCACGTCAATGCAGTCATACGTTCATATCGATAGTATACCGTGTACAGATCGATGGCATTTGGATATGAGCCTGGAAGTTTGGAAAGCTCGTCCGTGTCATGGTGGTGCGGGGCCCCCTTTTGAATTTGATCTTGAAGATCCACAGTGGTCGACGTCGGATCCACGCCACGTTTCAAGACTGACAAGATGATTTCCGCGGCGGATGATGATACAAAGAGGCATTAATTAAACAGACGTTTGGGCGTTTTAGCGTAAGCAGACTTGATGATACAACGGATGGTGACCTGCGCCAAGAGTTCTAATAAACATGTACAGTGAATCGTATAGTGGTGGCGGCTGTGAGTAACCCTCGTCTGGTGGACATGGAGATGGTGGTACACATTATTGGCGTTCTTTCGCTTGGCATTACGACGTCGACAACTTTGGGGCGCTGAGATGGGTCGATTCTAAACGGTGGCGGATAAGATCCTTATGCATAGATTGGGTAGGAGGCACACACCTTTAGAGGAAAAGTTACTGCTCGAAGACCACCGACGCCGGCGATCCTCTAGGGCCTCGATATTCTGCCCGACATTGGCGAGCCAGTTCTCGACTTCCTCTAGCAGCGCACTGGCTGACATGATAGACGCGTCAGACGCGCTGCGGTCGTGGCTCGTGTCCGCGACGGCGAATGGGTTTGAATGGGAGATGTGCTCAGGCATCGTGGTGGTGGTTGTTGCGGAGGCGGGGAAAGAGATGGTTGTTGTTGGAGACCAAAGCCAAGGCTACCCTATATATCCAAGAAGAGAGGCCAAACAATAAGCATTCGGTCGTCAAGGCTATTGTACTGCCCCCTACCTTGGGACAATAGCTCGACGGGGAGATGGCCAAAACGAAGAAGAGTCGGAAGCGTCATAATGTAAATGAAGGTCAGAATTAGGAGGCAGTTCCGAATTGGGAGGTGATGGACGGAAGCTGTGGACCCTGAACCCCGTTGTTCCTCACGACGCCCACACGACAGATTACTGATACCACGCTATTCACCACACGGTACAGCAAATGAACGTTACCAAACGTTACGAGACAAGTCAGCTGTACAAACGTCTTATTTAAACCTCGCTCCTCAGGAGGTCGCATTCAACCATCCTTCCGAGCGAGATTCCGACAAATCGTCAAATATCCCTGCTCCTCGCCACCAAATTCAAAATGAAGTTTACTTGACTTATAGCTCGTCATGGATCTGGATCACCAGTCAGCGTCTTGTGATACACTGACCTTCCCCACGGTGTCATTCATGCGGCTTCCACTTGCATAAACCCAATTCTTAGTCCTTTGTTGACGTCGAAGACTCCCACAAACTCGGACAATAGCGCTAACATGTCGGATGAATCGATGTCTGGGTTTCGAAAAGCGACAGGCAAACAAGTGGAGATGGCGCTTGTGCGTTGTACCTCCAGCATTGAGATTGTGCTAACAGCATTGATGTAGGAACATGACATGAATTTCTTCACGAAAAAACCGTGTTCGACGCGGTACAAAAAGATCCTGGAAGCGCGCAAGGCATTGCCTGTTTATAGCCAGATGGAACTGTTTCTTAAGATGGTGAGTATCCATTTGTCCTTATGGTGACGTGGTTCAATAAACAGGATAGTTCAACGAGAATCAAGTCATGGTAATCGTCGGGGAGACGGGATCTGGAAAAACAACACAGTTCGTCTTCTGTCTATACTGAAATGCAAAAGTCTCATATTCTGCTTAGAATCCCGCAGTTTGTGGCATATTCGGATTTGCCTCATCTCAAAGGAAAGCTCGTGGGATGTACTCAGCCCCGTCGTGTGGCGGCTATGTCAGTAGCCAAGCGCGTTGCTGAAGAAATGGATGGTGTGCTCCACCCATTTTCGATTTTAACGAAGACTTATTCTTATGTAGTCTCGCTGGGTCGACAAGTCGGCTATTCAATTCGCTTCGAAGACATGACTGATCCCCGGACGACTTTCCTCAAGTACATGACCGATGGGATGCTGCTCCGCGAAGCTATGAACGATCCCAATCTCGAGCGTTACTCCACCATCATCCTCGATGAAGTCCACGAACGGACCGTCGCCACGGATATCCTCATGGGTCTACTCAAAGATATCGCCAGACGTAGGCCAGACCTCAAACTCGTGATCATGTCCGCCACCCTCGATGCTGTCAAAGTGCAGACATACTTTGACCTCAGCGAAAACTTTGACTCTCCTGCGCCGTTGCTCAAGGTACACGGGCGGATGCATCCCGTGGAGGTATTCTACACCGCGGAACCCGAGCAGGACTATGTCGAAGCCGCGATACGCACCGTCTTTATGATCCACCGCGCTGAGGAACCGGGGGACATTCTTGTCTTCCTCACTGGGGAGGAAGAAATTGAGGATACGTGTCGAAAGATTCAGGGCGAGGCAGATGAGCTTATACAACTCATTCCCCAATCTTTCGGTCCTCTCACATGCATTCCGCTGTACTCTACTCTTCCTCCCCATCTCCAACAGCGTATATTCGAGGCAGCACCCGCCGCGGCATTCCCTGGTGGCCCTCCCGGGCGCAAGGTCGTGGTATCGACAAACGTTGCAGAGACGTCGTTGACGATAGACGGGATCGTGTACATTGTGGATCCGGGATATTCGAAGCAGAAGGTGTATAACCCGCGCATACGGGTGGAGAGTCTTTTGGTTACGCCGATATCCAAGGCGTCGGCGATGCAGAGGGCGGGGAGGGCAGGGCGGACGCGGCCGGGCAAGTGCTTTAGGTTGTATACGGAGGTGTTTTTTGGGGATGGGTTGAAGGAGCAGACGCACCCCGAGATTTTGAGATGTAATTTGAGCAATACGGTGTTGACGTTGGCAAAGTTGGGGCTGAAGGTGTGTTTGGGTTGGGGTTTTAGCTCTGGTCCGGTGTAACGCTGACTTTTGTTATGGATAGGACCTGGTGCGATTTGATTATATCGATGCGCCTGCTCCGGAGACGTTAATGCGCGCATTTGAGCTACTGCACTATCTTGGCGCGTTGGATAGTGATGTTCGGTTAACGGAGATGGGCGCTGTCATGGCCGAGTTTCCCGTCGATCCTCAGCTTGCCAAGATGCTTATTGTCAGCCCGGATTTCAAGTGTAGTAAGGAAATGCTTACTATAACCTCGATGCTGTCAGGTACGTCTGTGCAGTCAAAGTATTCTGGGTTCATGCTCAACGATATTTAAACAGTCCCTAATATTTGGATTCGACCGCCGATATTGCGCTTTCAGGCTGACCGAGCAAAAGCTGCATTGACTCTCCCGGATGGCGATCACCTTACTCTGTTGAACGTGTTCAATGAGTATATTCAAAGTCAGTAGCATTTTCTCCATTCTCAATGTAACTGGGAGAACATACTGTTGACAGATAAATCGGATACACGCTGGGCATACAACCATTTTGTATCAGGGCGCGCACTTGCGCAGGCTGTGAATGTCCGCATTCAGCTTCAGCGTATTATGGAGCGTCATGGACTGGACGCGGCTACAACATTACGAGACAAGGCGAAACTGTATCGGAACGTGCGCCAGGTTATTACGACGGGTTTCTTCATGCAGGTCGCCTATCATAAACACGGCGTTGGGTATGTGACGGTGGATGAACAAGCTGTCGTGCTCCATCCGTCGTGTGGGCTGGACTCGAGACCGGAATGGGTGGTCTTTAATGAGTTTGTGTTGACGAGTATGCCGTATATACGGACGGTGTCGCCTGTTTCGCCGAAATGGTGAGTGTTTTATTGTTGTTGTGATGGGATGGTGTGTTGACGATTCAGGTTGGTGGAAGTCGCACCGGATTATGTGGCTAGTTTGCCGGAAGGTGATATCAGAAGTGCTTTGCACGGAAATGAGCAAGGAGGGGTAGAGGAACATGATGGTAGAGATGTCAAGGATTCAACTTGATTCTTCTCAAACCTTGAGTAAACCTGAGTTATAATAAGTGTACTTGCTCCAGGAATATATATATACTGTATGCTGAGCTAGTTATAGAGTGGTAGTTGTGTTCCGCGATACTGCCTCCGTCTACTAATAAGTAGTGATAGTATTGAACCTACTATACTCCACCGAGAAATGCGGATGTCCAACCAATCATCGAAAGGCCCCGATCAGGACACAATATTTTTGGCACGACGTCCTTCAAAGGTTACTTCGAGGACCCTTGGCGGCAGGCTGCTGTCCGTCGACGTCCATTCAAACCGCAGGGCTGTTCGACGTATCACAGCATCGTGCATCATTCTCTCGAGTCGGGATCGCATGGCCAGGAACAGTCATCAATGAAAAACAGGATATCTATACGCGTCTTCCGCCCCACTACTGTTGGGTTTAGGCGTCTTATCACCAGTGACTCGTGCTTCTTGCTTCCGATCCCTATCATCACCCCATGGCCTCCAGGATACGGTCGACCATCTGGCTGCTTGCCGTCGTAGCTTTTGCGTACGCCTCAGTGGTCCCGCGCAACGCAGACCAGAAAGGTAAGAACGGTGCTGTAGTCAGTGAGGTTGCGGAGTGCTCAGATGTCGGGGTTGGCATGCTTATGCGAGGCGGGAGCGCTGCGGACGCGGTAGGTTCGTATAGCCTATGTGTTGAATAGGCGTTTATTCTGCTCAGATTATTGCGACTGGTCTGTGCGTAGGGACGATTAACGCGTTCCACTGTGGTATTGGGGGTGGCGGGTTTATGCTCGTTCGGTCTCAAGGAATGTATGAGACGGTATGTGTATGTGATGCTGCTCTTTGGTCTGGTTACTCAGGATGAGCGTAGATTGACTTTAGAGAGATGATGCCTGCGTTGGGGAACGAGACTATGTATTCGAATAATACCAACCCGACCGCGTCGACTGTTGGTGGGTTATCAGTGGGTGTTCCAGGAGAGCTAAGAGGGTGGCAGACCTTGCATACGCGACATGGCAAACTCCCATGGGCCGAACTCTTCCAGCCAGCAATTAGACTAGCACGGTACGGGTTTACAGTGACTCAGGATCTCGAAGATGCTTTGACTGGTAAGTAGGCTGTTTTCTTCCAACATTTCATATCTAATAAAACAACAGCGGGATACCCTTTCCTCACCGCAGACCCCCTTTGGGCGGAAACATACGCGCCAAACGGAACACTTGCAGTAAAGGGAAGCACTATTTATCGGAAAAGGTATGCCAAGACCCTCGAGACTCTTGCGCTACGCGGCGCAGACGCGTTCTACAAGGGCCCGCTTGCAGAGAGGACGAGCGCTGCAGCGCGCGCGGCTGGCGGGATTCTGACGCCTGCTGACCTCGCCAACTACACCGCGATCGTGCGCGTCCCAAATAACATCACGTACCGTGGGCGCTTCCGTATCTTCTCCACCGTCGCGCCGTCTTCTGGCTCTGTCGTGCTCTCTGCCCTGCGGATCTTTGACGCGTATGCTAGTGACACGGAGACTGATTTGCACACGCACCAGCTGATCCAGGCGACCAAGTTTGCGTATGGTCAGAGAACGACGTTTGGGGATCCAGCGTTTACGAAGAATGTGACTAGATTGGAGAAGGAGTATTTGACAGATGAGGTAGTGGAGAAGGTGAGGGAGATGTTGCCCCAGAATACGACGTACGAGGCCAAGTACTATGATCCGGCGTCGTACCAGATTCTGAGCGATAACGGCACATCGCATATGGCTGCGGTGGATAAAGATGGGAATGCTGTGTCGCTGACGACGACAGTCAACTTGTTTTGGGGGAGCCAGGTTATGACTGAAGATGGTTAGTATTCCTCTCAATCTTTCCTGCACCTTCTCATGATTTTGCTGATAGGAATAATTCTCAACGATGAGATGGACGACTTTTCGAGCCCGGGTTTGACCAACTCGTTTGGATTCGCGCCGAGCCCGGTGAACTTTATACGGCCGTTCAAGAGGCCGCAGTCGTCTATCGCGTCTTCGATTGCGGAGGACCTGCACACGGGCGAGTTCATCATGGCGACGGGCTCCGCGGGCGGGTCGCGCATCATCACGGCGACGCTCCAGAATCTGCACCACCACCTCGACCTCGGGATGTCTGCAGAGGAGGCAGCATACACTCCGCGCTGGCACGAGCAGCTGGGGCCCGCAACACTGTTTGAAGGACTGTATAATCAGTCGGATACGACGTTTTATGAGGCGGGGGTGCAGTTGGGGATTCAGGCGTTTAGTAATGAGACGGTGGGGTATTTGGTGGGGCTGGGGTATAATGTGAGTGGGCAGGCGTATAGTGGGAGTACGAGCCATGTTATTGTGAGGGGTGCGGATGGGGTGTATGAGGCGGCGAATGACCCGCGCAAGCCGGACGGGGGTGGGAGTGCGTATTGAGCATGCAGATGCCATTGAAAGGAGTGTGGGGTACTAACTCGAATAGATAAATCTTGGTAATTGATAGTAAGTATTTGGAGATAAAGGAGGGACCTTAACCCCGCCAGCACATACAGCACGACTCCCTCTTCTTTAGCGACCGTCTCAGACCTTTCCAGCAGACAGCTTGTAGCCAGACACCAGCGCGCCGCCTTCAGCGAGATCTTCCTCCCCGTCTTGCTCGCGATTCTCTTCTACAATCTCTTGAACCTGCTGCGCCTCCAGATCGATGTCCGCTGTGGCATGTCCAGTGTTCGTGGTCGTCGTTTCAGTGCATGTGCTGTGGTTCGGTGCACTGGCGAATTGCAAAGACTTCATGTTTGAGAGCGCATTGCTCCGCATGTGCGGGAGGGATGGGCGTGTCCATGAGTCATCAGGACGCGAATGGCCAGCCATGACCCGGGCGATGATGAGGGTGGGCGCGATACCCTGGAAAGGTAGGTTAGTATGGTCAACGACTGAGGGAGAGGCACCTACTGTGATGCTGTACAATATTTCTAGAGGGTAGTTGTATGTAGGTGGATACGCATAGGTAATAAGAAGAGCGATATAGATGATAGTATACAGAGCAGCTGATTCAACAAGAATCTCAATGATGCCGCGGTAGGTCCTGAGGCTGGCACTGAGGCCGCTGACCCATATAATGCGAAAGAGGATGAGGAAGGTGCACAAGCTGTTTGTCACCAGAGTCATTGAGTAATAGACCAGCAACCATCTCTTAACACGAGCATCAATGACAGCATGGTGTTCGATGTCGAAGACAAGAATGATGCAGGAACTGACTAAACATAAAATATCAGGGGAATAACTTGCTTGTAGAGGAATGCTGTAGAACTCACATATCTCAGTGATTAGACAAAGACTGGGCACAGCAATGACCTTTAGATCTCCACCATACAATACCCAGCAGCGCCAAATCTAACTCAAGCCATCAGTTGTTAAGGATTACTTGAGCATTAATGAGTGTGCATACCAAGACTAGGTCTGCAACGAAAATACTAAGAACTTGAAGTGCACCACCAGGAAGCATTAGTTCCAGTACACCGCTCTTATAAAGGTTAAACTCTGCCTCCAATGATGTCCCTTGGGCAATGAAGAGTTGGTCAACAGTTTTCCATTTTAAACCCAGATTGACAGTATTGGCAAACCATAAGAAGGTGATGATGCCAGCGAGGGTAATCCGTTTCCGATTGAGGTGAACACTCTCAACTACAGAAGAACTTGATAGGTAAAGAGGGATATTGTCAACAATGAAATACACATACTTATATAATACAAGGCAATGAAGAAGATGCAGGTGTAGATACCGTGACAGAAGGCTAGAAGAAGTATTGGATGTAACTGCGCCGACATGAGAGACTGAACATCGGCTGCAGTAAGCCCGTAGTCTGTGAAGTTTGTCAACATGATGGTTTTTGGCTGGCAACTTGCTCGACTGTCTGCCTCTTTATATGTAACACGACAAAGCTATAAACGTTGTGAAACAGTTGATTGACATCGCCATCCGTCGTCGTGATCGCCCTGCCACTAAAGAAATCATGCAACGGTGACTGTTCGCAGATGGTCCATGGTGGCAACAAGCGCTGCAGGACACGACCACTGCAACGCGAAGAGGGATGGGAGGAAGACGCGAGGATCTTGAGGGTCGGAGGATGGGAGTAACACTCTTGATTGTCTACAATGCATACACTAAACGCTATTGCTAGCTTAGCTGTCGCGAGGAACGAGCGGAGGCTAAGCGTTAGATAAGTTAGTCTGTTGAGTGTAGACCGCAGAGCCGGTGACCACTAAGTACTTGACCAGTCAATGGTCCTTTGGGGATTATGTAAGCGTCACCGGCGTTGGACGCGTTCCTTGCTCCTTTGCTTTCCGCATCCATCTGCTCACTCGTCGTCTCATTGCCTCGCAATTCTACTCATTTTCGATTCTCCTTTTTCTCATGGCCACTCAGCCTGCTGCTCCTCCAGCGGGTCAGCCAGTCCCCGCGGGTTGGTTTCCCCAATTACCTTGGCTCCCCAACGCCGGAGTTTTCGCGCCCTTACCAGTCGACTTTGATTTTGACGCGCGCTGTGAGCTACCAAACTCTATCGAGAATCTTTCAATGCCTGTTACGCAGCGACATATTTTCAACGTCGCGGCGGAAGCTCACAATCTGCCGTCGATCGCGCAGACGAGGGTGTGCGAGTCTGGCC
Source organism: Hymenopellis raphanipes (assembly GCA_036872995.1). Classification (NCBI taxonomy): domain Eukaryota; kingdom Fungi; phylum Basidiomycota; class Agaricomycetes; order Agaricales; family Physalacriaceae; genus Hymenopellis; species Hymenopellis raphanipes. The sequence continues at coordinate 956,058 of JAYMDG010000013.1, forward strand.
ACCATTTGAATCCGGGTTTGGACGTGGGTCCGCAGCTCCAGGCATATTGGAAGTACTCGGATGATGAGGTGGCGGAGTTGGCGCGGTCGGAGGAGCTGGTTCGTATGACGGGTCCAATTCCGATTTTCCTACGGAGGGAGGTCGATCTGGAGCGAGTGAGGATGCGGGAGCAGGAGATGGAGGACAAGATATTGAGGAAGAGGCAGGAAAAAGCGAGGCCTCCGGTGGAGCATTCATGGCCGGTGTCGTCGACGATTGCCTACGACAAATACGGGAACGCTAAGACTCCAATTCCCGAGGCTTACCTGCAATCCTTTCGAGCTAATCAAATTCCAGACACGCATTACTGGACTGACGATAAGCTCAATGACATTTTTACCAATCCCCGACTTCTGGTCATCAAGGAGGTCCACCCGATGAGCACGAGGGATGATCCAGATCCCAAGAAGATTCCGATTGTCAACCTTGTCGAGATGGCGAAGACATGGGGTAGAGACACCGACTGGACCTGCGTGACGGCCATGGGATATCGTCAGGCATTGGAGAACATTCTCAGAGCGGTGAAGGTGGTGGCAAAGCCGGATGCGCAGGGGAACTCGTACGCGACTCAGCTCGCAGAGCACATTGAGTACGTCTTCTCGCTTCCGAATTTCGAGCATTCGTACCCTTATTGGTATTGCTGGGAGCTCGAGGCCAGGAACAAGATTTTGACGCGTGGGATGAAGTTTGATCTCATGCGTTGGGAGATGGGCACTAATGTAGCATTGGACCGTTTCCGGACCGACAAGCTGGCAGGTCATCTTCTCTCCTCCTTGAAACGTGCGGGTTCTCCTCCTCCCGTGTCGGATACTCGCGTCCCCAAGGCTCCTCGCACCACCTCGGCAATTGTCAATCCTCGCGCTGGTGCGCCCTCAGATTCCTTTCGTACGCGTCTTCCCCCCATCTGTGTTATCTGCGCGGGAGACCACACGGCCAAAAATCACCCCGCCAATATCACCGCCTTCGCGGACGGAACTCCCTTCTTCGTCTCCTGCCATAACGGTACCCTCACCACAACCGCTCCTTTCCGTGGACCAGCCGTCAAGAACGTTTGTCTATTCTACAACCTCCCAACCGGCTGCACCCGAGTCCATCAGCAGGCATGTCTCCACGTCTGCAGCCTCTGCGGTGGCAACCACAGTGCCGGCGGAAAAGGCACGGGTTGCACTCGCGCCCCTCGCCCTTGAAGACGCTTCGGCGTCTTCCACTGCACAGACTATTCAAGATGCTTTCGCTGCTATCTCAGATGCTTTACCTGCTTGTCCGTCATCGAATCTAGCTTACTCTGATATCTCGGACTCCATCATTCATCGTCCGCCTCTACCGAATTCAAATGCTCAAGATAATCTCATTTATGAGGCAGTGGTAACTCCGTATGATGCGGATGCCTTTGAACGCGCCCTCAAAGAACACAACATTGCTCATGAATTTCCTAACCTCGTCGAAAATCTCAAACGCGGCTTCCCCATCGCTCGTCTTCCTGCTCTTACCTCGACAATTATCATTCCTAATCACGCTTCGGTGGACGAACATCCTCAAGTGGTTCGCGATTACATTCAGGTGGAGCTGGACGCGGGTCGCATGTCTGGTCCATACACCCGGGAGGAGGCGGAGCGTATTCTTCGTGGACCTTTCTATGCGTCGCCACTCATAGTCGGGGAGCACGATCGTGGCCCAGATGTGCCACCTAAGCTCTTAGCTGCGTGTGTGTCGTCATCTTTCAAAGGGGGACAAGATCTCTGGTATGGGTTCGGTGAACAGTTTTGTGGAGAAGGAACTGTTCCCAACTCATTTTGATATGGCTCAGGATGTCGAGAACGTGGTGAGTGTTTTTCTCTTATTGCCCGGTGGGCTACATGCCATTCGGCTCTCGCCATTCGGTTCATGCCATTCGGCTCTTGCCACTCGGCTCATGCCATTCGGCCACTCGCCACTCGGCTATTCCGCTCTTTCGAGCTATTCCTATCCTCGAGCATTTCGCTTATTCATATTCTTCAGATTGCTTCTGCGCCAGAAGGCCTGCAAGCGTGTGCTTTCGATATCGAAGCTTTTCATCGTACTTGTCCGGTACACCCGGATCACAAGCCTTACCTTGTTGTCTCGTTCGAGGAGCTTTTCTACTTGGACCATGTTCATCCTTTTGGTCTCGCGACGGCCAGCAGTAACTCGGGTCAGATCGCTAACGCAGCTGTGCGCGTTTGGAATATTCTTTGGACTCCCTTTGGACTCATTCTAAAATACGAGGACGACATGATCAACATTCGTTTCCTCATTCCTTTCCCCTCTTCATCTTCTCCTCTCACTTATCGCTACAGCCGCGACGAATCCATGGCGCTCATCGCGGATCTTCGAGTTCCATGGCATCCCATCAAGACTGGAGACAAATTTCTGGAGCTCATTGTTTTCATTGGTTTCCTCTGGGACCTCCGTTTGCGGCGGATTTCGTTACCGGAGGAGAAACGCATCAAGTTTTTGCGTCGTGTCCAAGAATTTCTCGCTTGTGTCACTGTTTCGCTTCTGCAGGTTCAAAAGATACACGGTTCGCTTTTTCATATTATGTTTGTCCACCGGGACGGTTCATCTCGCCTGCCGGCTATCTCTCGTTTTATTGGTTCCTTCAAGTCGGAACATCAAATTCTTCACATTCCTCATCCTGTTCGAGAAGTTCTTCAGTGGTGGGAGCATCGCTTGTCAGAACCCAACGCATATCGTCAGCTCAAGCGTCTTCCGCCTCTTCAAGATCGCAGTATTTTTGTGGATGCTTGTACTTCGTGGGGTATTGGCATCATTATTGGTGCGCAGTGGTATGCTTTCCGGCTCAGCGACTCCTGGAAGACGGCGGGACGGGATATTTGCTGGCTGGAAGCTGTCGCGCTGGAGGTGCTGATGTATTTTCTGGTGGAGTTGGGTTTCCGTGACTGTCATCTTTTGGTCCACTCGGATAACCAGGGAGCGATCGGTGCTCATTCGAAGGGGCGCAGTCTCAATGCGGAGATCAATCTGTGCGTGCGGCGTACTTTCGAAACGGTGGCCGAGTTCAATATTACCCCTTCTTTTGCGTATATCGAGTCGGAGGCCAATCCGGCGGATGCTTTATCACGCGGTATTCTTGGTCCCGGAATGCGCTTGACTCGCTCGTTCGACTTGCCGCCGGATCTCGCGAATGTTTTAATCGATGCATAGTAAGCTATTCCATCCTCTCGCCGCTCGGTTCTTATTTCTAAGTTTTGCCCAGAATTGTTCCGGATTATTGAAAGATTCTACTTTATTTCACTCTGTGTGCTTTAATCACTTGCTGCTTTGCTCTAGTATAATTTGTATCTGCTGCTTTGCTCTCGTATAGTTTGTATCTGCTGCTTTTAACTGTAATTGAATTTGCTTCCATGGATTTGTTTATGTTTTGTCATTTCATCATTGTGAGACATACGCGTCTTGATCTTAAACTACTTCCATGGGTCTTTCACCGTTTATTATCTCTTCGTCCGACTCTCGCTCTTTACCGGCAAACAAGTCGGATCTTTTCATTAGACGTACAGATGCGTCGAGGCGTGGTGTTGCTTCTTCTCTCGCTGTAACGGCGCCACCATCTCCTGGTAATCACTCGTCAGAGAAGGCGCGGTCGTGGATCGTTTCATCATCCAGTGTTTGTTCCTCATCCTTAGGCAGATCCGCATTCATCATTAGCGGAGTAGACGCTTCACGAACGGATACTGGCACATCGGGATATGGGTCCTCACCTCGAACCGGTTCAGCGTCTCTTAGCGCGTCGGCGGCGACTCTCGCTGGCCCAATATCTGGCGCAGTTCCACAGCGTATCATGCCTCTTCCTCATCCCATTTCCATCCTTCCATCACCCTATGTCGAGGACATCATCCACGACTCGCGTCTCGCGGCTTCGCTGGCCATACCCCCGACTAAGAAGCGAGCCCCGCGAGCAGATTGCATATATGAGCCGAGTCCATATCGTCCTCCGGTGCCAGCAGATCGTCGCGCATTAATGTGGACCACGCCGTTTTCGCGAGACGCTGCAGCTGATTGCAACGCGGTCATTTCTCCCGCGCTGCAAGCTCTTATTTTCACAAAGCTGGCAAATTCTGTCGTTCCGGACACGCTTAGCAACTATGGAGCCGGTCTCATTCGTTTTACCCAATTTTGCGACGCTCAGCGCATTCCGGAATCTTTGCGCATGCCCGCTCCTGTGCCTCTCCTTGCAGCTTTCGTAGCGGATGCTTGTGGGCGTGTGGGACACTCGGCTATCAGGAACTGGCTGAATGGGCTCGCTTTCTGGCACAAGTTGAATATGGCACCCTGGTATGGGAAGGAGAGTTGGGTCCCTCTGGTTCTGAGGGCATCGATTAAGGATGGTGTCAAGTTCAAGCGGCCGCCTCGTGGACCGGTAACTCTCGCGCATTTGCGCGCTCTGCGCCGGGCTTTGGATCTGAACTCATCGGAGGGCGCGGCTATATGGGCCACGGCCACTTCAGCATTTTGGGGATGCCGTCGACTGGGCGAGTTGACAGTACCTTCAGCTAAAAAGGTGGATCTTCTTCGTCACGTCTCCCGTGGCTGTGACGTCTCTCGTTCCAAGCAGCTGGGGCGAGATGTGCTTACGATTTCGCTCCCTTGGACCAAGACAACCGGGGTTATCGGCGGGAAGTGTATTCTTACTGCTACTGGGGATGACGTTTGTCCCGTCGCGGCCGTGGAGAACCATCTTCGTGTTAACCACTCGGCATCCCCTTCATCTCCTTTCTTCGCTTTTCGGCAGGGCACTTCTTGGAGCGTTATGACCAAGCCTCATTTCCTCAAGATCACGACTCGTATTTATCGCGACGCTATGCTGGAACATGTCTTCGGTCACAGTTATAGGGTTGGTGGATCTCTCGAGTTGTTATTGGCGGGTGTACCCCCTGAAGTGGTTATGAAGATTGGTGGTTGGTCTTCCATGTGCTTCCTTATTTACTGGAGGAGACTGGAGCAAGTTATTCCGTTGGCAGTAGCCCGGGCTTGGGAGTCTCAGAGGAAGGAATTTGCCAAATTGAATGGTTTGCAGGAGGATTTGGAGAGTTTGGAGATCTGATTTTCTTCTTTCTTGTATACACGTTGTCTGCACGTTGTGGATGTATTCTTGATTTCCCGTTTCAGTGCTCTAGTTGGGTGTTCCGGTCAGGGTTCTCGTCCGGAAGCGAGCTGTTAGCTCTTGGGAGCTCTGCTCCGGGGTGGTTGATCCGGTCTCGTACCCTGATTCTCTGTACGGTATCGGGTTCGCCTTGCGTCTGTGTCTGGTTTTCGGGAAAGGTTTATCTCACATCAGGAAAAGGGGTCTACCACTCTGGTCTACCACAGTTTACCTAAGGGCATATGGTTGACTTAGAGCTGAAAAGGTTCACAAAGAGTCAAGTTGACTAAACACACAGTCCACCCCTAACCCATTCTAAAGTTAACTTCAGGTTAACTTGGGATGACTCAAGTCATCCAGACACATCCTAGGTCATACTGAAGTGAACTCTAATTAGCATCAAATCAACCTATGTTCTGTTATATAGCCTTTATTTGATAAAGCAATACTCAATGCATAGGAAGATTAGCCACAGATAGAGAAGATCTTCAGTATAATTCCTCCAATATTCCAAAATGCACATTAAAAATAATGATGAACATTTATGAATTGAGGATACTCAATAACAATACTACATTACGGCTAGCTAGGTCATTCACAACCTATCATGTCACATTGCCATCCACCCACATCATGCCTGTCGGACGTTGTCTTTGTCAGTATTGTCCTTCTCCAGGGCATGTAGTATCCTCATCTAGGTTGTACTGCGTCCTCATCTGCATTCCGCGTGTCCTCGTCTGCGTTGTGCGGTGTCCTCGTCTGCGTCGGGCGGTATCCTCGTCTGCGTTGGGCGGTGTCCTCGTCTGCGTCGGGTAGTGTCCTCGTCTGCGTCGGGCGGTTTCATCGTCCAGGTCGTACTGTGTCCTCGTCCATGATATACTGTGTCCTTGTTTGGACCGTGGGTCGGCCGATGTCCTTAACCAGAGCGTACAATGTCCTCGTCCGGGTCGCGGAGTATCCTCGTCCAGTCATGGAGTATCCTCGTCCGAGTTGCGGAGTATCCGTTTGGGTCGCGCGGCATCCTCGTCCGGGTCGTACAGTCTCCTCGTCTGAGTCGGGTAATGTCCTTGTCCGAGTCGTGTAATGTCCTCGTCTGCATGGTGCTGCGTCCTCGTTTGGGCCGTGGGTCGGGTGGTCTCCTCGTCGAGGTCGTGCTGTGTTCGCGTCCGGGTCGTGGGTCGGGTGGTGTCCTTGTCTGCGTCGGGTGCTGTGTTCTTGTCCGGGTCGTCGGTCGGGTGGTGTTGTCCGGGTCGATTGTGAGTCGTGCAGTGCCCTTGTCCGGTTTCTTTCCTACTGCGGCAGTCAGCACGGAAGAGAGAAGGTTATACGAACGACGCACCATCTCATGCCTGCATTCGTCATGCCCAGAATGTTCAGCATGGCGCCGTCGAAGAGCAATCTGGTTGTGACGGGTGGTGGTGGTGGTGGAAGTAGAAGAATGGGCAAGATGATGGCACTCTGGCCCGCAATATAAATCCAACCAACGCGTGACCTTGACGTCGTAGTCGTTGAAGTGTCGCCGTCGTAGTTCTCTGCTAAGTGTCTTGCAGAAGATGGTTGTTGTGTTGTTGTGGTAAAAGGTAAGGGTGGATTGAAAGTCCGCGATCGAAGAAAAACCAGCACGCACGTGATGTCTACGTGGCTTCTGGCGGGCAGTTGGCGAGTGACCATTGACCGACCATTGGCAGGCGTCGAGTCTGATTGTGAGCTGACCTAAAAAATTGTGAGCTGAACTGAAAAAAAAAAAGAACAGACACAAAGCTGACAGCTGGCCTACAAAGCCCTGCTCAAGGTCGGCCTGGCTCTCCATAGGCCAGCTGTCAAATTGTGCCTGCTGTTAAGGTAGGTGCGTGCACAGGACGCGGCGGCGGAGATGGTGGTACGAGACAGAGGAGTATTAATTTGATCGAACTTGGTCAGCAAAATGTTGGCGATGCTGTTACATGGTGAGTTTCCCATAAATGGGAAACTCAAGGAAACTTGCTCTGCAACCTGGCGACAACTTGTGGCATCGAAGGGAATACGTTATTCATGCCCGCCGACCATCCCCGAGCAATTGCGCGGGGCCGGTCGACGTGCATGATATGGACTTGGCGGACATTCCCAGTCCGAACATCAGGATGCCCATCTCAACTAGACGAAGTCGCATCCCGCCATCTGTCTATAATGTTACATCAGTAGATACAACAAATAAAGACTCACTGCTGTTTAACGGCACTTCCAGGATACCTTAATTAATGCACTAGTCTCGTTACGCGTGGCCATCGTTTATGACGAAAATGAGTTAGTCGAGGCAGCTGATGGCGCACCATACACATTAACGTTGCCGTTCTGTAGAGGACAATAACGGGCTGGCAAGAAGAGACGACGATGGAGGACTACAAGAGAGAGCTGAAGACATCCGCAGATTTGGCCTATGTTGACATGATCCAGATATTCTCGTACAGTACAGCAATATATAGTAGCAGCGGCACCAGAAAAGATTCAAGCCAAAGGGTAAACAGATGCCAGAAAACAGGATAGACATGACCTCGGAAGAAGCTCTCGAAAGCAAGAAGGCGACGGCGTCGCGCTATGATGGTGAGAGGTCAGATACAGAAGTCTCGATCTGATCAGCGCCAGGATACGACGTTGACTGGAGGCAACGATCATCGATCATCCTCTGTCTCTTGCACCAACACCACCACCAGCTCGCTGCGGGTGTTGCGAACTGAGGCGCTCTCCAGAATTCTCTCTCGTTTGCGTCACTGCCAGATTCTGTGACCTTCCACGGCCGTTGACGTGGTTTTTGCCATTCGACTCTTCCGGGAGCAAAGCGCGAACGCGTAAGCCTCCGTAACAGAGCAGCAGCACTTCTGGACGACGATGACGCTGCGGACAGGATGATCGTGGATAGTTACACCTCCAGAAAGAGGCTTGGAGAGCATGGGACAGGGCGCAGAACGAGCTGCAGCTCGTTCTGTCAGCAAAGGTGCTTTTTTCCTCATCCCTTTCTCCCTTTCTCACACTACCGAAGCCGATACCGCGTTCACGAGGCCTCGAGTCCCGGCTGTCCCTCCGTTGTCCCCCTCCTAACACACTCCTTTGGGATTGCCTGGGTGTTCGCCCTTAATTCAGCCACCATGCGTCCACCACCCCACTTCACCACGTCGTGAACCTTGGCTCTGCGGGACCTCATCTCCGGCTTCCAGTAGCTGTGGATGGATAGAACTTTTGTGACGACGAAGGCGGATTGAACAGGTCAGCCGGCAACGCTGCTGAACGACGCCGCTGGATCCGCCCCTACGCTGTCGTGTTCGGCTTGAAGCAAGGCTATTTGCGTCGCGGACGCGTCCGGCCGAGAACGGTGCGTACTTCTTCGCACTTTATGTTTTTTCTTGAAACTTAAGCCCTGCAGGCTTCTATCCCGCCATTCGTGCGGTCCATATCTCCGTTCTGTGTTCATACCACAAAGTGGCCACACTTATCCGCCGGGTACATCGCTACGGCCTTGGGACTTCTCGTAGCCCCTCTCTGGGCCTCCTGCTACTTCCTTTTGGATTCGGGATAGGCAAGAACAGCTTCCCGCAGCCGTGAGGATGACATTGTTGCGTTTTGCTCGTCCTACGAGCGACGCCGTTATGGAAACCTTCGTAAAGGAGCAGCGACGCACTGGGAAGGCGGTGATGTACTTCCAGGTAAGATTAGCGCCTAAATCTGTGCGTATTTCTTCTTACTCTTTTTCCCTTTCATTCTAACCGACCTGGGACAGCCCCTTCTGTCTCACTCCAACCACAACGAGTCCGGCGATGATAACGGTCCCAACGCGTAAGCCCCGGTGAGGCAGCACGCGACGACTCAAGGACTTAATGGCATTGCTGTCTCGACGGCAACGGGACGCGTCGGCCTCGCAAGACGGCGCATCTTGCGCATGGACCACGACAATACCCTTTCGAACGAAGACGGGTGTTGCCCGTCAACTGGGCCTGGTAGTGAATTGTAGACTGGCTCCTCGGGGGTGCAGGAGGAGTCCTTGTGCCGTCTGGAGACGCGTAACAACGAGGTGTGTTTCTTGCTCGCAATAATACCTTTGTCATTTTCATTTCATCAGCCTTCCACCATCGACTCAGCCTTTCTACGAGGCACCGCGACGATTCTGTCGCTATCACCATGGCGACCAGACGGGTAAGCCCCAGCGTAGCTGCACGACTCGCGTACGACCACGACGACGCAATTTGTCCATACGATGGGTCCAACAGCTGGCTGGCGAGGAAGCCTTTTTACCGGTCTGCTCTGACAGCGAGTACAGTGTGAATGCTTTTAGACGACGGTGCCGTGTCACATCAACTTTCGCGCCATCATGGTTGCTACAACGATGGGCTTCGGGCTGGACGTCAACGCAGTGTGTATCTTTGTCTTTTCATTGTTTCAATCTGAATTTAGTACCCTAGCCAAGTTCCCACTACATCGCTCTTGCCATTCACGCATCGGTGGTACGTCTTCTTTCGCCGCTATGTCACTGTCCATGCGCCTCGTCATGGGTGGTATGCTTGGTTTTACTGCATTGGAATGACTCGTTGCTTCTTAGCGCCCAACCTGCTCAACCCGAGCTGTAGCTGTTCTCCACCCGCACGATACTCTGTCCCCCCTGCCATTTTCCTTTTGTATATGCACTGTATGAAAGTTTTCGATACTTCGAATGCGTCCTGTACTTACTTCGGCCATCTGTGTGACTTATATATTGATTACTTCTGCTTGAGTAAACTTTGGACCCACTTAAGGCTGCTGGAGGTGGGGTACCTGTAGTGAGCAATCTAGGGGAGACTTGAGTTAACTAATGGCAACTTGTGAGGATAGCATAAGCACAAGTCAACTTATGATAACTTGAGTGAGCCAGAGAGCCTTAGAGCCCTCTGTTCAACTTCAGGCATGGTCATATACCTAAGTTACCCCAAGCCTAAAGTGATTTTCCTGATGCAAGTCACGTGACCGCTTTGACGGTGGTCGTTTCCCCTTTCCCGTTCCCGCCTGGACAAGCGGGTCACCCAGCACATCCGCAACCCCACTCCAGACTTATCTCACACAGGAAGTTTCTACACTTTCTGCTTCCATTCCCGCGTCCACCAGGATCGGGAGCTCAGACTAACTTATTGCTAGCTTAGCTGTCGCGAGGAACGAGCGGAGGCTAAGCGTTAGATAAGTTAGTCTGTTGAGTGTAGACCGCAGAGCCGGTGACCACTAAGTACTTGACCAGTCAATGGTCCTTTGGGGATTATGTAAGCGTCACCGGCGTTGGACGCGTTCCTTGCTCCTTTGCTTTCCGCATCCATCTGCTCACTCGTCGTCTCATTGCCTCGCAATTCTACTCATTTTCGATTGCCCACCCTCCACATCCCTGTTGTCCGCTTACGCGGGGTTGATCCGGTCTCGTACCCTGATTCTCTGTACGGTATCGGGTTCGCCTTGCGTCTGTGTCTGGTTTTCGGGAAAGGTTTATCTCAAGTCACGTGACCGCTTTGACGGTGGTCGTTTCCCCTTTCCCGTTCCCGCCTGGACAAGCGGGTCACCCAGCACATCCGCAACCCCACTCCAGACTTATCTCACACAGGAAGTTTCTACACTTTCTGCTTCCATTCCCGCGTCCACCAGGATCGGGAGCTCAGACTAACTTATCCCTCCACCTGCGTACAGCACCCGGGTCCGCGGCAACTGCCGTGCGAGGGTTCGAGTCCGAGTACATGTTGGCTCATTTTGTTAATTTCTTCGATTTTCATGTTGGCGCACATGTTTGCGCCACTGGCAGTGTATGTACCATGTATTCCTGTTGTTAGAATGTACATAGATAGTCTGTATCATGAATGGCACTCTTGTTGACGGACTTTGGGTGATTGGTAAGGTAATCCCATGACGTCAGGCACTGCCACAGTCGAACTTGGGCAGATTTCGAATTTGGCGCATTTGGCAAAAGCGAAATCTGCCTAATGTAGAATAAATATCTATCACCTGCCAAATAAAAATGACCTTGGGAGCGTATCTACTGAAAATCTCATGTCCTTGACGTGTTCCAGAGGTGGAAGCAGTTGGGGCCTATCTGTTGGGGTTGGCCACTTTAGGTCTTCCATGCTGTGTGTCTTGAATGTCTGCTTAGGATATTTATCCTCCAACAACCCTCTACTGACCCACGCCACAGGCGTTCAACGCAAAATCTGCCCAAGTTCGACTGTGGCAGTGCCTGACGTCATGGGATTACCTTACCAATCACCCAAAGTCCGTCAACAAGAGTGCCATTCATGATACAGACTATCTATGTACATTCTAACAACAGGAATACATGGTACATACACTGCCAGTGGCGCAAACATGTGCGCCAACATGAAAATCGAAGAAATTAACAAAATGAGCCAACATGTACTCGGACTCGAACCCTCGCACGGCAGTTGCCGCGGACCCGGGTGCTGTACGCAGGTGGAGGGATAGCGTTTAGTAATGCATACACATATGGACATCGCTCTTCTGCCCATTCAGCAAATTAAATAAAATATATGTGAAAGCGCACTGTCATGATCATGGATCGTCCACTACCTGTAGATAGCGCTTCGGTACGAGCGCAGCGCCCTCCTTCAGCCCATCCTATGCCGCTACCGCGTCCTACGACGACGACCACGTCGTAGTCCGCTAGAGACATCTCCACGTCCACTTCCTCTTTGCGATCCAGCCGTGTCGGTGCTTGCTCGCTGAAGTCATCGTCTCGATGCGGTTCGAAACGACGGTAAACACTTCGCTTAGTCCATAGAGCCAGTGGGAATCGGTTAGCGTTGCAGCTCAAAGTTTATGACTCGAATGGACCGTACCTACGGCGATGAGCGCGCCAGGAAAGACGACGCGACTTTTGACATGGTGGCAGAACGGAACGATCGCGTCCACTCCGAATGAGGCAGTTCACCTTTCTCCTCCCGCCATCATCATCGCCAGCCTCCAACTAGAAAGTAACGCGTTCGACCGACGACGGCTACCCAATTGTTCAACAACTAGAATTTCGACGAAACTTGGGCAACGTGGATGCCCTCGCCAAGGTAGGAACCTTGCGCAACAAGCGCATTCTGGTATTCTATTTAGGGCTCACTCTTAACGCTTTTTGAAGCAGATTATTGTCTACCGTCAAGAACCTAGGGTCAGTTATTGATCCTCTTGCTGCCTGGTTCTTGAACTTGATTCTCTTTGAATAGCTTCACGACGTTCGCGGCGGGTTTTCCGGCTCCTTGACAATCGCGTCTGGAATCGTCTGGAATCGCCCCTGGAACTGGACCACTGATGGAAAACGGCGTGTGTTGTCCTCTCCGAAAAAGCTTTCTTTCCTAATAGGACAAAGAGTGCGCATTTCAACCTGATCTCCCCAGGAATTTAGGTCTCGTTCTACATTTCTGCTTCAATTGCACCTGGAATAGGGATCAGACGACTCCTTGGGATATGGATAGGCTTCGCCGTCCTCCGCCTCCCCGACACGCAACAAATAACTTGGGCAGACGACTTCAAGAGATTCGCGATCCCTGTTTTCTTTGACTCGTGGCGTCTATTAGTGGACCACAGTACGCGGAATCAGTGGGAAGTAGCGCTGCACTTGCGTTGCGCGTTACTTGCTACTGTGTTATTGACGACTGGCATAAATATGACGCCACACTTCGTATATTCACTCATCAACTGGGACGGCATCAAAGTGGACGATGCTATGCTCAGGTTATGTCTCTGATACACGCGTCGGCGCCGTCTCTTTCTACAGGACAAACGAAAAACTGAGGATCGAGGATATTCAATGACGAGGGGGACAAGGTTTGTCCTTTCAATCCTTCTCAATCACCGTTTGATGTTGATTAATTTGTAGGTCGTATTCGCGGCGATGATATCCTTGTTTCCCTTGTTGATCTTGATTCATGTTTCCGTGCTGTTTCCAGAGGACGTTCATATTTTGAGGCGGCTGACCTATCACTCGAAATCCGGCAGGAACGCTGTGTCGTTGACGACGACGACAGTCAACTTGTTTTGGGGCAGTCAGGTTATGACTGAAGATGGTTAGTATTCTTTTCAATCAAGCCTTTCCACCCCTTCTCATCTTACTAATAGGAATAATTCTCAATGATGAGATGGACGACTTTTCGAGCCCGGGGTTGACCAACTCGTTTGGATTCGCGCCGAGCCCGGTGAACTTGATACGCCTGTTCAAGAGACCGCAGTCGTCTATCTGGTCTTCGATTGCGGAGGACACGGGCAAGTTTATCATGGCGACAGGCTCCGCGGGCGGGTCGTGTATCATCACGGCGACGCTGCAGAATCTGCACCCTCGACCTAGGGATGTTTGCGGAGGAGGCAGTGTACACTCCACGCTGGCACGAGCAGCTGGGGCCCGCGACGCTGTTTGAGGGATTGTACAACGAGTCGGATACGACGTTTTATGAGGCGTGTGTCCGGTTGGGGGTTGCGGCGTTTAGTAATGAGACGGTGGAGTATTTGATGGGGCTGGGGTATAATGTGAGTGGGCAGGCGTATGGTGGGAGTACGAGCCATGTTATTGTGAGGGGTGCGGATGGGGTGTATGAGGCGGCGAATGATCCACGCAAGTCGGGTGGGGGTGGGAGTGCGTATTGAGCGCGCAGATGCCATCGAAAGGAGTGCGGGGTAACAACTCGAATAAATATATCGAGGTAATTGATAGCATTCGGAGATAAAGGAGGGAACTCCGAACTCGAGGAGTAGCGATACTCAGCTTGATGTTCCTCAAGTCATGTCGAGCTACCTGCCGGCTACATTGCCAAAAGCACGGTCAACGTAGCTGATTGCGACGACAGAGCTTTCGAGGAGGAGAGGACGTCTCGGTCGTCGGTATCGTAGGATGTGCTGGAGTCGTTCACCATGTTCACGAGACTAAAGGAAGACGGAGGCTCCAACTGGCCGTGTGTTCTCAAGGACATGACTATATCCATATCAGATTACGGTTGAAGCTTGAATTTTGTGGGTACGTAGTAAGTACATACTTGAATCAATAAATCTAAGCCACGGCCCATTGAGTATTCGGAGAAGATAAAGGAGGGAACTTCACGAGACAGTATTACCGCGAGTACTAGAGCCGCCCTTGTCAGACTAAGAGAACGTTGATACCAGAACCGCGCCAGCCCGCACACCGCGACTCGCTCTTCTTTAACTGGACCATCTCAAAGCTTCTCCTTGTTGCCAGACACCAGCGCCCCGGCTTCAGCGAGATCTTCGTCTCCGTCTCGCTCGCGTTTCTCTTCTATAACCTCTTGAGCCTGCTGCGCCTCCAGATCGATGTCCGCTGTGGCACGTCCAGTGTTCGTGGTCGTCGTTTGTGTGGTATGGTTTGGGGCAAATCGCAAAGACTCCGTAGTTGCGAGTACATTGCTCCGCATGTGGGGGAGGGATGGACGCGTCCATGAGTCGTCGGGGCGCGATTTCCCGGCCATGACACGGGCGATGATGAGGGTGGGTGCGATACCCTGGAAAGGTAGGTTAGGATGGTCAATGACTAGAGGGGGAGGCACCTACTGTGATGCTGTCCGCCATCATCAGAGGGTAGGGGTAGGCAGTTAAGAGTATTGCATCAGTGTAGAACTGGTATGCATATGCAATAAGGATGGCTATGTAGATGATAGCATACATGGCGGCTGATTCGATGAGGATCTCAATGATGCCGCGGTAGGTTCTGAGGCTGGCGCGGATGCCACTGACACGCACGATGCGAAAGAGGATGAGGAAGGTGCACAGGCTATTTGTCGCCACGGTCATCGAGTAATAGATCATCGTCCAAGTTACTAGACTGACACTAATGAAGCTTGAATGGGCTGCAGCAATGACAAGAATCATACAGGCACTGACTAAACACAAAACATCAGAAGAGCAAGCCTATAGAGGGATGGGACTCACTTATCTCAGTAATCATGCAAAGGCTGGGTACAGCAATAACTACTAAATTTCCGCTGTACAACACCCAGCAGCGCCAAATCTAACCTAAGCTGTCAGTGCTCCAGGATTACTTGAGCACCGGCAAAAAGACATACCAAGATCAGGTCTGCAATGAGGATACTAAGAATACGAAGTGTTGTGAGCGGCAACATCGGTGCTACACTCGGAGGATTGATGAGGTAAAAGTTGAACTCTGCCTCCCATGATTTCCCGTGAACAATGAAGAACTGGTCAATATATTCCCACTCCAAACCCAAAATGACAGTATTGGCAAACCATAAGAAGGTGATGACGCTGGCGAGAGTAATCCGTTTTCGCTTGGGCTGCATGCTCTCCACTCAACAAGAAGTTAATTTGAGGGGAGGAAATAGTCAAGGATGACAGGCACCCACCTGTATAATACAAGGCAATGGAGAAGATGCAGGTGTAAATGCCATGGCAGAAGGCCAGGAGAATGATAGGATGCAACTCAGTGGACATGAGAGACTGAACATCGGCTGCAGTGAGCCCGTAGTCTTCCCAAGGTGCCGACATGATGGGTTTTGGTTTGCTGAACGGCCTTGCGGTCTGCCTCTTTATACTACGCAGTATGACGAAGCCATAAACATAGTGGAATAAGTATAGACTGACGGTGCCTCAGCACGCCCTCATCAATATCTCGACAAGTGAATGAATCTACACAGGTTCATGTCTGTTCTAACAGTGATGACAATCCACATCGCCGTGGTGTATATCATGATATTCGATCTAGTCGGATGATTAGGAAGAGTGCAGGCAAAACGTGGGAGACACGATAGCTCCTGATTCGCAGACTTGCGCGGCCGTCTCACGCTTCATATGCACCACATCGACACGCGAAAATAGACGATGATGAAGGCTGGGCTGTAGGCAGATCGCATCCTTAGGAGTGAATACTGATCTGAACGAAGCGATGATAAATTACAAGATTGATACAGTCACTTGAGTTCGTTTAATCAAATCAGAATGAACTTGACCAATTCTACGAACACACCGAAGCTGAGGATGACCGTACCTACGTTGTTCTGATCCTGATGTAACGGGAGAACAAGCAGGATGGCGACAACTGGCGAGCGCTGGTTGGTTGATCAGATAATCGCTTCGCGATAGATGCTGGACTAGATCATACCAACACTAGCCCATCCATCTTTGACCGGTTCGACAATTGTTCAAGGACAGCAAGAGATCTCGACTGTGATGAACATCGCGTGGCGAGCGCAAGAGTTGGAGTAGGCGGTACAATACCAAACTCAAGGGTGCATCCTAGGGCAAAGTCAAGATCTGTCAGGCTTCTTTTCCATGTCCGCCGCAACTGCTTTTGTGAATGGGAGATGGTGCCCACAGGTGGTCCTCGGTGGTAAAAAGTGCTGCAGGACACGACTCGGACCACTGCAACGCGAAAAGGGATGGGAGGAAGACGCGAGCATCTTGAGGGTCGGAGGAAGGGAGTAACAGTTTTGATTGTCTATAATGCATACACACACATCACTCTTCTGTACACTCAGCCAGTGTTGTGCGAGTCGGGGTCAGCGGTCAAAAGTCATGTTCTCAAATAGGAAATTCACGCAAAGGTCAACCTGAACGAAACGACGACTTGACCTTTCACACGATCGCGGCTGAGCGGACCGCATGGCCCGTGCTGACAAGCGACAGGGAGTCAGCGTCAACGTTATCGCTAACATTACAAGTGGTACATACAACTGCTTTCTGGGCTTCATCTACTGTTACTATAGTATCGTATAGCATTGTCTACTCAACATGGCTGTCTTTCCTCTGTGAATAACCGGACTCGACGCGTAACCTAGGCGCAACTGCAATAAAAGACAACAGCAGCATTCGTGGGTGCGGATATCCTTGTCCAGCGGTGTCAACGACGTCGCGCACGATGTGGAAGGGTATCATGACTGTAAGAAAAAGAGCACAAGCTGTTCATGCTTCTAAATTTATAGTCCCATTGCGGCGGCGTTGCCACTCTGATCTTGTCCAGTCGGGTTGAGCCTAGTCAGAGTGCTTGAGACGAAAAGGGACTCTGACCGGCACAATTTTAAGAGTATTCTGACTTGGAATGCCAGGCTCACACGTTCCAAAGCTGAAGACTGCTAATGGTACTAAAAATAATGGTACAAGACATATAGGCCATAGTACAGACTACTGCTTTTCCTTGAAACCATTACCTTATATATGCAAAGGACATCAGTGGATGGGGTGTCGTCTCTCTCTGCAGCGACAATGGCAGCCGCACTAACATAAGCAAGGTCGGTGGTCGTGGGAAAAGTCAAGGTCAAAATGTCGAAAGGTCAGGGTGACTTGCATGACCTATGACTTATGGCCGACCTTCACCTGACCGGCACAACACTGCACTCAGCAGATTAAGTTAAATATATGAAAGCGCACTGTCATGGATCGTCCACATCGCGACGATGACTTCAGCGAGCAAGCACCGACACTACTGGATCACAAAGAGGAAGTGAACGTGGTGTCACTGTGGAGGAGCATTGGCTCAAGCTGAGCGCACGTCAGAGATGTCTCTAGCGGACGACGACGTGGTCGTCGTCGTAGGACGCGGTGGCGACATAGGACGGGCAGTCGTAGAGCGTGAAGGACGGCGCTCGTACCGGTATCGAAGGTAAATAAGTCTCAAATTTAATGCAGTTTATTTACTCAGTCGTACTTAGTCCATGGAGCTAGTAGGAATCGTTTAGCGTTGCAGCTCAAAATTTATGACTCGAATGGACCGTACCTATGGCGATGAGCGCGACAGGAAAGACGACGCGACTTTTGACATGACGGCAGGACGGAACGATCCCGTGCACTCCGAATGAGGCAGTTCACCTTTCTCCTCCCACCATCATCATCGTCAGCCTCCAACTCGAAAAAAAACGCGTTCAACGGCTACCCAATTGTTCAACGACTTGACTTTCGCTCACTCTTAACGCTTTTTGAAGCAGATTATCGTCCCAGTGTTGTGCCGGTCAGGTGAAGGTCGGCCATAAGTCATAGGTCATGCAAGTCACCCTGACCTTTCGACATTTTGACCTTGACTTTTCCCACGACCACCGACCTTGCTTATGTTAGTGCGGCTGCCATTGTCGCTGCAGAGAGAGACGACACCCCATCCACTGATGTCCTTTGCATATATAAGGTAATGGTTTCAAGGAAAAGCAGTAGTCTGTACTATGGCCTATATGTCTTGTACCATTATTTTTAGTACCATTAGCAGTCTTCAGCTTTGGAACGTGTGAGCCTGGCATTCCAAGTCAGAATACTCTTAAAATTGTGCCGGTCAGAGTCCCCTTTCGTCTCAAGCACTCTGACTAGGCTCAACCCGACTGGACAAGATCAGAGTGGCAACGCCGCCGCAATGGGACTATAAATTTAGAAGCATGAACAGCTTGTGCTCTTTTTCTTACAGTCATGATACCCTTCCACATCGTGCGCGACGTCGTTGACACCGCTGGACAAGGATATCCGCACCCACGAATGCTGCTGTTGTCTTTTATTGCAGTTGCGCCTAGGTTACGCGTCGAGTCCGGTTATTCACAGAGGAAAGACAGCCATGTTGAGTAGACAATGCTATACGATACTATAGTAACAGTAGATGAAGCCCAGAAAGCAGTTGTATGTACCACTTGTAATGTTAGCGATAACGTTGACGCTGACTCCCTGTCGCTTGTCAGCACGGGCCATGCGGTCCGCTCAGCCGCGATCGTGTGAAAGGTCAAGTCGTCGTTTCGTTCAGGTTGACCTTTGCGTGAATTTCCTATTTGAGAACATGACTTTTGACCGCTGACCCCGACTCGCACAACACTGTATCGTCCACCGTCAAGATCCTAGGGTCAGTGATTGATCCTCTCGTTGCCTGGTTATTGAACTTGATTCTCTTGAATAGCTCCACGACGGTTTTGCCGTTTCCTTCACAGTCGCGTCTGAAATCGTTCGCCACTATGGAACTGCAACACTGAAGGATAAGGGTATGTGTTGTCCTCACCGAACAGGCTTTTATCCTAGGCAAAGGGTGCGCGTTTGAGCCCGATCTTATACGCCAATACTAACACTTTGATTAGATCTCACACGGTTTCCGCTTCAATTGCGCTTGGAATATGGAATGGACGACTACCTGGGTTACGGAGAGGCTACGCCGCCCTCGTCGCCCCGACACGTAACATATGTCTTGAGCGGATGACTTCAAGAGGTTTGCTTTCGGACCCTGGATGGTATTGTCCTACCAGGCTGGGATGCCCTCGCCGACCGGGCTTTTTGTTCTGAGAAAAGTGCCTATTTCACCTTGATCTTTCACGTCGATTACCGACCCTTCGACAGGTCTATCGACGCTTCTGCTGCGTACGTGCCGGTAATTCGACCATTTAATTCCTTCAGTAACGGATAGGCGGGAGGTCTTGTGGGTTTGCCAGTATCTATTGGTCTCGCCGGCTGGGCTTTTGTGGGGTGAGATTCTGGCTTCATGTTTGGATCAAATCTGACATTATTCTCGTTAGTTTTGCCGTTGATTCTCCATCAGTGTGGGAAGCGTCCATCCAGAAAACTCATCGGCCCCTTCGTGATCTTCCCAGACTCGTTTTCGCGCCACCTTCAGAATCCAGTTTGCGAACTCGGGGGCCGCCTTGGCGACGTCTGTTACTCCTGCCAGAGCACCCTGAGTTCAGAGGAAATGGTACGGTCCATTAGTTTGATTTTCAGGAAGTTTCACACCTAACAATTTTGACGTTAGGTTCGTCTTAGACTTTCAAGCACGAAATGGTTCGTATTTCCCCCCTTATTTCTCTCCCTCTCTGACAATATATCCAGTTGACTTGATCTCGCTCCTGATGGCGATCTGAATCTGTCTGCGTTCGAATTTATAAACCCAACTTGAACACGGGGCATTGAACTCGATTGGGTCTGTTACCGCGTCTAGTATTGGCCTCACCGGCTGCTTTTGGGTCCAGGGAATGGGTGAGGATTGACGTTTCATTTCCGGCTAAAAGCTAACATTGTACTCGATAGTCTTTCCATTATTTCTCCGTCAGTGCGGGGCTCATACCAGTACCCTACACCAATCTGCTTCCAGGTCCCTTTGTGGTTGGCAGCCTGTACGACTTGCTTCCAACCACATTTCCATCGCCTCACCGCCCTTCGCCTTTGTTTCTTTTCGGCCCGGGTCTCTTCAGCACCCGCGACCGGCAGGACTATTCCCGCAAGCGCAAGATCGTCCCCCACATCTTCGCGCAGAAGAGTGTTCTGAATTTGAGCCGCAAATTTGCGTTTTTATCGCCCAGCTAGTGGGCGAGGAGAAAGATTCTGCGGTCTAACAGCTGGACGCAAAGAAACAAGGGACACTGAAGGCGATGGATGAGTTGCACGGAACGGAGGGGTGGTTGGATTGTTTACCTATTAAGCGCTTTCGGTATTTCTACCGAAGGTTTGTCTTTCCAATCCTCCTCAGTCACCTTTAATGTTGATTCCTTTGTAGCTCGTACTGGCGGCGATGGTGTTGCCATTTCGTTACCCTGCCTCTCGTTGATCTGGATTTATGTATGTTTCTGCGCCGTTTTCGCGAACCTAAGTCCTCGGCCCTCGGGATTGACGATGGGACCGAACGGGACCCGATCATGACACGATTTTGGCACGATTGCGTCCTTCAATCGTTGCTTCGAAGGTTCAGTCTTGCTGGCAGGCGGCTGTTCATTGACGTCCATTCAAATCGCAAGTCTACTAGACGTATCGAAGCATCGCGCATCATTTCATCGAGTAGAGGATAGCACCCCGCATGGCCAAGAACGACTATCAATGAAGACCGCATATCTATAAGTACGGCCGACGATGCGTCTTCTGCCCCACTGCGGGTGACACAAGTCTCCAAGGCGTCTTATCACCAGTCCACATTCTTCGTGCTTTTGCTTCCGATCCCTATCGCCTATGACCAGGATACAGTCCACCATCTGGCTGCTTGCCGTCGCAGCTTTTGCGTACGCCTCAGTGGTCCCGCGCAACGCAGACCAGAAAGGCAAGAACGGTGCTGTAGTCAGTGAGAATGCAGATTGCTCGGACATCGGGGTTGGGATGCTCATGCGAGGCGGGAGCGCTGCAGACGCGGTAGGTTCGTATAGCTTATGTGTTGAATAGGCGTTTATCCTGTTCAGATTATCGCGACTAGCCTGTGCGTAGGGACGATCAACGCGTTCCACTGTGGGATTGGTGGTGGTGGCTTCATGCTTGTTCGGACGCAGGGAAAATATGGAAAGGCGTCGTATGAGACGGTATGTGTGTTTCTGCTTTGTGTACTGGTGCTGATGTATGCAGATTGACTTCAGAGAGACGACACCTGCGTTGGGGAACGAGACTATGTTCTCGAATAATACCAATCCGACCGCGTCGACTGTTGGCGGGCTAGCGGTAGCTGTTCCAGGAGAGCTGCGCGGGTGGCAGACTTTACACGAGCGACATGGCAAACTCCCATGGGCCGAACTCTTCCAACCCGCGATTAAGCTAGCACGGGGTGGGTTTACAGTGACCCAGGATCTCGACGACGCTTTGAGTGGTACGCTTTTTCCTTTCAGCGTTTCATCATATCTAACAGAAAAGCAGGGGGCTACCCTTTCCTCACTACAGACCCCCTTTGGGCGGAAACTTACGCGCCAAATGGGACGCTCGTGAGAAAAGGAGACACTATTTATCGGAAAAGGTATGCCAAGACCCTGGAGACTCTTGCGCGACACGGCGCAGACGCGTTCTACAAGGGCCCGCTTGCAGAGAGGACGAGCGCTGCTGCGCGCGCGGCTGGCGGGATTTTGACGCCTGCTGATCTCGCAAACTACACCACGATCGTGCGCGGGTCGAGCAACATCACGTACCGTGGGCGCTTCCGTATCTTCTCCACCGTCGCGCCGTCTTCCGGCTCTGTCGTGCTTTCTGCGCTGCGGATCTTTGACGCGTATGCTGGTCACACGGAGACCGATTTGCGCACGCACCAGCTGATCCAGGCCAACAAGTTTGCATATGGTCAGAGGACGACCTTTGGGGATCCAGCATTTACAAAGAATGTGACGAGATTGGAGAAGGAGTATTTGACAGATGAGGTGGTGGAGAAGGTGAGGGAGAAGTTGCCGCAGAATACGACGTACGAGGCCAAGTACTATGATCCGGCGTCGTACGTGGTTCTGAGCGACAACGGCACGTCGCATATGGCGGCGGTGGATAAAGATGGGAACGCTGTGTCGTTGACGACGACAGTCAACTTGTTTTGGGGTAGTCAGGTTATGACTGAAGATGGTTAGTATTTTTTTCAATCTTTTCCACCTCCTCCTCATTATCTCGCTGATAGGAATAATTCTCAACAATGAGATGGACGACTTTTCGAGCCCGGGTTTGACCAACTTCTTTGGATTCGCGCCGAGCCCGGTCAACTTTATACGGCCGTTCAAGAGACCGCAGTCATCTATCGCGTCTTCGATTGCTGAGGACCTGCACACGGGCGAGTTCATCATGGCGACGGGCTCCGCCGGCGGGTCGCACATCATCACGGCGACGCTGCAGAATCTGCACCACCACCTCGACCTCGGGATGTCTGCGAAGGAGGCGGTGTACACGCCGCGCTGGCACGAGCAGCTGGGGCCCTCGACGCTGTTTGAGGGATTGTACAACGAGTCGGATACGACGTTTTATGAGGCGGGTGTCCGGTTGGGGATTAAGGCGTTTAGTAATGAGACAGTGGGGTATTTGGCGGGGCTGGGGTATAATGTGAGTGGGCAGGCGTATAGTTGGAGTACGAGTCATGTTATTGTGAGGGATGCGGATGGGGTGTACGAGGCGGCGAATGACCCGCGCAAGTCGGCCGGGGGTGGGAGTGCGTATTGAGAGCGTGAATGGGGTTCTTTTTTCTTGATGAGAACTACATGACAAGATAAAATACTTTGTGTAGTTGATACTATGGCAAGTGGTCGAGACGAACAGAGTCTAGCTTGATAGCATTGAAATAGAACTTTGCTACTGACAATGGTGTCAGAGCACACCGTAACAAGTTCATAGGTTGCGGTGAGAGTCCGCACAAAGGCTTAAACCACCGCAACCTGATGGATGCGAAAATGTGTATTAGAATCAAGTCGCGATTGAAAGGAGTGTAGAGTAAATACTCAAATAAATAAATCTAAGTAATCGAGGGATTCGGAGACTAAAGAGATAACTTTGGTTGCTAGAACCGCACTAGGGCATACGCTACGATCTGCTCTTCTTCAACAACCACCTCAGACCTTCCTAATAGATAGCTTGTGGCCAGACACCAGCGCGCCGGGTTCAGCGGGATTTTCCTCTCCGACTTGCTCCCGTTCCTCTTCTACAATCTCTTGAACCTGCGCCTCTAAATCGACATTTGCTATGGCCTGTGCGGTGTTCGTGGTCGTCGTTTGCGTGCTGTGGTTCGGGGCAAATCGCAAAGACTCCGTAGTTGAGAGTACATTGCTCCGCATGTGCGGGAGCGATGGGCGTGTCCATGAGTCGTC
Source organism: Hymenopellis raphanipes (assembly GCA_036872995.1). Classification (NCBI taxonomy): domain Eukaryota; kingdom Fungi; phylum Basidiomycota; class Agaricomycetes; order Agaricales; family Physalacriaceae; genus Hymenopellis; species Hymenopellis raphanipes. The sequence goes on from JAYMDG010000013.1 coordinate 979,680, forward strand.
GGGCCGCGAATGCCCCGCCATGACACGCGCGATGATGAGGTTGGGTGCAATGCCCTGGAGCACGACTTAGTACAGTCGATGACTAGAGGGAGAGGCACTCACTGTTACACTGATCGACATTATCTGAGGGTAGACACTGGCAGTCATGATTACACCCGTGTAGAACTGGTAGGCATATGCAACAAGGAGAGCGATGTAGATGATGGCATACATGGCAGCTGATTCGATGAGGATCTCGATGATGCCGCGATAGGTCTTGAGGCTGGCACTGAGGCCGCTAACCCGCACAATGCGAAAGAGGATGAGGATGGTGCATAGGCTATTTGTTACCACAGTCATTGAATAATAGACCAGCACCCAATTTACTCGGTGGGTACCAACAAAGGTGGGACTGTCAATGAAGGAGGCGATGATCATGCAGGCACTGACTATAGTACAGAATATCAGAAGGACAAGTTTGTTGAGGGATAGGACTCACCTGTCTCAGTGAACAGGCAAAGCCCAGGTACAACAATAACTTTTACATTTCTGCCATACAACACCCAGCAGCGCCAAATCTAACCTAAGCTGTCAGGGGTGCAGGATTACTTGAGCACCGGCAAATATACGCACCAAGATCAGGTCTGCGACAAGGACGCTAAGGGCCCGAAGTACATCGTCGGCAAGGGCCTGTGATACATTACCAGCAAGGTAAAAGGTGAACTCCGCTTCCAACGAGGTCCCGTGGGCAATGAAGAGTCGGCCAGTCTCTTGCCATGCCAAACTCAACATGACAGTACTGGTAACCCATAGGAAAGTTATGATTCCGGCGACGATAATCTGTTTCCGAATGGGGTGAGTGCTCTCAGCTACACAAGAAGCTGATCTGAGAGGAGGAAATGGTGTCAAGGATGAAAGTCACCCACTAATATAATACAAGGCAATGAAGAAGATGCAGGTGTGGATACCATGGCAGAATGCCAGGAGAATGATTGGATGCAGATTGGTGGACATGACAGACTGAATATCAGCTACGGTGTATCCGTAGGCCTCCCAAGGTGACGACATGCTGGTTTTCAATTTGCTGACTGGTGTGGCCGTCTGTCTCTTTATTAAATACGACGCCCTGAAACGTTCAAAGAAGCGGAAGGATGATGGAGTTTCGACTGACGGCGGTCACGGCGACGCCGTCCACTTTATGAATCAATGAACTTTTGCGCGTATACAACGAACCGGGTACAACGGTGACGAGGAAACATTGTCGTGTTTGGCCAAATCACGATGCAGTACACAAACTCAATCGCGCTGGTGCAATGATCGGGACGCGTCTGGAGAAAGAAGGTAAAGCGACTCACGATAATTCATCGACGGCCAGGCTCCAGCTTGCGCATGTAAAACCCTTCTTATCGACGAAACGCGTCGAGGTATCAACAAATACGAGTCCCGATTGCCGGGAAAGACATGTACAGCAACTGCACAATGATTTTCCATCAACAAAAACAAAGATGTAGTAGTAGGTCATACCCAAATATAGGCTCTAGTGCTGGAAACCGGCTGTACTCGGGTGAGATGGATGGGCGATAGGGTACCTATTCAGTAAAGGATAATTAATCGCGTTTTCATCCCTACACAAGAGGACGGTATGTTGAGATTCCCAAAGGTGACTTGCACAACTCGTCCAGATCCAGATTCAAAAATCACGGAGTGTTCGGTCCAGATACGAGTCCAGTTCGTTTTGAAGCTCGGAGCTAATGTAATTCCGAAAGAAGGCCATGAAAATGAAGCGAACAGACGCGGCGTTGACATTGACATGGTGGCAGGACGCAACCTAGACGCGTCGATCATATTCACTCCAAATGAGGCAGGTCACCTTTCTCTTACCGCCATCATCTCGACTTCAAGCTGACACGTTCTTCCCCCGTAACGACAACTGAATCGCGACATTTGAGTGGAGTAATCGCGGAGAACGACATGCTGGGTTTCAGAATAAGTGAATACCCTCGGTACTAGGCAGGCTTTTGACTTGCGGACACAGTACGTTATGTTCTTCGATTTTGGGTTCGGTTTGAACTGAGTTCAAGCATTCGCTTTCCCTCAGTAAGACGAACAGAAGACCGTCTCGCTGCCCGCATGCTGAACCCGACTCCCTTTGAACAGCGTCATTCGCGGCAGTTTTGCCGCCTCCTGTGACTGGATACACGTACACGTCTGAAATCGTCCATCATCGCCCCTAGAACCGAAACATCGATGGAGAACCTGCGTACGTTGTCCTCGCCAGACCAGCTTTTTCGGCCCAAATGGTGCATATTTCATGTTGATCTTCCACTGTAATTGCTGACCCTTTTGTTGCCTTTTGATCTTAGATCTATCTCGATGTTTCTGCGCTTGGCATGAGAGTGCGCCGCCTTCCCGACACGCGACCAGCGACTTTGGCGGCCTGGTTCGCTTTGGGCTACAGGTCATTGGCCTCGCTTGCCTGTTTCCCTCTCAGAAAACGTGCGGATTGCTCAGGAAACGGAGAGGCGGGATGGCTGCAGAGGGGATTTTGTTCTTCTAGTACCAGAAACGCTTGCAGAAACGTTTAAACTCCCCTGTGTTTTCGCCAGTATTACTAGTAACCATTTCTCACAAGTGGAGATGTATCATCCTAAAGAGCACCCGGGTTGTCGGTTAGTTCTCAGGATGCGGCTAGAGGTACTTCTGACTGTGTTGACCTTTGAAAAGCGATCAAAATCTCGCAGGCGAGTCTAATAGTAAGATCGAATCATTGGGACTTTCAAACCCATAACTCGAAGCTTTTCAGTGAGGGTCAAGTGAGGGTTGCCAGTTGGATGTATGTACTGACTGCTGATACTGTCAAGGGACTGTCTTCCCGCATAACACGGCCGAACTCGCCGACACTGTTGATCACGGCGACAGAAGTAATAATATGTTGCCTCGAAGCGACGTAACGTAGACGCGATGCGCGGTGACCTTTGGCAAGCAATTAAGTGGAATTTTAGAGTATGTCTTCAAGTCCCATAAGGAGTATCCAACAGCCATTGACTACCTCGTCTCTCGACCCTTACGCAGCGACGACGCCACCGCTGCACCGTGGGAACGATGATGGCGTAGCATGTTCGATCTCACATTGAACGTACTCCCGCATGTCGGGTATGGACACACATACGCTATGGTTTGGATGAGATCAAGGCCTGGCAGCGAGCATGAAGAGGAAGACACGCACGTTTCGCTCTGGTGTGGACATGCATATGGACCTTGAGATTGCTGGGACGGCTACATGCGTAGCCACAGATTTCGCAAATATGAGCCTTTGGACGTGGTGGCGCTGGTACACAGACCCTAGAATCGTCGGAAAGAGATCGCTCGTTCTTCTCCGGCGACGGCGCAGCTTATTCCTGAGTCGTTAGAAGCAGGCGTTGGGTCCGAAGGAACGCCTTACTAGTAAGCATGTTATGCCTTGAGTCTACCTTGGGATGTGCATGATCGAATAGTGGCGTGACAGTAATAGGTTCACAGACACCAATGAGGCCGCGCTCGTCATCTATAACACCATAGAGAACTCTGTCGAAGAGAAAATCTGAAAAGACCACTCTTAATTACCAGTCCAAATTCTGTATGAAGACCCAGACTCACCGGGATACATTTCTTGAAGTGATGGTAAACGATGGCCTTCCTGCATGTTTGTGAGAGTGGGCAGACAAACGCCTACATGGACCATCTTATGGACGTTGAAAGATGAGACACAGGAAACGTGAAACGCTGTGTAGTAAATCCTCAGGTGAACGCTCCCGTCCAACCCACTGCCTTTACCCATCATGTAAAAGGGAGCGCAGCCAGAATATGGTACGTTGCTTTCAATGGATAGAACTTGTCCAACCCCGTTTTTCAGGCCGACCTTGGTCCTTGCACATCAACGCGTCGCTTGTCAACCCGCCGACCTTGGACTCAGGCGCGCCGACCGAACCGTTCTCTACCGTCTCTCTCTCGAAATATGTTGCGCCGGGCTTTGCGACGACAATTTTGAATGGGTTCTCGCATCGGGAGGGGGAAGACGATGAAACAGGATGCGGATGCCCTCAAGCGCTTGAGTTGGAGGAGAAGAAGACTATATCAAAGCTATTGCAATATCAACAATCTGAAATCTGACCTCCTTCCTTACATGGCTTTTGATATCGACCGTCCGCATCTGAGTGCTTGCTCGTCCATCATGCGGGCTCGTGACTCGTCTCAGCTGAAGTAGAAGTATTCTTGCCATCATCGGCGGTCGTGTTTTCGGGTTTCGTCTGCCCTATCCAGACACGACCACTTTCGCGTACTATGATGGTCTCCACGTCGTCGAGTTCGGCTTCGAGCTTGCGGTGGCGTCGCGGTTACTGGACTGGTAGTGTAGGATAGCACTTGCGGAGAACGAATGATTAGCAGTGTCGATTAAAATTGAGAAATAGGGCTTACTTGGACGTAATACGTAGAAACCGGGTTTGAGCGCGAAGGGCAGAGCAACCAGTGACGCGATGGAAATACTGTTGGGAGCAAGTCGTACAAAGGGAGCTGGAAACAGTCTGAGTTAGATTTGGTAACGGAAATGAGAAAGAAACGAACCATGCTTCAAATGTAGTTGGTGAACAACCTCGGATGGGGGGCCAGGCAGACGTCTACAAACTTTGCGCTTAGAGGTCCTGGAAAAGTACGATGCTTGTAGCAGTCCATAGATTCAATCGACAGGTTTTGGACTCGTTCGGTGCTGATCATGTGGGGTAAATACCAATGTAGGATAACGAGCCAACCCAAAGCCAACACAGTTGGTTGGTGCCAGGGACCTCTATTGTCATGGAAGAACGAGAGTAGCGTGTCCGACGCGAACGAACGTCTTTTCAAATAAAAGAATGCACGCAAATACAGCTGTCTGCCAATTGGTGGTACTGGTATGAGCCGCAGGCCTGGATCAGGTGGCCTCATGGTCGCCAGGTTACGATTGAAACGGAGTATGCAACTGGTAGACGTTCGGAAGCACCTCCACGAAGACAGCACCGCGTCAAGAGAATGGGAGTCGTACAGAGGGAAGCGTCGAGGTGTATCAGCATTCAATGCCTGCTGTGGGTGGCGGCATTTACAGCCCGCAGACGGTGCACGTCCTTTTGGGAGGGTTGGAAGACGTGAGGTGGTGTATAAATTCCCTGAGTATGGGTCTGGACTGTGGTGATACATATGGCTTGGACTCTCTTAAACACTTTGCCTAAAGTTCATAGAGCTAGTGAGAATCAGTTAGCTGAGTATCGCGTTGCGGTTCAAAATTTATGACTCGAATGGACCGTACCTATGGCGATGAGCGCGACAGAAAAGACGACGTGATTTTGACATGGCGGCAGGAAAACGATCACGTCCACTCCGAATGAGGCAGTTCACCTTTCTCCTCCCACCATCATCGTCAGCGTCCAACTCGAAAAAGTAACGCGTTCGACGGGTACCCATTTGTTCAACGACTTGACTTTCGACGAAACTTGGGCAACGTGGATGCTCTCGCCAGGCAAACAGGAACCTTGGGCAGCAAGTGCATTCCGGTATTCTATTTAGGGCTCACTTTTAACGCTGCTTGAAGCAGATTATTGTCCACCGTCAAGATCCTAGGGTCAGTGATTGATCCTCTCGCTGCCTGGTTATTGAACTTGATTCTCTTTGAATAGTTTCACGACGCTCGCGGCGGGTTTTCCGGCTCCTTCACAATCGCGTCTGGAATCGCCCGTCGTCGCCCCTAGAACTGGACCACTCATGGAAAATACCGTGTATTGTCCTCGCCGGACAGGCTTTCTTTCCTAGGACAAAGAGTGCGCATTTCAACCCGATGTCCCACACGAATTTTGACCCTTTGATTAGATCTCGCATTGATATTTCTACGTTTCTGCTTCAATTGCGCCTGGAATAGGGATCAGACGACTCCTTGGGATATGGAGAAGCTTCGCCGCCCTCCGCCTCCCCGACACGCAACAAATAACTTGGGCAGATGACTTCAAGATCGCGATCCCTGTTTTCTTTGACTCGTGGCTTCTATTAGTGGACCACAGTACGTGGAATCAGTGGGCGGTAGCGCTGCACTTGCGTGGCGCGTTACTTGTTACTGTGATATTGACGACTGGCGTAAATATGACGCCACACTTCGTATATTCATTCATCAACTGGGACGGCATCAAAGTGGACCATGCTATGCTCAGGTTAGGTCTCTAATACACGCATTGGCACCATCGCTTCCTACAGGACAAACGAAGAACTCAGGATCGAGGATATTCAATGACGAGGGGGACAAGGTTTGTTCTTTCAATCCTTCTCAATCACCGTTTGATGTTGATTAATTTGTAGCTCGTATTCGCGGCGACAATATCGTCTTGTTTCCCTCCCTTTCGTTGATCTGGAGTCATGTTTCCGTGCTGTTTCCAACGACGCTTATATTTTGAGGCGGTGGCAGGACATATCACTTGAAATTCGGTGGGAACGCTTTGTGGACGACAACAGTCAGCTTGGGTTGGGGCAGTAAGGCTATGACTGAAGATGGTTAGTCTTCTCTACAGTTTTTTTAGCTATTCTCATTTTCTAATCATAGGAATAATTCTCAACGATGAGATGGACGACTTTTCGAGCCCGGGGCTGACCAACTCGTTTGGATTCGCGCCGAGCCCGGTGAACTTTATACGGCCGTTCAAGAGACCGCAGTCGTCCATCTCGTCTTCGATTGCCGAGGACTTGCACACGGGCGACTTTATTATGGCGACGGGCTCAGCTGGTGGTCGCGTATCATCACGGCGATGCTGCAGAATCTGTACCACCACCTCGACCTAGGGATGTCTGCGAAGGAGGCGGTGCACATTCCCCCCTGGCACGAGCAGCTGGGCCCCTCCACGCTGTTTGAAGAGTCGGATATGACATTTTATGAGGCGGGTGCCGTTGGGGATTGGGACGTTTAGTAATGAGGCGGTGGGTTATTTGGCGGGGCTGGGGAATAATGTGAGCGGGCAGGCGTATAGTTGGAGTACGAGCCATGTCATTGTGAGGGATGCGGATGGGGTGTACGAGGCGGCGAATGGTGGGAGCGCGTATTGAGGCCGCCAAAGCGGCGATTCTTTTGCACGAGGAGAGTACTTATATGGCATGGTAAAATGTATCAAAGCTAATACCTGAGTACTGTGTACGTAGTTGGCGTATGACAAGCGTAGGTCTAGGGGTATGAATAAAGTCTAGCTCGATACTGCCAGATCAATATTGGAGTAGAACTTTAGTATACGGACAACCGCGTCGGAGTAGTACACCCGGAAGTACTCGAATAAATAAATCGAAGTAATTGAGGTATTGAGAGATAAAAGAGAGAACTTTGGTTATCGGAACCGCGCCAGCGCATACAGCACGACCTCCTCTTCTTCAACGACTGTTTCAGACCTTCCCAGCAGACAGCTTGTGGCCAAAAGCCAGCACGCTGGCTTCAGCGCGATCTTCCTCTCCATCTCGCTCACGTTTCTCTTCTACAATCTCTTGAGCCTGCTGTGCCTCCAGATCGATGTCCGCTGTGGCGCGTCCGGTGCTCGTGGTCGTTGTTTGCGTGCTGTGGTTCGGAGCACTGGCAAATCGCAAAGACTCTGTGCTTGAGAGCACGTTGCTCCGCATGTGCGGGAGCGATGGGCGCGTCCATGAGTCGTCGGGACGCGATTGACCGGCCATGACACGGACGATAATGAGGGTGGGTGCGATGCCCTGGCAGAGTAGGTCAGGAAAGTCAATGCCTACAGCTAAACACTCACAGTGATGCTGATTGATATCATCTGAGGGTAGGGGTAGGCCGTCCCAACTGCTACTCCAGTGTAAAACTGGTATGCATATGCGATCAAGAGAGCTATGTAGATGATGGCGTACATGGCGGCTGATTCGACGAGGATCTCGATGATGCCGCGGTAGGTTCTGAGGCTGGCGCGGATGCCGCTGACACGCACAATGCGAAATAGAATGAGGAGGGTGCACAGGCTATTTGTTGCCACAGTGGTCAAGTAATAGACCAGGATCCAATTTGTTTGGCTGGCACTACTCAAGGTAATACTGCCCAAGCTGGAGAGTGTAACGATGCAGGCACTGACTAAACACAAAATATTAGAACTTAGAAGAACAAAGTGTGTAGGGGGATAGGACTTACTTATTTCAGTGATTACACACAGGCTGGGTGCAGCGACAACTACCAAGTTTCCGCCATACAACACCCAGCAGCGCCAAATCTAATCTAAGGTGTCAGTGTTTCGGGATAACTTTAGCTTCAGCAAATGTTCCCACCAAGATTAGGTCTGCGACGAGGACGGTAAGAAGTCGAAGTATGTTGACGGTGGCGATGACCTCCGGTAGATCATAGGTAAGGGAAAATTTGAACTCTGCCTCTAATGCCGTTCCGTGCGTGATGAAGAGCTGATCAACATATTTCCAATTCAACCCCAAAACGACAGTGTTGGCACACCACAAAAAGGCGATGATGCTTGCAAGGGTAATCCGTTTCCGATTCGGCTGTGTGCTCTCAACTAAGGAAGCAGTTAACCTGAGAAGAGGCAATTATCACAAAGGTCACCTACTTATATAGTGCAAGGCAACCAGGAAGATGCATGTGTGGACGCCATGGCAGAAGGCCAGGAGAATCTTTGGATGTAAGCTCCCGGACATTATAGACTGAACATCGGCTACCGTGAGCCCGTAGTCCTCAAAAGTCGACATGATGGTGTTTGGTTTCATGACTTTCGCGGCTGTCTGCCTCTTTATATACAATACGATGAAGCTGTGAAAGATGTGAAACGGTTATGGAGGACTGGCAGTGTCCAAGGTGACTTCGCGCGCGCTTATTATCGATGAGTGATCTTAAATTCACTCTGTTCTTACAGTGACGACGAACCACATCATGGCCGCGTTGCGTAAATCACAGTGTGGTGGCTCTAGCGAGATGATCTCGGGCAAGATGTGATATGATTCGATGACTTGCGCGCTCGTCTCCCCCTTCATATGCATCGCAACGACACACGAAGTAGATGATGAAGGGTGGACTGAGGTCAGATCGTATCCTCCTGAGTGGACGTCGATCCAAATGAAGCGATGACATATTGCAAGACTGATACAGTCAGTACTGGTTGAATAGATCATATCAGAACGAACCAGACCACATCCACAAACGAGTTCAACAGCACCAAAAGACGCAGTGTTGTGCGTAGCTATGCGACTGGCGCCGGAGGTGATGTTCTCATCCTGATGTAAACGGAGAACAAGAAGGACGGCGCAAAGTGGAGAGCGGTGGATGGCAAGCTTTCGGCGACGACCATCTGGGACTGGATCTGTGGAATGTCAAATCATGTGGATTCACACGGGATTGCGAAGACGGACCTATGTACGGTACGCGTCTTGGACCAAATGTTGTCGGATGGTAAGACGGAGAACAAGATGAGCCCAGAAATGTCGCTAGCTCATATGTTCTTGCATGCAGTCCATTCCCAAGCGCTATCCTGATGGTGGAAAGCAAACCCCAGGGCTGATCAACAGGATTGGGCGTGTTCCAGATTGAGAAGGTACCCAAGCCTGTGTGCGATCTCTTGGGTTATGCCTGCTGAGTTGATGCTGAAGCGCGACGGAGGGTAGTGCGAAGATGGTATCAACTTCGAACGCAGGAGGTAGTAGGACTGACCTCACAAGCCTCGTCCTCCCTTACCCCCACCAACACAGGCTTGAGTCTTCCCAGTTCTTTGGTCCCGAGTGCCCAAGAAACGAACGAGCTTAGTTCTCTGTGGGGGTGCCGCGTTTTTTCCCGCGTTGACTTGATTTTCAATCACTCCAGGTATGGGTTTTGGGCAAAAGCTGGAGGTATTAACTATGAGCTTCTCTGAAAACAGACGGCCATGTCAACAAGATAGCATCATACTTGGGAATTGGAGTTCGCTTTGAGTAGTCGGTTTATCCTAGGGCAATGTCAAGACAGAGTAAAAAAAGGTCCTCTTTTCCATGTCCGCGCCCATGCATTCCTGGGTATGTTTCGTTCGTGGGGAGGGAGAACGCAACTTGGACACGAAGTGGTGAGCGTACTGGGACTGGATGTAAAGGGGAACAAGAAGGACGGAGAGCGGTGGATTGGATCTGTGGAATGTCAAAATTGTGACGGCATGAGAATTCTCAGGACGGTCTTGGTCCTCCACGTGTTGCTTGCCAGCCCAAGGGAGAAATGGTGCCGCGTACGTCCTCCCGCGACTCACTCGCAATTTTCCGCTCGTCACGTACATGTCCGTTTGAAGAGCTGTCCTTCGTGTTTGTAATTTGTTATGGCGAACAGAACCGTTCGAGCGGCGACGATGAATGAAAGAGTGAGTGGCGTCCTATTCCAGACTAGGGAGTTCATGTGAGTGCGGGTGCCAGGAAGGAAGGAAGGAAGGAAGGAAATTGTCGAAGTGAGCGACCGAGGAGTTCGGTGATTATTCCAAGCGCCGACGAGTGGGCGTGAATAGACTCGGTTGCTGTGGAACAACTTGACTTGCATAAGTCCACCCCGATTTGTGTTTGTGGAGAGATCCGGAAGCACAAAGACAGACCAACTCGTGGGCTTCGTTCGTTCTTGAAGCAGGGGTTTGAGTGTATCCGTACTAGGAGCGGGCGGGGGGGGAGGTAAGTAGGTCGGGAAGGATCCAACGAGAAGGGTGTGGTGAGAGCGGTTGAACGGTGTTGATGGGAAGGTGGATGTGGAGAGGAAAGTGTTGTCGCGCGCGTTTGATTTAGAGGGTTCTCCAACTCGCCAACAAGTACTCGGTGGTGGCACCGCGTCCTATCCAATGCGAAGGGAGGGGGGTACAAGACAACTCTTCATTGTCTGTCTACAACATCCACATATACACACATTTTTCTCCTCTCCTCTCCTCTCCTCTCCTCTGCTATAAGTTAAATAAAAAATATAGATATGTATGTAACAAAAAAAACAAAGCGCACTGTGTCATGGATCGTCCGCTGCCACTGCCTGTAAATAGCTCTCCGGCACAAGCGCGTGTCCTCCCCCGCCCCTCTCGACGACAGCCCACCCTACGCCGCCCCCACGCCCTACGACGACGACTACGTCGTCTTCTGCTAGCGACATCTCGGACGCGCTCTCTGCTTGGAAGGGGTACAGGGCGCGGTACCGGCCGGGGGGGAGGGCGCCGCTTCCTTCCTCTCCATCTCCTTCACACTCTTGGTCGTCATCGTCATCTTCAAGTTCATCATCGTCGTCGGAAGAATAAGCAAAATTCCTCTCAAAGTCATCCGCCGAGGTGGTGCTGGTGGAGGCGGGGTGGAATGTCCAGCTGAGGCGGTTGATGCCCCATTTGAATGCGTTGTTGTTTTCCTCGTCCTCTCCTTCCTCATCTTCCTCCTCATCCTCTCCTTCTGCCTCATCGTCGTCGCTGGATGTGGATGGAGGTGGGAATGGAGGGCAGAACAGTGGCGAGGAGGGCGCGTATGCAAAGTCGCGGATGAGGATGCGCGACGCGGAGCACGAGGAAGAGGGGGGTGGGAGGAGGAGTGGAGTGGGTGTAGGTGATGGAGAGGGCGCGGCGGAGCGGGATGTGCGCCGCGATGTGGCGGGTGATGGGGGTGCGGGGCGGTGTGTGGAGAGTGTCGGTGTCGGTGTCGGGCCAGCCGATGTGGTGGTGGTGAAGGTGGGAGTGGTGGGAGTGATAGGCGGAGTGGCCATGTCCATATCATATGATGGTGGTGCGAAAGAAAAAGCAAAAGCAAACCCCAGGCAAACCCTAACCCTTACCACCACGACGAATCGGAATATGCTGCGGAGAGCGGCGGTCGGACTGCGCCATCCGCGGGTGTCTGCGCGCCTGCTGCCGTCGTCGCCTGCGACGGAGACGTGGCTGGCGCGCAGAGTGGAACATTCGGAGACGTGGGCGAGGTTTTTCAGGGCGGCGCTGTTCGTCCTGGGCTACTCGAGCGCTACGCAGAAGGCGGGCATGCGCAACTATCATCTCTACGCTCATGCGTGTGCACGCGCCCCAGAGCGGAATGCGGAGTTTTGGGTTAATGGTGCGTCCCCTCCCTCCCTCCGTTCCACCAAATGTAATATGTCTCACTACGTAGAATGCCACCTCCCGCCGACATTCCAGTCCTATTTCCTCGTCGCCAACATACATGTGTGGCTCCTCGCCGCACGGCTGCGCGCCCTCCCGAACAAGGCGTCCGTGCAGACCCTCGTGGACCACTTTTTCATCGACATTGAGGATAGAATTCGTATGATCCTCCGGTCTCCGCCGCGCCCCGTGGAGCCCTATACTATCGTGACGACATTCTACCCCGAGCCTGTGCCCGCGCCCAAGACGAACAAGGCGCCCGAGACGCTCGTGACGCGCCAGATGAAGGTGTTCCGCGACCAGTGGCAGGGCATGTGGGTCAGCTTGGACTATGGCCTTGTAGCGGGCGACGAGCACCTCTCTGCTGCGCTGTGGCGGAACCTGTTGGGCGCGAGAGGCGCGCATGGGATTAGTCCACCGCCTACGGCGGCTGATCCGTTCCCGGAGAAGAAAGTAGCGGGTGGTGCGGCGTTGGCGAGTCAGGGTGCCCCGCCGTCGCCTATACCGTTTGAGGCGTACCCTGCGTTTCCTGAGCTGGCATTGGCGCTGACGCGGTATATACGTCGGGAGCTCAAGCGTCTGGAGAGTCTTCCGGACTCTGTATTTCTCGAGGACAGTATCACTACGATGTGTCGAAAGGTAGCGCAGTGGGGTCCTATTCCTTACCCAGACCCACTGCGCGATGGAGAGGAGTGGCCGAGGACGGAGGCGGAAAAGAGTCAGACGAGGGATTTGCTTTTGTTGGATGGTGCGGTACCGCCAAAACCGGAGGATAAGTATTCAAAGGTGGATATTGAAAAAGATTTGAACGTGTTCAAGTCTGCTATTAAAAAGTAGTGCGTAATTAGTAGTACAACACAATTCAAAAATGTTATTGTGATTCATCAAACTACATTGTACTAATCGTCGTCGCTCCCCTCTGCATCGTGATCACCATCCGTCTGTGCAGCGAGATGGAATTCGACCAAGCCCGTTGTTCTTGGTGGTGGTGGATTGTCCCTCTTTCGTCTTCGCTTCACAACATTGGTGACGGCAGCAACGTTTAGTGCAGCTGTGAGACTATGAGCATGCTGTGGCGGTGCTGGCGCTGGAGGTGGGAGGAAACGTGATGTGGATGGTGTTCCTGTGCGTATGACACGAGACGATGAAGGTGTAGGCGGCGCGATGACGCGTGGGGTGGGTTCTCTGCGCTCTGCAGCGGCGGCGAGAACGTCGAGCATACTACCTCCTCCTCCTCCTCCGCCGGATATACGTCTGCGTTTTGGAGCTTGATTCATCTCGTCTTGGGACATGGCAGCCGCCGCGCTGACTAGTCTGTCAAGAGGCGTTTTGCGGGAGGTACGGGGGAAGGGGCTTGGCGGGAGGTGGACGGTCTGGGTTCGCGGTAGTGGGTGGAGGATGAGGTCGTCTGATTCTTTGCGCGTGTTGTCTTCTTCTTTCCTCCGTTACTGGTAGTGTTGGCTACCCGTTCTCGTCCCAGTCGGCGGGCAGCGAGGAGTATGTGTTCGATGCGCGCGTCGGCGCTGTATGCGTCTATTTTGCGTTTTGGGGATACGGGGGCAGGTGTTGCGCGCCTGTCGTAGTAGTTGACTGTCCGCGGACGGTCGGGGGTGGGGACGACGTAGGAGGGGTAGTATTTGGATGTCGAGGTCTGCGGGGCGGGGGTGGGAGTGGTTGGGAGGAGAAGAAGGGGTTTGAGCTCTGAGAGCTCGTGCTCTAGCGCTGCGAGGCGTGCCAGAGCGTCGTTCAACTATACCGAATGAGTATGGTATTAGTGGGAAAAGAGATAACCACCAACCTTGGCAGTCTTTCCTCGTACTTCGCCCTCTAATAGCCCATTCCTTCGTTCTAGTTCTTCCTTGTCAATGGTGCTGCTACTCGTGGGCCGTCTCCGAATGAGGGCTTCTGCGCTCCGCTCCCAGCCTTCCCGTTCGCCGTCCCATCGTGCTCTCTCCTCTTCGATGGTATGAGCAAGCAGATCCCGTTGAGTAGCCAGCGACGATATGACGGTCGCTTGGGTCGTCAACTGCGATCGCAGCGTCGTCAGCAAGCTCGCTATCTGCCTTGCTCGTCAAACCTCAGACCGACGAAGATGGAAATGAGGGGCGCACCTCTGGTGGATATCCATCCATGTTTTCTTCGTCGTCGTCGTTGTGTTCTCTTTCTTTGCCTTTAGACTCCATGGCCGACAGACAGTGTGGGGAAGAGAGCGTGGACACCCCAAACACAGACATACAGCGGGCAAAACGCGTGTGTCACGTGCCGGGCCGGCAATCCTTGCACTCGACCACCACCACCACCATTCGGCTGTTTACTGCCCTCCGGGCGACTGTCAATGCTCTATTCCATCCTCAGATGACGACCACAAAGCCAACTGGATACGACTTTTACCGCGACGTACTAAAGAGTCCGAAATATGTTGTGGCGCCCATGGTAGATCAGAGCGAGCTGGTACGTTTTTTCACTCCTCAGAGGCATTTCATGAAACAGCGCAGTGTAGGCTTGGAGGGTGCTGTCCAGGAGATATGGAGCCCAGGTAAGTTTTTACCGTACACATATCGCCAAACTCTAACAGAGTATCTAGCTGATATACACACCCATGATCAATGCAAAGGTTCGTTTGCTCATCCTCCTTGCGCTACGTTTTATATAATAGCTTGTGCGCAGATGTTTGCAGATAATACTGCCGTCGCCAACCGCAGGAAATATTTTGACATTGCCTCGGGCGAGGAAGGCAACCCCGCCATGGATCGGCCTCTGCTAGTGCAGTTCTGCGCCAACGACCCAGAAAAACTCCTTGCATCCGCTCTCGTCGTGCAAGACCACTGCGACGGCATCGACATCAACCTCGGCTGTCCCCAAGATATCGCAAAAAAGGGCAAATACGGCGCTTTTCTCCAAGATGACTGGGAACTCATCTACAAACTCAGTGCGTATCCCTCCCCTCTTCCTATTCCATCTATTTACGTTAATACAGTCAACATCTTGCACGTCAACCTCAAAGTCCCCGTCACAGCCAAATTCCGCGTATTCCCCAGCGTAGAAAAAACGGTCGAGTACGCCAAGATGCTCGAGCGCGCCGGAGCCCAGATCCTCACCTGCCACGGCCGCATACGCGAACAACGCGGCGTAAACTCTGGTCTCGCCGACTGGTCCCAGATCCGCGCTGTCAAAGCCGCCGTATCCATACCCGTATTCGCCAACGGCAACATCCTCTACCCCAGCGACATCGCGCGCTGTCTCGCCGAGACCGCCTGCGACGGCGTCATGTCCGCCGAGGGACAGCTCTACAATCCTGCCTTGTTCCAATCACCAGACAGCGAGGCCCCGCTAGTCGACCAACACCTCTTCCATGTGGACCTCGCGCTCGAGTATCTCGATATATGTCAGTCCCTTAAGACGCATACGCCGCTGAGCGCGATAAAGGGGCATTTGTTTAAGATTATGCGGCCGGGGCTGACGAGGGAGACGGATTTGCGGGAGAAGCTGGGCAAGGCTAAGATCCTGAAGGACGGGGATTGGGGGAAGGGCGGGTTGCAGCCGTATGTGGATGTGTGTTTGGAGATGAAGGAGCGGATGCTGAAGGCGAAGGAGGAGTATGAGGGAGAGGTGGTGAGGGTTGATGAGGAGACGGGCCTTCCTGTGTTGCCGTGTTGGTTGGCGCAGCCGTATTTTAGACCGCCAGTGCCGGTGCCGGTTTTGAAAAGTAAAGGTACGTACGGTGGATTTTCTTTTTGGATGTGGGTTGAGCCTGATGTTGAGTAGCTGCTCCCAAAGTGGTGGAGAAGCGCGCTGGGGATGAGTTGGAGGAGGAGAGGGATGGTGGTGGGAAATTGAAAAGGGTGAAGTTGATGCCTGAGGCTGTGGCGCTTGCTGCTTAGATGGTGTACTACGAAGGTGATAATACGATGCTCTGATAGAGGAGATTGTAGAGATATCGACTGGAAGAGGAGGCAGCGTAATGATCCACGATGAGCGGTCGGGTACCCAGAATCACGTCGATGCGCTGCCCGTTAATAAATGGCGGTAGCTTTGGAGAGGAGTGGCGTTGAGGAGCCAGTGTAGAACGTCGAGGAAGCACAAGGTCAATTCTCAGTGAACATCGCTCGCTTGCTTTCTCACTGCTCACTCCCTACATTGCATTGCACTATATCTAAGCATCTAGGTTTTCGTTTCTATGCGACAAAACATGCAGCGACGGCACGGTCGGCACGATCTTACCTTCCAACTTGCAAGCTCCCTATCCTCGCAATACAATCCCAGTGCTCTCATGGGTTGGTCTCATGCTCTCAGCCAATTCTTTTCGGCCCCGCCACTTCCTCAAAATGACCACTGCGAGAATTGTCCGACGTAGACCGTCGCGAAGACGAAGTTCTCAGGACTCGAAGGACCATGTTCGTGTTATTGGGATCACGGTGTGGGTACGGAGCCGAAGCCACGAGGTCTTCTTCCGGGTACGTTGCTGAATCAGAGGGGAGGTGCGGGACGGGTGTACATGTATGGTGTGTTGAAGTCTGGTTAGTAGAGGACTGTCTTCCTTCTCGAGGTGGTGTCTCATTTTCACGCGTCGCCACTGCAGATATATATGGGGCCTGTAGGTCACTAGTAGGCTGTGGCGCCACTTGAGCGACTAATTAATTACCATCGCGCAGATTGAGAACGCCGTGAACAAGATTCGTATGATGCGGTGAAGTGTCATTTGTATTTTTGTGGAGGGTACCAGGTGCTTCATTCCTCCTTCCGTCGTTGAACGCGTGAAGTTTACTTACTAGTGCATTTGATCTAGCTGGAAGACAACGCGTGCCTACCAAGTCGTGCCGTTCAAGGTCGACATCGAGGCCCACCATACGGGGTAGTATGCTGTACGTTTTCAAGTTCTTCCATATTTACTGCTTACCTTTATTCAATGACGCCTAGAACATGTCAAGTCCCTCTCGCGCGCCTCCTGTGTACGCCAATGAATCGCTGGGGCCGTGAACGAAAGTACGTTCTGCTCCGTTGAGGTTTGGAGTGGGGTACTGATGATGGATGTCTTGGTAGCCTGAGGATCTGGGGGAGGTGGGGGCGTGCGGTATTGGTATGCGTATAGTATGAGAGTTGTGTTGATTTTACTACGATGGAGGGTTTGCAGTTAGTCTATGTTTTCAAAGTCTGTTGTTTGTTGGGATACTGTAATGGAGGTTACGTTGATGCGAAGAGCCGAAAAGTGAAACTCATGCATTCAGAGCACGCGTCGGAAGAACAGCCGCGTCAATCCCCGCTGTGTGCCTTGTCGATTCGTAAGTATTGTATACTAAAATTAGACTCTCCTTCAGGGCTGGACATACGACCAGGACGCCATTTGCAAAGATTCAGAACGTGCTCGGGACTTTTGTCCATCGTCAGAGGCCTTCCCAGTCTGTTCAACGTATAACAGAGGAACTCAATCCGACTGTTGTCGTGTCGGGAGACTTGAACATGGCATGAATTCGTTCTCGGTGGGTTACATGTGCAGGGCCTCCATAGCATGTGTCGACGATACTTATAGATAGATTTGCCTCGCAAGGCTCGCAACCGGCAAATCGACAGGGACAGGTCACACGCAGATCCTGGCCTCGGGCCCGTTTCCGTGTAACAGCGAGTATAAAGGAAACGCGAAATTCGTAGGATGTATCCCATCCCCCAGTCTCAGGTCTCTCTTAATTCCGGGTTTCTCAGTCTCTTCCATCCATTCCTTAACGATGATGTTCAAAGCCACTCTCGTACTTGCCAGCGCCGCCACAGCCGTCTTCGGCGCCGCCGTCGTGTCTCGCGACCAGATCGACGCGCAGTCTTGTGTCCAGGCGGAAAAGTGGGTCGGGCAGAGCGATGCCTTTTATTACAGCCTAGCGTGTTATAGCCTTGTGAGTAATCTCTCATCTCGCATATCCGTTGGGTGCTCAACGCGGACTGTAGGAGTCCCACTGCCTGACCACGCTGAACGGGACCTCGACGGACTTGTGGTCCGTCGCGGCCTGCGTGGCCGGTGCGACTTGTGCGCATGTGAGTTCCCGTCCTTACGACGACTTCTTGGGATCGATTACTGACGCGATGGCAGTCAAACTTGTTGACCTTGGCACAATGCCAGAACTCCGCCGTGTCCAAGGCGGATGCGCCTCACCTCAATTACGATGTGCGTATTCCCCCTCCTTTCTTCTTTCCTTCCTTCCTCCTCTTACATCTCCCGCGCGTCTTCTAGATCTACGCGTCCATCGTCGGCGACTGCGCCTGGCAAGAAGGCGGATGCCCCATCACGCAGCAGAACTACATCGACTTTTTCTACGGCACGCTCTCCGCTATCGGGTCGACCAACTGGCCTAGGTAAGCAAGCGCTTCCCCGCCGTGTCTACTACTATGATTGAGTTGTTTCGCGACAGCTCCGCGGAGGATGTTATCACGTATTACTGGGACCCCCTCAACGCGTGGACCAACACTGGCGAGACGATCCCGTATACCAACTTTGATGACTGGCTGCACTATGCGTGAGCAGTATGATGTGTTGTTGAACGTTGCGCTTCCCATACCTTTATTTATCACCCACCCTTTTGGAGGCTATGATGTTACTTGTAGTGCTCTATTACGTTCTTTTGTCAAATATACCAGAAACTAGGCTTTTGTCAGACTCCTTCCCATTCGCTCTTGCAAGGAAAAAAAGCTTTGAACGTATTGTGGTGTATCTGAGATGAGGTTGATTCGAACCCTTGATTGTATCGCATGACTACTCTTACCTAAACCAAACCTTATTCGATTTTTTTTTACCTTGCAAGAGCGACTGGCATATTTTGCGGTGGCGGTTGGGGTTTGTTTAGCATCATCGTCGAAATCACTGCCTCTCCACAGTCTTCCCGCCCACAGTTCCACTACGGTAAAGCACATTACATTACACTACAGGCTTGGGGCTTATAGGAATCACTGAGAGCTGCCTATAGAATAGATTTTAAGCAAGTAGGACATAAAGAGAATGGATTCCCTAAAGGAATGCAGGTTATTTATTAAGAAAAAAAAAACTGAACATGTGTTTATAATGATTTAAATGTATAGTACCATTTTGACCGCATATTCACATAACGCATCACGCGGGCTTGAGAACTGAACTTAGCTTAAATGATAACGCATCACGCACCTCAATTCCAGGGTCAAATCACCCAAAACGGCAAAAATTTCACTCTCGCCTATGGCGGGATGTTCGAATAAGGCAATTCAGGGCTCTGTGCCTGACAACGAACTTGTTTCCTGTAAGTTCGTTGCATAATGCATCACGCCCCACAAACTTATGGTTGAAACAGTACAGTAGGTTAGTCCCCTCTCAGAAGTGTGCGCCACGTATTTTGGGTGTAGGACAGGTGGAGGAGGTGTGGACCCACCAGTGATTTCGATGGTGATGCTAAACAAAACCCAACTGCCACTGCAAAATATGCCAGTCGCTCTTGCAAGGTAAAAAAAAATTGAATAAGGTTTGGATTAGATAAGAGTAGTTATGTGATACAATCGAGGGTTTAAATCAACCTCGTCTCAGATACACGTCACAATATGTTCAAAGCTTTTTTTCCTTGCAAGAGTGAATGGGAAGGAGTCTGGGCTTTCGTGAGTAACACAGGTATTAATTACTCTGAACTGCACCCTTAACTTGGCCTATCCTTGGATATGGGTACTGATACCTAGTGAATGGCAGTTCAATGCAGCCCAAGGCAAGTTGAGGTCGATCAATAGTGACAGTTAGTACTGTAGTCTTACGACCCCATGTTCACGGGGTGTTACGTGTTATCCTTGTGAACTAACAAAACGTTAGTTCATTCAGGGTCTGCTTACTATAAAAGGAGCGGCGGCATTAGCCGCCGAGCGCAAATTTCCTTTTTGGGCCTCCCGACGAGCAAATTTTGGAGTGTTATGCGTTACGGGGGATAATTTAGTTCAGTTCACAACCCCATGTTACGCGTTACGTGAACATGGGGTCGTAACATTACAGTATTGCGATTCTGTAATGATTCTGACGTTGATTGTGTACCGTTCACCCGCTCCCTGCGCGTGGAAACGGTAACAATCTGTTGGATTGCACATTCGCCACATCACGTGACTGCACTGTTCCGGCCATCGCAGCACTCGCATTTCACACCGTTTCACCAGAAGGATTAGCCTATCCAGAAGACCTTTCCCATTTCACTTTCTCATGGTTTATCCTTTCTTATTTCACTTCCTTTTAGTTCATCCTCACTTATTTCACTTCCTCTTAGTTATTCCTCTCCATTTCACTTAGCTCGCGTTTCGAGTTATATTTGATACGATAGCCTCACAGTTTAGCCTGTAGATAAGAAAGTCTCGTACAGTATATAAAGTACTGTACTCGACTTGTAGTCCTCAGTTAGTTCCCCAATAAGATATCTTCCTTCTTCTTCTCGAGTGATCAGCTCACTTCTCTACCTCTCAATCTCTCACTCTTCCTAAGTGGATCATCTTCCTTTCACGTTCATAAGTGGTGGTCCCAAGTACGAATTGTACTTGTGACCAGGACCGGACTCGAGTGCACAATTGTCATTAGTCATGACCACGAGTGTCGGGTGTTTAAGGGTATACCCAGGTGCACTCGCACTCAGCACCCGGGTGTCGAGTGTTTACCGGTGCCGGGTGGGGTGTTTGCACGAGTGTCCACCCGAGTGCGGGTGTCTGCCTCTGGGCCACGAGTACCTGCCAGCAAACACCCGGGTGGGCACTCGACTTTTAGCTACATATTTATAGTGAATTTATAAATTTATTTGAACAGGAATGGGCCTTTGCGTAGCCCAAACTAGACCTGGCCAAGAGTGTGCACTCGGGTGCACTCGCACTCATGTGGCGGGTCATTCGCGGCTCTAAGCCGGACACCCGCACTCGAGTGACACTCGAGTACAGCACTCGAGTGCACACTCCACTCGCGGGTGTTTGACGCACTCGAGTGTCTCGACACTCGTGCCCTCCTTCCACATCCCAAACCCCCACTCGCCATTATTTCATGCACCTTCCGCATCCCCCAGCAATTGCGAGGGGAGCCGAGGTGGTGCATGATGCTACGTCTACGGGGGAAAGAGGGTTTGGGATTGAAGGTGGGGAATGGCGGAGGATGCAGGGTATAGTGCCTCATGGGAGGGCTTACCCGTAAAGTAGGGATAGCTAGAATCAATGTTCAGTATAATAAAGACATTTGACAGCGTCTGGAAATGCGCCAATGCCAAAAGAATCAGAAATACGTACCAAATCCACCACGTCGCCAGCAGACGACGTGGTAGCCCCAAATCCCCCGCCCCGCTCTTCAAGCGCGCTGTTGAGCGCGGCGGGTAGCGTCACAACCCATTAATATTGTTGCTGCTGCTGCAGCTCGTGTGTTTTGCTGCCCGGTTGCGGGGCTTACGCGTCCACGGTCCTCGTTGCTAAGGAGACGACATAAAGTCGTTCGCCATTTACACAGGACGCCGACTCAGAGTCGAACACCAGTGTCCTCGTCGCCGACTCAAGGTCGAGCGACGGATCGTCGTAGGTGGTGGTGGTAAGAGGTAGAGAGAACGGACCCGATCGAACGCTTACACGTCGCTTCGGAGGTCGGCCCGAGTTGCCGGATTCGGAGAAATTGGTGCATGTAGCTCGTTTATGGGGCGCAAAGCCCCGTTCGAGTTGAAGAAAATCAGTAAATTAATTATAAATATGTACCTAAATACTCGAGTGTTTACACGGGTGTTTGGGCACGAGTACTCGCAGCCCAAAGCTGAACACTCGCACTCGAGTACCCACCCGTGCAGACACTCTACTCGGCACCGGCAAACACTCGACACCCGGGTGCGAGTGCCGGATGTATCTGGGTGCACACTTAAACATTCTGCACTCGTGGTCAGCTCTAGCCCAAACTATGCACCCGCGTGAATTTCGCTTGATCCGGCGTATCAGGCCGAGATCTGAAAGGACGCATAAGCGTCTGATCGGGTCGTTCTCCTTCATTCTTGCCACCACCACCACACCTCAGAGTGCGACAATTGTCGCCTCTGCCGCGCTGACGACTGTCAGGCGGCTCCCAGATTCATTTCTGGCCTCGGCTCTGTGCCGGGTCAGCTATTGCTGTCTTTATGACAGCAGAGGACGACTCGACACCACCTTGACGAATACGATGATGACGACGACGCCAGCAACAACGGGCAAGACCGTTGATGGCGACGAAGGACAAGAGAAGGAGGAGGAACAGGAGGAGATGGCTGACCGACATGGATAGAGTCCCCGCCACTGCAGCACCACCCCACCTCCTCACCACCACCTCACCACCACCTTCACCACCACCCCCACCCCCACCACGTAACCACCACCACCCCTACTACCCAGTCATTATGCACGACTGACTGTCCCCGTGCCATTGCCCGGGGATGCTCGTCGTGCATGAATATGGGCGAATGCACCCGTGTAGACCCGCCACCCTACCCAGGTGTCATCGCACTCGTAAGTGCGAGACACTCGTGAATGGGTGTCCCATCCGGGTAAAATACCCGAGTGTGGCGCGAGTGCGGGTGTCCGGCTCAGAGCCGCGAGTGACCCACCTGACGAATGCGAGTGCACCCGGGTGGGCACTCATAGACATGTCTAATTGTCATGTTGGCGATTTTGAAGGTCATAATCATTGGCCTTGGGCATTCACATCAAAAAGAGCATGACACTAACTCAACAATCAATTTGAGTCCACCTCGGTCTACGAGCTCAATCTGTAGCAAGGTTGTGAGTAGAATTTGTCGCAACTCTGAGAGCCTAAAGAATGCGACGGATAGATTGTACAAGGTATACTATACTATTACGATCATAGGTTCAGTCACAGGTCACAGCTGAAAAAACAGCTTATGCCAATAATTTTCTTTTGATTAATCTGATTTTTTAATTAAATTTTGATTAAAAATTTCTCTTTGACTGAATCTATGATCGTAATAGTACAGTACTTATAAAGTATGTATTAAGTTGAATTATATGAAAATATATTATACTGTAATGTTACAACCCCATATTTATGGGGTGTTATGCGTTATGCTAGTGAACTAACAAAATGTTAGTTCATTCAGAGTTTGCTTACCATAAAAGGAGCAGCAGCATTAGCCACTGCATCCGAAATTTCTATTTTGAGCCTCCCAATGTGTAAATTTTACAGTGTTACGTATTATGAGGTACAACTTAGTTCAGTTCACAACCCGATGTTACATATTATGTGCATCGAGTCGTAACACTACAGTATCTCATATCAAATCAGTGAAATCAGGATCACTCTGCCTCTTCCTCCATCTCTTCGTCACTATCACCTTCTTCATATCCAAAATCCTCGATGGTTGGAATGTCCTCGGGCGCCAGATGCCCTATTGATGGTTCAGGTAAGCTGTGTTGATGACAGAATGCTTCCTCAAGGGCCTTTTGTTTCAAGGTTTTAGACTTAACCTCATACTTTTTTGGCACCTGGTCGTCCTTGTAGATCTTTCGATAAACATCCAATTGGTCATTCAGCTTATCACAGGACATGCCTTCTCAGGCACCTGCGTAGATCTGATCAACACTCATGATCATCGGAATATAGATTAGGCGTAGTGCTGCTGCGATATGAGCTGCTGTTCTCAGAAGTTGGCGACGATGTCAGATGGAATGCTGAAGTGGAAGAACCTCCGGTCGACTGGAGCAACATGATGTCATATGTCGAACGTTTCGACTCAAGCGATGTCTTGCTTGATTTGCAGACAATTTCCGACGGAACGCCTTCAGCCCAGAACACTACAATCGCACAGTCCTCGAAAAAGTCCAAGCAATGATGCACACCAGTGGTGTGCCTTGCTTCTTATAGGCTGAAGCTGTGCTTTATGCTGTATGGGTGTTAAATCGTACTTTGACAAAGTCACTGAATGGTGGTATACTATGAGAAGCAGCATACCACGAGAAGCTCAACCTCAGTGGGCTTAGAGAATGGGGATCTAAAGTGTGGGTTCGCCAGGCCATGAAGAAATTCAAGCTTGATGGAGGACGTGTTCGTGAAGGATTTTGGATGGAAGTTGAGAATGAAAGCAAAGGCACAATTCAGGTTTATTACTCCGATACTCGATCTGTTAAACCAGAAATCAGTGTTTATTATTCAAAAGAAGATGCTGACGGAGCTGAGCTCGAGGAGGAGCTAGAGTTTGATGAGCTCACCTTTCAACTAGGTAACCACTTTTTCTTAAGAATCACTCGATGGCAACCGAGATAAGATAAGATTCTTAAGATAAAACCCTCACCAAAATTCAGTCAGATCTCAAGCTGAAGCTTATAACTGCTAGTATGCTACCAATGATATTATTAACAACACATACACCATACTGTAGCGTTTTGACCATAACTTCACGGCCTGTAACCCGTTATGGTGTGAAGTTACAGTATATAGCTTCATGGACCCTTAAATTTCCTTATTTAGATAGCCGGCGGGACCGAAAATTTCCTTATTTGGGTGGGTGTGCCTGGCCAAGGTGGACTGTGATGCATTATGCTCTATGTATAGCTTCACTTCAAAGGGCCCCGTGACCCATTATGCGAATTTGCGGTCAAAACGCTACAGTATAGTCTACAATTGTAAGATAAGTCTAAGTGTAAGAATAAGATAAGCTAAGACTAAGAATAAGATAAGCTAAGACTAAGATAAGCTAAGACTAAGAATAAGATAAGCTAAGCTAAAGGTAAGTCACTGGCCAATTGTCAGCCTGACATGTAAAGGAGACACAAATAAGACAGTCGTTTGTCCATCTCCGCAGTAGGATTCCAAGGACGAAGTGAGATGAGATGACAACACCTACAGCATGTAAAACTCAGAGACTACACACCGTATGAAGGTAGAGAATGCACTGGGTTAGATGGTTAGATTTAGAGTCTGCCACGGATCGGGTAAATCAGCGGATATCCGCTACCCGATCCCATACCCGATCCGCAGATCGGATCACGTTTTTGCGATCTGATCCGTACGATCCGGATCGGGCCACGGGTCACGGTCAGGCCGAGGTGGGTACGGATATCCGTGGCACCGATCCGTACGATATCCGTACTCTTAGATACTTTTACAACATGTTTTTAAAAGATTTCTATAATTTTATTTGGCCTCAAACGGCGGCAACGTCACCCAGAAATGACGTTGCGCGTGAATTTTCCTAATCGCCGAGTTGGCCGAACCTCCCGGGAATCGCCGGATAAGGATCGATTGACTGGGATGCTTTGCTCCTTCACTCCTACCACCACAGCACGACGTCGTGTTCGTGTTCGTCGGCCTCAGAAATTGTTCTGGGGCTTACTCGACTTCTCTTCTTTCTCCTCTCTTGCTTTTCCAGTGCGGTTTGGCTTCACGCCGACCGCTACGCCCTCGGATACATTCCGGGGCGAAATCTGGTGCCCGTCTTCGCGACGGCACATTTTCTTAGAGGATCGCTGCTCTGCGGCAGCACCACGACGACGACGAACCGCTGGATTGCCCCACAACAGGGCTGGAAGACACGAAAGCCCGTTGCTACGGCCACAACGCCCTAGCAACGGGCCACCATCGACGCGTAAGGCCCCCGAGCGGGCAGCAGACGACGAATGACGACTTCGACGGTCCTCCAAAGGTAATAGCATGATGGGCAATGTCTGCGTCCTGCCGCGGAGCAGACTCGAAGAGCGACGGTGGCGGGAATATGGGCGTGGCGCGTCTGCTGACGACGCCACGCGTACTGGTGCGTTTTGATTCTGTTTGATTTCATTTGCCTGTTTAACGTTTTACAGGTCGAGCATACCCATGATGCAACGGCAGCTGAGCAGAGGCAGTGAGAAAGGACGGGTGTGGCGCGTTCACAGACAGCACTGGGCAATAGGTGCGTTGTGTTTTGTTCTATCTACTCTTTCAACTCAGAACAAGACAGGATCACTGCGACGACGATAGAGACACAGCGCGGCGTGTCCGCTGCCTATCTCATGGCCAACAACGGTGGCGGCGGGCTGCAATAACCACACCTCCACCCATCTTCTCCCCATTCCCTTTGTTTTTTTGTTGTTAGTATGTGGGATGCTCTCTTGAGCATCCCGCGCTGCACCAAAAAATCTTTCCTCGATACGAGTATCCGCGAGTCAGATCCGTGACTCGATCCGCGGATCGGATCGCTCTAACGGATCGGATCCTGAGGCGATCCGGATCGTAGGTCGGATCACGGTCTGGCACTTGGGACCACGGATATCCGTGAAAAGGATCGCGGATCGATCCGGTTCACGATCCGTGGCAGTCTCTAGTTAGATTCCATTACCTAGCAGAGGATAACACACTGCACCGTGATCAACATCGTGGATGGAAGCAATCATTGCGGTTAAAGAGTAGAGTGACGAAGAAGCCAGGAGAGGTCAAGAGGCAAATGAGATGGTGGTCATTGAAGCCCGCGACCAACATGCGGTGGCCGTCAATAGGGAACTAAACGTTAGCGAGTTACTGGCGCTGTAAAAATGGGAGGTGCTGCGATAGAATCTAGTCTCAATGCGCAAGCGACTTGAGCTGCTGATATGCTTCAAAGATGCTGAAGAACGCCCGCCCAAACCTATGACGACTGAGTGCGAGACGCGGCCCAGCTGGATGCAGTGGCGAATCTGTCCAGAGTGTTGTTGCGAACATTGTAGGCAATCTCGGGGAGCCAGACGGGTAACGCAGGAAAAGTATAGACTGGAATGGGTGCTGACAACGCAGCTGCTTTTGAATTGAAGCAGGGTGCGTGCGCACGCTGGGGGGTGGCAGGGTGAATGACGACGTCTGAAGCAGAAGTCAGTTCTCGCGCACAGGAAGAAGAGACAGAACACACCTTGGATTCTTGAAGCTCGATTCGATTATAAAAATGACTCCGGTTCTTGAGGTGTCGTTGGCCAGTCGTCAGCCTGACACGCAGAGGAGACGCGAGTGAGGCAGTCGTTATGTCCATCTCCATAGTGAAATTCCAGAATGAAGCTGCGTGACATGATGACATCTGTGGGAGATAAAAATCAGGGATTACATACTGCGCGGAGAATACAGAATGTACTGGGTTATACGGTGGCAGACAGCGCACTGAAAGTCACAAATGTGAACGACAGCGTAGGTCCGTTTCGGCCTTTAGCGCTGGCGTTGTGGAGGAGCGGCGCGCCATCCTCATCGGGTATAAAAGCAATCATTGCAGTTGAAGGGTAGAGCGTTGAAGAAGCCAAGGGAGGTAAAGACCGCAAATGAGATAGTGGTTGCTGCGAAGGTGAAAAAGGGCTTTGTACATGTTTGGCTAGAGTTTTCCCGGCAGCATTTTCGTCAGAGAAGTGTACCGGCCGATTATCCCAAGCCGTCGGCAGCTCCTCACGCTAGCTTGCACTCACATCTGGAAAGGCCTATATGCTATAAGGCAACTTTAAGCAACTTAAAGCGTCTTAGGACATAAAAAGTTCGGAATGCTAAATAAGCTGCAAAGAGCTTAAAGCCAAGGTTCACGCTAACAGCTTCTTTAAGACATCTTTTAAGCATCTTAAGACACTTTAAGATACTGTAAAAGCTCTCTAAAGGCTCTCTAAAGCTGACTTAAAGCATACATCATTATGAACCTTGTTTTCAGTTGTCTTCAGACAGCCTTTCGGCAACTCAAAAAGCACTTAAAAAGCTACTAAAGTTTCCTTTTTGTAGTCTGTAAAGCACTACTGAGTTAACTTGAAACAAACGTTGTCATGAACCTTGTCTTGAGTTGCCTTCCGACAGTCTTTCAACTGCCTTCCAACAGCCTTTCAACTGCCTTCCAACAGCCTTTTAACAACCTTTCAGCAGCCTTGCAACTGCCTTGGAACAGCCCTTGAAATACTCCAATCAAGCTTAATCAAGCAAAAAATAATACAGCAAAAAATATTAAAATCACATCAATTATTAAATACTAACCAAGACATCAAATGCTAACTAGAAATGATTTACAATACAGCCGAATGGTCCCTATCCAAGTTATCATCTGCATCCAAGTCCACACCCAGATCATGATCCTCATCTGAGTCATGGTTGTGGTCCTCCTCGGAGTCATGATCCTTGTTCGAGATGTCATCGTGGTTCGAGTCGTAGTCGTGGTCCTCGTTCGAGTCGTAGTCCTCGTCCGAGTCGTAGTCCTCGTCCGAGTCGTAGTCATGAGTCGTCATCATGGTCCTCGTCCGAGTCATACTCGAGTGGTCCTCGTCCAAGGCGTACTCGAATGGTCCTCGTCCGAGTCATACTAGTGGTCATGATCCTCATCCGAGTTGTGGTCGTGATCCTCGTGTGGGTCAGGGTCTGCGGGTTGTGGTCCTCTCGTGGGTCGTGGTCCTCGTGTGAGTCGTGGTCCTCGTGTGGGTCATGGTCCTCATGTGGGTCGTGGTCCTCGTCCAAGTCGTCATCCGAGTCGTGGGTGGTGGTCCTCGTCCGATATCATAGTCGCAGTCGCAGTTCTGGTTCATGTCGTCGAGGTCGTCGTTCATGTTGTCGAGGTCGTCGTCCATGTTGTCGTAGTCCTCGTCCATAATATCGTGGTCCTCGTCCATGTTGTCGTGGTTCTCGTCCATGCCTTGACACACGTCCTTGGCGTAAAACACTAGCCCTATTGCCGAGTCGTCGAGTTGTCGTGGTCATGTCGTTGCTTGCAGACAACATCCTAAGGATGGCAAATATTCAGAGAGAACATAGCAGATCAACTTAGCTACGCACCTGGGGGGCAACGACACGACGGTAATCAAGTACCAACCCGACTTCCTCCAAGAACCCAAGAATCATAGAGGTCGGCATCAAAGGGCGACAGGTGATGTGCGCATGGCATCATCAACTGGAAACACTGTGCACAGAGCAGCAGTGGGCATTGGCGGAAATGGGAGTAGATGTGGTGGTAAGAAGACAAGTCGTTATTCCATGCCGATCGGAATTTAAACCAACCGGCACGTGAGGCCACGTCAGCCACAAGTGCCGGCGGCAAATGGACTTGTCGATTTTGGGGCGCTGGTGCAGCGCCGCCGCGGATACTTACGAGCCCGTCATATTCAACAAATTTACCAGTGTGAGCCAAATGTCAATGAAATTTTCTGAGTCCCAAAATATCTAAGTAAAACATCCGCAATCATCCGCATCCTCATCGAGTCGAGTCACCATGCTAAGCATCATGTCCTTCCTTCATACACCATCGCTTCGCAATCTTATATTCGTTGATTAATTTGTGGCGTGCCAGCTGGTGAGTGGCGTATTCTTCGGGTTTGCGGAGGCATCCTTGGCGTGGAAGCGCATCGGGATTGGCGCTGTAAGAAATGTTGAGACGAGGATTGGGGTGAATTATGGGTATATACACACAGGGTACGGCGCTGCATGCTGGCTCTGCGTAAATGGGAGCGGTGGTTAGCGCGGTAGTCGGCATTGTGTACGCGTTGACGCGCCCGAATTTTTTCTTGTTCAGCTGGCGGCAAGCTGGTCAGGCGTTCGCGGCGTCTGGATAAATTTAATGAGCGGACAAAATGAAATGTAGGAATCGCACCTTTGAGCTGCGAGGCGCTGTTTCTCTCGGCGCTGCTCAGCATGGCTCTCCTCGTACTTTCGTTTCGCTGCCCGTTGCTTCTCGCGCCGCTGTTCGTCTTGCCCCAGCTCTCCGCGGAGTCGGACCCCCATGCCAGTGAGATGGCCCGGGTTGAGTTTCGTGATGATCGCACTGCGGCCTGGCGGTGTGCGTTGCGGAGGTGGTAGTGAGAAGAGAGAACGATCGAAATACTGTTCGGACTCACGGTTATGATTAGTGTCACGCGTGAAGCTTAACTATAGTAAATAATATATGTAGATCAAGATTTCTGCCTTAATTACACCTGGGACGTTTAGCTTTACCTATGAAGTATATATGCCAGTAAAAATTAGAGCTGTCCGAGAGGTTGAGGGCGCTGGAGCGCGCGATGTCTGGCTGGCTTGATCGTATACTATCTATGTAAGCTCAATTCCTTATTTAGATGCAGCATTAGTACTAGGGATTTTATTTCCAGATATAATATAACTATTCTATATGAATTTCCGATGCTTGAATCACGACTCCGAGCCCGTCGTCGCTGTCCCGAGCGTCGACAAGCTCGTTCTGTTCGTGTTCGGATGTCCGATCCGAACAATCCGGACAGCGATCGAGGTCGTTACTCTCCCTCCTACCACGACCACGACCATCCTCAATCGATCCGTCCACTCCTGGAAATGTCGCCGTCTTCTGGCGGCCATCCTGCGACCGACTTTGAGTCGTCGTAGCCACGGAGACCGACTTTGTGTCGTCTTCCTTGGACCCAACCCGACCTCCCGCAGAGCCGACTCTTGCCGCGTAAGCCCCAGAGGACGGGCAGCAGATTGTTTCACAACGAATCCAGGAGAGAAGGAGGAGACTGCGCTGCCCAGCTTGCTGGCGCGGCAGTGTGCGGTACGTTTGTTTTTCTGTCTGTAGATATTGACGCTGACGGGACACCAGTCGATTCAGGAGATGGGCCCGCGCGAGTGTCTGTGTGCTTTTCTCGCGAGCAAAATACGCCTCTTCCTCTCATCAAGTCGTTCCTTGGTTGGTCGTTGTTGACGAAGACGAGCAAACAGCGCATCCGTTGCCCTAGCAACGGCCACATTGACGAGGTATAAGCCCCACCTCATCCCACAGTGCCAGCGAGAAACGGTGCGTATTTCTTCTTGATTTCCTCCATTTTTCTAAATGTGGCTTATCCAGGCTCCGCCACCTCGTTATCATCCTCCGGTCACTCACGCTCTCCTCTCCTCTCCCTCCCTTCTCTAGAAAAATGACTCACGGATGTAGTGTTCTTCTCCGACACCCGCAACCTACTTTAATTTGTCGCCTGTGGTCACGGAGAGCGACTTTGCGTCCTCTCTTTCTCGTGGCAGGACACTCTACTGGAGAAGGGCTTTCACGAGTATGGGTTAGAATGGAGGCTTTGCGTCATCTGCTGGCGACGCGGCACTGCTTGGTAAGTTTTCCTTCACGCATTTCTACTTGTTCTACCGTCCATCGCGCTGTCAACGTTACACGTAGTTTCGCTTTCTGATATATTTACAGGATGGCCGTCATGCTCTCTCTCACCTTCTACCATGTCCTCCTCCAACCCGGCAACCTTTGTCCACCCCGGTGACACGCTCAACGACTTTTTGCTTTCGTTCTGGCGGCGCCCCCTCGACACCGCGGAGTACGAAACGTCTAATTTCCAGCGCTCCCGCTTGCGAGCATAAAGAAAACCATGAAGAGCGATCCCGACCCAAGGTGAGCACTCTTTTCGCTGGCCATTCAGCGACTGATGCGAACATGATAGCGCCCAATGGTATGCTGACTCGAACAGCACATCCGATTAGTGCTGGATCTTTACCTCTTGCCACCATCAATGCCAACGAGGCTTCGGATGACAAACCTCGACCACGGCTCTCGACAGCGATGACATGCGCCCCGCGACCGACTTTGAGGTAGTGCGCAGGTACGTCTCTTTTTTTCCATAGATATCAGCACTTACGGGCTACAGCGCGAATCTGGCATTGGAATCATCACTTTCTCTCTTATCCAACATCGACTACCCCCTACTCATGACGACAGCGGCTATCAACAACGATTATACGGCAGCGCATCAAGACACTCGCGACCGACTTTGAGTCGTCGCCCATTGTACGGAGACCGACTTTGTGTCGTCTCCCCTGGACCAGATCCAACTCGCTTATACATGAACTCGTCGCAACTTCACGACGAATCCACGACTGCGCGGCCCCGCTTGCTAGCGAGGTAGTGTGCTAGTACGACTTTTTTTGATCCGTAGGCATCGACGCTGAAAGTGGCATAGTCGATACGTATTCCTGGCTACCCGCCACCCTCGTTCCTCGAGGCCATATCGACCCGCCCTCACAACCACTCTCACCCAGCATTGTCTGGAACCCCACAGAAGGACGTGGCCTCCGCCTCCGCTTCCGCATAATGTCGCAGTCGCCAACAACGACGAGGAGCGCGATGCCACAGGCATACCCCGCCTAAACAATATGGTCTCTTGTCACCGCTGCAGAAGAAAAAGCAGCCAATAACGGCAGCAGTCAGGTACCCGCCGCAGCGCCAGCAGTTGCAATCACCCGCGCTGCACTCGCCCATACCAGCAGTAGTGAGACCTCATCAGCCACATGGATCTCACCGAGCGGCGCCGGCTACCCTTCATCCCATGCCCCTGCCCTTGCCCAGGTACACACCACACTCAGCCGCTGTCTTCACTCTTTGGATTTCTCCCCAGTCGAGTCACCTTAAACACGGGTTGTTTCTCAGCACAACTTGGCTGTGATTGTACGCCGGCATCTGGTAGTGTCCGTTGCCTCGGTTCAAACAAGACATCCTCCGCCTCATGCTCGACACAAACGCCGCCCAAGCTTGTTCAGGGGTGTCGCCGGCGCCGCATCCATTGACATAGACGTCGGGCACTGGCCTGCATCGTCGAACCTTATAGACACCCCGACGTTGACAGCAGACAGGCATGTGGCCGATGTGATGCACCTGATCGAGTCCCGCTTTCAGGAGAGAGTAGATGACGTGAGCGCCGGTCTTCCTCGCGTCGTAGAGCAGGGCGCTATTATAGCTCTTACTGTTAGATTATGTGGACTCAGTGGCCCACATACGTTTTCTCAGCATGATCCTTATAACTTGTCTACGTATTGAACTGTCTATTTAGCTTAGTTTATTCATCTCAATTGGATTTTTCTTGGAATATTCTTGGGTTAATGGAGCTTAGGCACATTTGTGCTTAAAGTTATCTTAAGATGTCTTTCAGTGTCTTAAGTTGATGGCAATGATGCCTTGAGCTTTAAGTTGCTGAAAGATAGCTGTGTTTGAAGCATACATCTTAAGTCACCTTTAAGCATCTTGGGCCGCCTTTCGCTGTCTTAAGTTTTGTACCAATAGTACATCAGCTTTAATATGCTTTTAGAGCTTTAAGGGCTTTTCGGAGCTTAAAGTTTGATGTTCTGTTGACATGAATCTTAAGATGTCTTAAGACATATAGGCCTTTCCTGATGCAACATCTGTTGACCGCGAGTCCATGATGCTGAAAGAATCATCAACGCTCAGTAACGGTGGTCTTTGGCAAGGAAGAAAATGTACTTTACATCAACCCAGGCCAGTACTTTACTTTATTGATGAGAGCAGCTCTGTATTCCCGCTCCGTGGACCTGAGCAATTTTCTGCACCTTAACCTCGACCACCATGCTCGTCTGGTATCGTATGTTCCATGGCGCGATGAGATGGGGCGAAGGCTTCATTTTTCACACCCCAATCGTTTGATACGACGGTCTTTTGTCTCTCGCCTCTGTGATCCTCTTTACACGCCATCTCGTTTCACCTCCATTGATTCGACATTAGTAGCGGTGTACCCGAATGACGGAGCATAGACTTGGGCCCAATAGGTTTGGCGCCGTATATTGGTGTTGTCGTCGCTGGAATATAAGTTGATCTTAATTCTTTTCCCTACTCGTTGCTAAGCGTCTTATCTTCGCAGTCTGCATGGATCTTGTTGATTCCCGCGTGTATCGAATAAGAGCAGTCACCTGCGTTTAGGCGCTGTACTATTATCTCCACCAAAGCGACAGCTGGGGTCTCAAAGGCATCTTTACGGCAGTCATAGTGTTCGACACGCTCATTTCACATCCCGGTACGCTCACCGCGTCTTTTCTTCTATCGTGCTGGAGGCTGATGGTATCATTTAGTCTATTACTTTGTCGTCTCAAAATTCTTCAACTGGCCGCCCACAGCAAAACAGTTTGGTGCGTTTCTGTCACATAATTGCCTTGATTTACGCTGATAAACTCACTTACAGGAGTCTCCTGGTTTAGCCTTCCCTCTTTAGACTATCCCGTCGTTAATTGCTCCCAGCCTGAGGTTCTCTTCAAAGGCTTCACTGCTATTCTCGTTCAAGGGTAACTGTTCCGCTTCAGTAGTGCTTTCATTGACTAATCGTATCATCAGTTTCCTTACCATGCGCGTCTGGCAATGTACGTTGCTCGCTTTGTCCTCATATCTGCTTATTCTGACACGTACTTTCTGCTCAGCCTTCTACGTATTCCCCAGTCAACTCAACCATGGGAGGAGCACATCCGACGACTTCTCCTTACGAAGATGATGGCTCGACGAAGACACGCGAAGCCAATCCAGGAGGAAGACAGAACGGGATGACGGGCAGGAACGAGATTCAAGTTGCTATACTGGGCAAGGTGCGCTCCTTCATTCTTTCCTTGTCCATTCTTCTGTCACTTACGCTGCCCGCTACAAGCCACATTCCTCAAGCAGATGAAGCTCATCCACTACGGCAGCCACATTGAGATCATATATTTCAAGATCACCTAGAAGCCCCCTTGGCCCCTTCCCAATCTCTCACCGGCAAACGAGGGCGCCAAGTCGACGATCCTTGCCCTACCCCAGCAGCAATATGCTTACACGCTCGCTAGACGTAGGTCGTCATGATTCCTTTCCTTCGCACTTTACTAAGTCAAACAGACCTGAGCCATCTTCCGTGGTCAACTACGGGAAATACACGATGACCAGTGTCGCCAGCCGTTGACGCATGCGTATAAGATTTCCTCCAACGATTGTTATGACATGATGGTCACCACCAGCCACAATAGCCATTTGGTAAGGTTTCCGTTGAACAATTTTGCTGCCACGCTCACAACTATTAGGAAGGGTACAACCCATCCACCTCCAAGATGGTTTCAGTGCTTCTTCGCCAACGTCTTCTCCTGCCGACGCTCACTAACCCACAATGAGCCTCGGTTAATGAGAACCAGTTGAAGATGGGCTAGTGCCTGGAGTCGGACAAGGTGCGCTCCTTCCTTCTACCTTTCTTTCCCCTCACTAATACCGCCTACAACAGTCCACAGTCTTCAACGGCGGCTCCATCGACGAAGAGTGCATCTCATACAGGGTAAACATTGATTCCAACATCATCCAATCCACACCCGTCCTGGGAGCCCTATCGGCTCTTTCCTTCAATTTCTTGCTGACAAACCAGGCGAATCAGACCCAGTCAAGGCACTCAGTGCAGGAAATAACGCAGTAATAGTGCAATTTTTCAGGCCACGGTACGTTAGGTTTTCTGGTTGAACCTACCAGGCTCATTGCTTACTTTGGTTTCAGGTTGTTCAATGCGGCTTTCATCTATTCTCAGCTCATCCAAGACCCTTAGCCTTTTCTGATCGAATGAGCGTGTGAATGGTCATCGACAGGCTACGACAGCACTACCTCTCTGACTGAATCCGACTCTTATCTTCAGAGTCATGGAGGTCGTCTAGGTACAAGCCGGCCTGCTTATTATTCGGTTCTTTACGACGAGAACGTGTTTGAGTGAGTCTTACACTCTTCATGTTCAATTTCTGTTTCTGAGCTCTCTGTTAGTCCCGACGCCTTTCAGAATTTGTCTTTCACACTCTGCCATGCCTACGCGCGCTCAATGTGCTCAGTGTCGATCCCCGCTCCAATGTGTTGTAAGTTTTTATAGAGTTACTTGACACATACGACTGTTCTTACCATCGAGCTAGATGCCGATATTGTGTGCTCCTGCGTGAAGAACCACTATGATCCTAGCGGTTCCCTCCATTTCTCCGAGTCCGCCTGGCTAGTTTTTCTGTCAACAACTTACTTCTGTATCGCGACTTTAGCACCCGAAATGACTAGTGATTTTCTCTATACAGAAGATGACGCTGTCCACCTTCTTCATCATTGCTCGAGCGCACCAACTCCGCCTGCCAATAACACCTTTGGGCTATATCCCCGGGAGAGTTGACGCGAATAGCGGCGCTATCATCGCTGTGCTTGCACTGCTCGCTTTTCGCGTCTTGAGAACTTCGATTATTTGTTGGTAACACAGGTGGCAAAGTCTAGGCAACTCGATTGAGTTGCCGAACAGGCAACTGCTAGGAAACTGCCAGTGCAACTCGCCTGACACGCAGCAAAGGCTTGCCTTAAAAGGGACATTCGAATCATTGAATATTTAATCATATTTCATTATTATCATAATAATACTTCCTCATCGTGTGACCGGCGTGATTCTTCCTTTGCTCTCTGCCTTTCGATACGTTCTGGGGCTTAGCGTTGGTTTTCACAACGGCGCTCGATTTCGGACGACTCGCGCAGCCATTGAATTCATTCCGTGGCTTTCGGAAAGGGTACGACGCAGGTCAACGATTAGGCTGAGCTCACACGGAGAGCGAGCAAGGGTAGGACGATGGGGAGGATGGTTTGGGCGCATAGTATGCAGAGGTGACAGGATGAGGTTGCGTGAGGAGTGGGGTCGAGTGGGCCATTAGCACATAGATTCTCCCAACTCGGCGAGGCGGGCTGAATCCGGATGAACGCGTAAGCGAACGATCGAGTCGTTTTCTCTTTCCCTTACCACCACGGCCAGGTTTCATCACCTGGGACGCGACGATTGTCGCTTCCGCGGCTCTGACGATTGTCAGGCAGTGTAGAGTCTCGCCGGAGCGAGGCGCTACGCGAGGGTACTTCCGTCAGAGTAATCCGAGCGAGTCAAAGGTGTACGCGTTCGCGTACGGGTTCACGTAGGAGCAGAGCGAGTACGGGAAAGAACCAAGTCAGATATTCAAGTTGTCTAAAGAAAATGTAGTTAAAATGCGGGTAAAATGCAGGTTATACCGGTCACTACTCGTCGCGAGTCTTACGACACGAAGAGTGGTGGTGGTAAAAAGGTAAGTAGATTCACGCGTGTACGTATCGTGTATATACAGGGGTGCTACATAAATACTATGACGTGATCGTAAAGCTAATCTAATCTAATAATACAATCCAACGAGGCGAAGCTCGCGGATATTCACCGTGCCATCTTACAGAGTCCCCCTAGCCGCGTACTTCGCCTTCGAACTTCTCCGGGATCCTGATATTGATAATCCGAGTCCCATTCCAATCGTGAGGATACGCATGTCGGATGAGGCTAACCCCGTACGCCAGGTCGTTCTCTGTGGGCACATACTCCATCTGGTATCTTTCTTGCCGACTCATGGACTGGAAAAGACGCATCCATTCCCTCTTGTTCCTAGCTTCCCAAGTACCTGCTTCGATTCGTTCCGTCACGTAGGACATAAGACGGTCACACGAGCGGTTCCAGATTTTGGCTTGAAGGAACCAGGATTTCTCCAGCAGATCTTGCGGCGGATACAAGCTTCTGAGCTCCCTAGTGCCGTTCAACAGGACCGTTCCCAGCAAGAGATTCTTCTCACTCTCGGTGATCTGTTCCCATCGATTGGGTATGTTGCGTGTAATTTCGCGGGAGTTACTGGCGCCAAACATGTGGTGAGTCAGTAGAGCGGAAGGTCCGGACATGTAGTCGTCGAAAAAGGAGTACCCTGTCCACTGGGCCATGATCCACGTATAAACGCCGCTTTCTTGTACCACCGCGCGCATGTGCAACCTTTTCGCAATGTCGTTGATACACTGCATCCAGGAATTAAGGAAGTCTCGTCCAACGACATCCTTTGGGAGCGAAATCTCTTGGTATCCCTCTTGGAGATTATGACCTTCTAGGAAGCGAGTACGCTTATCGACTTCTTTGTTCAAAGAAGGATCGGCTGCGTGACGAACTAGGAACGCGGTCTCCCAGCTAAGGCCAAACTTCAAGTTATGACGGAGAGCCATGGTGAGGAGGGAGGCCATAGTGAAGCGAGTAGGGAAAACGTTCGCCCAGATCTTGAGTACGGTGGTAGTGCTCGGAGGACATCGAAGAACGGCGTTGTCCAACCAATATTTGTTCCAAGTCACGTCTCCCGAAGCAGCTAGAAGCATCAAGGGGGACTCCGACGTGCAGAACGCCATCCAGTTCCTGGTGAGGTTCGGAAACTCTGGAAATTTGTTGAAGATGGATAGGTCAAAAATTCCGGGAGGAGTAGGAGGGGGCATGACTCGAACGGTAAAGTCGGGTCGATAACCATCTATGACGGGAGGGAGTTTGGCTACGGGATCCTCTTCCCAGTCAGGTCGACCGGGCAAAGTACCTTCTGGAGGGTCTTCTAAGGCCGGCGAACGAAGCTCTTCTTCATCCGTGTCAGCCTCGGCCTCTTCCGTAGGGATTTCTAAGGAAGCTCTCTTGCGACTTGGCTTTGAGGAGCTGGGAAGATTGACGTCGCCTTGAGTGCGCTTTCCTAATCCCATGCATTCGATTAACGAGAGAGGACTGACTTCGAATGGATCAATCTTCTGTTGGGACGAAGATGCGCTGACGTCCATGGATCCTTCCGCGTGAGCTTCATCTTCATTCTCGGCTTGGTCTAGTGAGTCCTTCTCTCGTTCCCACATGAAAGTGAAATTGTTGGACGGGTTGTCCGAGTCGATTGGCTCAGGTCCCATGGGAGAATATCCAAAGCTTTCCCAGTCAAGAATTTGGGAAACGGCGGGATCAAGGTATAGCTTCCCTTCGTCGTCGGAGACGTAAAATACCCAAGGAATAGGCAATTCTGTAGCGGAGGACTCAACGGGCTGGGAAGTATGCACGTTGTTACGTGCATGTATGACTTCGCCTTCCCGCGGACCGTAATGGAACTGGTAGATCTCCCGAATCTCGTCAACGAAGTCCGTCTTCTGCAACGAAGTCAATTTCTTCAGCCAGTTGTCTCGAAGACGGATCGTGTCTTGCTGTGTCTCTCCGTCGTACTCGATTCTGTCGTATGCCCAGAACCTAAAAAGCTTCCCACCCGTGGTATTCTTCCCCACGCGCTCGTGATTGTATAGGGTTTTGAACACCATAGCTAACTCCTTGTTGATAGGTCGATGCCCCCATTCCTCGAAATATTGGATCGTGAAAGAATCCTTATCCCCGAGGAAGGGGCTAGTCTTGTTCTTCCAGAAACTCGTTCGAACTAGTTGGAAGTTCTCGTCAAACTTCTCAAAGGCTTGCTTCTGCGCATCGGACAGGGGAAGATCGCGAAGAAGAACTGGTCGATTCGTATTATGCCGATGAACATGATACTTTGCCAAAACTTCAGGATCTAAACGTATCCAACGCCCTTCGTCCCTCATCTCGTCATCCCACAATGCAAAGAAGGGGACGCCCGATGCGATCCAAAACTTGACGTTGCTGAGCCTACCATCGACGCGTGGAATGGAGAGGACGCCCTTCTTCTCGTAAAGCTTGAATCAAAAGTTTTCTACGCGAGTGACAACGTCGGAGGATAGGTAGGATCGCCAGTTAACGAAAACCATGGTGCACCAGTGGACGAAAGCGAGGTAATCTCCAGTCAACCACTTTGCAAAGCCGGCGGCGACTTCCGCATCAAAGCGCGATCCGAAGACACCGGAAAGGGCGTCGCTGTAGAGGGCTGGAGGATGAGGATGACCCTCGGGGAATGGAAGGGCGTCCTTGAAGGTCCTGACAAGGCTGAGCGCTTGGTACATATCTGCGTCCGCCTGTGTAACCCATTTCTCCGGCAAAATCCAGTTTCCTTCTTCTCCCGCTTGCAGAGCGCCAGCCGATCCTGCCAAATCTTGGAACCAAACGACCCGGTTGGACTTTGCGTTGTGGAATACTCGCCAGAGTGCTGCTGGATTCAGTAGCTCGGGTTTGGCGATTGAACTGATGTCAAAGGAGGGAGTGTCGGCGCCTCGTTCTGAGATCTTCTGGAAGCTTTGGGGGTAGATCTGTGTCGGCCGTTGAGCGAAGAGATTGTAGCCAACGCATCGTTTATCCTCCAAAGTGAACTGGTGGATGCTAGGCACTCGGCCGGCAGCGTCGTGGTACAGAGGCAGCATTTCAGAAAAGTCAAGAAGTGGGCTCCTCGACTTCCAGATGCGCGAATGAGAGAGAATACGGTGGGCCGCTCTTCTCCAACAAGTCGACCGCGTAAGCTTGCAAGTACAGTGACTGTAGCCGTCTGAGTGGGGAACGAGTGATGATGGGAGAAAGCAAGGGAGCAAAGAAATGAATCCGCACCGGACGTTCAACATGTGTTCGACATGTGTCCTGAACATGCGCACAAGTAGATAAGATCTAGGCAGGGTATAGTCCGGAAAGAGTTTAAGTTTACCGTTAAAGACCGATTGAACCGCATGAGTGAGAAGAAGTCGACGAATAGATACAAGCCAAGGCCCTAGACTGTGGGGTCCATATAGTCATAAACCGGCCTTTCGTTTGTATTCTCGAAGGAGCTCGGGAGCATTTCGGAGATCCCGGGCCGAACGCCAAGAATCGTGTTGAGGGCCGTATCCTTCCCATCTTGTCAGGAAAAGTAAACTCTTTCCTTGTCTTTTGTGCCCCACGATCCCTTCTACTTCGTATTCTTTCGACGGCGGCTTCGAGCGAGTCTCCGGCATAGTCGTCCTTTGACCCCATTCAGGAGAACTCTCGACATACGGCTTTAGGTGATCGACGTTAAAGATAGGCAACCCAGGATAGTTGTCCCCCATTCGTAGTCGATATACCTTCGAATTGATCTTCTCTAGTACTTGAAGGCCCAATTCCTCGTTGAGTCAACTTGGCTCCCTTGCCTCGACTTTCGATCCATTCCAACGAGTGCGGATTTACTAGTACTTTCGATCCTATCGGTAAGTCTGGAAAAGCTCTCCTGCCTTTGTTGTAATAGCGGCGTTGTTGGTCTTGAGCTTTGGCTATAGCTCTACGCGCGCTATCGCGAAGTACATCTAGCTTTTCCAGATACGCTTCTCCTTCCTTCGAAAAAGAATATATACGCTGACCGTTCTTGTCGATAGGATACTTGACATCCAGAGGTGACGTTGGACGGTATCCCAGAAGTAGGTCAAAAGGGGCACTTCCTGTCGAATGGCTGACATGAGAGTTGTAGGCAAACTCAAGGAGCTTCAACCACTCCGACCAGCTTTCCTTGTTCTCGGCTACGAACGCTCTCAGAGTTGTCTCTAGCCACTTGTTCACGATCTCGGTCTGACCGTCGTGCTGAGGGTGATGCGAGGAGGAGTATGCCATGTTGATCTTAAGGAATTTCGCTATTTCTTTCCAAAAGTCAGCTGTCCATTTCGGGTCCCGGTCGCAAAATATGCTGGATGGTAAACCAAATTTACAGATGATCTCTTTTACGAACAGATGCGCGAACTCCTCCGCTCCTAATCCCGTGGTTGTAGGAGTGAAGGTAGCATGTTTCGTGAGTCGGTCCACCGTGACGTGTATGGCATTGAACCCATTGGACCACGGCAGGTCTACTACGAAGTCCATCGAGACAGATTCAAAAGGTCGAGTGGGTATCGGACTTGGAATCAGGAATCCGTATCGATTGAAAGACCTCCCCTTGATCTTCTGACAGACGTCACACACGAATCCACAAAGGCTCGTAGGTCTACCTTCATTCTGTGCCAGTAGAACTTCGCTGATACCTTCCACCAGAGCTGCTCGGCGTTCATGTGTACGGCTTCTAGAGGATTCTCGTGAGCGTCCATCATGACCTCCGCTTGTAATGCTTTCGGAACACATAGTCTGGCCATGTAGTCGGCGTCGCGGAAGTACAGCAATCCATTCGATTCCTTGAAGAATCGTTGGTTTGGATCCCATCTCTCTGGAGAAAAGGGAGAGTTCAGGTATATTTTCGAAAACTGTGAGTCCGTCTTATAGCCCTCGATAAACCTTTGGATCAATTCTTTGCTGAAAGAAATGTGTAGGGCTGGAATGGGGGCTTCTGCCTTGCGATACGTGTCATGTATATCCTCCTTACTCCCAGGTTCGCTCTCCAGATTGCGTTTTTGATCGTCGTCCAAGCTCTCTTCTAGATCCGCTTGCGTCGGAATGGCAGTAACTGTTGGTGATGAATCACTCTTCTCCGTCCCCCCTTCACCAGCAGCTGCTCGTCTTTGCGCTCGAGTGGCGACCGCCGCCATCTTCACGGCTGGAGGTCGCACCCATGCTGCTTCTTGTGAGTCCACGAGGTCGATGTTCGGTGCCAGTGATTTCAGGCTACTATCCTTCGTTGGCGATATGTTTTCCGGAGCCTCTCGCGGGATTCGACTGAGAGGATCCACATTGCTGTGTTTCCTACCAGGGCGGTGTATTATGCTGAGCTTTGGGGCGTAGGCAGAGAATACAGTCCCCAAGCTGCTAGACGTCTGTTCGTGTTCTCATACGTCTTTGCCCACTGAAGAGCGGAATGGTCGGTGATGAGGTAAATTTGTTCTCCTTCAATGAACGGCTGAAATCGCACTAAGCCTTCCTTCGCTCCTAGGGCTTCTCTTTCTGTCGTTGAATACCTCGTCTCCGCGCTCTTGAATCTACGCGAGTAATAGCCGATTACTCGCTCTACCCAGACCTCTGACTCTTCGAAGTTTTCACCCCATTCCTGCTCGTATATGCCACTCTCGTCTTTGTCCCCCAGCTTCGAGTACATTCTTGGCATCGGTAAGCTGTTGTCCCAGGCCTCTTTCAGTACATCATATGCCTTAGTTCCTTGTAGATCTCTAATCCGCATCCGTTGTACTTGCTGCAATGCGCAGCCCAACGCTTCGTCTGAGGCGTCGGTGTAAAGCCTGTAGGGCAAACCTTCTTGAGGGTGTCCTAGTACTGGAGCTTCCTGTAAAACCTTCTTCGCTTCTTGGAATGCATACTCTTCGTCTTCCTCCCATTTTCATGGCTTGCCTTTCTTCAGGAGTTCGAACAGAGGCCCGCAAATGTCGGAGAAATATGGGATGAATAATGTAAAGTACACGACCATTCCGATAAAGGTTTGCAGCTCTGATACTTTCGTCGGTCTTTTCAGCTCAGCGATCGCCTTGACTTTTTCTTCGTGCGTAGATAGTCCAAGTCGAGACACTTGGTGACCGAGTAAAAGGATTGAATTGTAGAAGAAATGGCACTTCGTGGGTGACAGCGTTATCAGCCAATAAACACCTTTTTTGTCAAATAGGCCTATCCATGGATACAATTATATTTGCCAAAGAGTATGTCAATAGATAGTATGGCTACCGATACTCATTTGACAAATTGCCTAAATTTGAATTGCAGCTAATAAAGCGTGTTTTTGTCAAATAGGCCTACCCATGAACATAATTTCAGTATCTACTATTTGTCAAATAACATCCTTTTTTAAATTTTTGAAAAATATATTTGTCAAATAGTCTGTTCATAGATAAGCTGTCTAGTGATACATATTTGTTAAATAATATTTCTCTATAAGATTTTTTAAAATATATTTGTCAAATAGTGTATTTACCGACAGACTGTCCAATGATACTTATTTGTCAAATAAACTATTTTTAAATTACTATTTGTTAAATAGTGTATTTATAGACAGACTGTTCAGCAATACTTATTTGTCAAATAGTATGCTGTAGTGTTTCGATATTCGATATTTCGACTGGATGTTCAGGTCATGGGTCATGGACACCTCTGAACTGAACATCTAAGGACTTCATCACGGGTCACCAGCCCGTTTCGTGTTTCATTTATAAGCACTGCAACCGGGCTAAGTCCAGAGCTAGCTAACCGGGCTGGGCTGGCAATCAGGAATATTAACCTAATTCTGTTTCCGCGGGCTGGCCGCATTCCGCAAATGGGCTAGCTTTCCGGCCAGCTCAATGCTAACAGTTTTGTGGCTTGTTTCTTGCACCCCGTATGTTCAGTTACCAATTTCAGTTGAATATCTGTATTTCTGCCTATTCAGATGCCCACCAAAGTCGGAGTGTATACGTCCAATTGCACTTAATAACTATGCTAGCCTAACCATAGCTAAGTCGTAGCCTCGCGGCATTTGACGGGATCTTCGGGATTGTCCGTAGCCCAATCCTAGCTCAGCCCGGACTTAGCCCGGTTGCAGTGCAAGGCCTAAAAACTTGTCTATCTCACCATTTCAAGTCA
The DNA here is from genome assembly GCA_036872995.1 of Hymenopellis raphanipes. Classification (NCBI taxonomy): domain Eukaryota; kingdom Fungi; phylum Basidiomycota; class Agaricomycetes; order Agaricales; family Physalacriaceae; genus Hymenopellis; species Hymenopellis raphanipes. Next base: position 1,023,590 of record JAYMDG010000013.1, read on the forward strand.
TCAAATGTTTACTCTATCAAGTAGTCTATAATAAATGTATGTCTAGCTGTATGTCTAAATCTATGTAGCAGTCAAAGGTAATCTAAAGTAAGTAACTGAATCATCTATATCGAGCAGATAAGTAAAACGGCCGTGATTCTATGTCGAGCATCTAAGGGAAATAGCATGGGATCATTACGCGGAGAGACCCTCCTCAGGAGCCGCGGAAAGAGCCTCCTCGAGAACACCGTCCAAAACGTATGTTACATCATCGACTGCCTCGCGCCACTGTTCTCTGAGCTCTGCAGGACCCGAATTCACCACATGGTGAACACCCCACCACGCCAAGCAAGCAATTACCGACACCAACCCGTTCCTACCCTTCGCCTCGGACAGATGTCCCCAACCGCATCCATCTGGCTTCGGGCGATGCGCCGAGGTGAGAGGTCCCTCGAGTCCTGCAACGTCCCTCCACTCGGGCTGAAGGTCGATCCACCATGCCCAAAACTCCGCAGCGAAACTCTTGAGCTTCTTGTTCTCGATAACAATCGGGTTTCTCCTCCGCGTGTTGACCCACTCCGTAAGAGCCGCCGGCTTCAACTCTGACTGGTAGCCCGACTGGTTGCCCAAGATGACTTTTCCCACCCGAAACTCAGCCAAGCCTTCAACGCGAGTCCACACATTGATCAAATTGAACCACTCCGGGCTTCCGATACATTCAAACTGAAGATGACACAGCTTGAACCAATCGGTCCACCGCTTTTCATCGAAAGGGTTAAAGGGAGGAGGAACCGGCGCCACACTGGCAGCTCGAGTCGACGGCGGTTTTGCTGAAGGTAACGCCTTCCGAAGACGCGCATCTCCCGTCGGCGGAACGCGAGCTGTACGCGGAGGCCGAGCCTGGCGACTAGGAACGGTAGGCTCAACAGCGCGGGGTTCGGGAGATTTGTCGGTACGCTGTCGTTTCCTTGCAGGCGATCGCTTTGAGTAGTCTTGGTCAAAGTTAAACTCATCGATGTCCAGATCGAGGTCGTCATCCTCGTTCGCGCGCGCGGGTGAAAACGGAGGTGGTGAAGGCTGTGACCGGAGAGGGGAGGTGTTGCCATTCTCATCGACCTCCTGCACTGGAGTAAGCGCACGAACGACCGGGTCTGGAGTAGCGGGTGGAGTGGGTTTTTGTACGAGAGTATCGTTATCGTCCTTGTTGTTGCCACCTCCTTTTTTTTTGGCGATGGGACGAGGTTTGGGACGAGGTTTACAATGCTGTGCTTGTGGAGAGGGGGAAGGGGCGCGCTCCGGTGAGGATGAGTCGTCGTCATCACCTCGTTTCCTTTTGGCAACCGGACGAGGTTTAGGACGCCATGCTGGTGGAACGGGGGACGGGGTGCGCTCTGGTGACAATGATGGACTCCTACGACTGGGAGCGTGAACGACAGCGGCCAGCGTCAACAGCTTGCGCCTATTTTCCGACATCGTGGGCTCAGCCTGCTTCCGTCCCCTGCTTGTCGTGATGTCGCCGAGCGTAGTGGAACCAGAAGCAGTCGTCAATGACCGCTTTGCTCGTTTAGCACGAGGCTTCGCAGACATATCGGGCATCGTCTTCTTCTTCTTCTTGGCAGGAGGCTGATCATCCCCGCTGCCGCCATCGGAATCCTCGTCCACGTTCTTGTTTTTCCTCGGACGACCCCGAGGGCGTTTCGCGGGCGGTCCTTCCTCAGCAAGACGCTGTGCCTTGGCATCTCGTCTCTCGCGCCGAAGACGGCGCAATTCCACGAGAGGCATGTCCTCCTCATCTTCGTCGCCGTCCTCTATCCTAGCCTTCCTAGTCACCCAATTCTCACCTGGCGGGAGCGCCATATTCTGCACGACAATGACCACCTTCTTGCCGTCGCTTCGCTGTGAAGCAGCAGAACGCTTGTTCGGCGATTTTGGCAGCGTCCCTGGGATGGCGCACGCGCGCAACTCTTGTGGCGCTATCAAAGGGAGATGAGTAAATCTCGATTTGGAGAAGAGGTTTGACGTACTATAAGCCTCGTTAAGGAATTCCTTGAAGGCGTCTACATGACGGGCATAGTGGGGCGTTTGACCGAATGAAGCAGGAATGTCGTTGTGATTGTCACCTTTGTCAAAGCTAAGGTCACCTGTCAGTATCGCCGGACACACAAGGCGGCGAGAAAATGTACGACTTGATGCTTATTACGCCGCCTTCCCTCGGTTCTGGGACCCCGATCAGAAGCGACAATTTCGCATGCAGCATGACACTGAGCGAAGAGAGGAGGGGGTCCAAAATATAAGGCAAGGCTTCCAAAAGACTGCAGGTGCTGTTAAAAAAGTAATCCCACGAGATAACAAACAACGTACTTTGCAGCGCTTTCAGGATCCAATCGCGAAGTGATCTTCTCTCATAGCGCGTCTTTCTTCTCGCGCGCTTCCTCCTTGAGGGTCTCCACTTTGCCGCGATAAACCTCCTTCACCTCATCGGAACATTCGCGGAATTTCCTGGCGCAGTGAGCCGCCTCAGCGCCAGCTCGTTTGGTCTTGGGTTGGCCCGACTCCCCAAACTGCTTCAAGAACTTCTTGCGGAACTTGGGTGGCTGATCCTTAGCCCAAAGTTGGAACGCGTGCGGAACGTGGAAAGTCGTGTGTCCTAAACCGAGAAGTTCGTGGATCACCAAACGCGACAGCTCTTCTCCTTCAGTGTCGTCGACGGCTTCGGACGCCCGTTTGGATTTGCGAGCGGCGGTTTTGCGGGAGCCCTTCTTGGCCTTGCCCCTCCCTCGAAGAGTATTTCCACCTCTGGCAAACTTGTACTGGTATCGCAGCCATGAGATGAAACTCTAAACATCGCGTTAGTCTACCAGGTGCAAGAGGATTAAAGCGACATACCTTGCGAAACCGATCGATATGGGCGGCCTTGAAGAGTCTCCCTTCGCGAGCCTGAACATTTTCCGTGCCCGTTGTAGAATCCTTCCCAATGTATGAGTAAGAGAAAGGGAACGACTAATAGAGAGGTTACCTTGTTTTCCTTGCTCGCCAAGTCCTCCAAGTCCTCCACATCGTCGTATGGACGTTCTTCGTCCTCAGCCTCGGCCTCCTGCTCCTCATCGTCTTTGGCGACTGAAGCGGCGCCCCAAGGCCCAAAGACGCGTATCATATCTTTGACCGCCTGGTAAGCGTACTCGGTTCCCTCAGCGGGGCTGTCAGCATTTTTGGTGCAGAACTCGTCCACATGGTGCTCCATGGCATAAGCGAGCGCCTCACCACCTAGCCAGTTCTTCGTGAATTTGGGAAGCCATCCTTTCGTGAGTTCTTTGTAGTCGTCGTCGTCCGCCGGTTCGTCGTCGTCCACAGGTTCGTCGTCGTCCTCAAGGGAGTCGTCGTGGTTTTCGGCAGGAGCCCTGCCGACGGTACTTAATCAGCGAGCCTGGTGATCGGAGGTATTGAAAGCTTACTTGGGCGCTTTGTTTCTGCCCGCCATGATCTCACAATCTTGAGCGCTGTAAATTGTCGTCCTGCTGTGTCCTGGCAAAATCGGTGCAAACACTCTTGAATAGGAAGGCTGCCACGCCTCTTCTGCCTCGGGAATTACCTAGTTTCAAGACGCCGCGACTGTATAGTCATACCCACGTTCTGGCTATTTAGACCTGACCGGACGTTCAAGTATCTCTCGTCCTTCCTTTCTTTCCTACCCCCAAGATTCCAACGTCGTCTCAAGTTGAACTGTATTGTTTGCCATGGCCCAAACCTCTTCTTGTGATAAGTCTAGCGCGGCTCCCCAATTTACGGACACCGTTGAGGTCCTGCGTGAGTGTTACGCGTTCTATAATCTGGGCACAACTAACATGACATAGATTTGACACAGAAATTGTTGGATATGACGCTCCAGCCTCACCAGGCCGCCATGCTCTGCGACTTGATCGCCTCATCCACCTGTACGTCTTTCGTCTTGTTTCGATGTTCATCATTCTGAATATCTCTTCCTTCTTTGACACAGACGTCCCCGGGAATACTGCGACGGGGAATACTGCGACGGCCGGTTAGCTTCTTCGAGTTCTAATGCAGATTCACAGTTCTCAATTGATTCAATGTGTAGACGCCGGGGCTTCATCCTCTGGTGGTACCACTTCCGCCGCTACTGCAGCTGGTACGTAACTAGGTGGACCTTCGAGCATTCTTTACTCACCTTGAGTTGGAATAGGTGCTTCTGCTGTCATCGGTATGTGCTATTTCATTTTTCGTCTGAGCGGCCTCGATACGAGGGCTTACGCGTGCAGGATGGTGGTGTGGTGGGACGGAGACGCCTGGTGGTGCTGTGGTGGTGGTTGAAAAGAGAGCGATTACTCTGAACAGTGTTCGATCACTGTCCGGGTTGTTCGGATCGGACATCCGATCGCGAATGGAATGAGCTCGTCAACGCTCGGGACAGCGACGACGGCCTCGGAGTCGCTATTTAAGTGTCGGAATCCGAGGCAGGAGGTGTAAATTAGCTATAGCAATAAAATAATTGGTAATTTTATTATATGCAAATGTAGAACTGACCTTACGTAGATAGTATACGAGTGAATTAACTCGAAATCGCGCGCTCCAGGCTGCTACACCACCCCGAAGACCCAGATTTTTTATTATGAGGGTGCTCTATAGTATATTACACTAATTCTAACTATGCTCAAGGGTGTCGCCCATAGCAAAACATTGTTGTTGCTCAAACGATACGTTGTACATTGCACTAGTAGACACATTCTAGTCAACAGTGCTAAAAATTGAACCAAAAAATGAATTACTCTAAACAACCGTCTGAACGCATCCATCAATATGCAAAGCATCAAATCGCATCCGTTCTCGCGCTGGAGCTCGCTGAAGTCTCCAAAACTGTTCGGACCGATCATCCGAACGGTGATCGAACCAGTTTTTTGGTGGTGATCTCTCTTTACAACCACCACCACCTCACGACGCCTGGACGCCGACGACTCAACTAGGGGACGCGGGTCGTCCAGGCATCGTTCTTCTTCGATCTGCTCTCTTTTGCGCTGTTTTTGTGGATTCTGCAGGCTTGAAGAGCCCCGGCGGCCCCGCTGGACGACGCGTAAGCCCTCCAACGAGGCCGCAATTCTTCGACGACGACGACGGAGAAGCCCCGCGGGGCTGAGGACATAGGAGATTGCTTCGGGAATCCGACGCCGCGCTGTCTGCTGACAGGCGGCGTCACCATGGTGCATATTTTTTTCTCTTATTTTCACACTGATTTATCTCGCGCAGGACGACCAAGCGGCGATCAAGCGCTCCTTCAACCACCCCGACGACCCCCCAGAGAGCGACGATTGTTGCCTCTGCCGCGCTGACGATTGTCAGGCGGCATATGGGGTGAGTTTTGAGTGTCTGGCTTCGTGCCAGACACCGCTGCTGTTTCTGTCTTTGCGACGAAGCAGAGGACGACGACGATGAGTCAAGAACGAACGACTGCCATCCCGCATCCTCACAACGACGACTATGATGGTGCCAGCCTCCGAATAGTCTCCCGGCTCCCCCACAACTGCGCTGGACAACGCGCAAGGCCGTTGCTAGGGCCACGACGCCCTAGCAACGATGCGTAAGCCCCTCAAATGGGCAGCAGACGGCCAATGAAGACGACGTAGAGGTGTGGAAGTGTGGGAGTATTGGCGCGGTGCGTCTTACAGACGACTCCGTGCATTCGGAATATGGGCGGGTGGCGTGGCGCGTCTGCTGACGTCGCCGCGCAATAGGTACGCTTTTCCCGACTTCTCCTTCTCCTTTTCCACCACCATCTTCTTCCCACCACCACTGCCCCACCCTCAGTCCGGCCTCATGCACGGCTGAGTGTCCCCGTGCCTTTGCCCGGGGATGCTCATCGGGCATGAATGGATTGAAGGGGGGTGAGGTTATTCAAAACTCATGTTAACGCGCGAGTTGTATTGACTCACTTCGCCAATCGGGGTGAGTGTACCATTAGTATTTTTTTTTCTGGGCCGTATTACCTGTCGGAGGTGTTGTGTAGTGTAAAAATTTAAAATGAATATGACCTTTTGGCACAAGCGGTAAATTGGCTGACATACTTTGGTATGGAATTGGTTGGACTCCATGGGTTCAATTCCTGTGGGGTCCATTTTATCAGAGTGGCCGGTTATGGTGGTCATGACCGTCGGTTAACCGGTCTTAGGGTGGCGCAGTAAACCTCCCGGGGGTGTTACTAACGGTATCGATACCGGGCCCCCGGGAGGCTATGGTTTTGAAACCGTTAGTAACGGTTTCGATACCAGCACGTGATTATTCACGTGACCAGTGTGGCGTCAATTTTCGCCGAGAATCTTCTATCGTCTGCCCGGGTGTTCCATGCTTTCAACTGTGACTAACAGCAAGTAGATAAGGCTTCTCCAGTGCTGCTTTCGCTTCAAGATCTGCCATACTGTGGGTGGCAAGGGTGAATGAAGGGACAGCCACGAAATTTGGCTTGGGAAAGTCACGTGAATGGTCACGTGCTGGTATCGAAACCTACCTCCCCACCGGGGTAGGTTTCAATACCGTATCGATACCGTTAATAACCGCAGTAAACCCGAGGTGTATCAAAACCTAGGGTTTACTGCGCCACCCTAACCGGTCTAACTGTGCCCTGGTCTAACCGGTTAGACCTCAGTTATCGACGGTTATTCATATTCAGCTTTTTGACAGACCGTTGACCGTAACCAGTCAGTAACCGTGACCATGGTCATGCTAATAGCGGTTATGTGGTGGTTAGGTTAGGTTCAGTTAACGGTCTTTAAGCGGTTACATAACCTGACTTTCAAACGCTAAACAGCTGGCTGAGGAGCGGTGGGCTGAGCCGCGGGTTGACCTGCAGCTTGTTGAACTGCTTGTTGGGCTCGAGCCAGTTGAGCTAGTGTCGGAAGAGTGAGTCTCTTGAAGTTATATCTGTAAATATATCGCTTACCCTCAAGATCAGCAATGCGTTGACCCTCAGCCACAATTCCCTCAACGGCAGGCGCGTTGGACATGTTCTGGAGCCTAGAGGGTAGGATCAATCGTGGTTCCTGGACCAGTGCTGACAGCCCCTCCTACATGATACCTATCAGTTGGATCAAGCGTACAATGCTGCTGAAGACACACCTGTTTTCGCCTTCTGATTGTCCTTCGCCTTCGTCTTCTTGCTTCTCTTTGCTTTCGGCGGGTTGACGTTGGCGTTCTCGCCTGTTGCTGGCTGTAAGTACATCTACACAATAAGATTTATATTAGCCATACTGGTCTCCTTGCGCTTCTTTGAACGCGACTTCTCGGTGGATCCGGACTCGACAAGATAAATAGCACCTCCGCCACGCTCGATAGCAGCGGCGGCAGCCGCAGTTTCAGGTGAGGCATCCTCAGCACCCTATGCACTAGGGATAACTAGTTATTCTGCTCTATCCATAGAGCGGTACAACTAGTTATTGCCTCTATCTGAGAAGGGGGTAATAACTAGTTGTTCCTCACCCCAGGTGCGTCCTGGCAGCCAGCTGGCACTGCCTAGCAGGTCCTGGCATGGCATGGCATCCCGGCATGATACTGATGACATGAGAAGAGTCACATGACCAAAAAAGCGGAGGAGGTAGGATTCTGCTAGCTGGGTGGGATGACATCATGAGGATCATCCAGATCAGATATTGATGGATCTGGGGGATGTTCCTGGGATTGATGGGAGATGATCAGTGGGTCCTGGATGGGTGGTAGTACCCTATTTTGGGCGCATTTTTGATCAGGTGATCAATGGGCAGGATGAGGTGGGCAATAATGAATGCTGCTATTGGGAATGGCTGTAGGGGGGGTGATGACTTGGTTTATGTTTTTTTAGGCTGGGAATTCAGTGGTGTAAACGGTTTTTTAATAGCTTCAATAGTTAAGGAGATATTAAGGAATTACAAAAAAGCGCCACATCAAACAGATCTAGCAGGCTCTGTACTTATACCTATGACCTGCAACTTGGGAATCCTTTAGAGGTACTATAGATCGATGTCTGATAGGATTCCTAGGTCATTCCATCCATGGGTTCAAGAGATATACCAGGTCGACTAAATCAGGCTTCTTAGGGGTATAGCATGAGATCCTGTAATTCTGGGGACCTAGGACTTTGATACTTCGTTTATACTAGTACTAGACCTCTATTGGTGGTGGGGACAGGTCACCCAACCCATTAGCCCATCTATAGGTAGGTCCCCAATGCTGGATTAGCCATTTTCGCATTTTTGGTGATTTAATATATAGCAGCTAGCCTAAATTGGGGCCAGCCACCTTCAGACACTCATTTATGACTATTCTACAAAAGGAACCATGTCATTTGGTGAAGGGACCAGTGCTTTAGCCCTCAGTCTTCCTCCTCAGCGGAGTTTTGATCAAAATTCCCACGCTCTAGGCAGAGGATCGTCCACTCAATTCTTCGTGTCCTACACATGCTACTGACTCCATTTCTTTTGTAGGACGTGTATATATGTTATATATATCATATCCAGGTGTCAGACCAGCAATTTAATGAGGTGATCAGGTCAGGAACTCGTTCACAGCTAGCTTAACAGCCTGAACCTCCTCCAGACAGAGATAGCTCATGTTCTACTGTGAAGAAAGGTCTGAAAACTAGTCAGCCATGCATTTATATCATATTGGATGAAGTTATAGGTGTCCTTTATGTGCTGTAGGTGAATGGTAAGAAAGTCAAAATGCGCAGTAGCCTAACTCTTGCATAACTGCTTCCAATGGTTGAACAGGTCATAGAACACAAGTACTATCTGGATGGGTGATGAGATACCTTCTAAATCACTTCAATGTCAATATCCAACTCACATTCCATGACTTGTTTGAGTAGTAGAAGAGTATTGTTCATTTTAGTAGTGGCAAAGTAGCAGTACAGATTTATGGACGACTTCCTGACCTAATTACTTCATCAAATTACTTGTCTGACACCTGGATATGATATATATAACATATATACACGTCCTACAAAAGAAATGGAGTCAGTAGCATGTGTAGGACACGAAGAATTGAGTGGACGATCCTCTGCCTAGAGCGTGGGAATTTTGATCAAAACTCCGCTGAGGAGGAAGACTGAGGGCTAAAGCACTGGTCCCTTCACCAAATGACATGGTTCCTTTTGTAGAATAGTCATAAATGAGTGTCTGAAGGTGGCTGGCCCCAATTTAGGCTAGCTGCTATATATTAAATCACCAAAAATGCGAAAATGGCTAATCCAGCATTGGGGACCTACCTATAGATGGGCTAATGGGTTGGGTGACCTGTCCCCACCACCAATAGAGGTCTAGTACTAGTATAAACGAAGTATCAAAGTCCTAGGTCCCCAGAATTACAGGATCTCATGCTATACCCCTAAGAAGCCTGATTTAGTCGACCTGGTATATCTCTTGAACCCATGGATGGAATGACCTAGGAATCCTATCAGACATCGATCTATAGTACCTCTAAAGGATTCCCAAGTTGCAGGTCATAGGTATAAGTACAGAGCCTGCTAGATCTGTTTGATGTGGCGCTTTTTTGTAATTCCTTAATATCTCCTTAACTATTGAAGCTATTAAAAAACCGTTTACACCACTGAATTCCCAGCCTAAAAAAACATAAACCAAGTCATCACCCCCCCTACAGCCATTCCCAATAGCAGCATTCATTATTGCCCACCTCATCCTGCCCATTGATCACCTGATCAAAAATGCGCCCAAAATAGGGTACTACCACCTATCCAGGACCCACTGATCATCTCCCATCAATCCCAGGAACATCCCCCAGATCCATCAATATCTGATCTGGATGATCCTCATGATGTCATCCCACCCAGCTAGCAGAACCCTACCCCCTCCGCTTTTTTAGTCATGTGACTCTTCTCATGTCATTCCTGCTACCCTGTAGTAGGTTTGGTGCACTTTGAATTCAGGGATTTTCGCCTAAAACGGCAAAGTGCCTGACCAACATTGACGTCATTTCTCACGCTTATCAGGGTCCGTACACCATTCACAGTAAAAGTAAGGTCATGTGCCACTGAGTAAGCAAAGGGTTCTTGCCGCAATTAAACCAATTAAAGGAAAACTAAGGTCACGTGACATAAGGTGACTAAGGCGCACATGGATGGGGCGCCGCTGATACGCACAGTACAAACTGACTACAGAATAGGCATATTTTGCGATTTCTGTACGACCTCTTGTAGGAAAGACATGTATACAAATACATCATAGTACTTGAGAAGTCTATCAAAGACTTCTAGGAGACTCTCTTAGGACGCGAAGAGACTCCAAGGTGGCCATGACGCGCCTACGGACCGAACTCCCGAATCAACCGGAAGTTCCCGTAACGTTCTACAGAACTCTAAACGTGCTTGAATATCAAATACTCAATGCGCCCGGATGCAACACACGCATCCGTCGGACAATCGGACTTACAATCCTGGTTGTTTCCTTTCCAAGTACTCGGATACGATGTATTCACTATAGTATCCACCCGAACACTAGGGACATGTTCTGAACCACAGAGCTCGTTCAGAAAGACCTTTGCAACGAGACTACTGCATTCATCTACTTGAACTTGGGATCCATACGGACCCTCAACCCCGAAAGCTGTGAGTCAGACAGGACTCCGGAATCACGCAATCTTGCATCATCCTTCCGTTACGAACAAAAGACCACGCGGATGCAGACAGATACATCCGTACTGCAGTGTTGAAGTGAATCAAACGGAACCGGAACCGCAACTCGACAGGCACCCTGTGTGGCCACTATAAACATAGAAAACCAGTTATCAGAACAGCCTCGACAGATACACTTCGAAAGTGGGGTATCATTCGAAAGCTATAACTCAGGTCTACATGAAGGACCGAAGTATCAAACCCAGAAGACAAAGTTTGGAAAGCTAACTACACTACGACACGTCGGAACCAACCAGGTCCCAACCGGACTATCTACATGGTTGAGTCAGACAAGCACAAGGTGTTATATCAAATACCACGGAAAGCACGCCATTCGCGGACTCATACGAGTCACCCGGAGGTCTGAGAAACCGACAGTAGCTACCGAACCGCACCCACCAGTAAGAATAACACCGTATGTACCTGATTCTATAGTATATAAGTACCTGTAAAACGTCGTAGTCAGTAGTTAATCTACACCCGCGTATCTAGCCATACAAGCGAATACCAGTGTTTATTTGACTCGGAACTTTTGTGTCCACCTCAGTTTAAGTTAAGAACCCAACCAGAACAACGTGAACCAGTGATAGTTACCTGGTGAACTTCGAGTTAGTACCCGGAAGCTTTGCCATCCGTACTTGTGAACGTCCCTCTGTCCCAAGACGGAGTTTAAACGACAGAAGCAAGCATCGGTAACGAAGTGACTTGAGAACACCCGGAGCCACCGCGCTTGCAACTGCTTCATCAGGAAAAACCTACATTGCCAGATTACCTGGAAGTAGGCATAGATAATATCTAAAAGGGTCTAAATAGCTCTAAAATAGCAGATGTCGGCACTTATTCATAAAATATACACTTATGGCCTTCCTCCTTGCCACATTAGACTCTTTTAGACATACATTAGACACAATTTACACAGGATTTAGACACCAATTAGTGGTTCCTTAGACTTCATTTAGACACTTATTAACATGCAATAGAAGGACAGAATAAATGTTGATAGCATTATGGGCAGAAAGCAAACTAGATGTAGGTAATAGGATAGAGTACGATGGTTTAAGAGATGATGTGGTATCCAGCTATGCCTTCGGGCATACCCCTCATCCGTCACAGCCTGCATCTCATCCTGAATCTCACCCGCCAGCAATACTCGCCGTCGTAGTTGGTGCGGTCGATCTTGTTGAACGCGGCGGAGCCGTCGCATTCGGGGATGGACACGCCGGCACTTTGAAGGCAGTCGTGCACCTGGTCCGACGTGTGGGTGCCCAGAAGAAGGCCATCATCGACGAGCTCACCATGTCCTGCGGGTCTTGCGCGTGCGTGCTACAAAATACAATTACACGGAGAAATAAAATGGAGAAAAAAACGCACCCTCGCATGCAGAACGAGCGGCGACTCGTAAAAAAGGTCCTCCTGTTGGTAATCGTTCAGGGAACGCAACCACTGCCAGAAAGTCATCGTGTCCTGCGGAGTGTAATGAGCTCTTGATGAAAAAGAAGAGGATCCTGAAGTTACCTGCATCTGTATGGATATCCGAGGAAGTATTAGTGCAGTCCACTGCGGAGAAGTGCCAACTAACCTTGAATGTGGAACTGGCGGCGGCATCGTTGGCCGGGGCTTTCTAGCTGGGGGTAAACCAAAATACGGGGGGAAGGAAGCGTTGACAAGCACCAGAAAGGCCGTAGAGAGACTTGAGAACCATGAAGATCTGTCCAGCGTCGCCGTCCATGCACTAAGACGTCGTATCAGCTGTGCATATTGCTTAGCGAGCACGGCAGCTTACCAAAGCGCAGAAAATGTATCATGACGGCGCTGAGAGGCGGAGTGAGCAAAACGAAGGGGGGACACCTCACGCATCGTTATCGCCAGCAGACGACGTGCTGTTGGCTTTGAGGTCGTCGTGTCCAGGTAGTCGTCGAGTGGTGAGCCTTAAGGTCGCCATGTCGTGGGGTCGAAGATTGCTGTCCTGGTCGCCAAGTCCTAGTGGTCGTGTTTGCCGTGTCATAGTGGTCGTGTCACCCATGAAGCTAGAAGTCAGCGTGTCCGGCACTCCTCGGTCGTCGTCTTCGTCGTGGTCCAGAGGTGGCTCTGCCAGCCCAAAGGAAACCTCCTTGCCTCACAGCAGGGCGCGAACACGACAGCGCAGGGGCTACTCGGTCCTCTCGAAGCCCGTCGTCGTCGTCGTCGTCTTGAAGTGCTGCTGCTCCTCTGGGAGGCTTACGCGGTCGCGACGTTGCTCATCGAGAGAGCAGAATGCGTGAAATGTCCTCGCGGCTGTCGTAAGCCGTCATCGCGAATTGTAGGTGGGCGTAGTCGCGAGCGGGGAGACCCGGGCACGGTGAGAGTGCTAGATAGAGTCGTGGTAGATGCAAAATGAATGGTAAGGAAGTAAAGGAATGACTTAGAAAAATTCCAACTTGAGGGCATGCACATGATCGATTATATGATCATGCACGGACCATGCACCTCGGACCGAGAACCGAGTTGAACCCGTAAGCGCCCGATCTCCTCATTCTCTCTTCCTCAGACCACCATGAACACGACTGTCGCTCACTGCTGCTGTGACGATTGTCTGGCAGCGTGGTGAGGTGTGTTCCTGGCTCTGGATTTGTGCCAAGCTGGTTGTCTCCAGGATGACGGACGACACCAACGACCGCCATGAGCGAGGACGACAACACCTGAATGACGTGGACAACGGCGCCTTGTCGACGAGGGCGACGACGCGTCACCGGCAATACTGACACGTCGAACACCCCGAGAATGGCGACGACAACGATGATGCGCCGATGATCTGGACCCGACCACCACCATCTCGTCCTCCTCCAGCACCACTTTCCACACTACCCTCATCGCCACCATCACTATCTGTACCACTTCATCCATCACCACCCCCAGTCCTTGCTCATGCACGGCTGAGTGTCCCCGTGCCATTGCCCGGGGATGCTCGTCGGGCATGAATGGATTTTGGGTGTGTTTTGGCGGGTACCTATGAAACGGCGGGTTCGCGACTGAGTGTATGGGTGGGTACGCGCTGCGGTTACGGATGCGGTCCATGGCTCAGATGCCCGCAGAAGTGGTGACTGTGACGGAGGGTGAGGCTGAGGCTCGAAGTCAGGAGTGGTAGCAGTATGTGTAAAGTCTTAAGGCAGTTGGTGAATAATTGAATATTCATTTCTCCTGTGCTATTCTAGTGCTATCTGCTTCAAGAATATGTCTAAAATGTCATAAATTACTGGCCACTGCTCAATTACACATAAAAAGTCATAAATAGCACTAATTGGGCAATTTAGGTTTTTCCTGATGTTCGGATTCAGACATAAGAAGTCAGGCCTTTCGTGTTACTGTACTATTACGACCGGATGTTCACGTCACACGTCACAAGGCCATCTTATCTCTTAATCGGACACCAGAAAACGCCTCCGATCACTTATCGGGCGTGGGAAGGTCCAAAAAAATAAATATTTGTGAATCTACGGTCGTAATAGTACAGTAGTTTAGACCGACTTAACGTACCCAAGCCCTGCGGATCTTTACGTACCCAAAGGCGATCTTGGTCCCTGCGTTCTGTTGAGTTGAAGATTGAGTGCACAAGACAGTCAACCGGCAGTCCTCCGAGACTCAGCGTACTTGCGTGTCAACCTTTCGGCTAAGACATCGGAAGCTACCCCTTCTTCCGGAATCCCACAAGTTAACTCCCCAAGCTCCCTCGAACTTGCACTTGTATTAGTCTAGGAAGTACACCTCTACCCCCTCCGTTTGGAACCTCTTTGAGTCACTCGATCTTGGCTAAAGTTGTAATTCGTTACAGGTGATAAGGTCGGATCCTTATACCTGTCCATTAGAAACTTCGGAAGTTTCGAGTGATTGTTTTGTTTTGTGTGTTTGAGTGTGTGTATTTCTGTGGCGTACTGTCGACTTTCATTCAATTCGTCACTTTTTTGGAAATTTTCGGACCAAGTATTTTTCTTTTGATTTATGGCGATTTTTGCCGAGGACTTTTTTCGGCTGTGTGACCTGTGACTGACGAATTGATCGAAAGTCCACAGTATTCCTATACTGCACATCATATTATTGGAGCCCACCGCGAGGGGGCTTAATTTTGTTAACTTGCGAATTCGGAATCCAACGGTTGCAAAGTCCAAAAATCCAAAATAAATCCCAAAAGGACCTCTGGTTCTCAGTCTTCGCGTTACACGCCAAGTCAGAACGAGCGTTCACCCCCTCCTTCGAGATCGCAAGCAAGTACGTCAAGCTCTGCTGCATCTTCTGGACGGAATCTACGGCCGAATCAGCATCCACCCGGTTACTTAGTAAACGGTGGACCTGAAGACAGAGCAAGAGCCATTGCACGCGCAGCTCAGTCTAGCCAAAACCAAAATACATCTTCACGTCGGAATACTCCAACAGTACCGACTCCAGTTACTCCTCCTAACAGGACTAACGAAACAAAAGCACCCGGTGCACCCAAAAAGAACAAGTCTTCGCTTGTTCCACCTACCGAATCCCCTGCAGACGGAGCAGAGTATAGCCTACTCGGTTATTCACTAGCACCACACCCTTTATTTACCAATCTAAGAATCAGTATGTCCGGATTAGACCCATCCGCGTACCCGTCGCAAGCTCTTACGGAGAAGTTAGACGGTGCGAACCTACCGATTCCCGGTACCAGACATGCACCCGAGTTCCTGGCTACTCAAGCTGGAGTAAAGAGGTACTTCAATGCTATGGACTGGTTATACCCAGCGAAAAAGATCAAAGATGACGGTCTTAAGATCGAAATAGCGGTCAGCTATGTCGACGAAGACGTCCGGAAGCAGTGGTTCGCCATGCCCGAGTACCGAGCTGGTGTCTACGAAGGCTTCAAGAAGGCAGTGTTTGAAAGTTACGGTGCAGGCGCCGAAGACCGAGAACATACGCCTAAAGAACTAGAAGAAAAGCTCAACATTTACCGTGCGAATCCGATCTACAACAAGACCGGATGGGTTGAGTTCAAACGAGTCATCATGCATGTTATGCTGTACTTAATCGAGAGTCAAGACCTCACGGAGAAGACCGCAATCGAACACTTAGTATCTTGTATCCTGGGACCCTCGTGGGCCAGCATACAAGTCGAGTTGAAACGGGTCCATCCCACTCCATCCGAGGCCGCCAAAAAGATTGGTATCAAATGGTCTCTGACTGAAGTTGTCGAAGCCATTAGCAGCTACTTCGGTGATTTAGATGTGTTCGGACAGATCGCAGAATACACTGAGGTATCCGGTCGCACCTATGATCGAGCGCTAGTGCCCGCATCGACTTCTAGAGTTAAGACAGAGTCTTTAGCTCAACAGACGGAGTCCTTATCAATCTTATTGGACAAGTTCAACCTTGAAGCCAAGGCTAGACAAGCGCATGAACAAACTCAAGCAAGACAACATGAACAACTGTTGACTCTGTTTAAGGATGTGCTTAAAGGCAATCCTCACGGAAACCCTAGCCTCCGCACTCAACATATGCAGTACGATTATACTCAGGAGCCTCTGAGTTACCCGTATAATGTTGTTCAACACCTAGCACAAGGCGCACCTAACTATCCGGGTGGACCACCTACCGTCCAACCGAATGGGATGATAGTACGCGCCCCTCAAGGAAATCATAATCATGGCAATAATTCGAGTCATGGACACAAACCGCACCCCCCACATCAGCACCAGCATACGGATGGAGGGTTGTGTTTCTTCTGTGGCGAAGAAGGACATTTCGTCAGAGAGTGCCCTCACCAAAAGAAGATGGAAGCGGAAGGCTGGATCTACCGGCCCAACGGCGTCAAGTACTACTTCTTGAGAAATGGTGTATCGCTCTCAAGCAAGGCGAAAGCTGGTATTTGGCCAGCGTGGCAGGTCTGGAAGCTCATGGAAAAGACCACCGGAAAGCTTCCATCCGAAGCCGCTGTCATGATTAAAGCGCAGAACTTCATGATAGAAAATGAAGATGAAATGTTTAGTCCCGAAACCGTAGTTGATTTCAACGTGGCGCAGGACGTTCAGTCAAATTTCGAGTAGGCTCGAGGATGGAGCGGACTCCGGAAGAACTGGAGGAGAAAAGGTTTACATTTATGGAGAAACAGCTATTGGAGCACCTGCTCGAGTCGCAGAGACAGTCTTGGAAACAAGACAGTCCTTCACAAAATCTAAGCCTTTCCCCTTCCCCGGAGTCTGGGCCTGTTAACACGATAACAGAGCCTCTTGAGAGCCAATTTGTAAATACGCGTGCACAAACGAATAACGGAAAACATATCGAAAAACCTATAGAGATCCTAAAAAGAAAAACAGGTCCCAGCTTTCACGGAAGCAAGGACATCCGACCTACCACACAGCGAGTGGAAGTGGTCATTCCTAAAAAGAAACAAGTCAGCTTTACCGAACCGGTACCGGAAGAGCACCCGCCTACCGGCACTCCAGAAGCTGACACGAGAGACAAGTCCACTAGTACAATGATAGATCCGGAGCTTAAGGAAATCATTGACGATGCGTTGCAAGCCCCCGGGCCAGTAGTGTCGGTCAGTGATGGAGTTGAGCAACAGAAACAGCGTACTTATCAACAGATCTCGAAAATCAGAGCGTTGCTCAATGAGAATCTGGAGTGGCGGTCTCTTTGGAAACAATTCTTACCCTTCGAAATGTTAGCTACCAACGAAGCCTGGCAGAAAGATTTGCTAGAGCTGTTGAAGGGTAGAAATGTTAAAGTAAATGTACAGATGGAGTTCGCAGCAGCCGAACCCGAGACTGTATATATGATAAACCAGGATGGAGGAAGTGACCTACCGCGAGGAGCCGTTGTAGTACACGACCCTATCCTTCAGTTGTACCAGTTCAATAACGGTTATGCTGGACCTTACTTCAATGTGAACTTACCTGCTGCCAGTGTGGCACCGGAAAGTGCCGAACTAAGAACGGTGTGGCCGATCATTGGCGGTGCAGGAAGAAAAGAGTGTCTGTTAGACAGCGGATCGCAAATTGTATCCATGTCTCTTAAAGCAGCACTAGAACTAGGTATTCCATACGATCCGGGGTTCCGGATAACGATGGAAAGTGCAGACCAAACCCGTACGGAAACGGTTGGTTTAGCACGCAACCTACCATTCATTTTTAAGGTATTACTTACTACCTGCAAGTACATATTTTGAAGGCACCCGCCTACTTAAGTATTACTCGGTAGACCCTTCGAAAGAGTATCAAACTCGGTTACTTCAACCTCAGGAGACTCGGTGGCAGTCATGATTACCGAACCAGGAACTGGTCAGAAGTTGACTCTACCGACGTACACTAGAGGAGAAGTACCTAGATACCTCAAACCTGTTCAACAAGAGGGTTTTCAGAGCCGCTCGAGGAATTGATCCCTGATCAAGGAGAGGTGGCTCTCTATATAACGGTTGACGGAAAAGGAGGTTATAAAATCAAAGAAACTTATGTTCCGGGTGAAAACAGAAACAACTTCATCTCCAGTGACTTGACAAGCCTGTATCTCAAGAAGTCAAACGAAGGAGTACATCGGGCAGTCAAGCCACTTAGACGAGAATTCATGTTTCGGGATCCAAAGGAACCGTTCATGATACCAGTTAAACACCCCATAGAGACGTATGAACGCCGGAAGATCGATAGTTTCCGAAAGGTATTCAACATCCGGAAGCCGGTTGACGCTACCGAGCAGGGCGACCGAACCATAGTAAACACTACACAGATGTTCTATGGTGTCCCGCAGGAACTACAAGGCGTATTCGGCCAGTTCACACTCACTATGGCAGAGACTCTTCAGAGACAACAAGAAGTATTCCTACAAGGAATCAAGAAAATGGCCAAACCCAAAGGTATTTTCGAAATGCGAAAGGCCAACGTCTATGTAGCCAAGAAATACAAACCGGTTGCACTTAAGACTAAGCCGCATCTCGGAACGTTACCTGATGAGTTCAGAATCATACGAGACATACAAGGAGATCCATTAGCTACTCTACCGAAGTTGTCGATGAACCCACCGGACTTCGAGCCGACGGGTAGATACACAGCTGAACGAAGAGAACAGATCCAGAAAGACCACGAAGGTGACTTCTTATGGCCTGAGGAACGAAAGCTAGTAGATCAACTAATGTGTCTGCAGAACGAAGGATTCGCATGGGATGAATCAGAAAAAGGCAAGTTTCGGGAGGACTTCTTTCCACCCGTAGACATGCCAGTCATTCCGCACACCCCTTGGGTACTCAGAAATATACCAATACCACCCGGCATCTACGATGAAGTATGTAAAATCATCAAGAACAAGATTGACATGGGTGTCTATGAACCTTCGAACTCGTCTTATAGATCAAGATGGTTCTGTGTACTCAAGAAAGACGGTAAGAAGCTCAGACTAGTACATAGTCTGGAGCCCCTCAACGCGGTAACAATTGCACATTCTGGTCTACCTCCCGCAACCGAGGAGTTAGCAGAGGCATTTGCAGGGTTATCGTGTGGAGGAACATTAGATTTATATGTAGGATACGATGAAAGGCTGTTAGCCATATCGTCTAGAGATATGACTACCTTTTCAACGCCCTACGGAGCCTTAAGACTAAGAACCTTACCCATGGGATGGACGAATTCAGTACCGATATTCCATGAAGACGTAACATACATACTACGGGACGAGATTCCTGCCTATACTAGACCCTACATAGATGATGTACCGGTAAAAGGACCTACCACCCGGTACGAAGACAAAGATGGAAACCCAGAAGTACTCAAAGAGAACCCGGGAATTCGTCGCTTCGTGTGGGAACACCTTAACAACATGAACCGCATCATTCAACGGATGAAGTATGCAGGAGGAACCTTCTCAGGTCACAAAGCTATCATTTGTGCAGATGAGATAGTAGTCGTAGGCCATGTATGTTCGTATGCCGGAAGGAAGCCATCCGCGGAACGAGTGAAGGTTATACAAGACTGGCCAGATTGTGAAAATCTAACGCACGTCAAGTCCTTCCTCGGTACCACCGGAATCTTCCGAGCGTTTATTAAGGACTACTCAGTGAAAGCGTACGCTATGAACCGGTTGAATCGTGGTTCCGTACCCTTCCAGTGGGGTCCCGAAGAAAAAGCTTCAATGCAAGCACTTAAGGATGCTATCACAAACTGTCCAATGTTGAAGCCCCTTCGCTATGACTGGGAAACACCTATAACATTGTCGGTTGATACGTCCTACCAGGCAATAGGCTTTTACTTGTCGCAGAAAGATCCTGAAGACGAGAAGAAGACCTATTTCGCCAAGTTCATGTCTATCACCTTAAACGACACGCAAGCAAGGTATTCACAAGCTAAACGAGAGCTGTTTGGGCTTCACCGAGCACTCATGGCTTGCCGGTACTACCTGCTTGGATGCCGGAAGCTGCGTATCGAGGTAGATGCAAAATATATCAAGGGAATGTTATCGAACATAGACTCCCTTACGAATGCCAATCTCCAACGATGGGCAGAAGATATTCTAATGTATCACTTTACCTTGGCACACGTACCAGGCAAAGTACACGGTCCTGATGGTTTAAGCCGACGACCTGCTTCGGATAAGGACGTGGTGGTACCATATGATGAAACCGACGATACAATGGAACTAGAATACGAGGAAGATCCGAACTTAGCAAGCGAGGACCGACCTCTAGACTTTCAAGAATTCAAGAACAATATCGATACCCGAACAGGCTTCGTACAAACCATTAACTCGGTAAGTACCGAAGCCTCCGGACCGATATCCGAACAAGAACTCCTTCAAGCCACGGGTGTCGCGGTTGATGACATCGAGAAATGGGTAGATATTCCAAACTTCCCAGACCAAAACCGGTCGGAAAGAGAGAAAGCTTGGGAACTCATGTTACCGTATGTCCAACCGTACTTAGAGGAAAAGCCACACACGGAAGAGGAAGATCTACCATCCGGTGTCGCCACTAAGATGCAAGCGTGGGCTGATAATGAGTTCTTCATCAGAAATAACAGACTATACAAGATAGATAAGAAAGGAGAACACAAACGGGTTCTACAGAAGCCTGAACGAATGGCGGTTTGCAAGGTCATACACGACAAGAACGGACACAAAGGACAATTCTCGGTGAGGCATCTCATCAGGTCAAGGTTCTGGTGGCCAGCTCTTGAGACCGATGTAAACTGGTATATCAAGACTTGTGTTCTCTGTCAGAAAAGGCAGAAGCGAAACATACACATGGAGCCAAGGATCACCTCCACCCCAGGGATCTTCGAAAAGGCCTATGTCGACACGTTTCGGATGCCTAAGTCTACTGGTACACCTAATAAGGACGGTAAGACTTCGAAGAAAGACTTAAAAGCAGAAGAATCAAAGTATTCCGGATACAATGCCGTTACCGTAGCACGGTGTGGATTATCCGGATGGCCTGAAGCCCGAGCCTTGAAGGAAGAGACAGCCGAAACCTTAGGAGATTGGTTGTTCGAAGATGTACTATCAAGGTGGGGTTGCATTCGCGAGATAGTAACGGATAATGGACCGTCTATCAAGAAAGCGATGCGACATGTAGAACAGAAGTATGGTATAACGGGAATCCTGATCTCGCCTTACAACAAACAGGCTAACGGCAAAGTTGAGAGGGGACACTGGGACATTCGCCAGTCACTCTTCAAGGTGTGTAAAGGAGACCCTTCAATGTGGCCAGCGTACTTACATGAAGTACTGTGGGCGGAGAGGATCACTGTGAAACGAGGATTGGGCTGTTCACCCTTCCACGCGGTAACCGGATGCGATCCTATCCTTCCGCTAGACTACATGGAAGTGACATGGTTAGTCGATGTACCAGACAAAATTGTATCACACTCAGATCTTGTGGCGTACAGGGCGCGTTTGATAGCTAAACACGCGTTGGACGTAGCAGAGATGAAGAAGCGGGTAACGGTAGCTAAGAAAAAGGCTGCCGAGCGCTTCATGGAACAATTTAAGAACACGATGCCTAACTGGAAGTTCAACACGGGTGAACTAGTACTGGTAAGGAACACGCGAATCGAAGACGAATTGAACTCAAAGTTCAAGGAGAGATTCATGGGTCCTTACGCAGTTGTTACCAGAACTACAGCAGGTAACTATGTCCTCTGTGATTTGAACGGAGAACTCTTGGACGGAAAGATCGCCGGATTCAGAGTGCTACCGTTCTACTCATGAAGAGACCCAATTGACTTGGGAAAATCATTCCATGATAGACTACACGCTATTAAAGGAAGCGTCAGTAAGGTATACGACAAGGTAGCAAAGAGTGCCTTGTGGATCCTCAGTCGTACTGCTAAGACCAGACGACAAGGCTAAGTCGAAAACTTGGCTGCAGAAGGACTCGAACGCAAAAGATTTCCAGTGTATCCTAAACAAATGTGCTGTGGGAGACTCGAACTCCTGCGAAGCTTACCACTAAGCCACAGCAGCGCTGGAAAAACACGTTGAGTCCAGTACCGAATGAGTTTGGTCAACCTATCAGCTTGGGTGCCAGCGCAAAAAGATTTGTAGTTGCACTAAAATGCTGGGGGAGAGTCGAACTCCACAGACGCTTACCACTAAGCCACAGCAGTGTGAGAAACAACTTGAATCCACAATCGACGAGTGACTCTGAAAAGAGCAGGTTAACTCTGGCACCGGATGCATGACCGCATCCGATGGTACAGAAGATTAACTCTGGCACCGGATGCGTTTAACACATCCGATGGTACTGCAGATGGCGCGGACGCCATGTAAAGAAAAACAAAGGAGAGGGGTACAATAGTATCCATCGTTTATTCTACCAGAAATTTTCGAGTTCTACCGAAAATTAGAATCTAGTAACACAGTTCAAAAATGGCAAAAAGCAGTGAGCACTGGGAGACAGAACTAGCGAGAATCGAACTCGTGACATGTCCAGTTGAGAGACTTAAACACGTCAGGTTACCACCAAACCATAGGACTGCAGAGAACTGCAAAAAGCAATGGATTCTGGAAGACTGGAAAGTCCTAGCGAGATTTGAACTCGCGACCTGTGTGAGTACAAGACAAACCCGTTAGCCAAGTAAACTATAGGACTGTATGAACAGATGCAAAAAGGGCTCTTGAAGGGTTAATTTTGAAAGTCCTAGCGAGATTCGAACTCGCGGCCTACTCAGATGAGAAACAGGCCAGGTTGCCACTAAACCATAGAACTACAAAAAGCAGTCCATCTTGGCTGTGCTGAACAGCCAAGATGTACTGAAAGTTCCCGCAAGAGTCGAACTCGTAACCTGTTCAATTAAGAGACAAGTCAGTTTACCCACTAAACCATGGAACTGTGAACATAGAAATTAAAACCGAACCAAGCGGACAAGTTGAGGTCCGAGGACTTGGTAAAATTCCTGAAGAAGTTCGGCGATCGGCGTTTCCAGAAAAAGGAAGCGTGGCGTAAGCCTTCGAAAAGCATATATGAGCGCGGATCCGGATGGAATCGGATGCAAGATATATAACAAGAGACATAACATACAGGGGCGGATGCAGAGAATTCCCTCCCCGCAGCCGACGCCCTCCCACCAGTCAAGTCCACTTAGCAACCTTCGATCGCTCAACAATGTCTTCTTACGAGTATTTTTACATCGGAGAGACTACCGTACCAGAGGAATGGTTCTGGGAGCTCGACGACGCAGTTGCGAAAGCTTGGCTAGCGGACCCGATTGCCATGGCAAACCACGTCGCCTCAGACACGGATACGAAGGAGCGACGCGCTATCCTTGACGCCATCGCACAGCATATCCTAGCAAATCCTGAAGAAAGAAAAGAACACGCCACTACTCTTCAATGGATTGACGGCCTCTTCTTCTCCGCAGTAACTTCGCTTGCCGGATGGGTTCCTCCCATGGGAACGACGGGAGAAGAGGCACCGGATGGGAAGCCCTCTGCACCCGAACCCACTTCCCCTGCCGTCAGCTCGAGGCCTAGCCCTCAACCCATGGAGGACGTTGCTCCTACCGAGTCTCCCCCGCAGAGGAAGAAGGACAAAGGCAAAGGGAAAGCGGTAGACCCTCCCACCCGTGCACCGGCGCCCAAGAAAAAGCGCGTCCCCACTCCTCCCCCGGTAGCTGGACCTTCGGGTAGCCAGCCATCCGTACGCCCTCCTCCTCGCACCCCGAGTCCTAACCCTTGGGAACAGCCGATAACAGCAAAAATGCAGTACATCAATGGGTTGGATGAGAACTGGCTGTGCTGTTGCTTCCGGTTGACCCCTTCAGACGTGACGGCCTTGATACTGGATCCCCAGTCACTGTACACGCAAGTAGACGAAGACCGACGACCACCCACCGAAAGTACACACGCTCGGTACTTCTGCAGGATGTTCGCTAACTACATCGTGAACCACCGTCATCTGGTCGATGAAGGAAGGTTCGACCATCAGGCGATCTTGATAGATGAATCTCTCAAGGCAGCGCAAGACATAGTCCACCCAGAAGAGGTAGACGACAGTGTAAGATTTTATTATCAAAGCTAACAAAAATGCTAACACTGTAACTAGCACAAAGAATACGTCCCAGGACAAGAGGACGTAGACATGGAGCCGGATGAGAGGCCCCGGAAGGAGAAGCAAGGGAAAGCCAAGTCCAACAAGATGGACGTCGATGGCCCCGGTAACGATACCGCACCCGGAACGCCAGCACCTTCTCCTCATTCCCCCTCTTCCCCTCCTACCCCAAAACCTCGAAGCAAGGCGAAAGAAAAGGGTCGAGCAAAAGACTCCGCGCCTTCAAATGAAGACGCGTCGAAGTCCTCCCCACCCAAGCCCAAGAGGAAACGCAAGGAGGCCTCGGGAGTGGAAGACGCATCCGATGACGAGCCGCCTCCACCCAAGAAGAAGCGGGTTCGTGCCGCCCCACCTGGACGAACGGCTATCACTCAAGGCAACAATAGCAAGAACGTTCAACGGTGGATTAGTGGAACTTGTCTCCCTTGCGAGAAGAAGGGACTCAAGTGCGTCTTCGGGTTCCACAAGAACATCCCCGGTAACCGGAACTGCGCTTGCGAGTCTTGTATCAAGAAAAAGACCAAGTGCCTCAAGACTCCGTTACAGCAAGGCGAGAACGGTTTCCTTCCCCCTGACCAGACTGTCTACCCGCGAGGCAGAGACGAGGACGGCAAAGAAGAGTTCTTGGGATGTGGTGACACTCCCATCCCTTGTTTTCAGTCCACTGCCACGCCTTCAGGTCTCATGGCCCCGCCCAAGGGTGCGCCTCCGATTCCCGGTGCCGCTACCGCCCTCCAACTTCAACAAGCACGCATTGAAGCTCTGGACCGCGCGGTACAAAAGCTCAACCGGAAAATGAAAAGGATGGAGCTAGCGCAGAAGGACATGGCCAAGTTGATGAAGGGAGACAAGGATGGCAAGGGTAAAGGCAAAGACAAGGACAAGTCATAGCATAGACAAGCCGGACTTGTAGTTTATTAGCAAAGTGTACATTTAGAACGCATGTTTGACTTCAAAGATGTAAGAGTTGAACTGAAGCAAGCGTGAACTTAAGAAAATGCAAGCGTGATAAGTCTTGAATAAGAATAAGTCAAGACGCGGTAACGGATGCAACCCGCTACCGGAACCACCGACGAAAGGTAGATAGCTAAGACTTGGACTTAGCTATAACCGATTTCGTCTATTAGAAATAGTACAGTATCGGAAGCGTTTTGAGCGCGCCAGTACTTACCACTTTGAACACTAGTCAAGTCAAAAGTCTTATCAGTGGTAAGCTCACTTCAAGGGTACCACCGGAACCCGAGAAGCACCCTGTATTAGGAATCTATAAATATAATGCGCAGATCCCCCTATCCCATGAGAAAGAAGTCACGGGACAGCGATTCTGAGAATGCATTTAAAGAGGACCTAAAATTTGGAGGACTTAGAACGAAAATGTCTTTCAGCATCCACCCAGAAGTCCTCAGGCGAAGACGCCAAGCCGCGGATGCGGCCTCGCAACCGGCGCCACCTCCTCCACCACCTCCTCCTTCCCCGAAGCCTTTCAAGTATTTAGGCAATCCACGCGCCATGAAATGCAGGGATTACCTTCCGTTCACGGCTCAACAAGCGGAAGCAGCGTTAGTGAATCCGGAGACCATCCGAAGCTGGCCTACCACGACTGCACAGTCAGATCGTCTCCTGGACTTCGCAGTCCAATACGCCAAGTGGAGTGAGTCGGATGCCAACAAGTTTGAATCGGCATCACACTGGATGGACTAGGTGATGCACCGAGCACTCAGAGTCCGGGTTAGAGTCGATAACCTGGATCGGGCAGAGTTACCATCCGAGGACGACGAATTCGAGGACCTTCACTATTTTGGCTACCTCGCATCTGAAGTCCCTTGTTGTGGGTATCTCTTCACCAACGAGCAGGCGAAAGTGTTCTACTAGAACCCGATACGCCTTCTTGAACAGAGGACACCTGGCAAGTGTCGACAGTTCCTTACCCAAGCCTTCAAACTCTCGTCGCTGGCAGATGCAGAGCCACTTACGAGTTTTGACTCGCACTTGCATTGGCTGGACCATTTCTTAGGCCTAGCCGTCTTCAAAATCCATCCCGAGTTAGAGGTAAGGAAAGGTTTGTCGAAGTCCTTGGAATCAGAACTCAAGGACGAGCCCAAGGGTGACACCGCGTCTGACGACATTGACGTGGATATGCCACCCAGGAACTTCGACAAAGACTCTGACGTCGAGATGTCTCCCCCGCACCCGGAAGAGGATTCCCATCCGGGACCATCTCCACCGAAAGAGAGTCCTCCTCCCCTTCCTCCCCACCAGAAGGAACCCCCACAGCGAGAAAGCCCTTCGCGTAGCTATTCCGTTTCCCCTCTGGACTATCCACCATCAGAGGGTTCCCCCGCACCTCCACCAGGAGAGAGAGCGCCGGAACCACCCCAACCGGCCCCGCAACCGGAACCAGTACGACGAGCTCCTCCGCCCCCGCTGCAGATACCCACGTTTAACTGGTTCTCGACTCGTGAACCAAAGGTCACGCCTCCTCCAGAGAACAAGGATAAGGAGGAAGTCCTTAGGTTGCAAGAAGAAGTCAACCGGCTTCAAAAGGATAACGAGGAAATCCTTCGGTTGAAAGAAGAGGTCAACCGACTGCAACAAGATAAAGAGGAAGCCCTCCGGATGAGGGAAGACGTCAACCGGCTCCGAGAGGAGAAAGAGGCCAAGGAAGACGAAGTCGACCAACTTCGCGCCAAGAACAAGGACCAGAAGAAGGAGTTCATCCGACTTCGAAAAGAGAACGCAAAGCTGAAAAACGTTCTCGAAGTTCAGACGCGTCAGATGGAGCTCTCGGATACACTCTTGATGTCAGCTCGACAGCAGATGAAGGAAGCCGGAAGCGCCTTCCGTACCCAGGAGGACGCTCTGCTTAGCATCGCTCCGCAGATAATGGCAGCTCGCGAGGCCTTCAACCAGCAAACTGTGGAGGCCAACAAGTCGGAACGAGTCACCCTCAAGAAGATAAAGGACTCGTCTGGCGAGATGATCGCCTCCGACTACCTTCCTCTCGCTGAGCACATGAAGCGCATGGAAGAGATCGTGGGCCCCCTCTTCGAACAAGGTTGGCAGGACGAGGTTAGCGTCCCGGAGGCAGCGGGAGGCTCACCCGAGGAGGTTGAAGATCCCTTCACTCGTGAGGACGAAGACCCCTTCACTCGTGAGGACTCGATAGACCCACAGCCATCCGGAAGTGGTCCTGGCACCCACGATGAGCCCATCGATATCAGCGACGTAAGTCTTCAACTTGTCTTGATTTGACGCTTCTAAAAGTCAACAAGGACGAGAAGTAGGATTAACGTGGCGACAAACGCAGTTGTACCAGTAGTTGAATGGACTTAGACACGCAATAGTTTGTGTACATTAAACGGACTTAGATTTTCGATACCCGCAGACTCCCAAAAATGTAACATAAATTTCAAGCGCTACTCTAAGTTGAGAAGAGTAAGGAATTTATCTAAGTTAAGGGGAGCCGGCTAAGACAAGACTACATGACCGAAAAGTCCAAAGTTTAGGGCACATGAAATAAGCTCAAGGCAGGACTACGGTCGCAAGTCCAAAGATTAGAGCAGACCAAATAAGCTTTAGGCAGGTCTGCGGCGTCATAAGAACAAGTTTAGGGTAGAGAAAATAAGCTCAACTGGAGAAGGATGCTCTCGGGAGGAGCCAGGTGACGACGGAAAGTACACTTCGTCGACATGAACATGTTGTGGTGATCCTCCCACCACTTGACCAACTCTGCATCTGGATGGTTCAAAGCGCCATCCGGGATGATCAGATTGTCGCAGGAGAACAAGTTCGGAACCAAGAGACGGTGATGTGCAGTGTAGGAAAACACCACAGAAATACACACTACTAATCACACACACAAAACAAACACAACAAATAAACACCCGGATACTTCTGAAGTTCCCGGTGAACAAGTACAAGGTTCTGACCTTATCACTCGTAACGAATTACAACCTTAGTCTAGATCTAGTGACTCAAGGAGGTTCCAAACGGAGGGTATGAGGATGTACTTCCTAAACTAACACAAGTGCAAGTTCGAGGGAGCTAGGGGGTTTTAACTTGTGGGATTCCGGAAGAAGTGGAATACCCGAGGTCTTAGCCGACAGGTTGACACTCAAGTACACTGAGCCTTAGTAGACTATCCGGTTGACTGTCTCGTGCACTCAATCTTCAACTCAACAAAACGTAGGGACCAAGATCTCCTTTGGGTACGTAAAGATCCTTAGGGTTTGGGTACGCTGTGCAGGTCTAAACTAACAACGGGGGCCTTGTCTTCTTATAACTGAATCCGAAGCAGTTGCAAGCGCGGTGACTTCAAGGGTTCTTAAGTTACTTCGTTACTGGACTTGTTTCTATCGTTTAGACTCCGTCTAGGGACAGAGGGACTTTCACAAGTACGGATAACTAAGTTTCCGAGTACTGACTTAAAGATCACCAAGTAAAACTGTTACTGGTCTACGGAGGTTTTGAAGGTTTTCTTAACTTACACCGGGTGGAAGCAATAGTTTCCGAGTCAACGATACACTTGTATTTCACTGATATGCGGTATACACGGGTGCAGATTAACTACTGACTACGATGTTGTACAATCCTTTATATACTACGCTACCGGGCCGATCCGGATACAAACTACTTACTGTCCGGCCTTACGGATGTATATTACTGAGACTCCGCACTCCCGGGTGACTCATAAGTCTGCGGATTGCGTGCTTGTTAAGATACTGTACTATTTCGACCTTGTCTTCACGGGCCGTTACGCGTTATGGTTGTGAAGAGTGGTCGTTACTCTTCAAAACCCGGGTAATTGCCTTATTTAGATGGCCCGCCGTCAGGCGGGCCCCGAAAATTGCCGTTTTCAGACATTTGTGCCTGGCCAGAAGGCCCGTTACGCGTTATGGGGGCCCAGACTCTTCATTTCACGGGTCCCCGTTACGCGTTATGTGAAGACGAGAGCGTAATAGTACAGTATTTGATATAACACCTTGTGCTTGTCTGACGCAACTGGTAGGATATTCCATATGGAAGTCCAGTTGTCCCGACTTGTCGCAGTGTAAGTTCTGTTCTGAGTTCTAGTTGGATTGTCTTGTACCTGGCTTCTTGTGAAAGGTCTAAGTGATAGCTTGCGAATGATACCCCACTTTATATGGGTGGCATTCGAGGCTGTTCTGTTATAGTGACTTCTGTGATTCTGGTCTTGGGACAAGGGGCCATGAGGCTCACGTTCCTGATGGTTTCTGAGTCACAGGCCGGATACTGGTCATCCGGGTCCGAACCATATCCGATGTGATAGCGGATGGCGCTCGGTGTAATGATGCGAGATGACGTGCTTTCGGATATGTGTCTGGCTCGTGTCACAAAGTTGCGGGTCCTTGTAGATCCGGGTATACCACATTTCGTACTGGTTCATTATACGGATTCTGAATAGGCCTTGTAGTTTACAACTAATACTGAACACTGGGTGAGTACTGGTCCTTTTGGACGTTCACTTGACTGAGTTCAAGTGTCTAACGGGTACTTTTGGGTAACCCGGAACGCATTGAGTATTTGATATTCAGGTACGCTTTAAGGTTTCTGTAGAACGTTACGGGAGCTGCCGGTCCATCCGGGGTTAATCCCGTAGGCACGTATTGGCCACCTTGGAGTCTCTTCGCGTCCTAAGAGAGTCTCCTTGAAGTCTATAGCGTAGACTTCTCGTACTTAGTGTTTCGTGTACAAGTCTTTACTGAACAAAGGTCTTATGGAATTCGCAAAATGTAGCCTTTCTGTGGCCAAATTGTACTGTGCGTATCATCTCCCCTTAACTTAGATGATATCGTCCGCGATATCCGTATGGATCTTCCAGAGTCATTTCTTTGCTTTAGGACTGGGTGTGCTGTATAAAAGGGCCAGGATAATCACCCGCTTTCCTTTTATCACTTTCCTTTACTATGTCCAAGCCTCCCAAGCCTATCAACCTGCTCGCTATCTTCCCCAACGCCGCCTCACCGCCAGCCAATACTGTTACGGATGCGCTGCGCAAGCACATCATAGAGTCCGGTCAGGCTCTGGCTCGGGCTTGCAACAAGGTCGCCGATCTTCCCGACTCGGTTACCGACGAGCTTGCTGTCTTTACAAGCTCTGTTCTTCCAAGGGCCCAGGCGCTTATGGCCACTTTCGAGGACGACAATACTCCCTTGACTTCTCGCTGCCTCAAGCTTGAGGCTACCATTAACAAGATTATTGTGCGTACTCTGTTTTTCTTCGTCGGGTATTTTTCTAATTACCCGTTTGTCTTCTTTCTAGAATCGTAATCCTACCTTGAGCAACCTCAAGAAGGTCGACGTGGTTTCGGGTATGTTGGACTTCGGTCTGGCGCTGCGGAGCTTTCTAGCTTGTGCCGCCGCTACCTTGGGAATCAACCCTCAGGATAGTCGGATGCATATTGCTAATCTCTGTCAACCGTATATCAAGTCAGTCAACCGGACGCTCAACAACCATCTGCCTGGCTTCGCCACGGATCATCCTTTGTATCGGGCTCCTCCTAAGGAAAGTAAGGCGAAGGTATGTCCCTAGTGCTTGCTATTTCCTTTATCTGATTACTTTTTGTGCAAGGTTGCTAAGAAGGCCCCCAAGACGCCAGAGTTCATTATTGAGACGTCGGATGACGAGAGTGAGCTCCCGGATGAGGACACCCGTAGGCTCATTGTCCCTCTTTCTTCGTTCAAGTGGGCTGACGACGTCGAAGCCATGGAAGATGGTGAGCCTGCCAAGTCTTCCGGTGCCAATGTAAGCTCACGGTTCTGTTAGCGTTAGTGGCTAGGCTGATCACGGAGCTATCTCAACTATAGGTCGACGACATGGAACGCGTTATCTCGGGTGGCCGTGCTGCCAACCCGGATAAACGTAACGACAAAGTGATGTTTTTAACTTGTTATTTAGTACGTGCGCTGATATTCCTTGCAGAGTGTTCAAGCATCCGGTACCCGATACCAACCGCTCGCTGACGTCGAAGGTATGGACGTCAATTCTCGTCTATACCAGAAGGCGTTGAAAACCATTGGCATTTCTCAAGGTTCTGAGCTTCCGCCGCTCAAGCGTCGGTCCGCTCATCAAGACGATTCTAAAGGCGCCAAGGCTGCTAAACCTGACTCCATTTCTATTGACACCACGTCATTGGGCTACTTTACCAACGGTGAATCTTGTTCTCGTTCTCGAATGTTTTCCGATGTTAACTTAGTCTCCAGCTGCTCCTGCCATTGAAGGATATCGTAACCAAGTTAATCGCTTGGGTCGTATTTTTGACCACTTGTCGAAGGATACTACTCAAGTATCCGACGTTTCACCCGGTACTCTTAAGGCGGAAGCTCAGTACCGTTTGGAATTGACCATCTCGTTGAACTGTATTTATGGAGAGTTGCAGGGCTTCCATCGTACTGCTTCCTTGTATGTAGCTCTTACTCAAGGCATGGGTATCGCTCTGTAGAGTAACGGCTCGGGTATTTACCAGGTTTCCGAAGAATTTTTCCGCTTGACTTTTGTTACTTTTGTCTTCTGGTAGTCTTAGCGATGTTTGGTTCTTGTTTCTTATAGCTTGTAGGACCAGCACTCTTTTGATAGATCCTATACAATGCTACTTGTTTTTGTTGCCTTTTCTTAACGTGTGAAGCCTAAGGATAAGTCTGTGTCAAAGCCTTCAATCCTGCGTGTATTTTTCTGCGGTTTCTTATCCATAGGATAGGGGCTTTATCGGATAACGGGTCTTTACAATTCCGCCACATTTGCTTCCGTTCAAGTATAAAAGGAGGGCTCTGCAAGTCCATATGCCCATCACAAACATGGAATCCGTTCCCGAGTTCTGTAACCTCAAGCTACCCATGCTTCCCGAGTTTGTCAATGCTGAGGTTTCTTCTCCGCGTCGTCGTGCTGCTACGATGATACTCGACATGCAGGTTGCATTGCAACTGTACCGTGAGCTGAAAGGCTTTATGATCGTGCTTGTCGTGCCGGGTGGTTTTGGATACCAAGACTATACCCTTCAATTGCACGATGGGGATCGTATTGGCGTTGGTCATGCTCATGACTCGCCTGTCCTTCGCTTTGCGCTTCGTTCTTTGGTACGTATGTTTCTCGGATAACGTTTTTCTACCCGATTGGCTGATAATGCCTTACAGTTGGCCGCTGTTACCATTTGGGAGGCCAACTCAGGCTTTGGCTTGACTGAGGCTGAACGCCTCTGGGCGCGCATATTCTTCGTGGCTCTTGATACGTTGGTCAAACGTTTCTTAACCAAGCATCGTATCCTGGTTAACGGCGTTCATGTTAATGACTACCTGCCGTTGCCCTACTTGGATCTTGCTCGCTCGCACCCGGATAGCTTTACTGAGGCTATGGCCAACCTGTCGGTAAGTCGGGTAATCCCTTGCTATCCGAGTCTCACCCGATCCTTAGCTTTATACGATGGGCATCACCAATTTCAGCCTTTTCTGGATGTACAGGCTCTTGGTCCCCAACTTGGCTTCTTGCGATAACCTGTTGATTGACGCTGATTCGTTGAACTTTCCGGATCGCCAGTTGGTTGAATGGTGGGAGAATTACTAGAGTCGTCGTTTTGTAACCAACCGGTTCATCCGGCGTCACTTGGCGTTTCCCGAGGATGCTCCCGTTTCGTTGCGTTCGTTTACCTTTTCTGACGATCGCGGTCTTACTTTTTCTTAGCTCTCGCTAGTCTTTTCAGACCTTGTTAGTCTCCCCTTAACTTAGATAGTATTTCTATAATCTTCTTAGTTCTTAGTTTACAGAAATGTTATCAAAGTTTTTGCGGGTTTTTCATAAGACTAACTGAATACAGGTGCCAGTTCAAATTGAGGAGTTTATTACACTAATATTCTGAAACTTTATTGTACATTGAACTTCGGGTGATAATACAAATCTTTCGGAGGGAATTACACGTCCTCGTACTCGATATCATCGGTTTGACTAGCGTCTTCATCTACTGTGTCTGAACTACGCGTAGAATTAGTACTAGTCTCTTTATCCGAGTCCTCGTCGTAAAGGTCTTCCTCACCGGATGTCATTGGTTCTCCCGCTTCTTCTTCATCTTCGGGTACCATCCCACTACCCGATGCTTCACCCGACGGTGACATCTCTGGCCAATCTTCACGCCATTCGCTGCCATAGACTTTCCCAACCAAATTCTCAACCACGTCCATATGGTGATAGAATTCCTGGTTGCCCATGTCGACCATTTCTTCACCAGTACCTTTGAACCGTTCCAGGATGGCGTGCAAGTCTATGTCTTGGACATGTCTCCATTCCTGGAACTCGTTGTCCTTCTTCCTTGAAGCCGTCCGGGCTTCGTAAACAATATCCCGGTACTCGTTGCGAAATTTACCAAGTCCCTCCCAGTGTCTTTTTAGATGAGGGATTAGCTCGTCAATTAAAGCCATCTGCTCTCGGTGGGCGTTGTTTTCTCGGGTGAAGCGGGCGTTTTCGCTGGTGAGGTTTTCATTCGCCGTGCGAAGGTCCTTGTTGATGCTAAGCAACGCCTTGTTGGCTTCACGAAAGTTGTTACAATCGCGGCTAGCTTGACCAAGTTCTCGTTCCAGCTCCTCCATCCTATCCTCGGGTACTTGTGAGCCTTCCGAGATGGAGACTCTGGGACTCAGACTGATCATCTCGTTTGACTCGAAGGTCTTGAACGACGACGAAGCTCCGGGTGTACCTGCGGGTGGAATGGGGGGTGGAATGGGATTCTGCGGGGAAGGGACTTGAACAAGTGTGAATCCTGCTTGAGAGAGTTGGGGCGGCGTGGAGGGCACAGGTGTTTTCTGGCTTTCCGGTTCATCCGGTGCAGCCATTTCTACGTCTTGTACTGGTTCTTCACCCTTCACGTTTTGTTAGTCTAGGTCGGGTGCTCACAAAAGTACCCGACGTTACCTTTATTAGTTCTGGGTGGGTGATTACTATGGCTTCCGCCAAGTAATGATCCAACCAGTGCCAAGCAGAAGGAAAGTCCTCTACTGGTCTGGCTTCCTTCGCAATGGCTAAGGAGGACGCCCTTGCTAAGGTCTGGTTACACTTGTCGGCAGCATCGTGTGTCAACAGCTTAGCTGGACTCTTGGCGATGGCGTTGGCCTCTCTAAGGGCGAAGTCAAAGGAACAGCAGGATTTCTGGAAGTCTAATTGGCGAAATATCGATAGCCGGGTGTAACTTCTTCATCCGTTCCTAGACCCGGATCGCCTAAATTTTCCTTCCTGCAAATTACCCGATACGCCTCCGTCATAACCCAGTCTAGCCAGTGACGCGCGTCTGGAAATTGCTTCTTGTAGGGGTTGTAGTAGGCGACGGATCGACTAGCGATTTCCCGGATGAGGACGCATTGTTCTTCACTAGCAGCCCATTCCAAGATAGTGTGAGGTTTGCCATGCGCAAGTCTTGCTTGATCTAAAGTGAACTCGTAGTAATCCGCGCCACTGATGCGATCTCTGTGGCCCAAGTACGTGTAGGCCCTAGTCGTTTTATCGGGTGTAGCGGGTACTTTTGAAGTCTTCCGAGACGGCGTGAATATGTTGGACATCGTGGGGTATCTGTCTTACTGAGCCAAACTCGGTCTGGTCCTTAATGTATTCACAGACGTCATCACGTGACCCTATTATCACATGTCGTACTAGACGTTTCTGTTCGCTGATCAGGGGGATCTGCGTTGTTTATTTTTAGCTACTGATTTGGGGTGGTCCTCAGTCGAAGTCTTTCACAGATCGGGTAATCACTGGTTACCCGATACTCATCCGGATTCGAAGTTTCGCTACTGCTTTCTTTTGACTGTAGCTTATTTTCTCAGTGCTCACTCGGGTGCACCAATTCTTACCCGGCCTACTATGGTTCAGCTAGATATAATTTGTAAAGTACAAAGAGTGAACAAAAACGAGTAGATTGAGATTTGTATGCAAGTCTTCAAGTCCGTGTTTACTTCTTGTCCTTATTTTTTCCCTTTTCCTTGTCATCTTTACCGGATACATCCTCGTCATCCGGGTCGTCCTTTTCTATCTGCTCAACTCGCTTCTCTAGTTTCTTGACGTTCTTTTTCAACACCTTCATCTGCTTTTCCATCTCATCCACCCGTGCCTTCAATTCTGTGTTGGCCGCCTTCAACAACTCGAGCTCGGATGGCGCCGCGGGTATCCGGGGGTTTCCCGATGCTGCGCCAAGTAAAGCACGATGCTGGGCTGGGGTGGCGTTGCGAGGAACCTGTATATTACCACGGCCCAAGAACTCCCAAGTTCCTTGCGTGTTCTCGGTTTGTTCAGCGGGTAAATACCCGTATTCCGTGGGACCCA
Organism: Hymenopellis raphanipes; assembly: GCA_036872995.1. Classification (NCBI taxonomy): domain Eukaryota; kingdom Fungi; phylum Basidiomycota; class Agaricomycetes; order Agaricales; family Physalacriaceae; genus Hymenopellis; species Hymenopellis raphanipes. The sequence goes on from JAYMDG010000013.1 coordinate 1,059,076, forward strand.
AAGGTGTCTTGAGGCACTTGATCTTCGCATTGCTGCAAGCCTCACAGGAAAAGCACCGGTTGCCTTTCTTCGTAACCGGGAAAATACAACGTCTTCCCGACTCCAGGCATGCATTACACTTGCCTTTAATCCAGCGCTGGACATCGTCACTGTTATTTCCTTGAACAAGTGGTCTGCGATTGGAGGGGCGAGGGCGGGAGGAGGGTGCTTCGGATGGTTTATTATCACTCGCGACGCGAGACTTCTTCTTTGGCGGTGCCTTCGCCTTGTTTGAAGTAGTCGAGGCGTTACCGGATACTTCATCGTCATCCGACACCCGTGGACGCTTGCTGTTTGACTTCGACGCCTTATCTTTCGACTTGGCGGAGTCCTTGGTTTTACCCTTGTCTTTGCTTGACTCGGGTGGCGGGGTAGTATCCGAGTCGGATGGAGAATCGGATCTTTCTTCCTCACCCGAAGTCTCGTCCAACTGGTCCTCTTCGTTGCTATCAGTGTCCTTGCTCTTAGGATTATATTCCTGGTGCTACCAAAATTGTTAGACTACATGTTATACTTAACAAAAAGTCTTACAGCTTTTGGCGCTTTCTTGGGATGCATGGCCATTTGGGCGATGAACAAGGCATCGTCTATCAGCTTGATTGCCGCTGGACGACTCTTCGTGTGGGCCTCAGTCATATGGTCCTTCATGTAGATCTTGAAGCAGTCCACGAACTCCCATACGTGCTCTACTTTGAAGTGAGGCTTTCTCAGGTGGGGAAGCTCCTCGTACAATCTCCCGGGCTTCGCAAGTAATTTCCCGGCTTCGATGTAGTGCAGCTTGAAGCAACAACACGTCCAGTTCTCGTCCGCATTGTTGATATAGTCGTACTTCTCTTCAATCGGGCGGTCCAGATTTGGAGTCCGGATGACTGGCCGGGTGACGATGTGCACAACCGGCGTTCTAATGACGGGTGCATTCTTCTTGCGACTGTAAGTCTTGGCGGGTTTGACTCGGGTGGTCGAGTCATCCGGAGTTTCACCCGAGACGGTTTTCTGTGAAGTGGAGGGTTCTGTAGGAGGGGGAGTGGGGGATTTGGGAGGGGGATCGATGTCCATTGGGTTCGTGTCAGGTTCGGGTACCTGTACGTTTCCCGAGACTTCACCTGACGTCTCCTCTCCAGGCGTCCAGTCTGAACACTTGGCGATCTGGGCCGTGAACACCCAGTCTATCCAGTGCAACGGGCTCGGGTATTGTTCACTGTCTTCACTGGAAGACGCGATTATATCCGCGATCTCACCCAGTGCTTGCAGTGCTCGGTCCGTGCGCGTGCTTGTGGCTCTCCAGTTTTCTACCACTGTATGTGGGTCATCGATTAGTTGTTCCGCAAGATCATCGTTGAGTGTGAAACGTAGATCTTCGGGTACTGAGTCTTGTCCCACGTAAGAGAACGGGCTGGGTTGGGTGGTTGAATCGGTAGACATGTCGGTTTTTAGCAGAGAGAACCGAGGGGGTGGGGAAGTCTTCTGTATCCGCCCCTGTCTGTCTTGACCGTTATTTTATGTGTTATCCGACATTTTCCGGATCTGCGCTGTGTTATGCGGTTTTCGAAGCTTGCGCCACAGCAACCGATCGCTTCTTTTGCTGCGCGTATTCTTTTTAAGAACTTCACCCGGGTATCGGGTATACTCGAGTCACCCGTACTTTACCCGAAGTTACATGTCTTGCATACTTGATGTTGCCGCAAATCTGATTTTTGAAAATTAATATTTTCATATTTTCTTGTCTAAATTTTGAGGAATACTCATGTACCCTCTCCTTTCTTTTTCTTTACATGGCGTCCGCGCCATCTTCAGCCTACTAAAACGGGTGCACTAGTTTTACCCGATTCTATTCCGTCACTACGTATTTGCTTCTTGGACGGATATGCCTGTGTTACCTGAAACTTCTCACTCGGGTAATTCAACGTCATCCGGACTTCTCTTTAGTCGTACATGTGACGTTAAGCTGGCGCCAGTGAAGACCCAAGTCCTCCAAACAGCCCCTATAGTCTACTGGTTGACGGCCTGTCTTCTTTGGCGAGGCAAGTCGCGGGTTCGAATCCTGTGTTGGGCCTGCCACTAAGCTCATGTTGTGCACCGATTTTTAGAATACCCGTAGTCCAACCGCATCGTAGAATGACCTTTTTGGATCAGTCAACAGTTCATGAACGTAGCCTCGGATATTCTTAGTGTATCCGGTCTCTTACTTATCCAGTGAGCTTTGCCAGAGCCAGTGCGAAGTGTGGGCTTCTTGGTACTGTGTTGCCGTTGTGTTTAGCAAGGCTCAAATGGTCTACTGGTCGGTCAATCCGCTTCTCAGACGGCTTAGGGTTCGAATCCCTTCTGAGCCATTTCTAAGTCGATTGTTCCTCTTTTCTTGCTGTGCTCTGCCGGGTACTTTTTACCTGCGTTGTTTTTACCCGAGATCTGTTTGTGCTGCTGCCAGGGCTGAGTGGTCTACGAACCCATTCGGCGCTGGACCCAAACTTGCTTCCAACACTGCTGTGGCTTAGTGGTAAGCTTCTCAGGAGTTCGATTCTCCCACAGCACGTATTCGATGCTGAAAACCTTTTTGCGTTCGAGTCCCGCTGCACGCATTTTCTAGTTAACCGTGTCATCCGGTTCTAGTAGCACGACTGAGAATCCACAAGGCACTCTTCGCTACTTTATCATATACTTTGCTGACACTGTCTTTAATTGCGTTTAGTCTTCTGTGGAATTGTGTTCCCAAGTCAATGGGGTCCCTTCGTGAATAAAAGGGTAAAACTCGGAAACCTGCGATTTTCCCGTCTAGTAGTTCACCGTTTAGATCACACAATATGTAGTTACCAGCTGTTGTTCTTGTAACTACCGCATAAGGCCCCATGAATCTTTCTTTGAACTTTGAATTCAACTCATCTTCGATTCTGGTGTTTCTTACTAGGACTAGTTCTCCTGTCTTGAATTGCCAGTTTGGCATAGTGTTTTTGTACTGTTCCATGAAGGCTTCTGCAGCTTTTCGCTTTGCAGCCGTCACCCGTTTTCTCATGTTGGCTACATCCGAAGCGTGTTTTGCTAACAATCTCGCTCGGTAAGCTACAAGATCCGAGTGGGATACAATTTTATCCGGTGCGTCTACTAACCAAGTTGCCTCCATGTAGTCTAACGGAAGAATAGGTTCACTTCCAGTTACCGCATAGAAGGGTGAACACCCTAATCCACGCTTTACTGTGATCCTTTCTGCCCATAAGACCTCATGTAAATATGCTGGCCAAACTGAAGGATCTCCTTTACACACCTTGAAGAGTGACTGGCGAATATCCCAGTGTCCTCTTTCAACTTTGCCATTGGCCTGTTTGTTGTAAGGTGAGATAAGGATACCCGTTATGCCATACTTGTGTTCTACATATCGCATTGCTTTCTTAATGGACGGCCCATTGTCGGTTACAATTTCTCGAATGCAACCCCATCTGGACAGCACGTCTTTGAATAACCAGTCTCCTAGCGTTTCTGCAGTTTCTTCCTTCAAGGCTGGGGCTTCCGGCCATCCGGATAATCCACACCGCGCAACAGTCACTGCATTATATCCAGAATACTTGGTTTCTTCAGCCTTCAAGTCTTTCTTGGAAGTTTTACCATCCTTGTTAGCCGTTCCGGTTGACTTTGGCATCCGGAAGGTATCTACATAGGCCTTCTCGAAGATTCCTGGCGTTGAAGTGATTCTAGGTTCCATGTGTATATTCTTCTTTTGTCTTTTCTGACAGAGAACACAAGTCTTCACATACCAGTTCACATCGGTTTCTAGTGCTGGCCACCAGAACCTTGTGTGAATTAAGTGTTTGACTGAGAATTGTCCTTTGTGGCCATTCTTGTCGTGTATGACCTTACAGACTGCCATCCTCTCGGGTTTTTGTAACACCCGCTTGTGTTCTCCTTTATTAGATATCTTGTAGAGTCTTTCATTTCGAACAAAGAATTCCTTATCAGCCCAGTCCTGCATCTTAGTTACCATTCGTTCGGGTAAATCACCCTCTTCCGAATGTGACTTCTTTTCTAAGTACGGCTGTACATACGGTAACATAGTTTCCCATGCTTTTTCCCGTTCAGACCTGTTCTGGTCTGGGAAGTTAGGTATGTCTACCCACTTCTCAATGTCTTCAACCGCTGCGGCTGTGGCTTGTGAAACTCGCTGTTCGGGTGACCACTCGGGTGTCTCACTGTTTCCTGTGTGAAGGCTCTGCATGAAACCAGTGCGAGTATCGATGTGGTCCTTAAACTCCTCAAATTCTAGAGGTTGATCCTCTTTTGCAATGTTAGGATTCTCCTCGTATTCAAGTTCCAATGTATCATCTGGTTCGTCGTATGGTACCACTGGATCCTTGTCTGAAGGTGGTCTTCGGCTTAACCCATCGGGCCCATGTACTTTACCCGGTACGTGCACCAAGGTAAAGTGATACATCAGGATATCCTCTGCCCATCGCTGCAGATTAGCGTTGGTGAGGGAGTCTATGTTTGACAACATTCCTTTGATATACTTTGCATTCACTTCTATCCGGAGTTTCCGACATCCCAGTAAATAGTACCTACAGTGCATAAGAGCTCTGTGTAAACCAAATAGTTCTCGTTTGGCTTGTGAGTACCTGGCTTGAGTCTCGTTCAGAGTGATAGACATGAATTTAGCAAAGTAAGTCTTTTTGTCGTCTTCTGGGTCTTTTTGTGATAAGTAGAAGCCTATTGCCTGGTAAGAAGTATCAACCGAAAGTGTTATCGGGGTGTCCCAATCGTAACGGAGTGGTTTTAACATAGGACAATTTGTGATAGCATCTTTAAGGGCTTGCATGGAGGCTTTCTCCTCAGGTCCCCATTGAAAAGGTACTGCACCACGATTTAACTTGTTCATGGCGTAGGCCTTGACTGAATAATCTTTAATAAATGCCCAGAAGATACCCGTGGTGCCTAGGAAAGACTTGACTTGTGTCAAGTTCTCGCAGTCAGGCCAGTCCTGTATGACCTTGACTCTTTCAGCAGCGGGTTTTCTCCCAGCATATGAACATACATGTCCTACCACTACTATCTCATCCGCACATATGATAGCTTTATGTCCGGAAAACGTTCCACCCGCATACTTCATCCGTTGAATGATACGGTTCATATTGTTGAGATGTTCCCAAACAAATCGACGGATACCCGGATTTTCCTTAAGTACTTCCGCGTTACCGTCCTTGTCTTCGTATCTGGTTGAAGGGCCTTTGACTGGTACATCGTCTATGTAAGGCCTAGTGTATGCTGGTATTTCTTCACGTAGTATGTATGTCACGTCTTCATGGAATATTGGTACTGAATTTGTCCAACCCATGGGTAAGGTTCTTAGTCTTAGGGCTCCATAGGGTGTTGAGAAGGTAGTCATGTCTCTTGAAGCTATGGCTAGTAACCTCTCATCATATCCTACATACAAGTCTAAGGTTCCTCCACACGATAAACCTGCAAAGGCTTCCGCTAACTCTTCTGTTGCGGGTGGTAAGCCTGAATGTGCAATTGTTACCGCGTTGAGGGGTTCTAAACTGTGTACAAGCCTAAGTTTCTTACCATCTTTCTTGAGTACACAGAACCATCTTGATCGGTATGATGAGTTTGAAGGTTCGTATACACCTGTGTCTATTTTGTTCTTAATGATCTTGCACACTTCGTCATAGATACCGGGTGGAATGGGTATATTCCGTAGTACCCATGGTGTGTGAGGAATTACTGGCATGTCTACCGGGGGAAAGAAGTCTTCCCGGAACTTGCCCTTTTCTGATTCATCCCATGCGAAGCCCTCGTTTTGTTGACACATTAGCTGATCCACTAGCTTGCGTTCTTCAGGCCATAAGAAGTCTCCTGTATGGTCCTTCTGGATCTGTTCTCTTCGCTCAGCTGTGTACCTACCTGTGGGTACAAACTCGGGTGGGTTCGGAGACAATTTAGGCATATCGGCTAGAGGGTCGCCTTGTATATCCCTTACAATGTGAAACTCATCCGGGAGGGTACCAAGATGTGGCTTAGTCTTCAACGCCACTGGCTTATACTTCTTAGCCGCATAGACATCAAGTTTCCGCATTTCAAAGATACCCTTAGGTTTACGCATTTTCTTAACTCCTTGTAGGAACACTTCCTGCTGCCTGTGCAGATGTTCTTCTGCCATGGTGACTGAGAATTGTCCAAACACACTCTGAAGTTCTTCTGGAACTCCATAAAACATCTGCGAGGTGCTTAACACAAGTCCTGCGTCCCATTCATTCTTAGTTAACGGCTTCCGGATGTCAAATACTTTCCGAAAGCTGTTGACTGTTCTCCGTTCATGAGTTTCTATCGGGTGTTTTACGGGTACCATGAACGGGTCTTTAGGATCCCGAAATATGAATTCCCGTCTGAGTGGTTTGACTGCTCGTTGTACTCCATCATTAGACTTCTTTAAGTACAAACTGGTCAAATCTGCCGAACTGAAACTCGTTCTGTTATTGCCTGGTACATAGGTTTCTTGTATTTTATAGCCATTCTTGCCTCTCGTTATGTAGAGGGCAACCTCTCCTTGATCTGGGATCAATTCCTCGAGCGGCTCTGAAAACCCTCTTGTTGTACAGGCTTAAGATACCTTGGTACTTCACCTCTCGCATAGGTGGGCATAGTCATCCGTCGACCATTCGTTGGGTCGGTTATTGTTGCGGATACTTGTTCACCCGAAGTCGAAGTGACAAGGCTAGATACCCGTTCGAAGGGTCTTCCTAATAGTACTTCGTAGGCTGGTGACCTAAGGATATGTACTTGTAGATAGTAAGTGACACCTTCAAAGGTAAACGGAAGGTTACGTGCCAACCCTACTGTAGTGGTTCGGGTCTGGTCCGCACTTTCCATTGTTATCTGAACGTTAGGATCGTAAGAAATTCCTAACTCGAGTGCTGCTTTTAAGGACATGGATACAATTTGTGAGCCGCTGTCTAACAGACACTCTTTCCTACCAGCTCCTCCAATAATCGGCCATACGGTTCTTAGTTCTGCGCTTTCCGGTGCTATACTTGCAGCGGGTAAGTCCACATTGAAGTAAGGACCCTTGTAGCCATTATTGAAGTGGTACAGCTGGACAACAGGGTCTTGTACAACTATTGCATCTATGGGTAAATCACTCCCTTCCATTCTGTTCAGTATGTAAACAGAGGTCGGTTCGGGTGATACAAACTCCATTTGTACATTGACCTTGACGTTTCTGCCTTTCAAGAGGTCTAACAAGTCTTTCTGCCATGCCTCATTCGTAGCTAGCATTTCGAAGGGTAAGAATTGTTTCCAGAGTGAACGCCATTCCGGATTTTCGTTGAGCATGGCTCGTATTTTGGATATCCGTTGGTAAGTGCGTTGTTTCTGTTGTGCAATTATATCATCTTTAGACACTAATGGCCCTGGGGCTTGCAACGCGTCGTCAATGATTTTCTTTAGCTCCGGATCTACAAAAGTTTCCGTAGGCTTTTCCTGAACAACAGTCTCCTTGACTGATTCTACCCGATCGGGTATTTTGCTAGTTCCCGGTTCTGAGTCTGCAAAACTAACTTGCTTCTTCACAGGGATTACGACTTCAACTTGTCTTTGACTTGGTCGAATGTCGGTTTTTCCGTGAAGGTTTGGTCCTGGTTTCCGTTTCAAGATTTCAACTGGTTTTTCAATATGTTTTCCATTAGATTGTGCACGCGTATTTACAAATTGGCTCTCAAGAGACTCTGTTAGCGTGTTAACAGGCCCAGACTCCAGAGAAGAGGAAAGACTTATAGCTGAGGACGAATTGTCTTGCTTCCAAGAGTGTCGTTGTGACTCGATTAGATGCTCTAACAATTTTTCCGCAAGTGTAAGCCTTTGCTCTCCTGGTTCTTCTGGAGTCTTTTCCATCCTCGAGCCTAATCGAAATTTGACTGGGTATCTGGTACCCGTTCCGCGTCCACTACTACTTGTGGACTAAACATATCTTCTTCAGTCTCCATTATGAAGCTCTGGGACCTGAGCATGGCGGAAGCTTCGGGTGGTAATTTCCCGGTAATCTTTTCCATAAGCTTCCAGACTTGCCAAGCTGGCCAAATACCGGCCTTAGCTTTGCTTTGGAGGGATGTTCCATTTCTTAAGAAGTAGTACTTCACATTGTTGGGCTTGTAAATCCATCCTTCCGCTTCCATCTTCTTCTGGTGTACACATTCCCTAACAAAGTGTCCTTCTTCGCCACAAAAGAAGCACTGTCCTTCACCAGCTTGATGCGGTGGGTGTGGTGGATGTGGTCTACTGTTTCCGGGGTTATTCCTTACTAGCATCCCAGTTCCTTTCGACTGGATAGTAGGTGGTCCACCCGGATACGCAGGTGCTCCTTGTGCTAAGTGTTGTACTACCTCGTACGGGTAACTAAGTGGTTTACTTAGGTAGTCGTACTGTTGAACATGTTGGTTCCGGATGGTCGAATTTCCCCGAATCACATCCTTAAGGGCGGCCAACAGTTGTTCATGTTGTCTGTTCTGGTTTTGTTCGGCTTCTCTGCGTTCCTTAGCATCAATGTTAATCTTGTCAAGTAGTAGAGCTAGAGACTCTGTCTGTTGAGCTAACGACTCCGTCTTGACTCGACTAGTAGATATTGGAACAAGAGCTCGGTCAAACACTCTACCGGATGTTTCTGGGATATCCGATGTTTGCCCGAAAACATTCATATCCCCAAAGTGCGTGCTGATAGCTTCGGATACTTCGCTAAGTGTCCACTTGAGACCAACTGCTTTAGCAGCATCCGAGGGGTCTGGGTGTACACGTTTTAGTTCGACTTGTATACTAGCCCAAGAGGGACCCAGAATACAGTTCACAACGTGATCTATAGCGGTTTTCTCTGTGATGTCTTTGTTCTTAATTAAGTATAACATGACATGCATGATTACCCGTTTGAACTCTACCCAACTTGTTTTGTTATAGATCGGATTGATTCTGTAACTGTTGAGTTTTTCTTCAAGTTTCTTAGTGGTGTGTTCTCGATCTTCAGCGCCTGCGCCGTAACTTTCGAGTACTGCCTTCTTGAACTTCGGGTAATTGGCTGCTGCATACTCGGGCATCACAAACCACTGTTTTCTGACATCTTCGTCGACGTAGCTAACAGCAATTTCAATCTTGAGACCATCTTCTTTGATCTTCTTAGACGGGAATATCCAGTCTAAGGAATTGAAGTATCTTTTTACGCCAGCTGGTGTGGCTGTGAACTCGGGTGCATGTCTGGTACCCGGAATAGGTAAATTAGACCCGTCCAAGTGCTCTGACAGAGCCATGGACGGATACGCAGCGGGATCTAAGGTGACAGTAGTCATCTGGGATCTTAAAATTGTGAACAAAGGGTTGGGCTCTAAAGAGTGTTGGCTCAGCGGAAAGTCTTCCGACTCGTCTTCCGAAGCTACTTCTGGGTAAGGTACGAGAGAGAGAAGGTCTGAACGCTTTAGGTGCACTGGGTGCTTTTGGGTCGTTAGTCCTGTTTTGAGGAGTAACGGGTGTCGGTACGGAAGGAGTTTTCCGACGTGTAGGTTCTTTTTGGGTTTGACTAGACTGGGCAGCTTTTGTTATTGCCTTCTGTCTAGCTTCTGGTCCACCGTTTACTAAGTAACCGGGTGGATTAGAATTTGGTCTAAGGATTCTATCCGAACTAGCTGGAGCACTTGATGTACTCGCACGTTGTCTAGACGGAGGGGGTGAACGTTCAGCCTGACTTGGCGTATAACGCGAAGACTGCGAGGTCGAAGTTCTTTTGGAGGAAATTTTGTTTGTAAGGCTTTTTAACCGTTGGATTCCGAATCCTCAAGTTGAAACAAATAAGCCCCCTCGCGGTGGGCTCTAAAATATGATGTGCAGTGTAGGAAAACACCACAGAAATACACACTACTAATCACACACACAAAACAAACACAACAAATAAACACCCGGATACTTCTGAAGTTCCCGGTGAACAAGTACAAGGTTCTGACCTTATCACTCGTAACGAATTACAACCTTAGTCTAGATCTAGTGACTCAAGGAGGTTCCAAACGGAGGGTATGAGGATGTACTTCCTAAACTAACACAAGTGCAAGTTCGAGGGAGCTAGGGGGTTTTAACTTGTGGGATTCCGGAAGAAGTGGAATACCCGAGGTCTTAGCCGACAGGTTGACACTCAAGTACACTGAGCCTTAGTAGACTATCCGGTTGACTGTCTCGTGCACTCAATCTTCAACTCAACAAAACGTAGGGACCAAGATCTCCTTTGGGTACGTAAAGATCCTTAGGGTTTGGGTACGCTGTGCAGGTCTAAACTAACAACGGGGGCCTTGTCTTCTTATAACTGAATCCGAAGCAGTTGCAAGCGCGGTGACTTCAAGGGTTCTTAAGTTACTTCGTTACTGGACTTGTTTCTATCGTTTAGACTCCGTCTAGGGACAGAGGGACTTTCACAAGTACGGATAACTAAGTTTCCGAGTACTGACTTAAAGATCACCAAGTAAAACTGTTACTGGTCTACGGAGGTTTTGAAGGTTTTCTTAACTTACACCGGTGGAAGCAATAGTTTCCGAGTCAACGATACACTTGTATTTCACTGATATGCGGTATACACGGGTGCAGATTAACTACTGACTACGATGTTGTACAATCCTTTATATACTACGCTACCGGGCCGATCCGGATACAAACTACTTACTGTCCGGCCTTACGGATGTATATTACTGAGACTCCGCACTCCCGGGTGACTCATAAGTCTGCGGATTGCGTGCTTGTTAAGATACTGTACTATTTCGACCTTGTCTTCACGGGCCGTTACGCGTTATGGTTGTGAAGAGTGGTCGTTACTCTTCAAAACCCGGGTAATTGCCTTATTTAGATGGCCCGCCGTCAGGCGGGCCCCGAAAATTGCCGTTTTCAGACATTTGTGCCTGGCCAGAAGGCCCGTTACGCGTTATGGGGGCCCAGACTCTTCATTTCACGGGTCCCCGTTACGCGCGTTATGTGAAGACGAGAGCGTAATAGTACAGTATTTGATATAACACCTTGTGCTTGTCTGACGCAACTGGTAGGATATTCCATATGGAAGTCCAGTTGTCCCGACTTGTCGCAGTGTAAGTTCTGTTCTGAGTTCTAGTTGGATTGTCTTGTACCTGGCTTCTTGTGAAAGGTCTAAGTGATAGCTTGCGAATGATACCCCACTTTATATGGGTGGCATTCGAGGCTGTTCTGTTATAGTGACTTCTGTGATTCTGGTCTTGGGACAAGGGGCCATGAGGCTCACGTTCCTGATGGTTTCTGAGTCACAGGCCGGATACTGGTCATCCGGGTCCGAACCATATCCGATGTGATAGCGGATGGCGCTCGGTGTAATGATGCGAGATGACGTGCTTTCGGATATGTGTCTGGCTCGTGTCACAAAGTTGCGGGTCCTTGTAGATCCGGGTATACCACATTTCGTACTGGTTCATTATACGGATTCTGAATAGGCCTTGTAGTTTACAACTAATACTGAACACTGGGTGAGTACTGGTCCTTTTGGACGTTCACTTGACTGAGTTCAAGTGTCTAACGGGTACTTTTGGGTAACCCGGAACGCATTGAGTATTTGATATTCAGGTACGCTTTAAGGTTTCTGTAGAACGTTACGGGAGCTGCCGGTCCATCCGGGGTTAATCCCGTAGGCACGTATTGGCCACCTTGGAGTCTCTTCGCGTCCTAAGAGAGTCTCCTTGAAGTCTATAGCGTAGACTTCTCGTACTTAGTGTTTCGTGTACAAGTCTTTACTGAACAAAGGTCTTATGGAATTCGCAAAATGTAGCCTTTCTGTGGCCAAATTGTACTGTGCGTATCAATGGTACATGCTATGAGGATCAATCCCAGCGATGTCCATCATGTACAACTAGGTGAAGGTAGTCAGCCGGTAGCGGAAGCATAGACATCCGAGCAGAGACTTACCGCCAGATTGTCCATGGCCTCCTTGTAATTCTCTTTGCGAGTTTCGAAATAGTTGTAGTAAGGTCTATCCAGGTAGTTCGCGAGCCCACGACCGTTGATGGTGACGTCGTATCTCTTCAGGAAGCGACGTACAAGAGTGTCGAGCGCCACGAAGAAGGTGCACGCCCACAATTTCTCGGCATCAGTCATGGTGAAGCTCGACTTGGTGTCCCAAATGGAGACGGCGTTTTGCTAAAAGAAATAAGTTAGCAGGGCACCGGAAGCGATAGAACCACCCGTACCAGAGAACGAATAGAGTAACGAAGAAGAGGCGAGTCGTAAACATGACTCTCTCCAAGTCGCGTACTAGGACGTAGATGGTAGAGGTTATCTTGATGACCAAAACCATTAGTGGTACGGGTAAGGATCATGAAGCTACCGAAGTCGCGGTAGAGCTGGAGCGCCACATTCAAGTCGAGGATGATAGTGGCGGCGTGGTACTTGTCAGCGGACCGTTCGAGGTTACTGAACTCGTACAGCATTGACAGCTTGAAAGCAGCGAAAACGGGAACACGAAACATGGCGCTGAGCATATGGCATGGTAGCCCATCCTTTTATACCCACCCGGGAGAAAATTTCGCGGAGTCATACTCTTCCGAGGCCGCAGTAGCCCCTATCCTAGAGATAACAAACCAAGAAGAAAGTCAACAAAACTTCATGGATTGACTTTGGGAGATTCAAGTTATAAGAGCAAGTTAAACACAAGTAGCATTGCGGAGGATATCTAAGTCAAGAGACTACTCTACAAGCTATAAGAACGGGATACCAAGCATCGCTAAGTCTACGAGAAGAGCAACAAACGACGAATAAAGACTAAGCGGACAGTTTTACGGAACCTTCAGACTACCGAGTACCACTACGTCTACAAAGTAATACCGAGACCCTGGGTAGTCGCAATGTAAAGAGAAGAAGTACGGTGGAAGCCCTGCATCTCGCCGTAGATACGGTTGAGCGCGATGATAAGGTCAAGCCTGTACTGAGCTTCAGCCTTGATGGCACCGGGAGAGACATCGGTAAGCTGGGTAGAATCCTTAGCAAGATGCTCAAAGATGCGACCCAACCGGTTGACTTGGTTCCGGTAGCCTTCAATAACCGGTGGTGCTACGAAAAACCGTTAACAAGAAAAGAAGACAATAGAAGGCGAGTATTCACCTTGCGTAAAGTAGCCGAGAGAAGTACTATCAATATGAATCGAATCAATCTTGGTGTACTTCCCCTCCTTGGCAGCATCAGCCTGGTGAGCGGTACGCTTCTTGAACGGAGGCAGCTCGGTCCCTTGAAAGGAACCGATGGTCTTCAACGCCTTCCCATATTCATGAGAAAGGACGTCCATACCTTCGACATCAGCGAGAGGCTGGTAGCGGGTACCGGAAACGTTTGCGTCCTAAGAAAACAAGTAAACAATAAGACAATAAGGAAAAGGAACCGGATGCACTACCTTTCCGATCCTCTTGTCGAGATTAGCAGCACGGGTACCGGAGGCAATGCGCTCCGTTTCGTCGACCTGGAGTTGCGAGAAATTAGAAATCAGACGGCAATCATACGCTTCTGAGATAGATAGTGAGCTTACGTTGGTACCAAGAGGCTTAACGGTCTCACCATCTTCCATAGCTTGCATATGGTCAAACCAAGAGAATGGATAGGAGAAGGGAGCGGGCCTACGTATATCCTTGTCGGGTTGCTCACTCTCATCATCCGATGTCTCGATGATGAGTTCCGGAGTTTTCGGAGCCTTCTTGGCGACCTAAGATAAACACGGAAGGCGAAATAAGCTTCCGAAGACCAGATAAAAGACGAAAAAGACACTTACCCTAGCTTTAGACTCCTTGGGAGGCGCCCGGTAGAGAGGATGATCGGTAGCGAAAGTAGGCAAGTGTTGATTGACCATGCGGTTAACCGTCTTGATGAATGGCTGGCACAAGTTGGCAATGTGCATCCTGCTATCCAACGGGTTGATGCCCAGAGACGCACAAGCGCAGGCAAGGAAACTGCGCAGCGCAAGGCCGAACTCGAGCATGGACGAAGTAACCTCAAGTTTGCGAAGGTTGCTGAGCGTCGGGTTTCGGTTCTAGCAAAGAAACACACGGATGAGTTAGACAAGCATCCGAGGATGAAAGAAAGTACACCACGCACGATGATTTTGTTCACCACGGCTTCTAACTTCTGGCAGCGGACGGTCAGAGGAGTATCCTCATCCTCGAACGTAGCCATGAGCGCCTGGGCACGAGGAACGACAGTGCTGGTGAAGATAGCGAGCTCGTCGGTGATGTTGTCGGGTAGGTCCGCGACCTTGGCACAAGCCTTCGTCAAAGACTGGCCGGATTCAATAACATGACGGTTGAGCGCTTCGGAAGCCGGCTGCGACGGTGCTGAAGCAGCATTAGGGAAGATAGCGAGAAGGTTGATGGTTTTAAGATTGCGGGACATAGTGAAAATAAACGAGAGTAGCGGGTGGTAAAAGAAAAACTAGGACGCATCCGAGTTCTTTTATACCACCACGCGAAGTCCAGGATGGAACCACCAAAGTTCACCCGAACCTGAGCGGATATCGCGGACGATATCATCATAAGTTAAGGGGAGATGATACGCACAGTACAAACTGACTACAGAATAGGCATATTTTGCGATTTCTGTACGACCTCTTGTAGGAAAGACATGTATACAAATACATCATAGTACTTGAGAAGTCTATCAAAGACTTCTAGGAGACTCTCTTAGGACGCGAAGAGACTCCAAGGTGGCCATGACGCGCCTACGGACCGAACTCCCGAATCAACCGGAAGTTCCCGTAACGTTCTACAGAACTCTAAACGTGCCTGAATATCAAATACTCAATGCGCCCGGATGCAACACACGCATCCGTCGGACAATCGGACTTACAATCCTGGTTGTTTCCTTTCCAAGTACTCGGATACGATGTATTCACTATAGTATCCACCCGAACACTAGGGACATGTTCTGAACCACAGAGCTCGTTCAGAAAGACCTTTGCAACGAGATTACTGCATTCATCTACTTGAACTTGGGATCCATACGGACTCTCAACCCCGAAAGCTGTGAGTCAGACAGGACTCCGGAATCACGCAATCTTGCATCATCCTTCCGTTACGAACAAAAGACCATGCGGAGGCAGACAGATACATCCGTACCGCAGTGTTGAAGTGAATCAAACGGAACCGGAACCGCAACTCGACAGGCACCCTGTGTGGCCACTATAAACATAGAAAACCAGTTATCAGAACAGCCTCGACAGATACACTTCGAAAGTGGGGTATCATTCGAAAGCTATAACTCAGGTCTACATGAAGGACCGAAGTATCAAACCCAGAAGACAAAGTTTGGAAAGCTAACTACACTACGACACGTCGGAACCAACCAGGTCCCAACCGGACTATCTACATGGTTGAGTCAGACAAGCACAAGGTGTTATATCAAATACCACGGAAAGCACGCCATTCGCGGACTCATACGAGTCACCCGGAGGTCTGAGAAACCGACAGTAGCTACCGAACCGCACCCACCAGTAAGAATAACACCGTATGTACCTGATTCTATAGTATATAAGTACCTGTAAAACGTCGTAGTCAGTAGTTAATCTACACCCGCGTATCTAGCCATACAAGCGAATACCAGTGTTTATTTGACTCGGAACTTTTGTGTCCACCTCAGTTTAAGTTAAGAACCCAACCAGAACAACGTGAACCAGTGATAGTTACCTGGTGAACTTCGAGTTAGTACCCGGAAGCTTTGCCATCCGTACTTGTGAACGTCCCTCTGTCCCAAGACGGAGTTTAAACGACAGAAGCAAGCATCGGTAACGAAGTGACTTGAGAACACCCGGAGCCACCGCGCTTGCAACTGCTTCGGATTCAGACATAAGAAGTCAGGCCTTTCGTGTTACTGTACTATTACGACTGGATGTTCACGTCACACGTCACAAGGCCATCTTATCTCTTAATCGGACACCGGAAAACGCCTCCGATCACTTATCGGGCGTGGGAAGGTCCAAAAAAATAAATATTTGTGAACCTACGGTCGTAATAGTACAGTAGTTTAGACCGACTTAACGTACCCAAGCCCTGCGGATCTTTACGTACCCAAAGGCGATCTTGGTCCCTGCGTTCTGTTGAGTTGAAGATTGAGTGCACAAGACAGTCAACCGGCAGTCCTTGCACTTGTATTAGTCTAGGAAGTACACCTCTACCCCCTCCGTTTGGAACCTCTTTGAGTCACTCGATCTTGGCTAAAGTTGTAATTCGTTACAGGTGATAAGGTCGGATCCTTATACCTGTCCATTAGAAACTTCGGAAGTTTCGAGTGATTGTTTTGTTTTGTGTGTTTGAGTGTGTGTATTTCTGTGGCGTATTCCTATACTGCACATCACCGCGTGGCCTTTACACCTTGAGCTTTTGGTGGTTGATGGCATCAAAATGCCAGACTATGACATCATAGTTGCCGCTGCCTCTTCAAGCAGCCTCGATTTGCAGTCTCACTCAAAAAGACAGGTCCGAGAAAACATCCAAGTACTCTAAAAATTATATTGCTTTGAGAAAGTTAACATTGAAGCTGCCATCTGCTGGACATTCCCTACATCTCACACTGCACCAACGCCACGTGGAAAAATGGGTGGGCGAAGTCGCGGGCCGCGTCGTCCGAGTACACCTTGAGCTTCAGCTTTGATGGCATCAATTCTTGAAACTATGACATCATAGTTGCTTTGGCCTCAAGGCGTCGGAAGTCGGGCCGCGTGGCCAGCACACCTTCAGCTGTACTTTTGATGGCATCAATTCCTCAAAGTATGACATCACAGTTGCTTTCGCCTCAAGGCGTCGGAAGTCGGGCCGCGTGGTCAGTGCACTAAGCACTTTCAGCGTTTTTGTTTGATGGCATCAAAATCTCCAGGTATGACATCACACTTGCCTCCTCTCTTCAAGCAGCGTTGATTTGCAGTTCCCCAATACTAATAGTACTTGGAGCTGTACATTTCTTGGACAGTGATTGGGACTGCCATTCATTAATCTCAAGCAGATGCTACATTAAAAAATGGCTGGATGAAGTCTGTCGACATTCCAAGTCAGCGAGGCAAGGTAAAGCCTATTGTTATATTACTTTCAAGAATTAATTCCAACAAACAAAAATGCGGCCTGTGCACGGTATACAGTACGGGTATACCGCAACCTGGTGACCGATTACTTGTGCGACTCTTGCTCTACTGTCTTTTCTTTTCGTGCCTGCCGACAACCCCCGAGCAATTGCGCGGGGGCTATCGACATGCATGATGTACACAAGTGAAACCTCGGCAAGAACAGTAGGTACACTTTGTGTGGGCAGTACGAGATTGAAGGCAAGGTCGAGAACAATGGGGCAAGATGATAGATGAAGAGGAAAGTGGAAGGTCTATTGAGTATGTATACCGTCAGACTAGTCGTCGTGAGGAAGTGGACCAACAAAAAATACACACCGTCCGGGGCTGAACGCATCCGCGACGCCGTCCAGCCCTAGTATAACTAACAAACCACAGTCGTGCCCAAGATGATAATACTGGCACTCCCAGCCTACCAAAGACGTCCAAGAGTATTTCTGCCTCGTCAGGAGGGCTTACGCGTGTCGGCTCGTTTTATCAGCGCCGTCGAATAGAACGACAGCCGTGGTCCAAGACCAGATGTCCAGACGCGGGCTTACAGTCCTCTCGCGCCCGTAAAAGAAAACAATGCAGCCTCGTGATGAGGGCTTACGCGTCCCGGGTCCTTATATCGATAGTGCCGTCGCGAAGACGAGCACGGAAATATGTCCTGGAACGGATCCGACGCCGCAGCGGGCGGCGCGGGGCCAAACCGCGCAAAAAGAGCGAAGGTGCACAAAGAGAACAAGGAAGAAAGGCCCCAGAAACAGTTCTGGGGTCGTATAGCACGACGTGAACGTGGTAGGAAGCAAGGAGTTAGGATCTGACCATGTCAATCGTTATCCGGCAATTGCCGGAATAGTCGGCGAGCTCGGGATCTGCAAGAAATTCTGGCAAAACGTCATTTCTCGACGACGTTGGGCTCGTTTGAGCCCAAATAAATTTGCAAAAATTGTGTTAAATATGTATGTGTAAGTACTTGTCTCTGAGCAACATCTAAGTGAACGGTGTATGTGACGGTATGGCACGACTCTACAAGGCTCTGGCTGTGGCTGTGCAATGCCTTGAAATTTACCACTGACGTCACCGAGTGGTAAAAACGAAGCCAAGATGGGCTTCAGCGTAAACACCCATATTGACCCACATCCTGGCGCTGTTGTCTGACGCCAGTCTCGACGGCTCAGGCCGCAAATGATCTAGTCGACCTCATTGTCAACATCTCCATCCTTCCATACCGTATTCCGCTCACCACCTCCCTACAGTAGCTATATCCCTGCCCACCACGACCGTCGAACGTTGAAGTTCTCGTTGGGCTCAATAATGAGCATGTGTCGGCAGCGATGCCGATTCGTCTTGGGGAGGAAGAATGGCTGTCCCGAGAATCGATTGCACGCAAGAAGGTCGCACAAGCACAACCCGGGTCCAAGCACCCTCGCTCACCAACAGCCCACCGTTCTCAAGCTCATGTCCTCCCACCAAAACATCCTCGACGTCCTCGAGACCATCTCCCACCACCGCCTCGTCAAGCTCCTGGAACCCCAGAAACGCATCTTCAGCAATGGAAAATGCTGCGCTCCATCGTGACATCACCTCGTCCCAAGGAAAGGAGGAGTACGGGCAGGGCATGGTAACTCCACCCCAGATCAGCTTTGTGATCGTCGACCAAGTGGCAAGATGGGCACGACCAGACAGGCCACTCGCGGTGCTTTGATACCACCACCACCCTAGCCGACGTCAATCTCGACAGCTCCTCTGCAGTCGCGGCGCAGTCACAGTCGGTGCGCTTCGACCAGGTTAAACAGCGCCAGGAACCGCATCTGAATCAATAAGCACAACGATGGGGCAATATGGATACAATTCGATTCGCGGGGTACACTTTCACAGCAGCATCTACGAGTAGAACTGCGGCGCACATTCGATGGCGACATGACCGGGCTCATAGTCATGCGATGTCTGGTGCTGTTAGGGTAGGGATGATGAAGGGCTTGGCATGTGGTGTTGGGCGATGGCGGTAGCGGATTGAACTTCTGCGCCGACGACGAGCTCGGTAGTCCCTGTGACTACTTACAGCGGTCGCCACAAAGTGAATGAGTCTAGTTTATTCTTATTGATTTTGATCTTGACTGACTACCGCTATAGAGCGCGGATTCGACAGCCATATGCATTCACAAGCATTTTATTTGAGGCGCCCTTTTACGTTGAAGGGATCTCGATTTAGGACTCGTTGGATTTCCCGGCGTGCTCGACTTGTTGCTTTTATCTCGCATTGACGAACTTGACGCGATGGACAATGCAGACTCTTCTCCAACTTTGGCCTCCTCTCTCTCCCACTACCTCGACGATGCTCGTAACGGCGGACTTCTGATCACCGTCGCCGACATCTCGTCAAGATTCCGAATCAGCCTATAGTAGGTTGCTTGTACCTATCATATTGAACTATTTATTCGGTATTAATCAGATAATGCTCCGTGGTCTTGATGGATTTTCCCCGTGCCGCCACCACTGCTACCACTCCCGCCACTCCACTTCACCTCCCCTACCCATGGCCTTTTTGTCGCCGGTATGCGGCTCGCTCTCTTGAGCTTTCCGCGCCGCGCTGAAAGCATCCAGCTATCGAGTCAGGTTTTGGGCAGGATGCCCACGCCCGACCCATGCTATTCACTAGCACTGATGTGAAAATACCTTCCCCGCGCCCCTTACGAGAACTAGAAAGGAACCACTGGTGCTGCAAATGTCTGTTTTGTCTGGGGAAATATTTACACATTGGAAAAATTTCAAGGTAATGCACAGCCATATGTGAGGCCTACACTACTAGTGCCGAGGAACTTGGAGAGATGGATATTCTACGTTGAATAGAGCTCGCTCACTGGGGTCTTCACGTTCTCGCTAACAAGTTAGATAGACCTCGGGACTATGACCATGTCCCCGGCTATGCTTGTGGCCGTTGCCTTCGCGACGCGTTCCACTCCCATTTGGCTTCATGCTGGTGGGAACAACGACGCGATGATGACTCCCGCCCATTTGGAGGAAAGAGACCGACTTCAGTTAAGTCGATATCAATGTGCTGAACTTTGTGGTGCGTACTCGTAGTGCCTCTTCCTCATCTTACACTAACACTGAATTCGCCGTCGTCGTTGCTGGTCGGTAGGTTGCCAGTACGTTTACCGCAATGTCGAGTTTTACTCTTTCGCTCACTAACCCCCCAGTTCCCCGTTGTTAGAGACCTCAACGAGTCCGCGAGTCCGCGAGTCTTGCCTGGACTCGACTCGCGTCGGGCACCTCGGAGTTCGGACTCGTGGGACTCGCGAGTTAAATATACGCGAGTGCGAGTATGAGTGCGAGTAGCACTTTCCGGGGCACGAGTCATCATGTGATGACTCGCAAATATTTAGAGCTATATTTAAGAGGAATTTACAAATTTTTACCTAGTTAAACGGACCCTTGCGTCGCTCAAACGAGCTGTCGCGACAATTTCTCCAGATCCGGCATATCGGGCCGAGATCCGAAAGGACGCGTAAGCGTCTGATCGGGTCGTCTCTCTTACTTCCTCCCACCACCACGATGACCCAGGATGCGACGATTGTCGCTCCTGCTGCTCTGACGATTGTCAGGCAGCCTCTGGGGTATGGATTTGTGCTCTGGCTCTGTGCCAGACCTGCTGCTGTTGTCTCTGTGACAGCAGCAAAGGACGACGACTCGGATGACGACGCGGATGACGGCCACAACAACGCAAGGACGAGAACAACGCGAGGACGACGGCAACGCGAGGATGATGAGGTGGAGCATTCCAGGAGGAGGAGGTGACGATGAGGTGGATGAGGACACGACGACGACGGCCACCACCACCATCACTACCACTACCTTCACCACCACCACCACCACTACTACCTTCCACATGCCTTCCATCACCCCCACCTATTCCTCATGCCCAGCTGACTGTCCCCGTGCCATTGCCCGGGGATGCTCGCTGAGCATGAATACTGGGAGGTGACGGACCCGCGAGTACTCGTGAGTATCCGAGATGACTCGGACTCATAGCGAGTACTCACGAGTAGACTCGCGACGACTCGTGAGTCATGGTGAGTCGAGTCCGACGCGAGTGTGAGCAGGACCTTTTTTGGTGTGAGTACTCATGCCGCGAGTCGCGAGTCAGACTCACGTCGGACTCGTTGAGGTCTCTACCCGTTGTCTTGCCAGTTAATCAGCAAGCGTCTCATTTTGATGTTACTGGGACCCACGTTGAAGGTGCGCCTTGTCATGTAGACTGTGGGTTTACTTACGTTCTTTTTCCAGCATGTACGATTACGGCGCATCTGTGGGATCTCGTATCCGATGTCTTCGCCAACCGCCAAGCTGTCGCCTTCACGGCGAACGGTATCTCGAGGTACGCTGTCGTTATGATTGTCAACCTTTTTGTGTACGACTTTCAACCCGACTTACTTGGGTTTACTCCCGTGCAGACTAACTCTTCCTGTATGTTCGTGTCGCCCCTGGCGCTGATTATCATCCATCGCCGTCGCGTCTGGATTGGCTGGTGGTTGCAGGGCGTCGAGCACTTTCGAGTTATCTTATTGGCATCGTTATTGCCCAAATACGCCGCCGTTATGGACGCCTGCCCTGGACTTTAGTCGTTAGTTTTCTCGACTTGGTTGCATGGCATTTGGCGCCGTTACTTGACGACTTCCCTCAGCTTGAAGGCAAGTCTTTCAACTGTCGTCCTGGCATGAACTTTACTGATCTAGCCTTTTGTACAGGTACTTCATAGTAAGTTGTCTCCTCCTTTCACGCTTTTCGCAGTATATAACAGTTTCCATCTCGCCTGTAACAGTGAGTTTTACCGCCTCGTCCACCAAATGCGCGCGCCAACCTGAACATTGGCAAGTACACCCTCAAGCTGTTCCCTACTTACCTCGACCGTGGCCAACACCACACCCCAGATGAATTGGCACCCCACGGCGAAGGGAGTAAGTCGAGGAGGTGCGCACTGCATCCACGGAGAATGCTCCTCTCGAGTCGCGTACTAGTTGGAAACTTCAAGAACCCTAACCCTAGCTAACAGACCTCGCTCAAGCACTGAATGCCCATTGTCGCGCTGATGGGCTCAGATAAGTACAACTCTCATGCCAGTTGGGTTTGGATATTTTACGGGCTCCCGACGTATTTGTTGGTCACCGAGTTCTTAAGTCTTTAACATGCACCATCGATACACTGGCAACTGCTTGATCCTTGAGAAATTGTCTCATCTTCTCATTGCCTGAGAAGGTGTGGAAGTCGAGTCGAGTGAGACTGGTGAAGGAAGGAGACAATGCGGCGAGAGCGGCGGCAAAGCAAAGCCGTCGGCGGCAGTTTTGTTGACAAATGCCAGTTTTGAAGAAAAACTGTTATACCTAAGGACATGAATTTAGTATAAGTATACTCTATGTACAAATGTTCTATCCCTTGTCAGGGTAGCAGGCTGTGCCCGCATGGGCCCTTTTCCAGTTATCAGTATCATGCCGGGATGCCATGCCATGCCAGGACCTGCCAGGCAGTGCCAGCTGGCTGCCAGGATGCACCTGGGGTGAGGAACAACTAGTTATTACCCCCTTCTCAGATAGAGGCAATAACTAGTTGTACCGCCCTATGGATAGAGCAGAATAACTAGTTATCCCTAGTGCATAGGGTGTCCTCAGGGAGCTGTGGTCCTTGGTAGGTGGCGGCAGACTGACGAGGAGACATTGTGAGCGATGGCTGGTTGATGAGGGAAGGGAAGAATGGTTCGATTAACAGTGAGACACCCACCTTTTATCTGTTTCCAATGTGGCGGTGCTAAATGCGTGTTTGTTGATTTTTCCTAGTGATAACGGCGTGATTTTGGGATGTGTCAGTCATCTGACCGAATGCGCATTTGCAAATTTTGACTTGGGGGTTTCTCAGAGGAACGAGAGAGGGGCTTTCCTACCCCCCCGGCTAGCTTCTCACCTACAGATATGCATTGTCAGCCCTCTCGCGATGACCGTCCTGGGAAGTCTCGTCGTGGGCGTCCACGAAAGAAGCCTCATGTCGACAAGGTTCTCTGCGAGCACTGCAATCAGCAAGTCACCCCCGACATTGCTAAGCAGCATCGCGACGGCCTGGTTGCACCCCAAGTAAACCTCCCTCCCATGCCCCGTAAACTCCATATTCGCACTATTGACGACGACGATAATGAAAGCGGCTTTCTTCAGACCGATGCTCAATCATCGAACGTCTTGCCCATGGACGTCGATGACGATTTTCCGAGCGACGAAGACTACGGCAGCGACCATGACGATGGCCGCCTGCCTCATACCGAACCACCACCAGCGCCTACTCTTACTCCCATACATCTTGATGCTGCCCCCACCCCCTGTCAACAGGAAGATGCGATGGACGTCGACATAGAATTGCCCGCCTCCCCCCTACGGTCAATTTCACCAGAACCAGAGGCACCCGTGCGGGCTCCGCCTCCCCGTAGTTCTCGCGTCACTGTTGAAGACGTTCCCGATAAAGATGATGAGGATGACAATGGAGGCGGACCTATTCCGGACGAAGACAACACGGACGGCAGCGGAGTCCGCATTAACTGGGACGACGAGTTGGATGACGATGTTGAGGATGAGTTTGCTGGCATCTACGGCCGCGATGGGCTTACCCTTGACGATATCATTGCCGAGAACTTGGAACAGGAGTTGGCTGACTTTGGTATGTACTTTTACTATTCTCGAGAGCATTTCGACTCATTCACTGTAGGTCAGGAACTTACAGACGAGGAACTCTATCTCCTCCGCTGCTTTACGCACAAGCTGGAACATCATCATACAGATGAAGCCTTCGACGAGGATCGATGGAAAGAGCAAAATCCAAACCTCGATACGTGGGAGACGGCCAAGGCTCGCGTCGAATGGCTGGCCAAGTTCTGCCCCATCCCATATGACTGCTGTGTCAATTCCTGTGTTTGCTTCGTTGGTCCCCATGCAGACGAAACCGTGTGCCCTAACTGTCAGGAACCTCAGTTTCGCGCAGATGGCAAGCGCGCACGGAAGACGTTCACCTACGTCCCTCTTATTACTCGACTGGTTGCATTCTTTCGCAGCATGTCAATGGTGGACAAGCTGCGATACCGAGCGAATTTCGAGCGGAGTGATGATGGTGTCGGTGATATATTCGATGGAAAACTCTATAATCAGCTTCGCAATGTATGTATCTTCTCTCATTTTTTAGATTGTTTCACTCATATTTCTTTCCCTAGACACCCGTCTCCATCAACGGTGTTGAGCTGCCGTTCAAGCACTTTGAGTTCCCGCGCGATATTGCACTTGGACTTTCCACAGACGGCTTTGCGCCATGGCGTCGTCGCAAGAAGACATGCTGGCCTCTTCTGGTGTACAACTACAACCTTCCACCCGACATCCGATTTCATTTTGACAACATTCTCTGTGTTGGAGTAATTCCTGGCCCAAAGAAGCCTCATGACTTTGACTCGTTCGCCTGGCCGTTGGTGCAAGAACTTATGCAGCTTGCCAGTGGTGTTCGCGCCTTCAACGCATCACCGCTGTCCAGCCCGTCCAAGTCGCTGCGACGACTCCCGCTGTCCAGCCCGTCCAAGTCGCTGCGACGACTCCCGTCGTCCAGCCCGTCCAAGTCGCTGCGACGACTCCCGTCGTCCAGCCCGTCCAAGTCGCTGTTACGACTTCCGCTGTCCAGCCCGTCCAAGTCGCCGCGACGACGACTCCCGCCGTCCAGCCCATTTATTCGCATTACCAGGTCCTGCCGCCGAACTACCCATTTGTCAGGCCCGCCCCTGGTACCCCGGGGCCGTACTATGCCCTTACGCGCGGGCGTGTCGTCGGGGTGGTTGCTGGGTGGTGAGTTTCTTCCTCTCTAATGGGTTGCTATGATTCATTTTCTTTCTTTATAGGGACAAGGCCTCCCCCTCTTGCATTGGCGTTGGCGGCGCCGTTTTCAGGTCCGTCCCTAGCTTGGAGGTTGGCAAGGAAGTTGTTCAGGCGGCTTTGAACGCCGGGTCGGCCATGCTTTTGCCATGAAGTGAAATGATTTCTTGAATTTATCGCGCTGCGCCCTTGCTGTCCTTACCGTGTACTGCCCCCCCTCAAAAAAATTTCATCGTCTATAGTTAGCCTCGTGTACAGTCTGTAGCTCGAAAATGAATTGTGTAAATTGTATTATTCATTGAATTGAATACGCGGAAGGGGCAACATTGTTTTATTGATTGAAGTGAGGGCAACGGGACTTTGACTGCAAGTTCTAAGAGCCATAGACAGGACAGTGTGATTAAATCATTGGTAGGGGGACAGTCCACAAGCAGCACACGGTGGAGGCCCCTCACAGGTGTGGCGCAAATGTAATTCCTATTTAAGAAAATCAAACCTGCCGCGCGTAACTGTGGCCTGCAACGCTTCCTCCATAGCTAAGCAGTGTATTTCCGTAGTGGTGTGGGATAATGACTGTATCTCATCAACGATGTGTTGCCCCTCCAAGTACTCTTCCGCCCAAGCGCCTACAGAGTTCAACAAGTCGTGCAAGGCGTGCCGCGCCGCTTCTAACATTTGTCCCAAGTCGTTCTCAATTTGGTCCAACAGGGGAACTGATTCTCCCGGCGTGTAATTCGCTAATACGCGTTGGACAGTGGTCCGTAGAAAGCTGCTCGCCGAGGAATGAATGTAGGTTGTAAATTGTTGGTATGTCTCCCGAGCGCACGTCAACGCAAGTTGGTCTGGTTCAGATGTTCCTTGGCGGGGTAGGCTGTATTCTTCAGGTGCTTTGACCAAGAGCAAAGCACTCGTGCACTCACGTAGTGGATACCAACGTCGATTCGCTCTGAGCGGTCCCGCTGTCGGTCGGTTGCTTGTCGAGCTCCCTATAGCGCTTGCGCATGTGGTCCTTCATGCGCTCGTGTACCCTACCATAGTATGAGATATCACCAAGCCTGAGAATGAGACGAAAGCTTTACCCAGACTGAAAGTACCATCGGCGTTGAGAAGCTTTGCACGCTGCTTTTCGTGTCTCATCCGTGCGATAGACAACGGGGCGGCCCCCAGCATGTCGAACCTTTCGAGGGCGTCCACCAGGCATCTCGAAAATATGAGGTGATGGAACGGAAACAGGAGCAACGTGCAGACTTTGGACGCCAATCACGATCGTAACACTATAGCGTTAATGAACGCGTTTTGCTCATTGGGCCGTTTCATCAGACAATAACTGAGAAAAATTGGGGAAAATCAGATCAAATGCTTCAAAATATCCACATCAGAATGCTGTACTCAGAAAGTGAAATAAAACTCTGGTGCGCCCGCGACAACGTTGACGAGGCGGCCAAGATCTTGCGTGATGCCTATGATGTCACTGGCGCCCATTCCGTTTCTGGCATATCAGGATGCGGGGTCGGGGAGCTTGAGGGTCGGCACCACATTTGGCATCTCGTACGCGTCACTCGGCTCGGTTATTGGTATAGAACCCGAAACGTAATAACAGAAACCCTTTACCCTCACCACGTCGACGGTTTCAATGTGACTCCCAGTTCCTCCGCGGCGAATTCAAGGCGCAGACTTCTTCTCTGTCGCGCACGTTCCTTGGCGCATGTCTTGCGAGTTGTGAAGAGCGCGGACGAGGGAGGCCCGCTGTCACCATTATCTCTGGTGTTGGAACACTTGGTGAGTCCTACGCTATCCTATTCCTCATGACCCATCCTGACCTACCTGGAATCCCAGCCTGGCGTAGGTCTTCTGTCCAAATGACCCACCAAGACAAATTTTTCATGGGGTCTTGCAGACGCTCCCATTCAATTTGGTCTGGCCACGCTTCAAAATTAAACGCCGGGAGCGCGAATCCATTGCGCCTCTGGAACGACCAGCACGAAGCCTCATTAATCCATTTTTGTCGATATTTTGACCACTCGTTTCTATTCCATTCATATGGACGTCACCACGTTGCTTTTATTCCCCCAGTATTCCCCCAAATCTTTGGTCTGGTTTCTTATTTATTGGCCTTCGTCGACGTACCCAACCATTCTCATCCTCATCCCCCACTTCCTCTTTTCCACCTTATACCTGTTCGTCGTTGCTCCCATGTCTCTTGCCTACAGCCTATACGTGGCGCCTGGCCTGGATCGCGACTATGTTCTCGCGCGACGTCACGATGAGGCGCGCCTCCTCCACGATCTCCATTGGTCCCAGGATCCGTTTGACGGTTCTATCGACCTCCCGCTCATTTCAGTGGTAGGTTTTCCCTTCGCTTTGGCTACGGCCGTGCTGACTGTATCACTGACAGCCTTCGCAAGCCTTCGAAATCGGATACAATGTATGTTTGCATCCTGTTACTTCTTGACTTGAATTCTAACAATCCCTTGTAGCGCCTCACCGTCGAACAACTGCGTTGCATCAACAACTGTTCAGGGGACTGGGGTGACCTCTGGGACAGCGCCTCCGAATCTCGGAATTACTACCGTGTCCGCCTCCGCGAAAAAGCCCTCGCCGCAGAGATCAACCGCCGATGGCAAATCCCGCAAGGGCCGCTCAAAAAACAACAAGAGGCGGAAAGGTTCAGGGTTCGTCATTGGTGCCCTCTTTTGCGCTGTTTGATACTGACGTTTTTAAACAGGTCATCATCGAAATCTTTTGGTACTTCCATATGATGCGTCGAGAGCGCTTTGGCCTACCCCCTCCAAAACCTCTGGATCCATCCCCAATTGTCATCAACCGCCACTCGTCTTTGGACATCCCTCCACCACCGCCTCCACCTCCACCACCACCACCACCCCCACCTCCGCCACCGCCGCAGACCTCACCTTTGGCCTCCACGCAACATGCTCACCAGTTGAAGATCCTTGATATCCTTGATAGGGAGATGGAGCGCATTTCGTCCCAGTCTTCCTCCGCACCCGAATCCCTTCCCGTCAACGACGTTCTTAGACAGCCGCCTTTCTTGCCCGATGCTCTCAATGACCCCTCTGTGTTTTCGGTGGGAGACCGACTCCGTCGCCTGGAACGGCGCAAGACAAAATTCCCTAGTCCACTGGACGCCCGGATACCCTCCTTCCCACCATCACCTCGCTCTGCTCCTTATAATTATCCACTGTCATCCCCACCACAGCCCATCAAAGAACGATATATGGCGGAGCAACGTTTGGAGCGGATGCGTGTTGCACTCTCGCCCCCTGCGACCCTACCTCCACGACACGAGCATTATTCGTACTTAGGGTCAATCCCGAGCATTCCACCTGCACGCGCAGATCCCGTTGAACACCCGTCAACTAGTCAGTCGTCCCACGCCTCGAGCAACACCACCGGAACGATGGTCCTTGAGTCGCCACCCCCCATAACCTTGTCCTCTGAATGGCTCGAAAGGCTTGGTTCAAGGATTGCACCTACAGCTTCGCCACGCGATATTATGACGGCCTGTCTCAAGCGCGTTCTACCCAGTCAGAAGGTTACCGACACTTGCGTGTACGTAGCTGAAGAGATTACTGCGGCTGGCCTCCGTCGGGAGAAAAATGCCTTGGACACGTTGGAGGCAGTCGCCGATGACTTTCGCTTGGTGGTTGGCGAGGAGCTCAAAGTTCGTCGTGACGCTTTCCGGCGTAGGCAGTCCGAACTCATCGCGAGTTGGGAGGACGAGTATCTTGCCAGCGTTCAAGAGGATAAACGGGTTGAAAAAGAAATTCCTCTGTTATTGACTGGCCGCCAGCCATCTCCTTCACCTCCACCATCACCTCGTCACGAACGCCCGTATTTCCTCTCTCTCGAGGGCTCCAGTGGTGTCCGACGACCACCGACGTCTCGAGTACGACCTGTCTCTGTCTCCCGGGAGAACTCGACGTCACCTCCTCCAATGGTGGAGGTAGCTAGCTCTTCCAAAGCAGCCACTCCGAGCAGTACACGACCGGGATCGCCTACGCCTCCAGTTGGAAGATCGGAATCCGAACTCATTGACTTTGGGAACTCCGCGCCACCCAGCTACGTCTCGTACGACATCGGCTGTCCGCATCTCACCAGACCAGTCACACCGCCGTCCTCGTCATCACCCGCCGCGCTTGCGTCTACCCCCCCGGAGTCCGCTGTCTACGACGGCCCCATCGTGTTCTACGATGACGACGTTATGCATGACTACGCTGCGGAACCTGATGCCTTACCCGCCGCGCTTGTGTCTACCCCCGCCGAGTCCACAGTCTACGACGGCCCTGTCGTGTTCTACGATGACGAGGTCATGTATGACTACGATGCGGAACCTGATGTCGACTACTTGGACAAGGTGATTACCTCTTCGTTCTATCAGGATCTTGCGCGGGACATCAGCGTTGATGCCTCTATTGACAGGGCAATGGTTCTAGAGCAAGGCACGAGTGGTAAGTACTTGCAGGTATTTGCAAGTATTGACGTCACCCGGGTGGTGCCGCACCCGGCACCTGCCCACCCGGCACTTGGCAACACCCGGGTGGTCTGCGGGTGGCAAGTACGGCTTTTGAGCAGCAAGTACTTGGGGCAAGTACTTGCCTCTCACCTGCCTAATCAGACTGTCTATATTTTATAGAATTTATGGGATTTATTTGAGCTCAAACGGCTCCAACGTCGTTCAAAAACGACGTTGCGGAAGAATTTCTCGCTTCGCCGAGATGGCCGAACGTCCCGGCAGTTGCCGGATAAGGATTGATCGGTCCAGATCTTGTTTCTCTGCTTCCTCCCACCACAGCACGACGGCGACGTCTTGCTCATTGACCCCAGAAATCTTTCTGGGGTCTCTCTGCCTTCTCTTCTTTGTTTTCTTTTGGTTTTTCAGTGCAGTTGGGCTTTGCGCCGACTGCTGCGCCCTCGGATACGTTCCGGGGCTATTTCTTGCGCTTGTCTTCGCGATGGCGTCCTTTTGGACCGCGTAAGCCCTCAGGACGAGGCCGCCCTGCTACAGGACATCGACCGCGGACTAGACTACGCTAAGCGTCGGTCGCTGCGCCCTCGGATACACTCCGGGGCGCATTCTGGTGTCCGTCTTCGTGACGACACCAATTTACCGAGGACAGACAGCGCTTAAGCCCTCACAAGCGAGGCAGCACCTGTAATGGACCCTTTTTATCGCGGTACTGGTCCATTTGGACTTTGTGGAGGCCGCCCTTGAACCGCGCGCGCCAGAGAACTCAGGAAGATGACGCCGCACTGTCTGCTGACAGTCGGCGTCTTCAAGGTGCGTGTTTTTTTCTCCCTCTTCCCCTTATACTTACGTTTGACTCGACGACGAATACACTTGCGACGACGCCAACAGCAAGACGCCTCGAAGATCCGGATCTATGTGTTAATCCCCTCCCTGCCCTCTCACACACCCCACCCCGCTCTCTACACTTCGTTTAGCTGCGGTTCTTGCTCATGCAAGTGACCGGGGCTTCGCGTATGTGTATCGTGCACGTCGATAGCCCCCGCGCAATTGCTCGGGGGTCATCGGCGGGCACGAAAAAATGTGTTACTTCTGGCAAGTACTTGGCCACCCGTATCTGCCAAGTACTTGTCATTTAGGCAAGTACTTGCCAAGTACTTCACCCGCAGGTGAAGTACTTGCGGGTGGCAAGTATCTCGACAGGTGGCAAGTCCGGCTTTTCGGAAGCGGGTATTTGCCGGGCGGGTGTCGGGTGCACCCGGATATACACTCGTGCCTTGCTCTAAATGGTTCAGACTCTCACGTCGCTCGCTGAAGATGCGACGGAGGAGCTGTTGAATAAATGTGTAGACTATATGCTCCAGGCGAAGGCGTAGGTGTTCTTATCGTGTTTCTCCCTTCATTTTGGACATTTTTATGTACTGTGATCTTCCATACTCCTCTCGTACGTACATGATACCTTGTCTATGTATCATCATACCTATCTTGTCTTTATTATTGTACCTCTCTTGTGCCGCGTACTTACTGTCACTGTCGGTGACCTGTCTTTATTTATATTGAACTTATGACTGATATTGCTTGAACCAAATGTTAATGATTGGATTGCAAGCTCTTTTTGGAACTTTCTGTGTCTACACTTGTAATCTATTCAACAATGAAGGCCAAGGCCCTGAGCAATCCCTCCGCAAGATGCGCGTCTGGGCCTGCGCCGACGGAGAGAGCGACACGCGCAGCCATTTCAGGTCCGAGGACGCAAGCTACAGCCATCGATGAGCTTGGCAGTCGTGTGAGTACAGGGGAATACGTACCCGTGGATAAAAGACGCAAGTTAAGGCCATCATAGACGCCAATGGCACCAAATGCGGGTTCCAAGTCGAGGAACCCCACGACCTCCAACCAGGAATGAACCTCATGATTCACTCCGTTCTTGTTCAAATCCGCTGGATTGGGAGTACGATGAAAGAGCGTACATTCGCTTTCAACTGTGCCTGTTAGGAGGGCAGTAGATTTGGACCATGTTAAAAACTCACCGATTTTGTAATTGCGGTAGTGTCGATCGAGGACGCGTCTTTGGGCTAGGATATAGGCCCGGATGTACTGACGCGCTTTGGATTGGGCAGTAGTTGTATCCATGTGTTGATGGGCGTCGAACAGGGGCGATGACGACCTAAATATAGTCGAAAATACCTTGGTCTGGGCTGTGGGCTTAAGCTGCATCTTTTCTCTTCCACCTTCGATTACCAACAGTACTCATTCAATTCTCAAACCTGTCTATGTGATTCTCTGCTTCGAACGCGACTCTTTACACTTTCGAAGATGCTACACGGGAATCTACTGCGTCGCCGGCGCTGGGAATAGGTATTCGAAGTCGTCCACCAACTCGTGCAATATGTCGAACCGCACTGTGATGACATCCATACGGCCGTCTTTCCCCTCTGGCCGCCCGTCCCCCCTCCATTGCCTCGCTAGTAAGTTGATATAGAACTTGATAATGGACTAAATTAAATTTAGGACAGGTGGCGGCGAAGATCTCTTCTTGTTCTTACCTTCTGGCGCTCCCTTGCCAAAGTCGGCTCCTCGGGGAAGCGAGCAGCCCATTGCACGAAGAAATCGGTGAACCACCGTTTGATTTTGTTCGCCTTCAGCATTCCCTCAAAGTCCGAGAATGAGGTCATGAGGAACTCATCCTGGTGAGTGGTGAAGCTACGAGGCAGGAAATACGTCGACGTGATGAAAAATTCAGGGTATGGGTGGTCTGCTTGAGGAGTGTCCGATCTAACGATGTCGGTGAGCTATGTTACAACTCGGCTAGGAACTTGGCTCACGGTAAAGACAGAACTGCGCGACGGTACGCAAGTTCGTATTGGCGCTGCTCGGGAGTCATATATCGGGTCCAAAGGCGTGGCATGGGTGGTGGTAGTGAAGGCGGGTGGGTAGGAATGAACGCCGTTCGCACCACCTTTTATACGCGCCAAACGTAATACCCTGTCAAAGTGGTGACCGCCAATAGACGTTCTTTCCAACTTTGGGCCCGCTCATTTGGCTGGGATTTTCGTCATACACACCATGTTCAATGCGACCGCGTTTCGGAGAGCTCGACGTTCCAAACGGTCCGCAAAACCACATCCCTACTCGTCGTCACCATCTCGCCATGGAGGGCCTCAGGCGCGTTAGCCCAACACGAGACAGCCTCGGTCGGAGCTGGACGATTCCATCCGGACGGAGCGTTACATGCGGGATCAATTTGGCAGGCTCCGCGCCATGGATGGCGTCTCGTTTGGTAGCGAGCTAAATGCCATTCATCGTCAAGATGCCCTTAGCGACGATGAAGAATCTGTGGCTCGTGGGGGGGAAGAAACAATGGAGCCGGACGAAGTGATAGTGGAGGACGCGTCCGCGTGGGTTGACGAGGACGAAAACCTTGTAGACAATGGAAACCTTCAGAAGAAGAAGGAGATTCCAACCGAGACAAGGACAGGGCGGGTACGTGGGCTTTGGCGGAATATTACTTGTTCTCATTTTTCACACAGCGTCGGGCTATGGACGTCTGGACTGGACGTTTTGGTGGGCGCAAGTATTCCCAAGAATTTTTGTATGAACTTCTACGGCACAAAGGACGTGGAGGCGTGGTCACCACTTCTTGTCATGGATGCCACAAGCCCGACGGCGCTGTCTATCGCTGCAGAGAGTGCTCACCGAATCGCTTGATCTGCAAGGCGTGTTGCCTATCAGAACATGCACAACGTCCTCTTCACGTTATTCGCGTACGTGTCCTTTGATATCATCGTTACCTTCTAATAGCTTTCGAGTAGCAGTGGGATGGAATCAAGTTCAAAAAAGTGTCGCTTCGTTCCTTAGGCCTCCGCGTTTACCTGGGACACGAAGACGGCTCTCTTTGCATTATGCCTCAGATCAATTCCACTCCCATCGTCGTTATGCATACAACGGGTCTTCATGAGGTTTCCGTGCGGTATTGTGACTGTCTCGAGGCAGCGCCTCGACGTATACAGCTATTGCGGTTCGGGTGGTACCCTGCTACAGTCCAATTACCTGCTACTTGTGCTTCGCTGGAACTCCTGGACCTCTTTCATGCGCTCTCTCTCAACGGCAAATTGACTGGCTATAATTTCTATAAGACTCTCGTCTATCTGACCGACGCGCTGGGTATAAGGGTGCCAAAGGTAAGCATGATAGTCGTGCTAAACGCGAACGCGGGGTTAATTATTGCTTTTTCAGAAACGCTACCAGCCGTTGCTTCGGATGATCCGCCAATATCGCCATCTAATGCTCATGATGAGAGGCGGTAAGGGCAGTCAAAAGGATGGGGTGAGCAACTTCCGGCCGGGCGAGCTAGCAATCCAGTGCCCCGCGTGTCCTATTCCATCCTTGAATCTCCCTCCCGATTGGAAAGAACGTGTCGATCAGTAAGTTCAATTCTTTAAACGCGACGCCAGCTCTGATGTAGACCATATAGATTCCTCTATCGTAAAACGGTCTCAGTGGATGCGTGTTTCCGATTAATAAATTTATTTCGGTCGAACCAAACGTCGGACCCTTCTCTACATCCGGGTGCGGCTTATATGCTTGAGGATGTCGGTGATTATGGCATGCACATCCTGCAACACGCGACACAGAAGGATGTAAGTCGTTTTTTTCATTGTGTGAGGCTGTTGACCTGATAACGTTCCTTGTAGATAAGTACATGTAGCGGCTTCAAGGCAATGGCCCACGCCGATTCAAAATGCCATACGGGACTAAGAGCAACTGGCGTCGTCGCTGTTTGCTGCTCTCGCCACGAGATCGTCTGCGCCCAGTCAGTGGGTAATTTGCAAAAGGGGGAGAGGTTGGTCAAGGTTAGAGTTTTGGAACGGGGCGTTACTGATGTCAAACGAATAGATACTGTACTATTACGACCGTATGTTCACAAATATTTTTTTTTTCAACCTTCCCACGCCCGATAAGTGATCGGAGGCGATTTCCGGCGTCCGATTAAGAGATAAGGAGGGCTTGTGACCTGTGACGTGAACATACGGTCGTAATAGTACAGTACTGTAACAGCGACTTTTCTGTGTGTTCGGCCCTACAAGACTCACACGACCTTAAAGAGATTACATTCTCATACGACATCGCGTGCCAATGGATCAAACACTTCGAAGAACGTATGGCGGAGCTTCCAGAACATCTTCAACTGCCGGAGGATATCAAGCTTACTGCCGCTATTCCGAAGGGACACTGTCCTGGACATCAAATGGTTTGTCAGGTCGAGTGGGCAATGGGGATTCAACCAGGAGTCGGACGGACAGACGGCGAAGCTATCGAGCGTTTGTGGGTGTTCATGCGCATGTGTGCCGCGAGTATTAAGGCAATGGGCCCTGGGTCTCGAGCCGATACGCTTGACGATCAATTTGGATTCCATAACTGGTGTAAGCTCGTTGGTTTCGGTGGGTTTCTCCCTTCTGTCGGCGTTCTTGTTCTTGTACTGATGCGTATTCAGGATTATGCTTCCTGAAACGCCTCGCAAAGGCACGCGTTCAGGTTGTGAAGCAAGGAGCTTTGCACGCTGACTTCACGGGCCACTTACCCCCGGAGGTCGTCACGCGATGGACTGAATGGGTTGAGCGATGGGAACAGGACCGAACCAGTTGCGACAGTCCATACGCGCAGGACGAGAAAAACCGTGAGTTTCCATGAACCTTGTGGAACAGTTTCCTTACGACAAATCAAGACGATACCGAAGCCAAGGCGCGTTACCGTATTCGCGAACGAGAGAGGCTGGAGATCGAAGCCGGGGAGGTTCCTTTACACGATACATCTCCGTCAGGTGTTCTCAATGCGGCATTCCTCATTGAAGAGCATCAGTGAGTCTGCGCTTCCAATCACTGATATCATGCTAACATTGTCGAAAGAGCTAAACTTCGACTCCTTACCGACGGCGAAGGCACTCTGACACGAATTCAAGCTGCAAATATCCAGAAGAAGCGTATTGCGCTCGCCCGACGGATTCGAAATTTCCGCACAGTCCAACACGTTTATATGCCAGGAGTTCGAGCCCAGCTTCAAAGGGAGAGTGTCGCGCGTACGAGCCCGGTGGAAGTGGAAGATCAGAAGTTATGGTTGCCTTCCGACTTTCCCTCGGACAGGAGGTCTAGAGTCTGTTTGGGAGATATCGCTTCTAAGGAGGCAGAGATTCGTAAGGGACAGTGTTATGATGCGCTGCAAACCCTCCGAGATTGCGAGCGCGCGCTTCGAAACATGGTATCGTATCGCCGGGATGAGGCGGATGGGCAGAGTGTGACGACTAGAGCACAGTCAAGCATCCATACCATCGAGGCGCGACACAATTTCGCTGCGGATAAGTATCGTCGTTGTCGACGTGCTTTGGAGCAATTGGAGCCAGGCGGTGCATGGACCATAGAACTTCGGCCTCTGCGCACGACCGATGTCATGAACATGGCGGGAGGTGGGTTTGACATCGATGTTCTGCTTCCTTTGGGGCAGAGTGCAACCGAAATGTCGTGGGTATGGGCGACTGAGACGGGACAAGGAGACAACGAGATAGAGAGTAAGTCTTTCGTAGGATCCACGCTGCCGGGAGGTCTGATCTGTCGTAGGTTGTCGAGTCGAATGGTTGAAGAGCCGGGCACGTCTTCACCGCTGGTCGGAGCAACTCAGACTCGTCCGCGAAGAAATTCGGCGAACACCAATCACACTCGAGGCAAAGGCGATGTGGTGGGATGAACACCGTGAGAACGAAGATGAGACTCTTAAACCGGAAGTTCGAGAGGGTATTCGGGCGTATGCTGCCCAGCAGGCTAGTGTCATGCGTAGACTGATCCGTTCATTTGAGACTTTGTGGCAGGGTGACGAGCTGGAGGATTCCGGGGATGCCAATGACTGGGAGGACATCAATGAAGTGGAGGAGGATGAGCAGAGTGAGGATGAGCCAGCTGATGATGGGTAGTACTGGCTAGGAGTTGTAGGTAGTAATAATATCTTATTTCTTTTCATGGGATTTGCAGTGGCTGGAGTGCAAAGTGTGTCTTGAGGAACTAGAGACTTGGAGGCAGGTGGGGACTTTGGGAGTATAGCCTTAACAATATCGTGGTTGGATAGCCTAACGGTTACCTCACGCATGTGTCTCTGGCAAGGTACTTTTTGAGGTCGAGCGTTCGATTACTACTTGAGTCTAGCTTGAAAGTGAGCACAAAAGGCATATTGAACAACACTATGATAAGCTGGTATGGTGTAGTGGCCATAATAGCTTATGCCATATTATCGAGAATCTTTTCAGAGAGGTTACGGGTTCGACTACCTTTTAGTTCTTTTTGCTGGAAAGGAGCTATTTGACAGGTAGGTGTTGATGGACAGCCTGTCAAGAGACAGGTTCTCAGGCAAATATAATTGTGTCC
Source organism: Hymenopellis raphanipes (assembly GCA_036872995.1). NCBI lineage: Eukaryota > Fungi > Basidiomycota > Agaricomycetes > Agaricales > Physalacriaceae > Hymenopellis > Hymenopellis raphanipes. The sequence goes on from JAYMDG010000013.1 coordinate 1,095,985, forward strand.
AGAGGTAGGCTATTAGGCAAATAGGGGAATTATAGGGTGGCGTTATGCCCGCTTCTTCAATAGCTCCTAACACGACGTCCAGGTGTTTCAAATGTTCCTCGTACGATCGCGAGTATACCACAATGTCGTCTATATACACCAGCGCGAAAGTCCAAAGATAAGGGGAAAGCACGGATTGCATCAGTCTTTGAAAGATTGACGGTCCGTTTCGCAACCCGAAGGGCATTCTTAAAAAGTGGAATAGTCCTCGATGAGTCCTGAACGCAGTTTTCTCGACGTCCTCATCGAACAGATCCATCTGAGTGAAACCAGACAGCGCGTCTAAGGCAGAGAAGACTTGAGCGCCCGACAGAGCGGCCAAAATATCGGATTGTCGTGGAATAGGAAATTCATCCGGGATGGTTGCTGCGTTTATTCTTCGATAGTCAACGCAGAATCTGGGCTTCCCATTGCGATAAGCGATTACCACCGGAGCGGACCATGGAGACTTCGAGGGCTCGATCACGCGTTGTTGAATCCATACGTCGAGCTGTTTATCGATGACCTCTCTCTTGGCCGGCGAAGTACTGTACATCGGCAAACTGATAGGCTCCGTTCCCTCTTTTAGCCGGATCTTTGCCGTGGTCTTGACGTTACCTAGCCTTCCATCGAATCCAAATGCTCTTTCATGTTTCTCTAGCATCTTCCAAGCTTCTTCCTCCAAATGCTCCGGAATCGTGCCAATATCCATGAGGTCCCGTAGGTTGTGTGCGGGGTACACCATCAGATCCGGCATGGCCGCTGTCTTAGGACCGACGTCTTCATCTTCTTTTCCCTCGCCTTGGTCTTCGCTCGCGTCATCCCTTGCATTCATGCCGTCCAAATTCGCGTTGACGAGGGCGGCTATCTTGTCAGTCATAGCTTGGTATCTCTCGTATTCCTCCATCGACTTCGCTTTGTCAAAGTAACCTTGAGCGCTTTGAATGGATCCTACGGTCTCCCCCTTCCGAATCATTCTTGGGTGATCGGTAGGATTCATGATTGGTACTTTGCGGAATTCGGGAGTCAGAAGAACATTTGGCGTAGCTAGATACAGTGACCCCTTCAGAGGTAGAAGACCTCGTTCCACGATCCACTCTTCGTTCTCGCCAAGATTTCCTTCAACTGTCACATTGACACAACTGTGTGGTTTGATCCGGTAATCTTGAGCAGCTCTCACTGTAGCGTTCCTCATGGCTTCAGTACTCTTCACTCGTCGTTTCCTAGTCTGCTGACGTTGATGTAGCTTCGCCTTCAAGAAATGGGCCAAACCGTAAGCGCTAGTTCTTAGGCTTTTCCAGTCCGTACTGCTGTCTACTGCCATGGCTCCCACCGAGAACTTCGTTTTGCCAAAATGAACAACGGTTCCTTTCTCGATGTCGCGAGTTACCGACAATTCATAGTTGATATGATAGTCTTCACCTAGAAGCAAGGGAACCGACATTCCTGGGACTATGAATACTTCGACGGAGGTTTCGAGAATCGATCCGTCGACGCATTCGGTGAAGATGGGTAGATCGCAGTAGCCTTGTATCGCTTTTGACTTGTCCGTGACTTGCCATAGCATCATCTTCTTCCCTTTCTTTATCGCGGGCTTCTTGATCATCGATTCATAGCACTCCGATGAGATTAGGCTGATGTTGGCGCACGAATCCAATCTTTGGTCGATGACCGGACCGTCAAGACTGCCGACAGGTCCTTTCATGGACAGGACCGATACTCCTACTGCTGAACACCCCGAGGATCTCTTACGACGCGGTCTGAGGAGGAAGGGAACGTCCGGAGAAGGAGGCTCTGTCTCGACTTCGACCTCAACTTCAGGACCCTTCGTTGGTACAGAGGTTGTCTCCGGCTGACCGTACTCCACGTTGAATCCTTCCTTGTGTTCCTTCTCGCTGTCCCCCGGACTCGACTCGCTCTCCTTGTCAGGAGGTACCCCTTCCTTCGCAGGAAGGTGAGACTCGGGCGGCTTGTAAGCTTCATCTTCGAAGTTCCTACGATTCCGCTCATGCTCATGATCGTCTTTAGTCCAGAATTTCTCGATTTTCTCCAGGATGTGCTTCGGATTCAAGGGTGGTCACGAGACGGCGTCCGTCACGTCCTTGTCTACCACTTCCTCAATTCGCCAACTGTTGTCCGCATAGGTCTTATTCCCTCTGACTTCGGTCGAGTTCAGGGATGCCTTTTCAAAATCCTGTTGGGTCTCTTCTGCCAGCCGGTCTAGATCGACCATTCTTTGCGAAAACAGGACTTGGTAAGCCATGTTATATGCTCTCTCGACGCGTTCCGGATCTCTAGCATAAGGACTGGTTTCGGACAGCTTGGCGGATTTCGCGTTCTTCCACTTGGAGTTCTGTCTGGCTAGGTACAACTGCCAATGAGGGCATTCACGATTCCAATGGTTTTTGCTACCACATGCGCGGCATGGAGAAGGAGGTAGATTTCCGAGTTTCGTCATGACGCTGTCGTCCTTCTCGAAGGGGTACGTGCGTTTAACTCCTTCGTTGAAAGCTTTCTTGACGACTTGACAAGCGCTCTTATAGACGAAATCATCTTTTGCTCCTACTTCGACATCGAATACTTCGTTTAGCTCTTCATCAATTGATTCAGAGCTCCCAACGAGGTCGTCTGTTGCCTCAGCGTCGTCCGCGTCAAATCCTTCTACGCTCATGCCTTCTTTCCCCGCTGATTGTCCAGGCTTCTTATCGGGTCGAGAGTAACGGAAACGTGGATTTATTGGTATACCTAGAGATTGCAGTATAGGCGCTAATGTGCTCGCTGATATAGCAGGTCCTCTGTCTCGGTTAGCTGCATAGACAAGGGTTCGACGGTGTTCAACCACTCGCGCTAGCAAAGCTCTCGTGGATTCAATGGTTTCTACATGCAAAATTGGTTTCCAGGCCGTAGGCGCTTTTAGCATGATCAAGTCCACTTCTTCGCGCAAGTCAACTTCCACTTTCGCCAATAGTCGAATGAATACTGTTCTCCTGCCTATGAAGCCCGCTGGAGATTCTACTTCAGAGCCTTTCTGTCTGAAGGATTGTAGTTCCATGACTCTTTGCATCTCCAGGACCCATTCCGAACCTAGCCAATCCTGCTTCACTGCTTCCACAAACTCCCGGTAGTCGCTTCTCATAGCTTCTCGGTCGGAGTCTGACAATAAAGTATACCATTGGTACACCTCACTGTCTTGTTCTAGCATCTTCCACATCCATACTCCGAGAGTTGCTCTTACTTTTTCTCCAAGGGAGGCCAAATGTGAAATTTTCCAAAAGTATGGCATAGCCGAATCGTGATGACCATTCCATTTCGGTAAATCTTCGAATTTCAACTCGCTTTTGATATACGGCTCTGTCGAGTACGATTTAGCTCCTTCCTCGTCGTCTCCTCCTCCCCGCCTGATCCCTGTGGGTCCCCGAGGTCCCGGGGGACCTTCTTCGCCGCCAGAGGGTCCCATTAGACCTTGCATTCCTCTTTCTCCCTTGTCTCCTTTGTCTCCTTTCTCGCCCTTCTCTCCTTTCAGTCCGCGTTCTCCTTTATCTCCTTTGCTACCTGGCGGGCCCGGGTCACCTTTCTCAGTCCGAGGCTTGAGTGAGAATGCTCCGAAAGCGGTTCGACTGGACGCGGGCGTAGAAGTAGCCGTCGGACCAGGAGTAGATCCGAATGGAGATATCCCCGGTTTGAGATCTGCGGGGTTGGATGATGAGGTTTGCGACGCAGGATATGGAGGGGGTCGAGTAGAACTGGGAGTCTCTGCAAATGAGGATTCCGGGAAGGATGACAGATTCATAGATTCCAATGGAGTAGGGGACTCGACTGGTTGTTTGCCCTTCCCTTTGTCAATGTCGGAAAATCTCACTTCTTTTTCGGGAGCAGTAATCGAGCTAGCTTCGCTGGAGAAAGCTGAAGGTATCGAGCTCGAAATAACCGGTCGTCTAGGAGACAGTGGAAGTCTCGACGATGAACTCGGTCTGCTAGAAGAAGGCTTGGAACGAACACCTCCCTCATCGCGTGACGCGTCCATATGAGCAAAGGGGTCGAGTTTGAATTCGGAGACAAATTTGGCTGGAGGAGGGGCTATGGCAGACCAGCGACCATTGACTACGGCTTTTCGTCCCGGAGACGATAGTTGTTCGTTGTGATGCGGAATATTGGCGTATAAAGCTCGCATTTTTGAGGCGGGAGACTCAGCTAGGATAAACGGAGCGTATAGATCCGATTCTGTGGAGGCGGGCGACGATGGATTGTAAGTAAGCTTGAATTGCTGCACGTATTTCGAGAAGTAGAGATGTCCTAAAGCTAGCCGTCTGGATAGAGCAGTCCAGGTAGCGTGTAGCAACGCGAAATCATTGGTTCCTTCATACGCCAAAATTCCCAACATCGTCTCCTCAGGATCCACTGTATAACAGCGTTTCTCTGTTCTTTCGTCAATCAGACGAGCCGCTCGGGAGAGAAAGGTTTGCAGCTCGTCCACTGTCAGGACTAAGGGTTCCCACATCTCCCGTTTCAATCGAAATCGTCCGTTCTTTGGGTCAACGCGGTTGTATCCTCTGTCCTCGATGTCCTCTATTTTTAATTCCGTCTTGCTATATTGCACGGCTCGGGTTTGAGTAGAACCGTACGAGGTGTTGCCGAAGTGATACTCCTCGACAATCTTCGCCATCGGAGAGCTACCAAATCCGTATTCCATGCCTGGGCGAACTAGCCTGGCGGAGTCGGACTCGGGGTTTCCGGAATAGGAAAACGAGGTTGGCGCGTGTTCGACTGGCGAACGCGGCGTGGTGGTGGAATCGCCTTCGGCGGGATTCGTGGTGCCCATGGAAAAACACATGTTTGAGTCGGGCAGGAGGACGAGTGGATGGGTGTGATCAGAAGGTGAATGGAATAGCCTAGTAAACGCCTGTAACGTCGAAGGTAGAATGTACGGATTACACTGGGAAGTTTCCCAATGTGTCCACCTTTGTAGAGTCTCGCCGGAGCGAGGCGCTACGCGAGGGTACTTCCGTCAGAGTAATCCGAGCGAGTCAAAGGTGTACGCATTCGCGTACGGGTTCACGTAGGAGCAGAGCGAGTACGGGAAAGAACCAAGTCAGATATTCAAGTTGTCTAAAGAAAATGTAGTTAAAATGCGGGTAAAATGCAGGTTATACCGGTCACTACTCGTCGCGAGTCTTACGACACGAAGAGTGGTGGTGGTAAAAAGGTAAGTAGATTCACGCGTGTACGTATCGTGTATATACAGGGGTGCTACATAAATACTATGACGTGATCGTAAAGCTAATCTAATCTAATAATACAATCCAACGAGGCGAAGCTCGCGGATATTCACCGTGCCATCTTACAGGCAGCCTCTGAGGTGTGCCTTTACACTCTGGCTCTGTGCTGCATGCTCTGCTGCTGTCTCTGACAGCAGCAGAGGACAAACAACGACGGCTGGACCATGGAGCCGACAAGGACCGTAGCAACGTTGACCGGCCGCATCATCAGCGACGACTGGACCGTAGCGATGCGTGGATGAGTAGACAATGAGGATTGGTGGATGATGGCTATGAAGGCGCATCCACGAAGACAACGTCAACGTCGGCGGCGACGATGACGCCACTCTCCTCCTCCTTCACACAGGTGGCAAAGTGAAGGCAACTCGATCGAGTTGCCGAACAGGCAACTGCTGAGCAACTTTTGGTTGACACGCGGCGCCTTTGTCCTGAAATGGATCTTACCTCACTCCGTGAAAGACCATGTTAATACATAGTCCTCGTGTACTTACATCGTCCTCGTGTAGTTAGTTCAGACTTTGCAGCCATTAAGTAACCCATCACACAGCCACTGCCGGAATCAGAAGGTGGCTGCAAGCCAATCGCTACTCACACAATGAGTAAATAGTATTATGATATTAATGAAATATAATTGTAGATTATTAAATATTCAATAATTATAATGGCACACCTTCGCCGCGTGTCAGGCTAGAGACTGCCACGGATCGGGTAAATCGACGGATATCCGCTACCCGATCCCATACCCGATCCGCGGATCGGATCACGTTTTGGCGATCCGATCCGTGCGATCCGGATCGGGCCACGGGTCACAGTCAGGCAGATGTGTGCACGGATATCCGTGGCACCGATCCGTACAATATCCGTACTATTACATACTTTCACATCATGTATTTAAAGGATTTATACAATTTTATTTTTGCCTTAAACGACCGCAACGTCATCCAGAAACGACGTTGCGGATGAATATTCCACATCGCCGAGCTGACCGAACTCCCCGGCAAATGCCGGATAAGGATCGATCAACTCCGATACTTGCTGCTGTCCTTCTACCACCACAGCACGGCGACGTCGTGCTCATCGGCCTCAGAACTTCTTCTGAGGCTTATTCCACTTCTATTCTTTCTGTTTGCTTGCTTTTCCGCCGCGGTTCGGCTTCACGCCGACCGCTACGTCCTCGGATACGTTCCGGGATGGACTCTGGTGCTCGTCTTCGCGACGGCACCTTTTCTACGAGGATCGCTGCTCTCCGACAGCAGCACGACGCCCACCACCCGCTGGACTGCCCCACCAGAGGGCTAGGACGACTCGAGGACCCGTTGCTGGGGCCGCGACACCCTAGCAATGGCCGTCGTTGTACGCGTAAGCCCCGCGCATGGGCAGCAGATGTGGAGTACCGACCACGACGGCTTCAGGAGGCCAGGCCACGATGGGAGAGCCCTCCGCCTTGCAGCACAGAAGGCTTGAACGGCGGAAGAGGCTTGATTACGGGCGCGCGGGGCGCGTCTGCTGACAACGCCGTGCAATAGGTGTGTTTTTCTCTGTTCTTGTATTTGACAGTGTCCCGCGATGACACTGTCAATGCATTTTATACATTCTAACTACATTACAGGTTCCACCACCCTTGCATTACGATCCCCGACTCCCAAGAGCAGCTGCCGCCACCAGCACGAGCTGTTAACATGGTCTCTCCCATTGCCGATCTCCACCTTTGTCCCTCCCCTTCCCTACACCCTCCTTTCACATGTGGTATGCGGTTCACCTAGTTAGGTGTCCCGCGCCGCGTCGAAAAGAATGTTGCAGACTCCCTGGTATCCGTTTGGTATCCGGATCTCTGCGCTGACTCGATTCGCGGATCGAGTCGCGTACGGATCGGATCCTGTACGCGATCCGGATCGCTGTACGGGTACGGTCTTGGGCTTGAGGGCACGGATATCCGTCAAACGAATCGCGGATCGATCCGGTTCGCGATCCGTGGCAGTCTCTATGTCAGGCGAATTTCTCTGCAGTTGCTCTGGCAGTTGCCTGTTCGGCAACTCGATTGAGTTGCCGTCAGTTTGCCACCTGTGTCACCACTCATCACCTTCATCACCACTTCGCACTCCTCCCCTGTCCTTTCACCTGCCACTACTCCTTCCCACTCTCATGCGCAGTTGACTGTCCCTGTGCCATTGCCTGGGGATGCTCACTGAGCATGAATAGGAAGGTGTGCACAGATGGGTTGCGGTACGATATAGTGCCCTGGAACTACTCACATACTGTCGTCAACTCGGAGTCTGCTTTACCACCCGCCGAACTTTCCAATCCCTCAAACCGACGCATCCCCCGCCCCGCCAAATACATTCATGCTTCTCACCATCAGCGAGTATTGCAAATGTGATTGCCTCATCTGTCCACGATCGCTACGCTTCGACACCGGTAGCCAATATGATGAACGGAAGGGTTATCTGCGGAATCTCGCTGACAAGCTATCATATTTGGGTACCTCCTCGTATAGTTCCTCGGCGAATATGTCTTACCGCAGCCATCGGACGTTCTGCTACATATTAGGTTCCCTCGACTTTAATCTCCATTATTTTGATGTTGACCAAGAGGCGGGAAAACACAGAATTTACCACAGATACTTCATCGAACGCTGCTCACTGGGCCGCCGTCTTTACCATTGTTTCCCACATCAACGAGTCTCTCAGATGAACAGCGGTTTCGGACCGGTGTGACTGTACATAAGTTGGAATACTATGTATTATGTGTATAAACATGTCTTTCATGGACCGAAGTAAGATCCATTTTAGGACAAATCCACCTTGCACGTGTCAAAAGTTGCTCTGGCAGTTTCTTTGGCAGTTGCCCGTTCGGCAACTCGATCGAGTTGCTGCCAGTTTGCCACCTGTGTAAGTGTCGTCTTACCATTTGATGAGCTTGTCTGATAACAAACCATTTCTTTAGCCCCATCTCCAAAAAAAGAAAAAATCAAGTATGTTCAATGGATCTGATGTGGGAGGAACAGCGACAAAAGCCGGTTCGAGAAGTGATGGAGGATTTGAGCTCGACATTAAGCGCTGAGCAATCAACTTGAGGCTTTCAGGACTGGGATGAAGGGTCAGACGCGACGCGTTCATACTTCAAAGGAAGGTGCGCCACGGCCACTAGGAAGAGGCGGTGGCCCGGATTGCTGCGCGGCGTTGGGAAGCGGCAGGACAGGATGGGAAGAACGGAACTGGGCAGCATGTCATCGTTCATCGCGGTACATCTGGAAGCGTGTCGCTATCAGTTGCTTTCCTGCTTGTATCGTCCCCATTGGTCAGCCGTCTTGTTCTCTCGTTCTGTCTTCATTCTTGATGGTCCTTAGCCATTCCTTCACTGTGACTTCTTCAAGATATGCATTCCTTCAACTTTCGAGTGCTTGCTTACCTTAATCGTGGTCCTTGTTATCGTCTCTTAATGGCCGTCTCTGGTTTTTGCTTTTCCGGCCCCGACGAGTCTACTTTCATCGTCACTGCTGTCGACGGCCTTCACTGGTATGTTCATGGTCGTTCCTGTTGTTTGAATACTGTACTTACCTTCTCAACAAGACCGGGCCCCGCTTGCAGACCAGACCTCCAGCCATCGCCTTAGACCTGACTACGAGTGCCAGGTGTTTGCGAGTACTCGAGTGAGTACCCGGCACTCGCACCCGGGTGCCAAGTGTTACCGTCACTCGAGTAGAGTATCACCCCGGGTGCCTACTCGAGTGCGGGTGTCTGGCTTTGGGCCACAAGTGCCTATGCACAGACACCCATGTAAACACCCGACAATCATTACACATATTTAAACATAATTTACCAAAAATTTCTAACTCAAACAAGGCCTTGTACCCCAGAAATGAGCCATCCACCTCAATTGTTTCGGATATGGTGACTCAGGCTGAGTTCCTAAGCGACGCATAAGTGTGCGATCAGTTAGTCTTTCCTTCCTTCCTCCCTCAACCATCACCATCACCATCACTACCCATTGCTCGACCTTAAGTCAGCAACGAGAAAACCGGCGCTCGACTCTAAGTCGGCTTTTACGACTGGAGAATGACTTTAAGTCGTCTCCATGGCACCTCTCAGGACGCGTAAGCCTCGCAACCGGGCAGCCAACGAAAACAACAGCAGCAGCAACGATATCAATGGGTGTTGATGCTACCCGCCGCGCTCAGGAGCGCGCTTGAAGAGATTTAGTACGTATGACTCATTCATTTTTGTATCGACGCATTCCAGGCGCCGTTGGATGTCTTTACTGACTATTCTAGCTACTTCCGCTCTACGGATAAGCCCTCCAATGAGGCGCCAACCCCATTATCTCAACCATCATCCCTCTTCCACACTCCCCTCCTAGCGATAACATCATGCACCGCCCTGCTCCCCTCGCAATTGCTGGGGGATGCAGACGGGGCATGAAATGATGACAAGTGGGGGTGTGGAATGGGGAATGGGCTGGGTACACATCTGACTCGACACGAGTCGCGGCACACTCGAGTGTGTCAAACACCCGCGAGTAGGGTATGCACTCGAGTGCTGGACTCGAGTGTCACTCGAGTGCGGGTGTCCAGCTTAGAGCTGTGAATGACCCGCTACACGAGTGCGAGTGCACCCGAGTGGGCACTCATGGCCAGGTCTACATCGCCTGAGGTCGGTACGCACCAAGACACAATGACGAGTGTCGCATGGATGTCGTCATCAAACAATCATTATGATATGATGGTCATCTCCATCGTTCGACACCGGCACTTCTCACCTTCCTGTGCGCCTTCACTGCGCCGGGGTGGCCGCCAACTTCTCCTCCATCGCCAATGAGTTCTGTGACGTCTTTGAGCGCCGCGTCCACATCGGACTGAGCTAGATCGACTCGCCGCAACGCACCTGCGAGATCCCCAGAAGAACTGCACTAGGATGTGCTCTAGTCACGCGCTGGGCTTACGGACATGGCGAGACAGACGCGCAGGGTCCTAGACCGAGCAGAGACTCATTTGAGGTGGCGGTGCACTCAATACACACTGCATGGTGGGAGCGCAGCAGCGGGACGTGGGCGCGCATGAATGTGTCTGTAACGATGGCCACGCTGTCGCTGACTCTTATCGCTGGGCTACAGGAACTCCGAGTTCACGCCCGGGACACCTAGTGCTGGATGGAACTCTTCGTTGGCATTCTTTGGCAGAAGATCTGGATAGACAATGCCAACGTGTGCTGCGCCATCTCCATCTTTGTTTAACTTGCTCTGGGAAAGGCCAGAGCACGTTTGTGCCCATGAGTGCTATCCCGATTATAACCACCATGAGGAGTCGGGTGATCTCGATTTAGTGCAGGTGGGATTAGCGCATAGCGGACGCGGACTAGGATGTGTTGCTTGGATATGTCAGTGTCGGAGGCGAGTGGGTGAGACTGTGTCGTCAGGAGAGGTTAAGTTTTTGGTTTATGCTTTCTCGTTCTTATATGTCGCATTCATCTTGTGTCGTGGATGTCATCTATTCCATCCATCCAGTTACAAAATTGTTCAGTCTGCGTTTAAACGTACAACATCTTTATGTCATAGATAGCTTTCAGCATCCGTATCTACTGCCATTCCCCGCTCATGATGTGATTGCGCTTCCTCTGCCTCATCCAAGTTGTCAAGTTTGGTATCGGAGTGGAAGACTCACGAGCAAGCAAGGGGTGATGACTAGCCCTGCAGTATTGTTTTTCCTTACATTGCTTGTTATACCGCTGGTAATTGAGAATTACATAGTTAATACTTTCAATACATTCACATCTAGCCTCCTTCCAGCTGTTGATTGTAAGAGTAAGATGAGATCTGAGTAGTGTTAAGATGGATTCTATATCTTAAGAATCTTATCTTATTCCGGTTCTAATCGGAAAATTTTAAGAAATAGTGATCATGTTTTATCACCTTAGGTCAGATTCCAGTTCCGGGTCCAGTCCTGACTTCACCATTCAAAAGTGAGTCGAGCAAGTTGAGTAAAGAGGAAGAAGAGCCCGAACTATCTCCACTGTCTGAAGCTTAGATGTCTCATCCACGTCGTGAGCGTCGTCCTTCCCAGCGCATCCTGGATATTATCGCCAGTAAAGATGTTCATTCAGCACGTCCAAGTGATCTTAAGATCCCCATTGAAGTTCGGCTGCCATCTACAGTTGAAGAAGAAGGAGAAGAGGAGGTGTATGAGGGTGAGAAGGAGGCTGATATGTTTCTCCTTCTCGAAGAGCTCGAAGATGGCATATACAAAACCAAGTATGCTAAAGCTACTGAGACCGCTTTTGCAGAAGGTCTTAAGCTATAGAGTCTCGCTAATGCTCGCCAACGTTCAGATTGGCCTCATTGAAAGGAGGCTATCAAGGAGGAGCTGGCAACATTATAACGAATGAGTACTTAGAACGTCGTCGACAATCTGAGCAATGTCAACATCATCAGTTCTAAATGGGGTTTTCACCTTAAAAAGGATGCGGCTAGCAATATCGTCAAGTACAAGGCGCGTCTAGTCACGCAAGGGTTTTCACAAGTTCCTAGTATTGATTATTTTCGACACGATGGCACTAGTCACAAGTTATCCTTGATTCACACAGTCCTAGCATATGCAACAGCATACGCAGCAGCACTCTTCATCAGATCAATGTAAAACTTACTGATGAAGAAAAGATTTATATGAAGCAACTGCCCGGATATCCTCTACCTGGCTTTACTCCTAGACAAGTTTGTCGGTTGGTGAAGATGTTGTATGGATTGAAGCAAAGTGGACACCGCTGATATCAACGCCTCATCGAAATTTTGTGCAAGAAACTGGGTTTTATGCAGTGTGACATGGATTAGGCCGTTTTCTTTAAGAAAAAGATTAACGAATCTGATAATAAAGACAACAGGCTTACTATTATTGTTGTTCACATTGATGATTGCACACTTACTAGAACGATGATGATGGAGATTAATGCTGTAAAGACGGGCATGGCAATGTATGTTGAAGTGACGGATATGAGTGAGCTCTATTGGTTGCTGGGCATTGAGGTTAAACGCGATAGGGAATGCTGCGTCATCTCGCTTGCGCAACATGCTTATATCGATTTAATTCTTCGGCGCTACAGCTTTAAAGATTTGAAACCACTTACGATTCCCATGGACCCGAACGTCAAGTTAACGACTTCTCAGTCTCCACAGACTTCACAGCAAGCAGCGTTAATGGCCTATGTCCCGTACTCAGAAGCTGTTGGCTCGTTGATGTGGGTGATGTTGAGAACATGTCCAGATGTCGTGTTTGCTGTTCAAACGGTCTTCAAGTATTCGCATAATTCAGGACCAGCGCATTAAGAAGCTGTAAAAAGGATTTTCCGGTATTTGAAGGAAATGAGGGATTTATGGTTAGTCTATAGTAGTGGTGAGAAGAAAGTGATGGGTTATGTTGATGCTGATGGAAGCATGTCTAAAAATTGACATGCAATCAGTGGGTACACTTTTCTTATCAATGACGGTGCAGTTTCCTGGTTTTCTAAATAGCAGGAAATCATTTCACTTTCGATGATGGAATCAGAGTACGTCGCCGTAACGACTGGCACCAAGAAAGCTCTTTGGTTGAGGTCATTCCTCACCCAACTCTTCCAGCCGTTCAAGAAACCAACGGACATCTTCTCTGATAATCAGTCTGTCATCGCGTTGTCTAAGGATCAGCAATATCATATGCTAATATGCACAGTACAAACTGGCTACAGAATAGGCATATTTTGTGATTTCTATATGACCTCTTGTAAGAAAGATATGTATACAAATACATTTTAGTACTTGAGAAGTCTATTCAAAACTTTTAGGAGACTCTTTTAGGATGCGAAAAGACTCCAAAGTAGCCTTTACATATCTACAGTCTGAACTATCAAATCAACTGGAAGTTCCTATAACATTCTACACAACTCTAAATATGCCTGAATATTAAATACTCAATGCGCTCAGATGCAACATATGCATCTGTTAGACAATTAGACTTACAATCCTGGTTGCTTCTTCTCCAAGTACTCAGATACAATGTATTCACTATGGTATGCACCCGAACACTAGGGACATGTTCTGGACTACAGAGTTCACTCAGAAAGACCTTTGCATCAGACTACTGCATTCATTTTACTCGAACTTGGGATCCATACGGACCCTCAATTCCAAAAGCTGTAAGTCAGATAGAACTCTGTAATCATGCAATCTTGCATCATCCTTCCATTACGAACAAAGGACTATGTGGATGCAAACAGATACATTCGTACCGCAGTGTTGAAGTGACTCAAACGGAACCGGAATCATAACTTGACAGGCATCTTGTGTGGCCTCCATAAACATAGAAAATCAGTTATCAGAAGGCCCCTTATTCTCTTATCCTGTCTTTAGCCACTCTAGTGACGAGACTAGGGTAGGATCAAGCTGGAACTCCCCTGGTTTAAATATGCATAGCCAGTAGAAGTAATAAAAGAGGATCAGTTTAAACTACGCCAATATGCTAAGATGAGGATTGCTTCATCAGAGGAGAACTCTGAAGAAGCAAGACAATGACGTGATGAGAAACAAGGCAACTGAGACCCGAGTGGCAACCGGTACCGAACTTTCAGGATGCCCTCGACCACAACCAGCTCCACATCGAGACAAAGCAAGGACGCACACGCAGCAAAGTGCCACGGGTCTGGGCAGGAAATGAGCACCGGCTTACTCTATAATAGCACATCATGGATGACATGAGGACGTCCGAGTCACATAGATGAAAGAGTGCTAAGCTGACGGTCGACGAGCTTTTATGCAAAATGGTTTTAAAGAAGCTCGAGTCAGAACGGCGGTCAATACCCAATCATTCACCTCACTGCACTACATGTACATAGCATTATGGCCCAAGTAAATGAAGCTCCCGTCTCTAATGCTCCTCAGGCGCACGCTCCGGACAGTTTCAAGGATTTTATGACTGTCCAACGCAGGAACAGATGCGAAGCGAACAATGACAGTGAGTAGAATGTGTGCCTCAGGAGAATGGAAGCTGAAAAGAATCAGATACAATCGCAAGCCAGGGCGGGGGCGCTTTCAGTGTTCTAGACAATGACGCGCCAGCTCCCTCCTCCAATATGGGCGTCGACGCAGATGGAGACGCTAATATGAGTAGCGTTGGGGGAATGGGTAAGTAACACTTCGCAGGATGCAAATAAAGGCATCTGCCAAATTGAGAGCTAAATTCATAGCTAAAATACAGATGTGTCATGTACCAAACTTAAAATTTAGCCCACGATTTGGAGTGTGCGAAACTTTGAGCGAAAGAAAGCCTTTATCACCAGACAAAGTAAAAATTTGGCGGCTGAAAAAATAAATGCCCTCTGGGCGCCCTCTCATTTTGGACCATTTTCTGAGTAAAATGAGAGGGCACTCAGAGGGCATTTATTTTTTCAGCCGCCAAATTTTTACTTTGTCTGGTGATAAAGGCTTTCTTTTCGCTCAAAGTTTCGCACACTCCAAATCGTGGGCTAAATTTTAAGTTTGGTACATGACACATCTGTATTTTAGCTATGAATTTAGCCCTCAATTTGGCAGATGCCTTTATTTGCACCCTGCAAAGTGTAACACCAAACCCTCACGAAATTTAGTCCCAAATTGACTAGTTTTAGGATGGAGGAGTTGCGAGGGGAACAACGCGAACAGAGCGGACCGCTCGCTCCCATCGTACGCAGCTGTCACACCCTATGCATTAAGAATACATCTGGAAAGGCCTATATACTATAAGGCAACTTTAAGCAGCTTAAAGCGTCTTAGGACATAAAAAGAACGTAAAGCTGAATAAGCTGTCAAGATGCTTTAAACCAAGGTTCACACTAACGACTTCTTTAAGGCATCTTAAGACACTTAAAGATACTGTAAAAGCTCTTCAAAGTCGACTTAAAGCATGCGTCATCATGAACCTTGTCTTAAATTGCCTTTGAACTGCCTTTTGGCAACTCAGAAAGCATTCAAAAAGCTTTTCAAAGTCAACTTAAAGCATGCATCATCGTAAACCTTATCTTAAGTTGCCTTTTGACAGCTTTTCGAATGCCTTTCAACAGCCTTTTGACTGCTTTTTGACTGTTCTGCCATCATCTTTCAACTATCCTTTTATTGCCTTCTCAATCTTCCAATTACATATAAGACTTAATCAAGCAAATAAATATTAAACATGATTTCCAAAATGAATATCAATCAATTCAATTAACAATGTATATTGCATATAAGTATACACAACAAAAGCAATCTGACAATGTCCTCCATTACAACATCATCATTCTTGTCCACAAGTCCTCAATACACATCGAGGACTCATCATTATCCTCAGCACTCCATTAGGAAACGCCTTATAAACTTAAATCAACTTAGGGCAAGGTTTATATTGCAGATTCTTCAAAGCATCTAAAGACACTCAGGACAACTTAAGTCTCTATAAGTTACCCTAAGTTTAAGGCAATTCTTTCAGTTAACTTCAAAGCATCAGAAGTTAACTTAAAGTAATGATATAAATAACATAAACCTGTGGCGACCTAAGTTATCTTTAAATGCCTTCTGCTGCTTTGAAGAATCTGTAATATAAACCTTGTCCTAAGGTGATCTAAGTTTATAAGGCGTTTCCTGATGTCATCCACATGATGCCTGATACTCCTCAATACACGGTCCTCATCATGGTTCTCTGTGTACTTAGAATACATCGTGGTCCCCAGCGTGGTGCTCGATAATTATCACAGTCCTCGACGTCAGTTGTAGTCCTCGCCATTGTGGTCCTCGTCCTTGTGCCTCGAGCCCAGAGAAGTGTGCCCATTGCTTGGCTGTAGTCCTCGAAGGTGGGCACATCGTCATCCTCCAAGTGAGCGAGATCAGCCTCGAAGTCAAGATAATCCTCGAAGTCTGCGAAGATGCCCTCGAAGTCCGCATAATCATCCTTGAAGTAGGCAATGGTGTCCTCGAAGTCAGCGAATGTTCTTGAAGTCGGCGAAGGTGTCCTCAAAGTTGGGGAAGGTCCTTGAAGTATCGTCCTCGCAGTCAGCATGAATCGTCCTCGAAGTCGGCGTGGATCTTCCTCGAAGTCGACGAAGGTCCTCGAAGTTGGCTTGAACGTCCTTGTAGTGGCTCATCCTCGTAGTTGGTACGCTTACCCTCATAGTCAATATTCTCGTCCTCATAGTCGTCAGCTCGTCCTCGTAGTCTGCAAGGATCCCCAGAGTCGTCATCCAGCGCCTTGAGCATCGTCATCCTCTAGTGCTGTCCTTGTCCTTTAGCTCCTCATCCCGCAGTGTCTGTCTCCTTCTCAAGCATCGATGTCTTGGTTTTCATCCTTAACAGTCCTGCTGGTCATTGAGGGTCATCATCCTCTAGTGAGAGGCGGTCCTCAGGTGTTGTTGTCGCCATCCTCGAGGGTCGTGGACCTGAGCTCCGAGCAGTGTCAATCTGCTGAACACGGTCGGAGACGTCAAGGAAGAAAGCAGATTACACACCTGCGGTTCTCAAACGGATGATGACCTGACCCATGAGAACAAGACCACCGGCATCACGTAGCATGGCATAGGACGACATGCGCAAGACAGCGTCGCAGAGGACAATGTGCGCAAGGCAGCCTCGCATCACAGCCGAAATGGGATGGGATGTAGTGGTAAGAAGACAAGTTGTCACTGCATGATGATCAGAATTTAAACCAACCGTCACGTGAGGCATACGTGGCCTCATGCGCTGGCGGCAATTCGACTTGGCAAATTCTTGGGAGGGAAGTGATATCAACACAAGGAATGGGGACGAGAGAATATGGAAATATGGCCACAGCGACACTGATAACATGCGGCCAATGTCGATGTAATGTGAAAAAATTGTAAGAAAATAAACGCACCGAATAGCGCCGCATTGCCAGCAGAGACGCGGCGCCTCCCAATACTCGTTGTGCCTCCCCATACTTCCAGACTGAAGATTCTTCTAGATGTCAGATGCCTCAAATTGAGGTCTTAGAGAAGTGAAAGCCTCGTTGATGGAGGGCTTACAGCCACACGCCATGAGATCCTAAAGTCGTCCATAGGTATTGGAAGCCGTCTACTCCAGGCATCCAAAGGTGAGAGAAAGAGAGCAGATGGAGAAGGAGAGACCCAGGAACAAATCCATGGCTGGGGGCGGTATCGTGGTGATGGTAAGAGATAGACCTGACCACGAGTGTCGGGTGTTTAAAGGTACACCCGGATGCATCCGCACTTGGCACTCAAGTGCCGAGTGTTTGTCATACTCGAGTAGAGTGTCACCAAGAGTGTCCACTCGAGTGCGGGTGTCTGCCTCTGGGTCACGAGTACCTGTGAGCAAACACCCGTCAAACACTCGCATTTTTAACAAATTTTTTTCAAATTTTTTGAGCTTAAAAACAAGCAGAAACGATGAGTGCGCAGATATCCGGCGGATCGGGCCGAGAACCGAAAGAATGCGTAAGCGTGCGATCGGTCACTTCTCTCTGCTCTTGACCTCAACCACCACCACTGCCAACACCGTTGCTCGACCTTGAGTCGGCAACGAATACATTGGTGCTCGACTTTGAGTCGGCATCCGTGAAGATAAGGAACGACTTCGAGTCGTCTCTATAGAGACGACTCAGCAGGACGCGTAAGCCCCCTGCAAACAGGCAGCATACAACGGACGCCAGCAGCAGCATCTGGAAAGGCCTATATGCTATAAGGCAACTTTACGCAACTTAAAGCGTCTTAGGACAGAAAAAGTTCGGAATGCTAAATAAGCTGGAAAGAGCTTAAAGCCAAGGTTCACGCTAACAGCTTCTTTAAGACATCTTTTAAGCATCTTAAGACACTTTAAGATACTGTAAAAGCTCTCTGAAGGCTCTCTAAAGCTGACTTAAAGCATACGTCATCATGAACCTTGGTTTAAGTTGTCTTCAGACAGCCTTTCGGCAACTTAAAAAGCACTTACAAAGCTGCTAAAGCTGCCTTTTCATAGTTCGTAAAGCACTGTAGAGTTTACTTAAAGCATGTGTTGATGTGAACCTTGTTTTAAGTTGCTTTCCAACTGCCTTCCGACTGCCTTCCAATCGCCTCCCGACTGCCTCCCAACTGCCTTCTAATCGCCTCCCAACTGCCTTCCAATCGCCTCCCGACTGCCTTCCAATCGCCTCCCGACTGCCTCCCAACTGCCTTCCAATCGCCTCCCGACTGCCTCCCGACTGCCTTCTAATCGCCTCCCAACTGCTTTCCAATCGCCTCCCGACTGCCTCCCGACTGCCTTCTAATCGCCTCCCAACTGCTTTCCAATCGCCTTCCGACTGCTTTCCAATCGCCTCCTGACTGCTTCCCGACTGCCTCCCGACTGCCTCCCGACTGCTTCCCGACTGCCTCCCGACTGCCTCCCGACTGCCTCCCGACTGCTTTCCAATTGCCTCCCGACTGCCTCCCGACTGCCTTCTAATCGCCTTCCGACTGCATTCCGACTACCTCCCGACTGCTTTCCAACTGCCTCCCAACTGCCTTCCGACAGCTTTCCAACCGCTTTCCAACTGCCATTGAAACACCTCTCAACAACTCTACAACTGCCACAAAAGAGCCTTAACAAAGCAAGCTCACTTAAAAGCTCTCAATAACTAACAAAGACTTAAGCCTTAAAACTCAAAGAAGCAGGCACACAAAAGGAGGAGGACAAATCATTCTATTGCGGGGGACTACCTATGTACTACCTAAAGGCTTCGAAAGACCTCGAACAGCCACTAATGATGATGATGATAAAAGTACGGAACAGGCAACACATGCAACAGAGAAAGAAAGAAAAACACAACCTGAAACAGACCGGGACCCTAATCAGAAGCAGACTTCTCCAGAGCAGAGAAATCAAGGGAGCCAAGAGCATCAGAGACAGCTGTCTCCAACAAGAAGGTCTTGTTAGTGTGCACCCTAAAGAAACAGTGAGATAAGACAGAAAACAATGAACCAAAGGCTTACAACATGTCCTTGAAGAGGCTGGACTGCAACTTGTCAATGTAGGAAGGGGCCTTGTCCCGAACAAGTTCCAGGCCGGAAAGGTGGTAAAGATAACGGACCCCGGCATCCTCCTTGAAGTCAGCCCGTCGATGGGTTCCATCACGCCATTCGGTCAGGGCGTGTTCCATCTGCAAGACCCTTAGTCACATGTCCAAAACAAAAGAAAGAAAAACATACGGCCGTCATCGTAAGGGCCATGAATACAAGAGGAAGGCGCTGCAGCTCGATTAAGTAACGGAAAGTTTCGCCGCTCTGCTTTTTGCGGCCCTCCATGAAGAGGGTCCGGCCAACCGATTCAAAGAAGTCGGCGCCGAAGGGCGCAGAGCGGTTGAACTCGCGAGTCTATGCCCATGATTAGACAAGCACAAAAGAAAAGAGAAACAAAGGACATACGAGGACATGCAGGCCGCCGAATTTCCACGACTCGGTCTTGAGGAGCCAGGTGACGACGTCGACGACCTGGAGGGGCGTCATGGAGCCGGGAATGCCGAGGGAAGCAACGTGCTGCCTGCAGACCACGGCGAGCTGGTGGATGAAGGCGCCGCGGGCGTAGAGGACCTAGAACACCATCAGTAAGTAAACCAAGCACCCAACAAATGAAAGACTTACCCAGGCTGTGACGATTTGCATCTTCACGGCGTCGCGCTGGACCCTCGCGTAGGTGTGCTCGAATTCGGCATCGGAGGTCCTGGCAATCACACTGACCATGGCGTTGTTGACGATGGCGCCGCGACTGATGTTGAGGGTGCCGGGGTAGGGATTCTTAGTGGCGGTGACGAGGACAACCTCGGACTTGACCTCGCCAGCCAAGCGGCGGAGACGAGGCGTCATGTCCGCCTTCGTAACCTTGCCGCCCTTGGGCGCCGGGGCATCGTCACCGCCGTCGTCGTCGAGGTCCCGACGACGCTTGTTCTTGACGGGCGTGACGAACGGATCGACCTCATCACTGACGACCTGAAGCACGGATGAGCATCTCCTCGACTGGAACCAGTGAAGAAAAAACTTACAACGTCGTCGGCCGAGTCATAGAAGTCAACGGGGTCGCTGGAGGCGACGGGAAGGGCGTTGTCTTCGTCGTCGGACGGGGGAAGGACATCATCGTCACCCTCCTCGTCGTCGCCCGAGGCTGTGACAATGGGAGCTGCTAATATCAGAGATGTTAGAATGAGAGCTAGCAAGACAGATACCAAGATGTCCCGCCTCGAGCGCAATCTCGTCGGGATCGCCCTCATCCTCGAGGAGAGCAACGTTGCGGGCGCGAATCGCTAAGAAACAAAGCTAAGCCACATGATGGAAGAAACACAAACAAAGACGTACTCTCAGCGCGCTGCTGGTCAGCAGCCTTCTGCTCAGCAGAGGTCTTGCGTTTGGCGGCAAGGCGGGAGGCCGAGCGAGAAGGAGCAGCGGTGGAGGCGGCGGACGCAGACTTTGCTGGTGTGCGCGAAGCAGCACCGCGAGGCTTGCCAGTGCGCGTAGCAGCAGGCATGAGGAACGACGAGGAGAAAAGTGGGAAAATGTAAGAGGGGATGAAGAGAAGGGAACAGAAATAAGCTCACGTTAAATACCATTTCGTGATCATTCCCACGCCCAGACAAACGCGCACGGACCACCCACGCCAAGACCTACCTATTTCGGACGTCTCAATTCAGCCCGCTGGAAACAGAACGGATTTTTTATTTTTGGCGGCGGCGGGCGTACATGATAATAAGAAACTGGAGAAAGAGTTAGTAAGAGGAAGACAAAACAGCAAGCAAGAACTTACAGTACAAAAATGCAATAAAATGAAACTGTTGAAGATTAGAAAGAGAAAGGATAAGAATGGAATAAATGACTTACATTCACGTAAATCGACGATGGGGGACGACGGGGGGGCGATTGAACACTGTGGTGAAGCAACGGATGTACCAGAGCACGACGAGATACTCGGTGTTATCCAGCTCGCGCTCTGACAAAGTCCGACCCTCGCGCTGCACTGCAAGAAGCCTATTCCCAGCCTCCCGCGTGTCGTCTGGCATCAACTTCAACGATAACGACCAGCCCTTCATGACGAGGAAGAGCCCCCGAACAGCTTGCAGTCGCTCGGCGAAGTCGGTCGATGCAAAACCGACGTCGCGTTCCAACCGTTCGCTGGGCACAATCGACCCACCGCAGTATGCCAGCGCCGTTGACAGAATGGCCGCTTCTCGATCTAGGCGGTTTGAGGCGTCGAACTCGTCCCACTCCTCCCGCTGGCCTTCCTCCTCGTCGACGATCATGACCGGATCCGACTTTTTGAGTGCGTAGAGGAAAGTGTCCAGAGAGATTAGCTCCCACCGAAAATTAATCTCGGCGAGTTCCCACAGGATTGGGCGGACGACAATGGGGGGAAGAGGACGCTCGTAAAGTCTATGCCACAGTCGGCCATGCCATCTGACGTTTTCGGACTTATAGTTGTAATCCTCGAATGGTCCCTACGAACAGTAAGTAAGACCGCAGTCGAATAGAGAAATGACAACGTACCTCTTGCCGTATTTTGTTGAGCAAGTCCTTCATCTCTTGCCGAGCAACTGCAGCCTTCGTTCCAGGAGTGACGTCCTTGTGTGTATCCACAGTCAAGAGCGCCCGCCACTGTTTTGGTTTCAAAACCTCGAACTGTGCGCTGGTGATGCGATAAACGAGAAGATTCCAAAGCTTGCACAGGGCGCGGAGCTGACCCGCCACTGTTTCCTCGTTGCTGGGACTGATAATGGAGTTGGGGTCAGGGAGGCAGTAGCCAGTGTGGGCACCTTTCCAAGGTTCGCGATTTTGTTGAGTCAAGCCAAGCAAGCTCGATTCCTTCATCGCGGCGTCCCAGTTTGGAATAACACGCGGCATGAGGAGAGTGTCCACATCGCGGAACTTGCTACGGTGCGGCTGTGGTGGCTGCGATTGTTTTTGTTGCGAGGGTTGCGAGGTTTGATGTGGGCGTGAAGAAGTCGGTGGGTCTATTAACAAAAACTGACATCAGAAATGAATGGGCAACCACAAATCAACTTACATGGTGATGAGCGGTGTTGCTCACGTTGTTTGGATGTCCTCTGCACGCCCGATGTATTCGAGGATGAGGAGGTGGATGGTACAGACGACGAAGAGGGCTCGGCAATGGCAGGCGCAGATAATGGGCGTGCGAGAACGAAAGACGCGTATGAGGACATTTGGGAATCGATGAAATCGTGCATATGGCGGTACCGCTCAACATCGTCGGCGTCACCTTTGAAGATGGTAGGATGAGGAGGCTGAGCATCATCCCACTCAGATGCCGTTATCCAGCGCGGGTGAGGAGGCGGGACCGTTTCATCCAGCCAAGTTGTTGAATGCACACCCGCCTTGCGATTGAGAGGTCGAACCAGCCAAAAAGGGATTCGCGACTGAAAAGAGCCTCAGACCCAGACATTCATTCAGAAGAGGAGAACACTTACACGATGCAGATTCTCTGCCACAGTGATGTCAAGTGTCAAAGCCCCAACCACGCGCAAGACCCGGGAACGCTCCAGCATCGGCGATGGATCATGGTAATGCTGGCGTACGGACGTCAACCAAGTCATACGCGCTCGGAGCTCCAAACCAATGCGAGAGGTATGGCGAAAGGTGGATACGGCTTCAAGGAATGAGGCGACAAGGTCGAGTCGTTTCATGAAATAACGAAGGCGGTTTCGTAAGGACGTCAAGACCCGATCTTTAGCTACCCGCTCGTTGGCCGGCTTCGAGAGCTCGTCGCGGACACTGCGCAGTAGTTTGTGTGCGGCGTCGAATAGCTGCTTGCGCCAGCACTGCCTGATGCGCCCAACATCCTTCGTAGCGCTGTCCGTTTCGAAATCGTCGGGGAGCTTGGGGGTGTACCAGAAGACCCAATATTCATCAGTGGTCTGGTCAGTGATGGGGTGTGGGATACAACAGAGGTGGGGGACACGAGAATCGAAATACTGGGGATGAAGGAGGGGGTCGTCCTGGCCGAAGTAGTAGTTCTTGCGCAGACGAACGTTGCGAGGGCCCAAGAGGAGATCATTGGGGATGTAGGTGGCGTTTGGGGTGGTCACGAAAACGTCCTCCTGGGAGAAAACTCGGGCCAGTTCGCCTTCAAACGAGTCGGGCATGATTTTGATGTTAGCAATGCTAAAAGTAGTGATTAGTTCGTCAAATAGCAGGCGTCGTGGGACGTACGGGGTAATAGTGGTAATGCTGAAAGCTATGCGCTAGAATGAGAGCAGTCCGACGAGGCCCCAAGACAATATTCCTCTGAATTCCTGGATTAAGTAGTTATTAGTTCGTCGGACGGAAGGAGAGCAAGACATACTGAGGGCAATGTCAACAATGGTCTGGCGTCCTGGATAGAGTAGTTATTAGTTCACCAAACAGCAAAGACGAGAGAACATACCAAGCGCCGACTGCTACGACAACCGTCCAAATTAGACCTGGATTCCTTGGTAGCCGAAGTGTTAGACGCAAAGTCGTAACACAAGGACTACCAGACGCAAAGTTGTAGTAGCAACGCCAAGAAACAATAGACGCAAGGTCGTACTGTTCGGAGGAGCGGGGCGGGGCAGGACGAAAGGGGGAAATAGAGGGACGTGGGAGATGGTATCTAAATGAGCGATCCGATCGTGTTTGGATCGCAGCTCGAAGCGGAGTTTGAATTTGCGCACGGTCCACCTGCCTAATCTAGCCGAAGTTCCTCCCACGCCTTGCTCCTGCCACCATGGTCGCCCGGTCGTCGCTCAGACTTGTTCTAGCGATTCAGGACCCATTCAGACTTGTTCTAATGGTATCCTTGCGATCGTTAGCGGGCATGCGTGGTAGGGTGCCAGGCGTGGCGCGGGACTACTCAGACTTGTTCTAGTGGTGCCGACATGGGCGCAGACTTGGGTGGGATATCTCGGTGAGTCTTTCTCGTCGACTGGTGGCGAGTGTTATTGTTACCGCTGTCTTCACGGCCGTGCACCTTTCTCCTTACCGTGCTCTCTCCATTTTCTATTAAGTTCGCTGACTTGTAATCTCAGGAAATGTGTCATTTCAGACTTGGGTGGGATATCTCGGTGAGTCTTTCTCGTTCCTTCGGTTTGATGTCGCGAGCTGGATCTGAGCAGTCGATGGGGTTGACCTCCTTTGAGATTGTCTGGATTCGGACTTGGGGTGGCGGGCGTTATTGTTGCTGCTGTCTTAACGGCCGTGTACCTTTCTCCTTACCGTCCTTTCTCGTTTCGTTTGCTATTAAGTTCGCTGACTTTTATTTTCAGGAAACGTGTCATGTCTGCTCCTCTTTAGACGGCCGGTGCTGCGTCGTTGCGGGATTGCTCCGGATTAAGTTCGTGGACTTGCATGGATATACGCTGGTGCGGGATTTCTCCGTAAGTATCTCCATTATTTTGCGCTGTTGTGTGCTCTTGGCGCGGCCGGTGCTATGTCCTTGCGGGATTGCTCCGGATGAACTTCGCTTCTCCTACCTCATTTAAAGGCCGTACACCTTACTTCTTGTTTTCCTGTCCCCCTCCATCTCCTATTAAGTTCGCTGACTTGGACTGCCAGGAATCGTTGCGCTTACGTCGTTGAGGATCCGTGGTTCAAATACCGTCCCGAAGGCATCGATTTTTTTCCTTCCGCCACAGGTATGTTTATGTCGAGGCACTATATTAAGCTAACAATGTGTACAGCCTACATTTTCCTCGTCTGGTTCGCCCAACGATTACCTGTATCGCGTCTGGTTCGCCCAACGCCATCGTGCTTGATTCCCATTCTCCCCCCCGGTTCATACATCCTCGATGCCTCCTCTCGTTCATTGCGAAAATACGGACTGCACACGAACGTTCGTCAGCGTTCAGGCCATGCACAGTCACCTTCGTCAGGCCAAATCCTGCAAATGGTGGATCGCCTTTAGCAAGAATCCCGCGAATGTCGCCGCTGCGGCTCTCAGCGCGGAGCCTACTCTCGAGGAGGCCATCATGTCCATGCCCAATGACGCCCCTGCAGCCAGCGACTTCTACGACGTCAACGAAGACAGAGAGGATGAGGAGGACATTGGTGACAGCGATGTTGCCGCTGCCGATGACGACGAGGAGCGTTCAGCCGGGGGCGAAATGGAGGAGGATGTTGAAGAGGATGGTGATCCTGAAGATGAGGATGCAGATGTTGACGATGATGAAGATGCGGGAGCCGTCTTTCGGGAATGGTTGGAGCAGGCGCAAGCCAATGAGGTCTTCGAGACTGTTGACGCCTCTGATTCTCCGGCATTGGGCCAGGCGGGACCGGGTCCTTCGACGCAGCGGGTTCGGATGAATACCCTCCTCGGTGGTCGAGCGCGTTACCTAGATGATGATGACGATGATACGAACTCAGAGAGAGTCACCGTGCCCCATGCGACCGCTGGGGCTGTCATTCGCATGTCGCAGACGGTCCATGAGCAGTGGGCTGCGCTCTTCGGTACGCAGATGCCTGGCGATGTTGCGATGGATGGTAGTGGCGCACCCGACGTCGCCGACACTGACTGGTACAAGCCGTTCGCTTCTGAACTCGACTGGAGGGTGGCGCAGTGGATGGTTGAACAAGGCATTGGCCATAATGCGTTCAATGAATTCTTGAAGATTCCGGGGGTACGTGCCCTTCTTTCTTCTCTCATTCGTATCTAATCTTCAAAACAGGTCAAAGACAGGCTTGGGCTGTCCTACAGCAACACTGCGGGTCTCCACAAAGTCGTCGACTCTATCCCTCGCCGCGCTGGCAAATGGAAAGTTAAACATCTCTCCTTCCCCGATCGTCCCGAGGAAAAGTTCACGCTACGACACCGTGACATTCTCGAGTCCGTGCGCTCACTCTGGGGCGATCCCGAGCTCGCCGACCATCTGGTCTACAAGCCAAGTACCCTGTTCACCGATGATGCTAAGGACCACCGTTTATATAACGAAATGTGGACAGGAAAGTGGTGGACCTTTATTCAGGTATGTTATTGAACCACGGATTTTTGGACCTACATGGACTTACAACGTTACATAGGACAAGCTTCCAAAGGGTCGGACCATTGCTCCCCTCATCGTCTCCACCGACAAAACACAACTCACCCAGTTCTCTGGGAGTCGTCAAGCCTACCCTGTCTATCTCACACTCGGTAACATTCCCAGCCACCTCCGTCGTAAACCTTCCCAACTCGCCTGTATCCTCGTGGCGTATCTGCCTATCGACAAGATGAACCGAGGGAAATTTTCCAAGACGACGATGGGTTCGCGATACCAACGTCTTTTCCATGCTGCGATGACGGAGATTTTCAAACCCCTCGTGGCCGCTGGTACGGATGGCGTGGAGATGACCAGCGGAGATGGTGCTGTTCGCCGTGTTCATCCCATCCTCGCTAGCTACGTCGCCGACTACCCCGAACAATGCCTCGTTACCTGTGCCAAGAACGGCTCGTGTCCCAAGTGTCGTTGTAGGACTGACGAGATGGGTGATGCCAAGACCTCAGAGTTCCGCACACCCCGCTGGACTTTGGACATCATGTCGCAAGCCAAGGCGTCGACTTCTTCCATGTCGGCATATTTTGAAGCCTGCATGGCTGAGAATGTGTCGGGTCATGCGCCGAAGCCATTCTGGGCCAACCTTCCTCACACCAATATCCATCTCAGTACCACTCCCGACGTCCTCCACCAACTCTATCAAGGAGTCCTCAAACATCTCATCTCGTGGTGCCAGACTTTAATGACCGAAGAGGAGATGGACCGCCGCATTCGTTGTCTTCCTCCGGGCCTTGGTTTACGCCACTTCAAGAACGGAATCAGTGCTCTCTCACAGATCAGCGGGACTGAGCGCAAAAATATGGGGAAGATTCTGCTGGCTTGTCTCGTTGGTTCTTCCATTCCCGAACGTGGCGTGACTGCCTGCCGCGCTATTCTCGACTTCATTTACCTCGCGCAGTACTCGACACACGACGAAACAACCTTGGGCTATATGGATACTGCCCTTGAGACGTGGCACGCCCACAAAGACTACTTTATTCGAGTCGGTCTTCGCTCTCATTTCAACTTCCCAAAACTCCACTCCCTCCAACATTACGTGCAGTCTATTCGGTATTTCGGCGCGACAAACAACTTCAACACGGAAATGTTTGAGCGCCTCCACATCGACTTCTCGAAGAAAGGCTGGCGTGCCTCGAACAAGCGCGACGAGTATCCCCAGATGACGACTTGGGTTCTTTGTAAGGAGAACGTTCATGCCTTCAAGCGGTATACAGCGTGGGTCCAAAAACAGTTCTGTACGTCCTTTTTGTTCTCGTTCTTTCTGTTACCTAATTTGGCTTCTAGAACCAAAAGCGCCGGCAGCATCTGTTGCAACGTCCTCTGCGCCTTCGTCCGCACCACCTGCTATGCGCAGTGGTCGTATCCAGCAGGTCTTGCTTCCTAAGCATCCAAGCATTTCCAAGAAGCCAATTTGCCGTATCGCTACGCAACACCGTATTCCTCATTTCGCACGACATCTGCTTGCCTATCTGAATGCCGTGGGGCGAGAAGCACTCGGCGCTGCAGCTCAGTCATACACAGCTCTTCCGTTCGACGGTCTTGATGTGTACTACTCGTTCAAATTTGCGCGCAAGGGCTTGGATGATGATTTCGAAGTGCGGGACGTTGTTAAGGCAACACCACAAGATGGCGGACGCTTCGACACTGTTGTTGTTCTGACCGGCGATGAAGCAGAGACTATGGGGTTACAAGGTATGTGTATTTTCACACTAGTTTTTTGCACTGTTGAACAGTATGTAGGTACTCGTGTAGGGCGCGTTCGCGTTATTTTTCGTATTCCTGCTACAATCGCTATACATGGCGTTGCCCTCAATACTCTGAATCATTGGCCACGGCATGCTCTCGCATATGTTGAATGGTATACACCGCCTGTCCTTTCCGCCAAGGCAGAGCGTACACACTTACTTCCTTCCTTATTTAAATCATATGTATCTGGTGATCGGGCGACACCTTCATGGTCAATTATTCCTCTGACAAACATTCGGCAAAGTGCGCATTTGACTCCCGACTTCTCAAAGTGTAGTATAGATCAATGGGACATTTCGATTAGTACATCGTCTATCTTAGATACTTGCTCCCATTTCATGCTAAATAATTGGCTTAGCCTCTATACATATCAAACAGTGTACTTAGCTTAGTTTATATATGTCTTTTTGTTTAATGCATGAATGGTTGTATATTGTTTAATGCTTGAAGTTATAATGTGTGATCGTACATGTTTTAAGACGCCTTTAGAGATGTTGTGTGATGCTACGTGTTTTAAGACATCTTTATGTATCTTAAGTTAAGAGTAGTGATGACTTCAGTCCTAAGTTGCTTAAAGATATATGTATTCGAAGCACATGCTTTAAGTCACCTTTAGGCGTCTTCTGCTGCCTTTCGCTGTCTTAAGTTTCGTGACAATAAGAGTCCAGCTTTAAAATATTTTTAAAGCTTTTCGAGCTTTTTAGAGCTTAAAGTTTAGCATTCTGTTGACGTAAATCTTAAGATGCCTTATAGCATATAGGCATTTCCTGATGAGCAACCATATAATGGAATATTACGTTGTAATGCGACTCGCCGTACTCCATAGCACATTTGAAAAGTGGCGGCGGTGGATTTATGGGCTGCCACGTCACCTGCAGGCGACGTGGTAGATTTTGTACGTGTCCCTTCTTCTTTTTCGTGTTGGCAGCGTTTTTATACGCCGTCAACTCTTTCATTATACTGATAATCGGTTCTAGGTTACTTATCTACACTACGGGTAAGCCCTCGAATGAGGCACCATACCCCAAAATCACCGCCCATTGCCTTTCCCGCCCCTCCATCCTCACACCCCTGCATCATTACGATCATGCACTGCTGATGCTCCTCCAGCAATTGAGTCGACGTGGCATGAGGTGATTGCAGGGTGAGGTGGGATGTGGGTGTACATGGGTACACTCGCCACCCTACTCGAGTGACTGACACTCGCGAGTGGCAAGACACCCGCGAGTGGGGTGTGCACTCGAGTGCTGTACTCGGGTGTCACTCGAGTGCGGGTGTCTGGCTCTGAGCCGCGAGTGACCCGCCATATGAGTGCGAGTGCACCTGAGTGTGCACTCTTGGCCAGGTCTAATTTATACAGATGCCGACTCAGAGTTGAGCGCCTGTGTCATCACTGATGCATTGTCAGGTCGTGAAGTCATCGTCGTGGTGAGTGAGAGAGAGAAGGATACAGAAGACTGAACCGATCGCACGCTTACGTAGCCTTTCAGATTCCAGCCCAAACCCTCAGATGACAAGAAATTTACATGGATATTGTTTTTGGACGACGTATGGATCTGTTTGAGTGGGGATTTTTCTGTAAATTAAGTTGAAATATATGTCTCAATTGTCGAGTGTTTACATGAGTGTTTAAGCGCAAATATTTGCGGCCCAAAGCTGGACACTTGCACTCAAGTACCCACCCATGCAGACATTCTGGCATTGGCAAACACTCGACATCTGAGTGCGAGTACTGAATGCACCTAGGTGCACACTTAAACATCCGGCACTCGTGGTCAGCTCTAGCTGAACCCAATTACTCCAACTAGCCCCTCCAGCTATCCATCATCGCGTTGCCATTGACATTGAGATCGTAATAATGCACGGACATGTACCGAAATCTAAAGCGTGAATAGGCATCCAGCAGGATGTGATTCTTAGGGTCACTGCAGGACCTGTGCTGGAGAGAGCTGTAGATGGTTAGAACCCCCGCAGAATGCGACACGTCCTGTATACGAAAGCTGTAGCCAACCACCATAGACGATGCAGTGGTAGACACTGAGATGCTTGCGTTGGACGGCTCCCAGGATGATGTGAGAGTCGAGATGCTGAGTCCATGCTGGATGGTCGGTGATTTGGATGAGCCAGCCAAAGCTGAAGAAGAAAGCATAAATTGTAAGCCATATAGACTTGTAGTTTGAGGGCAGACATGATCGATAGTGGTGAAGGGAGAAGTGACCAAAACGGGCATCGATCATGATCAAGTTAGGAAGGAGATCGAATCCAAGATATATAACTCAGCTATTGGGACCGATACGACCACTCCATGCATCATAAACAATTAATTATCCCTCTATACTTATAGTGCTAGCTGTTCCAATGTTCGTTTGCATAATCATTTCTATTCCTAGAATCTGTGACGCACTCCAGATGGGTTCTCAATGTGGTCAGCTAGATCCAGGCAGGTTAGCCAGATTGAGATAGGCCTATTTGGGATGGAAAGGGAGGGTCCTAATTAGGATGGGATAGGGTGGAGTGGGGTGGCCTGATGACAGATCAGAGCTAGATCAGATATTGATAGAAAGTGATCAAGAAACCTTAGGATGGGTGGAGAATGCTCTTAGCTACGTATTTGTGGCGCATTTTTGATCAAATGATCAATAGGCAGGATAAAGTAGACAATAATAAATGCTGTTATAGAAGATGGTATTGAGAAAGGTAAAAACTTGTTTTATATTTTTTTAAGCTAGGAATTCAGTGATATAAATGGTTTTTCAATAGCTTCAATAATTAAGAAGATATTAAAAGATCTATATGTATTAAAAGCGTAACGTAAAAATAGCAGATTTTATACTCATGCCTATGACCTGCAACTTTAAGATCCTTTAGAGGTACCATAGATCGATGTCTAATATAATTTCTAGGTCATTCTATCTATGAGTTTAAGAGATACTGTAGCGTTTCAACCATAACTTTACAGCCTGTGACTCATTATGGTGTGAAGTTATAGTATATAGCTTCATGGACCCTTAAATTTCCTTATTTGGATAGCTCCGCCACAGACGGGACTGAAGATTTCCTTATTTAGAGAGTTATGCCTGACTAAAAGGGCCCATGACGCATTATGGTCTATGTATAGCTTCACTTCAAAGTTCAGCGTGACCCGTTATGTGAATTTACAGTCGAAATGCTACAATATACTAAGTCGACTAAATTAGATTTATTGAGAGTATAGCATGGGAATCTGTGATGCTAGAGACCTAGAACTTTGATACTTCGTTTATAATAGTAGTAAACCTCTATTGAGAGTGAAAACAGGTCATCTAACCTAATAGTCCATCTATAGATAGGTCCCTAGTGCTGTATTAGTCATTTTCACATTTTTACTTATTTAATATATAGCAACTAGCCTAAATTGGGGCCAGCCACCTTTAAACACTCATTTATAACTATTCTACAAAAGGAACCATGTTATTTGGGTAAGAAGCCAGTGCTTTAGTCCTTAGTTTTACTTCTCAGCGAAGTTTTGATCAAAATTCTCATGCTCTAAATAGAGGATCGTCTACTCAATTCTTTATGTCCCACATATGCTATTAACCCCATTTTTTTTGTAGGACGTGTATATATGTTATATGTATCATATCCAAGTATCAGACCAGTAATTTGATAAAATAATCAAATTAGTAAGTCGTTCACAACTGCCTATACAACCTGAACCACCTTCAAACAGAGATACTTCATGTCCTACTGTGAACAGAGATCTAGAAACTCTTTAATTATGCATTTATATCATATTGAATGAGATTGTGGATATCTCTCATATGCTATAGGTGAAAGATAAGAAAGTGAAAATACGCAGTAGCCTAATTCTTGCATAACTGCTTTCAATGGCTGAACAAGTTATAACACATAAGTATTATCTAAGTAAATGCTGAGATATTTTTTATATTACTTCAATAACAATATCCTACTGGCATTTCATGTCTCTTATAAATAGTTAAAAAGTATTATTGAACTTAATAGTGGCAAAATGGCAGTACAGATTCATGGATGACTTTCTAACCTGATTATTTTATTAAATTGCTGATCTGATATTTAGATATAATATATATACACATCTTACAAAAGAAATGGGGTCAGTAGCATGTGTGGGACACGAAGAATTGAGTGAATTATCCTCTGTCTAGAGCGTGGGAATTTTAATCAAAACTCTGGTAGAAAGGAAAACTGAAGACTAAAGCATTGACATAGTTTCTTTTATAGAATAATCATAAATGAGTGTCTGAAGGTGGCTGGTTTCAATTTAGACTAGCTGCTATATATTAAATAAGCAAAAATGCGAAAATGACTAATACAGCACTGAAGACCTATCTATAGATGAGCTATTGAGTTGGGTAACCTGTTCATACTGTACTATTTCGACTGGATGTTCAGGTCACGGGTTACGGACTCCTTCAAACAGGACTCGTGTTTATACTGCCAGGAGGTCGTCCCAAAAAATGCGGATAAATTTTTGAAAAATGGACGTGATGTTAGCCGAAAATGCAGACAAATTTGGTGATTTGCTTCGAAGGTCAGATCAAAATGCGGACAAAAGTGCTGCCCCAGGTGCAGATTTTGTCGATTTCGGGTAGCGCGCCTTCGGTGCGCCCGAAAATTTGGGTCTCGCCGCAGCGGGAGCGCCAAAAAAGGTAATTAGCGGGCAAAAATTCCGAGATTAGATCGAAAATGTGGACACATTGGGTCCACACGGCTCGAGAGAGAAATGCGGACATTTTGGCCTAAAATGGCAAATTTTCGGGACAACCTCCTTGCAGTATAAACACGGGTCCTCTCCGAACTGAACATCTGGGAACTTCGTCACGGGTTATCAGTCCGTTTCGGATCCTATATAGCCCAAATTTTCTTTAGCAGCTTCGCCGCCCTTCCTTATATGGTAATTGCCGCTTCATTTGTAAACAAATGAACATGTGTTCCGAGATGTTTAGAGAGTCACAGATCACACCCTCTGAACATTCGGTTGAAATAATACAGTACCTCCAATAGAGGTCTACTACTAGTATAAACAAAGTATCAAAGTTCTAGGTCCTCAGAATTATAGAATTTAATACTATACTCTAAATAAGCCTGATTTAGTCGTCTTGATATATCTCTTGAACTCCTTGATGAATTGATTTAGGAATCACATTAGATATCGATTTATAGTACCTCTAAGAGGTCCTAAGTTACAGGCTATAGGCATAAGTACAAAATTTGCTATTTTTACGTCATGCTTTTAATACATATAGATTTCTTAATATCTCTTTAACTATTGAAGCTATTGAAAAACTGTTTACATTACTGAATTCTTAGCTCAAAAAAATATAAAACAACTTTTCACTCTTTCCAATACCATCTCTTATAGCAGCATTCATTATTGCTTACTCCATTCTGCCCATTGATCACTTAATCAAAAATGTGTCACAAATGTGTAGCCCAGAGCATTTCTCACTCATCCTAGAATCTTTTAATCACCATCTATTAATATTTAATTTAGCTTTAATCTGTCATTAAACCACTTCATCCCACCCCATTTTATTCCAATTAGGATCCTTCCTCTCTATCCCAAATAAACCTATCCTAATCTGACTGACTTGTCTGAATCTGCCTGACTGCATTAGGAACCTATCTGAAGTGCGTCACAGGCTTTAGAAATAGAAATGATTATGCAGGCGAATATTGGAATAGCCAGCATTATAAGTATAGAGGGACAATTAATTGTTCATGGTACATGGGATGATACGACTTGTCAAAATAAGCAACTCACTCATAAAGATGCTCAGAATTGTTAAAATATCATCAGACACGACATGAAATGGAAGAGACATAAAGAACATATAAAACACAATGATGTATCCACAGTTAACAAGATCTAATTGTGAAACGAAATAGTTTTATCGCCGAGCTCCGTCACAAAGAGAGTTCGTCCTAGAGGGATCTACCACCCATTAGCAGAAGGCAAAGCCAACTGTGGAACGAAATAGTTTCACATCTAGAGCTTCCACAAAAAAGACAGTTTTACAGTCAAGCTTTGCCACAAAAAGGATGTATTGTCGTCCAAGTCATAGTTGACAGATTCACTACCCATTAGCATACGAAATCTGGATCCAATCGCCATACACGATTCGATGGTAGCCACCTAGGTAGCAGCGCTGCATGGCGCTCGGAATGTCATGCGCGAGCCAGGTGCGATAGAGAGGGCGATGGACAATACGGCTGAAACCACTAAGGAAGGGTTTAGGTAGCATAGATGAGGTGCGTGCTGGGGGTAGATGGGTATGCCAGAAAGGGAGATTGATCGCAGCTATACCAGAATTCGATAGCGGTAACCCTAGACGCAACTGTTTTTCACAGTAGGAGAGGCGGACGCTCGCGGTATTAAAGACCGTGTCCGATGTCGCAGGAGAGGCGGCGGGATATGAATGTGTTCTGTACCATCAACGCACAAGCATGTAGATTCAATCGTTCAATGATTGTACCTTCTTCTACATCGCAGGAGAGGCAGTTTAAAGTCGTTCTGATACCGATTCCTGTATCGTAGGAAAGGCGATAGTGTCGTCCTTTATTTAAGAACTGTCTCGTACTATTAATCCAACTAAATCGAAACCACGTCTCTTAAAGGGAAGACTAAACTCATATACACCTATGCAAACATCAAGCTGCAGTCCGATCGAAATCTTGATCATCGAATTTTCTTTTAACTGTGCGCTTTAAAATAGTATTAGATCACGTAGAAATTAAAATATATTGCGTACCATCGGCACATAAGCGTGTTGGCTCAATCGTCCCATGATCTTACCATCTCCCGCATTGTAGAAGAGGCAGCTTAAAATTGTCCTGGTATCATTTTCTGCAATACAGAAGAGGCGGCTGATAGCTGTCCTGGTATCGTCTCCCGCAACGCAGAAGAAGCAGTTATAATGGGAGAGAAAGACTTAGATTCTCATATGCAGAGCTTCAAATCGGGCCATTCGGTATCTGCCGCTTCTTAAACACAGCCATGTCCTGATTTGTATGAAGTCTGTGAGCATCCGTGAGCATCTGACTAAATACAACCATTGCAAAACTCTCATTTGCCTCATGTTGCAGGTCAATTGCAGATGGTAGGGAGATAACTCTCAGGCACTTATGATCTGTCTATTCAGCCTCACAATACTGCTTGTATATAGCATTCCTGTAACGACTATGATATTATAATCAACGAAAAGATCTCCTATAGACATATCTAGAGTTCTGTATAAGTAGTAAGAGGGAATACAATACTTAAAGCTCTGAGAGAAGGTACAAGAAATTTGTGAGATAGAAGTATATTGGCATCCATTTATATTTATACTGTTTCTATAACTCAAGTCTCTTGTCCAAATTGAGAAATTCGTTCTTGCTGGTCGCATTATTCGGAATTTAAGAGAGCGTGACTATATACGCGCGACTTAACATGTGTATCAGTATCCTTCCAGATCATTAGGAAAAGAATACTGACTATGATTTCTTTTCTCGCCTTTTTCCCTTCTCTTCAAGCTTCTCCATATCATTTTTATTTTGCGCAGTACCAAAAGTTCTGACAACACTTTTCAGAGCGTAGCACTCGATCAATGCTGCTTTGACAGATGGAACATGAAAGAAAAGAATCACCGAAAGTAACTTCCATCATGATGTCTCAAAATTATTGGAGAGAAATATAAGAAGAGAAAAGCATACCTCGCAGACGCTCGGACATAGGAATGGACATATTGGAATCATAGAAGAGAAAACAATTTTGATGCTATTTGAGTTTTAGCTTAAATCACTCTTAGAGACAGTTTTTACAGAAGGCGTGTTTACATTTAGACAATTTACAAGAATTGTTAGCAATAAACACAAATGAGAGAAAAGACAGATATATATATATAAATATCACATTTTAAAAGTACATATGATGCAAGTAAGTTCATTCTCCAGCTTCGAGATCTTTTGGACAAACAAAATAAATGAAATGAAGTTGATTGTGAAAGAGAATGCACTATTGCTTTATCCTTCAAGGCTTGCAATTCCTTAACAGCTTCTTCGAAGGCGATTCTGCATTGAATAATTTCTTAGGACAGGATAAGCAATTCATACACTTTTTGGGTTTGAGAAGGCAATGAATCGTCGTCACAGCGAGAAGAGATGTCTTGCTCGCGCTTAAGCAACTTGGTCAGTGCAGGTGGGGCTTCGTCGTTAGATGACAAGATTTCAATGTAGTCGCGCTCTTGCTTCTCGCGCTTAGACTCCTTGAGCGCTGGAGCGTCGTTGTCAGATGAGATTTCTATATAGGCAGGCTCCGGCTACGTCAGCTTTGGCTTGCTACTATTTGACAACAGCTTCTCTGCATCTTCGCGCTTGGTCTGCCTGCACTCTGGCTTTCCACGCTTGGGCTGCACGCGCTCCAGCTTCCTGTACTTTGGCAGATTGTGCTTAGTTGGTACTGACGCCTTTCCGTTTGATGGCGGCTTCTCCACATCTTCGCGCTTGGGATAATTGCGCCTTCGCGTCTTGATCTGGCTTGGCGTTAACGACTCTTTGTCAGATGAGACAAGATTGATTGTCTCCCACTTGTGCTTTAACAGCGCGATAGGTGTTGACTGTTGTTTCATATGGCAAGAATTGCGATAAGAAATAATTTTATCGAAGCAAGTAAAAGTAATGGGTGATCGATGAAGGAAGATGAACTTGCTCGTGTAACTCTCACATGCCGCCGATATCGTGTTCCGGCATAGGTCAAACGTATTTGAGCATTACTACTACTACTGTCAATCAAAACGACTTTTTCATACATTGAAGATACTAAAGGGTTCTCTTGATTGCTGCTAGTATCTATATATAAGTAGTCTACGCTGTCGATACATCATGCCAGTTCGAAGAGTAGAAGTCATTCAGGACTGCTAATTATTCCATTGAGCCCCGACATCGGCGATGTTCTAGAAGAGATGCAACTGAGGTATGCGTCAGATCAAGAATGAACATCAGAAAATTCTAAGACATGCAGCGAAATGTCTTTTTTATGAAAACCAACATGGATTTTCCTCTGTGTCATTAAATATTTGAAGTATCAAGTGTCCATAGCTCAGTAATTCTTTGCTCAACTGTGTCAATATTAGACTGACTAGCGGAGTCCAGTTGAACTAGGGAATCTTGACAGCTTGACCACTCGAGAAGAATGCTGATAGCAAAACGATATGCCACGGTGCCGATTTAATCTAGTTTACTGCGTTCGTTTCCCCCTTTCTGAGATGCTCAATGCTTGCATCCAGCTCTCTCTTCTTGTCTCTTTCTTTAAGAAGTAATAATACATATTTGAAGCATCGCGCTGCAACATTAATAAAGTTTTGACTCATTAACAGAAGAATCTGCACTCACTAGAACACGCGGATCTCGCATTACGTGCAATATCGTCTTCTTGAAACGTAGATATGAAAGATACAAAAATCTAATTCACATTGAGCTGAAAACCACTCTATGTTATTTCAATGTAAGTTTACTTTGATTGTTTTAATAACGGCAACATCGTTCCAGGGTGTCATAGCTCCTTTGCATAGTCAGTAGTCGGGGCAAGAAGTCTGCAAGCCGTCGTCGTCGTGGCGGAGCACCTGTAGCTGTAGATTTGAGCATCATCTCTAGCTGTAGTCAGAAAAAGTCGTTATACTTCAGCTAGCTGTAGTCAAAGTGAGGCTATAGCCACAGAAGAACCCTTTTCAAGTCAAGTTACATGTTCAGACACAACACATTATGTGATTAAATTTATAAGGTTAGATCAGATTTTGGTTAAGTAAGATTAGAGTTAGAATTAGGAGGATTAGGAGGTTAGAGTAGTTAGCTGATGAAAGACGTCAAATACTCATATTAAAAGAGTAAAATATTGAAGCTAATAATTTAATAAACTCTTTCCTTAGGGCAAGCTATGTTTATTTTAATATAGCTTGCTCTAAGTGAAGTATAAAACTTAAATATAAGTAAAATAAATTATATAATATTAAATAAATGTATATATTTAAAAGATTTATAGCTTAGTAGTTATAGTGTTTGATTAATTGATTACATAAACATAATTACAGGTTTAATCTCTGCTATTGACATCTTTTATTAATCATTAGTTCAATGCTGAGACTCATAATCTAACTTAGAGTGGCGAAGTAAATCCTTCGGGAGGTAAGTTATTAATAAATTACTAGGGGGGTCCAGAAGCCTAGATATCAATATGATAAGTTACTATTACTTACTGGCACACAGCATGGCATATTTTCTCGCAAGGTTTCTGGGCCTTGATTTTTTGCTCTCCTGATATTTGGCTTCAAATTGCACATATTTCAATTATATTTATAGTGTAATGTATTACTCACTTTCTATGACCTCTCATCTTCACTCGCAACCTTTCTGTCCTCCTTCCATCATCAGTCATGTGATATATATTACATAACTGGTAAGTTACCTACCTTCTGGATGTCGAGGTAAGTTATCGATAACTAACCGATAACTAACCATAATAAAACCTATCAGTATTAAAACCTAAGGTTTACTACGCCATCCTAATCTAGCTATAGCTAGAGTTGTGATTACAACCAGATGAAGTATAATCACTTTATTTGGCTATAGCCACACTAGAGTTGCTCAAATCTACAGCTAGGACTCATAAGGATGATAAAACTTCGAAGAAAGATTTGAAATCAGAAAAGTCAAAGTATTCCGAATACAATGCTGTTACCGTAGCACAGTGTAGATTGTCCGGATGATCTGAAACCCGAGCCTTGAAGGAAGAAACAGCTGAAATCTTAGAGGATTGGTTGTTCGAAGATGTACTATCAAGATGGGGTTGCATTCATGAAATAGTAACAAACAATGGTCCATCTATCAAGAAAGCGATGCGACATATAAAATAGAAGTATTTGTCGACGAGCACATGCGCTCCATCCATCGCTACGACAGCGAGAACGCGATTGCGTGGCGTGTCTTGAATGACAACGGGGGGCATATAGTAGCGTCCAGCTCAGGAACGCGCTTTCGTTCGACGTCGTACCACCCAGCATCAGACTCGTTGCCTCCTCTCGCTGAG
This sequence comes from Hymenopellis raphanipes, assembly GCA_036872995.1. NCBI lineage: Eukaryota > Fungi > Basidiomycota > Agaricomycetes > Agaricales > Physalacriaceae > Hymenopellis > Hymenopellis raphanipes. Next base: position 1,135,112 of record JAYMDG010000013.1, read on the forward strand.
ATGTCCGACTCCGACGAGGAGTTCTATGAGGTCGATAACGACTTTACTGAGATGAAGATGATTGAAGGGAAAGACTTTACCAAGATGGAGATGATTGAAGGGGAAGACTGGGTCCAGTTTAGCTGTCCTAACATGACGCCAACGTCGTACTAGAGTCGTGTATCCGTAGTGTTGAGGTGCCAAGATGAGGCGGAGTACTCGCGTCCGTAGATAGAAATGCGAATGAAAATAAAATCTCCTTTAGAAGAAATGAACGCGTGAAAAATAACGGGTTTAGAAATATGAGAAACAAAAGAAAACCAAAGGCTGTTAAAGAAAATGTTGAAGCTCAGGCTGAACCTTTAGAACGAGCAAGGACAGCCGAATCCAACCAACAATCCTTCAACGAGGTAGAACTTCCAGGACCAAACAAGTTTATTCCACCACGTCATCATGGTGTATTCAATCCCTCGCGATGGGCTTCACTTGTACACCTAAGTCCGCACCTGGTTACAAGAACAATCAGAACTTGGGACCACCACTAATGATAAACACAGAGTGCAAATGATCAATTCAGAGTGAGAGAGATCAAGAGAGAGAAGAGTGAGAGAACACTCAAGACAGAGAAAGAAGATGAGAGTCTTGTTATGGTGCTAACTAGGGAACATAGGTTGAGTACAGCAGCTTATATATTATACGAAACCTCCTGAATGATAGGCTAAATGTTGAGGCTACTGAGTCAGAAATAAGTGTGAAATGCGTGTAGAATAATATACCATGGTAACTAATGAATATGTCGAGGGAAAACTATGAGAAATGGGAGAAGAAGGCCTTCTAGACTCATCTGAAGATTGTGTGAAATGTGTACAGGCTGTGTGAGGCTGTGGATAGTGTTCTTGAGACCACCACAATGATGAACACTTGAGATGAGAGAGGTGTATGTAAGATCAGAACTCAAGAGAAAGCAGGAAAGTGCTGATATGGGGAATCTAACGATATAAGAAAGATCAGAACCCAAGAGAAAGCAGAAGAGTGCTGATATGGGAGATCTAACAGGAAACCTAACTAACTGAACATAGATCGAGTACAGTACTTTATATACTGTACGAAACTCTTATCTAAAGGCTAAACTATAAAGCTATCGAATTCAATACAACATGAAATGTGTATCAAATGAAATAGCTAGGAAGAACTAAAAGGAAGTGAAATGGAAAAGGCAAAACTACTGTACGGTTTCGACCGCATGTTCGCATAACGCGTCACGCGGGCCCCGGAACCGAACTTAGCTTAAACCGTAATGCATCACGGACCTTTTTCTGGAGGCGCGCAAGGCCTAAAAAGGAAATTTTCGGTCCCGCCTATGGCGGGAGCATCCAAATACAGCCATTTCGGGACCTGTGCCTGAAAACGAACTTAGATTTCTAAGTTCGTTCGCATAACGCGTCACACCCGGCGAACTTACGGTCGAAACCGTACAGTATAAGGAAGTGAAATAGCAAGGGATGAACCAAAAGGAAGTGAAATAGATAAGACTGTGTACGATCACGTGATGTGGCGGATGTGCAATTCGAAAAATTAATACCGTTTCCACGCGCAAAAAGTGCGAGAATGGTACATCTCCCCCCAACCAAAATTTCAATACCGGAAGGATTGAAAGTAGGCAAGAAATCACAAAAAATGCGTTGGAAACCAAGCAGGTCCGCGCAGCAAAGAGATGAACAGGCTAATCCGGATGTTCCCTCTGGAACGTGGTCCGACTTGACTTCATACCATCTGGCGTCACCCAGGTCGACCGATCTCATGCCTCCTCTTGCCGAGATGTCTGTTTCTGAAGAAGAGTCTGACAAGGTCGACAATAAATTTACCGAGACGGAGGTTATCGAAGGTGAAGATTGGATCTAGTTTGGTCGTCCGAACATGATGCCGGAGCCATCTGAGAGCAGCGTGTTTGTATTGTCGAAGTGCCATGATGAGGCGAAGTGCTCACGCCTGCCAACAGAAATGCGAACGAAAATAAAATCTTTTTACGAAAAGAATGCAAAAGAAAATGGCAAGAAACAAAACAGAACCATGGAAAGTCAAAGGAAAGTATTGAAATGAAGGCTGAACCTTCGGAAAGGGCTAAGCACAGCCCACAGGCCCAACCAATCCTTCAAACAGGTAAGAAAATCCAAGTCAAAACAAGTTTTATTCTACCACGTCGTCGTGGTCAGAGAGTGAGAACGGTTGAGGAGAGAGCGCGGCGCTTAACGGTCCTTAAGGCCGTTAAGTTCGAGATCCGAGAACGGGATCTGCGCCGGTTAGAGTTTAAAAGTCCAGTTGCTAGGACTGCAAAAGACTGCAGACCGGACCGGACCGCAACCGTTTAGGACCGGTTTTGAGTAGGACCGGTCCGTGATGGCAACCGGTTGCGGTTGCCGGTCCTAAGCCATCGTGGGATGATCCGCAACCGGGATGGACCGGTTGGGACCGGTTGCAACCGGTTTTTCGCTTAAAACAGGTGTATCTGTTAAATTATGAGCTCCGCAGTGGTTTTCGGACTTAGGTGTGAGTGTACGAAATGTAGAGCGGTGAATTCCGCACCAGATAGCATCCGGGTCGATATTTGTAGAGGTCATATTGCATGAGTAATGAATAAAATACAGGTGAAATCAGGCTAAATCGCGTATTATGGCCTAATTTGGTAATAAATTGCTACCCGATTTAAATACCATTAAATTCAGCTCTCAAAACCGAACATTTCTCTCTCTGGAAGTGTAGGATTTCATCCAGTATTGAGTGCAGTAGCAGTCGATGTCTGGTAGATATCCTAATTGGGCCTACTCTTTAGACTGAACAGAATGCAAAAGTGCTCAGATTGACTTCAGACTACATTCAAAGCATGCTAAGCATTGTAACACTATGGTTATACACTCCTGGTATGGCTGTATGGTACTCTTTTGACACTTTGCGGCCGGTTTCAACCGGTCTCGGACTGGTCTGAACCGGTTGGGTTGCAACTGGTCCGGACCGGTCCTGAGACCGCGGTTGCTGCCCGGTTGCAATCAGGACCGGGTCTGGTTGCGGTTGTGCTCAAAATCGGGAAGTTGCAACCAGTTGCAGTCCCTGGTTGCTTGACTTTGAGGTCAAAAGACTGGACTGGACCGGACTTTTAAACTCTAGCGCCGGTTGTCGAAGTATCTTCGATACCATTCATCAACGCACCGCCAACGCTTTGTCTCTCCCCACCACGACCAAGGACGCTGCCGCAAGAGTCGCCGCTGACGCAACTAGAGACCTCAACGAGTTTCCGGATTACAAGGAAACTCGGGTACTCAATCCGGTCGGGGGTCTCAGTTACTCGACTTGTGTGATCCACGGATCAATAACAGGTCGGATCACTTACGGATCGCGAGTACGGCCTTGGAGGCATGAGTACTCGGTGTGACTTGCAATAATATACATAGATATTTAAACTAAATTTATAAATTTTTTGCAACCCAAATGGGCCGTTGCGTCACCCAAACGAGAAGTTTGAGTGATTTTCTCGTGACTTCTCACGATCCGGCAATCGCTGAGAGGCCGCGTAAGCGTGTGATCGCAGCGTCTCTCACTTATCCTCTTACCACCACCACCACCACGACGACCTAGGAAGCGACGATTGTCGCCCCTGCCATGTTGACGATTGTCACGTGGATGCTGGAGTGTGGATTTGGGTTTTGGCTCTGTGCCGGGCCCGCTGCTGCTATCTTTGTGACAGCAGCAGAGGATAATGACGAGCAGGACCGCGACTACACGTCGAGGATGACGACGCCCGGGGTAAGGAGGACGACAACCGCCACCACCACGACAACGACGACTGCCACCACCACCACTCCCTCCGTCATCACCACCACTCCCTCCGTCATCACCACCACTCCCTCCATCATCACCACCACTCCCTCCACCCCCACCACCTCCATCACCCTCACCACCACCACCACTCCCTCAGTCCGTACTCATGCACGGCTGAGTGTCCCCATGCCATTGCCCGGGGATGCTCGCCGAGCATGAATGGACCTTGGGTTAGGTGAGTAGACGGGGGATGATGTGCGAGTATTTTTTACTCGCTGGTGATCCGGATCGCATGCGGATACTCGTCAGAATCACGAGTACTCGACTCGTTTGACCCGCGGATTAACGCGAGTCGAGTAAAGGACGGATCACGAGTATGCGCTTTCGAGCGTGAGTACTCGCTTGGCGGATCGCGAGTCATACTTAAGTATGACTCGTTGAGGTCTCTAGACGCGACCGACAGCGAGGTATCCTGGAGGCGCGACTCCTCTGTGATGTCGAGTGCCGCCAATCAAGGCGAGCCGCTGTATCTTTCGACGGCTTTAGGAGGGTGAATTGCTCTTCTCAGATTCAGAAATGGATGAAACGGCCTCGCAAGTGAGTGCCGTTGGAAAATTTTATGATTTTTGACGGGCTGTGAGAGCCTTCTGACTGCACTGGCAGATCAACGAGGATCACAACCCCAAGGACGACGCTCATACGCTCGCCAACGACGCTGCCCAGAGTTGCAACAGCAACGGCGCTAGAGATGTCCATGAGTGCACACCTGAGTGCACTCGCATTCGCGGGATGGGTCACTCGCGGCTCTAAGCTGGACACCTGCACTCGCGCACCACCCAGGTATTATACCCGGGTGGGACACTCATTCGCAAGTGTCTCACACACACGAGTGCGATGACACCCGGGTAGGGTGGCGTGTGTACACGGGTACACCCACCCATATTCATGGACAGTGAGCATCCCCGGGCAATGGCACGGGGACACTCAGCTGTTCATGAGGGCTGGGGAGTGGGTGTGGTGAGGGGAGCGAAGCGGAAGGGTAGTGATGGGCTAGTGGTAGTGGTGGTGTGGTAGTGGGGGGAGTCATCGTTGTTGTCGTCTTCTTCAATACATCCCTCTCCTGCTCCTGCGCCTCCGTATCCCACTTCTCTCCTTCGACACCGACCCAGAGTCGAGCGCCGGTGTTGTCGTATGAGCCGTCAGAGGGAGCCTGACTCGTGTGCTGCCCGTTTGCGGGGGCTTACGCGTCCTAGCTGCTGTTGTGCCTATGGAGACGACTTCGTGTCATCTCCTCATCTATCCAGGCCGATCCAGAGTCGAGCACTGGTGTCCTCGTCGCCGACGCAAGGTCGAGCGACGAGTCGTCGTCAGGTGGTGAGGGTAAGAAACGGACCTGATCAAACGCTTATGCGTCCTTTTGGATCTCGGCCCGATATGTCGGATCGAGGGAAATTCACGTGGATGCATGGTTTGGGCGATGCAAAGGCCCATTCAAGTTCAAATAAATTTGTAAATTCACCATAAATATGTATCTAAAAGTCGAGTGTTTACCTGGGTGTTTGGGCGTGAGTATTCGCGGCCCAGAGCCGGACACTCGCACTCGAGTGGACACCCGCGCAAATACCCTACCCGGCACCGGCAAACACTCGACACCCGGGTGCCGAGTGCGAATGCACCTGGGTACACCCTTAAACACCCGACACTCGTGGACATGACTAAACGGTGCCGACGCTCGCCAGGACGACGCTGGGATGGAGAGCGAGGATGACTGTACCGCGATGTGGCGTAGATGCGTCTACGGCAACAGTTCATCTTCCCGTACTCCCCAGAGAAAAGAAATTAACGTCTCCACACAGCTAAAGAGCCGATGGAATGCGACGTCGTATGGAGATTAAGAAGGAGGGAGGTCGTCGCAGAGAGCCCTGCTGAACTCCCAACAGGACCACGTCCATTTTGATTGACCAGAGGTATTGCGGATGCCAAACTGTGTCTCGAGGACAAAACTAAGGCCGACATTGATCTTCTGGACAGCTTGGGAACGACATCTCGCCAAAGCTGACGAGGATGCCAAGTTCCTCCATTCCTGGGACAACTTGATGGACGAGCGGGTAAGCTTTGGGAGATTGGACTCACAAACGGGTTGAACAAGCCCGGCTCGTGCAAGAACGGCGCGTGGCACGTCTACCGAGTTGTTCAAGGATCGCGCGAGAACAGGAGGGAAGGATTTGGAGGGTTTTGGAGGAGATTGTAGAGAGTGTGGGTGATGAGGCAGGCACTGTCGTGCGAGCGCTCCGAGAAGAGATTGTGAGGTTGAAGAGAGACTCCGCCACCAACCTCGCCCCAGATCATGGATGTGGAAAGGCGTGTCCTCACGATGGCTGCGAAGCGCGAAGTCGCTGATGCAGCACACACGACTGGTGAGAATGCGGATACCGTGAACATGGAGTAGATGGGGGTATGGGGGTATAGAGGTATTGCGAAGGATGACTCATGGATGATTATCGATAGTGTTTTTAAAGTATTTTGTTGAAGGTTATATGTCAGTAATGAAATGTTGTCTCCATTTGAATAGTCCAACCATTCAAAGAGGCTGAATACGATGATGAATGGCGGATGGACTGGATGAGAAGAATGTCGTGTCGAACAGCCCAGTAGCTAATTGGGCATCTAAGTCATCGTGAAGATTCGTAAGTATGTCGTTATACTCAGGTGGGTGGTTACATGGAGTAGTCTTGTAACCAGATCCGGTGGTGTTGCAACTGATCAGGTGGTAGCTGAAAGGATCAAAATCAACCGCGCACTTAGAGGCAACATGCTAGTGCTTAGCATGCGCTGTAGGCCAGAATGGAATGTTGATCAGACATCCCATACGCTGAGGTAGGTAGGTAGGTAGGTAGATCTCTCCAAATGGAGATAGAAGGTAGCTCGTTAAGGTGCTTCCGAACGAGAGAGATTGAGAAGTAAGAGTGTTCTGATTCGAGTAATCATAGCCAAAAAAGTAAACCAGGTGAAGTGTCATCTGTGGAATGGATCCCTCGCGGTGGGACTCCACTTGTGCACTGGAGTTCGATCCTAGTCACAAGAACATCAAGAACTTGGGACCACCACAATGATGAGCACTTGAGATGAGAGAGGTGTATGTAAGATCAGAACCCAAGAGAAAGCAGGAGAGTGCTGATATGGGAGATCTAGTAAGAGAGATCAGAACCCAAGAGAAAGCAGAAGAGTGCTGATATGGGGGATTTAACATTTAGCCTAAGATAAGAGTTTCGTACAGTATATAAAATACTGTACTTGACCTATGTTCAGTTAGTTAGGTTCCCTGTTAGATCTCGATGTAAACGCAGATTCCGAGGGTAGGGAGTGTTTTCAGAGGCCTCTGCACGCCCCACACCTCTCCTCCATCCTTCTCCCACCTTCCTGCACAAGGAAGTTAAATCAGCTAGCTTTATTTGACTCAAACCGAGTCAAACCGTCATCTGGTCAAAGAATTGCCTTATTTGATCAAAGACTCACTTCCTGCTGCTGCCACTGCAGCCTACCTCCCTTCCAGTCATTGACCTACACTTACCTAGCCTGTGTTTCGTGTTGCAATAGCAACAGAGGCCACTCCCAGGGTGCTCTAGGATGTGTAATCCTGATGACTAATACTCTGCTCCTTTGCCTTTTACCATCATCTTCTCTCTGAGGCAAGCAGATTATTATCCCTCCAGTCCTCTTGCTCAGGACTGATGCCACACCCCTCTAGAGCACTGTCTGAAGCCCCTTAGCCAGCCCAAAACCAGTCCAGACAGGCCTAAAGTGCCCAATTTGTGGGAATTGCACACTTTTGCTTTCCCAGGCAAGCACTACTCTCTCTACTCAGTCCTCCTGCTCAGGGCTGATGGATAGACCCACTAGGAGCCTATTGCCACCATTTGCTACACCCCAAACTTGCAAATCCTGCCCCTGCTCCCAGTATGTGCTTATGTCTCATATCCAGCCATTCAATTCTGATGGCTTCTGTGCCCAGATACCCATTCCTTTTCAAGGACTCCTTATCAAGGACATCTCTGTGGGCTATCTGGTCACAGGTGTGCTCTCTGCACTGTCTCACTCCCATCTCTGCTAACCTGTGTTATCTGGTCACAGTTAGCTTCGCTTTTTTGCATCCTTTTCCTGTGGTTTAACCACACATCCCTCTCCCAAGCGGTGTCCTACCGCTCTATCGATCTCATTTGTCCGCTCAGCGTGCTATACCTGCCAGGGTCGGCCATCCTCCCAGTACTTCCTTGTCATCATCAATCAGTGGTACGGCTCAACCCGTGCTTGCGACCAGATTCAACACCTGGTTGTACAGCGTGTGCCTGACTCCTACCAAGGAGTGTAAATCAGGGCGCTGATTGAACGACGAGTTCGCTCTCTGAGTGCGCTGTAACAGGTTCGCTCTTTGGGTGTTCGATAGGCTTGGTCAAGGACCGGTCGGTGTCTTATTCTGGTGACTCTCTGGTTCTCCTAGCGAGGGTGTTTCGCTTTGGGCGGGCATTCTTCTCTGAGGGCTAGACTAGCCAAAAGGCAGCAAGAGGGCGAGAAGCCTGCGCAAACAGCCTTAGGTGCACATCTGCTGAGAACATTCCTGAATCAGGAAGCGGACTATGTCATCCGAGTCGGGCTCGTCTGACGAACTCGATTTCAATCACAAATCTCATTCTCCATCCCGTGCTCCTTCCTATGTTGTTCCTGACGACGATGATACGAACGCCCGTGAGGACGTTCGCCGTCGTGCGGAACAGCTCCAGCAGCTGGTCTCCGACTTTGCGGATGGCACCATCGCCACCCCGAAGTCTTCTTGGAACGCGCTCATGAGACCGGCGCCTCCGCTGGAGAACTGGCTGACTATGTCGACCAGGTCAAGCAAATCATTAACGCTCGAAAGGAGCATCACCACAAATCTCCTCCACCTGATCCAGATGCAGCAGCGCAACAAGCTGAGCAAGAAGCTGAGCGTAAGCGCGCTGTTGAGGAGGCAGCATGGGCAGCACTCTACCCGCCTCGCTTCCGCTGGACAGCAGTGCCCGCCTCCGGTCCAGATCCTATCCCTGAACCGGTATCGGCTGCGCTGCTCTCTAAGCTCCTCGGAGCGGAGCCTACTCCGTCGGGCATCTCTGCCTCGGTCCTCTCCTCCGCTCCGCATCTCGCACAGTTGGCCTCACCAACCAACCTCTCTCCCCATCTCCAAGAGACTCAGCGTCTCCGCCGACTCTTTACCAATGACAAGGACGTCGACGCCATTATCACGACGTGTCAGATGCAGTCCCTCCATGACCCATTTGCACGTTCTCTCTGGCGCTGCATTGTGCTCGACCAGTATGTGGATTTTGAGAAGCTTTACGCCTCGATCCACTCGGGCACAAATCAGCAAGAGGATGCGAAGGACTTTGCTGGAGGCTATGTGCTTCTGCGCAAGGACCACGCCACCGCTCGTCGAACTCTTACTCAAGAGTCCGAGTGGACTCGCGTCTTCGATGCTTACGCCACCGGTGTTGGGCTTATCTACCCACACCGCAAAGACGAGCTCGCGGGATATCGCTGACTCATCATCGAGCTGTTCCGCGCTTCCCCCTCGAATCCAGCGTTTCCTATTCGCTGTGATAAGGAGACTCGCACTCGCTATGCTAACTCTCCTTTCAATCTCAATGACCGTGATGTGCTCCAGCTGCCGCTTCTCACAGAGATGTTACGCAACTTTGAGGCGGCTAACCCGCGCAAGCGGTCTTCTGATTCTGGCAGCTCCCAGCCTGCGACGCGTCGTCGCGTTATCTGTCAGAATTGGAATCTGGGCAAGTGCTCTTCTCCGTGCCCAGGTAGCCGTCTACACGGTACTTGCAGTGAGTGCGGAGGAAAACACACAGCCAAAAGCCAACCAGCCTGCCTCATCCAACTCGAAGCCCGACGAGCAGTCAATCGTGCAGGACCGAGTTCAGGCAGCAATAAGCAAGCCTAAATCGTTGAAGCATAAAGCTGACACTGTACCACCACCTCCAGGCTTTAAGTGTGGCTATGTATTTACTTCCAATGTACTGTAGAGTCTCGCCGGAGCGAGCGCTACGCGAGGGTACTTCCGTCAGAGTAATCCGAGCGAGTCAAAGGTGTACGCGTTCGCGTACGGGTTCACGTAGGAGCAGAGCGAGTACGGGAAAGAACCAAGTCAGATATTCAAGTTGTCTAAAGAAAATGTAGTTAAAATGCGGGTAAAATGCAGGTTATACCGGTCACTACTCGTCGCGAGTCTTACGACACGAAGAGTGGTGGTGGTAAAAAGGTAAGTAGATTCATGCGTGTACGTATCGTGTATATACAGGGGTGCTACATAAATACTATGACGTGATCGTAAAGCTAATCTAATCTAATAATACAATCCAACGAGGCGAAGCTCGCGGATATTCACCGTGCCATCTTACAGAGTCCCCCTAGCCGCGTACTTCGCCTTCGAACTTCTCCGGGATCCTGATATTGATAATCCGAGTCCCATTCCAATCATGAGGATACGCATGTTGGATGAGGCTAACCCCGTACGCCAGGTCGTTCTCTGTGGGCACATACTCCATCTGGTATCTTTCTTGCCGACTCATGGACTGGAAAAGACGCATCCATTCCCTCTTGTTCCTAGCTTCCCAAGTACCTGCTTCGATTCGTTCCGTCACGTAGGACATAAGATGGTCACACGAGCGGTTCCAGATTTTGGCTTGAAGGAACCAGGATTTCTCCAGCAGATCTTGCGGCGGATACAAGCTTCTGAGCTCCCTAGTGCCGTTCAACAGGACCGTTCCCAGCAAGAGATTCTTCTCACTCTCGGTGATCTGTTCCCATCGATTGGGTATGTTGCGTGTAATTTCGCGGGAGTTACTGGCGCCAAACATGTGGTGAGTCAGTAGAGCGGAAGGTCCGGACATGTAGTCGTCGAAAAAGGAGTACCCTGTCCACTGGGCCATGATCCACGTATAAACGCCGCTTTCTTGTACCACCGCGCGCATGTGCAACCTTTTTCGCAATGTCGTTGATACACTGCATCCAGGAATTAAGGAAGTCTCGTCCAACGACATCCTTTGGGAGCGAAATCTCTTGGTATCCCTCTTGGAGATTATGACCTTCTAGGAAGCGAGTACGCTTATCGACTTCTTTGTTCAAAGAAGGATCGGCTGCGTGACGAACTAGGAACGCGGTCTCCCAGCTAAGGCCAAACTTCAAGTTATGACGGAGAGCCATGGTGAGGAGGGAGGCCATAGTGAAGCGAGTAGGGAAAACGTTCGCCCAGATCTTGAGTACGGTGGTAGTGCTCGGAGGACATCGAAGAACGGCGTTGTCCAACCAATATTTGTTCCAAGTCACGTCTCCCGAAGCAGCTAGAAGCATCAAGGGGGACTCCGACGTGCAGAACGCCATCCAGTTCCTGGTGAGGTTCGGAAACTCTGGAAATTTGTTGAAGACGGATAGGTCAAAAATTCCGGGAGGAGTAGGAGGGGGCATGACTCGAACGGTGAAGTCGGGTCGATAACGATAACCATCCATGATGGGAGGGAGTTTGGCTACGGGATCCTCTTCCCAGTCAGGTCGACCGGGCAAAGTACCTTCTGGAGGGTCTTCTAAGGCCGGCGAACGAAGCTCTTCTTCATCCGTGTCAGCCTCGGCCTCTTCCGTAGGGATTTCTAAGGAAGCTCTCTTGCGACTCGGCTTTGAGGAGCTGGGAAGATTGACGTCGCCTTGAGTGCGCTTTCCTAATCCCATGCTTTCGATTAACGAGAGAGGACTGACTTCGAATGGATCAATCTTCTGTTGGGACGAAGATGCGCTGACGTCCATGGATCCTTCCGCGTGAGCTTCATCTTCATTCTCGGCTTGGTCTAGCGAGTCCTTCTCTCGTTCCCACATGAAAGTGAAATCGTTGGACGGGTTGTCCGAGTCGATCGGCTCAGGTCCCATGGGAGAATATCCAAAGCTTTCCCAGTCAAGAATTTGGGAAACGGCGGGATCAAGGTATAGCTTCCCTTCGTCGTCGGAGACGTAAAATACCCAAGGAATAGGCAATTCTGTAGCGGAGGACTCAACGGGCTGGGAAGTATGCACGTTGTTACGTGCATGTATGACTTCGCCTTCCCGCGGACCGTAATGGAACCGGTAGATCTCCCGAATCTCGTCAACGAAGTCCGTCTTCTGCAATGAAGTCAATTTCTTCAGCCAGTTGTCTCGAAGACGGATCGTGTCTTGCTGTGTCTCTCCGTCGTACTTGATTCTGTCGTATGCCCAGAACCTAAAAAGCTTCCCACCCGTGGTATTCTTCCCCACGCGCTCGTGATTGTAGAGGGTTTTGAACACCATAGCTAACTCCTTGTTGATAGGTCGATGCCCCCATTCCTCGAAATATTGGATCGTGAAAGAATCCTTATCCCCGAGGAAGGGGCTAGTCTTGTTCTTCCAGAAACTCGTTCGAACTAGTTGGAAGTTCTCGTCAAACTTCTCAAAGGCTTGCTTCTGCGCATCGGACAGGGGAAGATCGCGAAGAAGAACTGGTCGATTCGTATTACGCCGATGAACATGATACTTTGCCAAAACTTCAGGATCTAAACGTATCCAACGCCCTTCGTCCCTCATCTCGTCATCCCACAATGCAAAGAAGGGGACGCCTGATGCGATCCAAAACTTGACGTTGCTGAGCCTACCATCGACGCGTGGAATGGAGAGGACGCCCTTCTTCTCGTAAAGCTTGAATCGAAAGTTTTCTACGTGAGTGACAACGTCGGAGGATAGGTAGGATCGCCAGTTAACGAAAACCATGGTGCACCAGTGGACGAAAGTGAGGTAATCTCCAGTCAACCACTTTGCAAAGCCGGCGGCGACTTCCGCATCAAAGCGCGATCCGAAGACGCCGGAAAGGGCGTCGCTGTAGAGGGCTGGAGGATGAGGATGACCCTCGGGGAATGGAAGGGTGTCCTTGAAGGTCCTGACAAGGCTGAGCGCTTGGTACATATCTGCGTCCGCCTGTGTAACCCATTTCTCCGGCAAAATCCAGTTTCCTTCTTCTCCCGCTTGCAGAGCGCCAGCCGATCCTGCGAAATCTTGGAACCAAACGACCCGGTTGGACTTTGCGTTGTGGAATACTCGCCAGGGTGCTGCTGGATTCAGTAGCTCGGGTTTGGCGATTGAACTGATGTCAAAGGAGGGAGTGTCGGCGCCTCGTTCTGAGATCTTCTGGAAGCTTTGGGGGTAGATCTGTGTCGGCCGTTGAGCGAAGAGATTGTAGCCAACGCATCGTTTATCCTCCAAAGTGAACTGGTGGATGCTAGGCACTCGGCCGGCAGCGTCGTGGTACAGAGGCAGCATTTCAGAAAAGTCAAGAAGTGGGCTCCTCGACTTCCAGATGCGCGAATGAGAGAGAATATGGTGGGCCGCTCTTCTCCAACAAGTCGACCGCGTAAGCTTGCAAGTACAGTGACTGTAGCCGTCTGAGTGGGGAACGAGTGATGATGGGAGAAAGCAAGGGAGCAAAGAAATGAATCCGCACCGGACGTTCAACATGTGTTCGACATGTGTCCTGAACATGCGCACAAGTAGATAAGATCTAGGCAGGGTATAGTCCGGAAAGAGTTTAAGTTTACCGTTAAAGACCGATTGAATCGCATGAGTGAGAAGAAGTCGACGAATAGATACAAGCCAAGGCCCTAGACTGTGGGGTCCATATAGTCATAAACCGGCCTTTCGTTTGTATTCTCGAAGGAGCTCGGGAGCATTTCGGAGATCCCGGGCCGAACGCCAAGAATCGTGTTGAGGGCCGTATCCTTCCCATCTTGTCAGGAAAAGTAAACTCTTTCCTTGTCTTTTGTGCCCCACGATCCCTTCTACTTCGTATTCTTTCGACGGCGGCTTCGAGCGAGTCTCCGGCATAGTCGTCCTTTGACCCCATTCAGGAGAACTCTCGACATACGGCTTTAGGTGATCGACGTTAAAGATAGGCAACCCAGGATAGTTGTCCCCCATTCGTAGTCGATATACCTTCGGATTGATCTTCTCTAGTACTTCGAAAGGCCCAATTCCTCGTTGAGTCAACTTGGCTCCCTTGCCTCGACTTTCGATCCATTCCAACGAGTGCGGATTTACTAGTACTTTCGATCCTATCGGTAAGTCTGGAAAAGCTCTCCTGCCTTTGTTGTAATAGCGGCGTTGTTGGTCTTGAGCTTTGGCTATAGCTCTACGCGCGCTATCGCGAAGTACGTCTAGCTTTTCCAGATACGCTTCTCCTTCCTTCGAAAAAGAATATATACGCTGACCGTTCTTGTCGATAGGATACTTGACATCCAGAGGTGACGTTGGACGGTATCCCAGAAGTAGGTCAAAAGGGGCACTTCCTGTCGAATGGCTGACATGAGAGTTGTAGGCAAACTCAAGGAGCTTCAACCACTCCGACCAGCTTTCCTTGTTCTCGGCTACGAATGCTCTCAGAGTTGTCTCTAGCCACTTGTTCACGATCTCGGTCTGACCGTCGTGCTGAGGGTGATGCGAGGAGGAGTATGCCATGTCGATCTTAAGGAATTTCGCTATTTCTTTCCAAAAGTCAGCTGTCCATTTCGGGTCCCGGTCGCAAAATATGCTGGATGGTAAACCAAATTTACAGATGATCTCTTTTACGAACAGATGCGCGAACTCCTCCGCTCCTAATCCCGTGGTTGTAGGAGTGAAGGTAGCATGTTTCGTGAGTCGGTCCACCGTGACGTGTATGGCATTGAACCCATTGGACCACGGCAGGTCTACTACGAAGTCCATCGAGACAGATTCAAAAGGTCGAGTGGGTATCGGACTTGGAATCAGGAATCCGTATCGATTGAAAGACCTCCCCTTGATCTTCTGACAGACGTCACACGAATCCACAAAGGCTCGTAGGTCTACCTTCATTCTGTGCCAGTAGAACTTCGCTGATACCTTCCACCAGAGCTGCTCGGCGTTCATGTGTACGGCTTCTAGAGGATTCTCGTGAGCGTCCATCATGACCTCCGCTTGTAATGCTTTCGGAACACATAGTCTGGCCATGTAGTCGGCGTCGCGGAAGTACAGCAATCCATTCGATTCCTTGAAGAATCGTTGGTTTGGATCCCATCTCTCTGGAGAAAAGGGAGAGTTCAGGTATATTTTCGAAAACTGTGAGTCCGTCTTATAGCCCTCGATAAACCTTTGGATCAATTCTTTGCTGAAAGAAACGTGTAGGGCTGGAATGGGGGCTTCTGCCTTGCGATACGCGTCATGTATATCCTCCTTACTCCCAGGTTCGCTCTCCAGATTGCGTTTTTGATCGTCGTCCAAGCTCTCTTCTAGGTCCGCTTGCGTCGGAATAGCAGTAACTGTTGGTGATGAATCACTCTTCTCCGTCCCCCTTCACCAGCAGCTGCTCGTCTTTGCGCTCGAGTGGCGACCGCCGCCATCTTCACGGCTGGAGGTCGCACCCATGCTGCTTCTTGTGAGTCCACGAGGTCGATGTTCGGTGCCAGTGATTTCAGGCTACTATCCTTCGTTGGCGATATGTTTTCCGGAGCCTCTCGCGGGATTCGACTGAGAGGATCCACATTGCTGTGTTTCCTACCAGGGCGGTGTATTATGCTGAGCTTTGGGGCGTAGGCAGAGAATACAGTCCCCCAAGCTGCTAGACGTCTGTTCGTGTTCTCATACGTCTTTGCCCACTGAAGAGCGGAATGGTCGGTGATGAGGTAAATTTGTTCTCCTTCAATGAACGGCTGAAATCGCACTAAGCCTTCCTTCGCTCCTAGGGCTTCTCTTTCTGTCGTTGAATACCTCGTCTCCGCACTCTTGAATCTACGCGAGTAATAGCCGATTACTCGCTCTCTCCCAGACCTCTGACTCTTGAAGTTTTCACCCCATTCCTGCTCGTATATGCCACTCTCGTCTTTGTCCCCCAGCTTCGAGTACATTCTTGGCATCGGTAAGCTGTTGTCCCAGGCCTCTTTCAGTACATCATATGCCTTAGTTCCTTGTAGATCTCTAATCCGCATCCGTTGTACTTGCTGCAATGCGCAGCCCAACGCTTCGTCCGAGGCGTCGGTGTAAAGCCTGTAGGGCAAACCTTCTTGAGGGTGTCCTAGTACTGGAGCTTCCTGTAAAACCTTCTTCGCTTCTTGGAATGCATACTCTTCGTCTTCCTCCCATTTCCATGGCTTGCCTTTCTTCAGGAGTTCGAACAGAGGCCCGCAAATGTCGGAGAAATATGGGATGAATAATGTAAAGTACACGACCATTCCGATAAAGGTTTGTAGCTCTGATACTTTCGTCGGTCTTTTCAGCTCAGCGATCGCCTTGACTTTTTCTTCGTGCGTAGATAGTCCAAGTCGAGACACTTGGTGATCGAGTAAAAGGATTGAATTGTAGAAGAAATGGCACTTCGTGGGTGACAGCGTTATGCCCGCTTCTTCAATAGCTCCTAACACGACGTCCAGGTGTTTCAAATGTTCCTCGTACGATCGCGAGTATACCACAATGTCGTCTATATACACCAGCGCGAAAGTCCAAAGATAAGGGGAAAGCACGGATTGCATCAGTCTTTGAAAGATTGACGGTCCGTTTCGCAACCCGAAGGGCATTCTTAAAAAGTGGAATAGTCCTCAATGAGTCCTGAACGCAGTTTTCTCGACGTCCTCATCGAACAGATCCATCTGAGTGAAACCGGACAGCGCGTCTAAGGCAGAGAAGACTTGAGCGCCCGACAGAGCGGCCAAAATATCGGATTGTCGTGGAATAGGAAATTCATCCGGGATGGTTGCTGCGTTTATTCTTCGATAGTCAACGCAGAATCTGGGCTTCCCATTGCGATAAGCGATTACCACCGGAGCGGACCATGGAGACTTCGAGGGCTCGATCACGCGTTGTTGAATCCATACGTCGAGCTGTTTATCGATGACCTCTCTCTTGGCCGGCGAGGTACTGTACATCGGCAAACTGATAGGCTCCGTTCCCTCTTTTAGCCGGATCTTTGCCGTGGTCTTGACGTTACCTAGCCTTCCATCGAATCCAAATGCTCTTTCATGTTTCTCTAGCATCTTCCAAGCTTCTTCCTCCAAATGCTCCGGAATCGTGCCAATATCCATGAGGTCCCGTAGGTTGTGTGCGGGGTACACCGTCGGATCCGGCATGGCCGCTGTCTTAGGACTGACGTCTTCATCTTCTTTTCCCTCACCTTGGTCTTCGCTCGCGTCATCCCTTGCATTCATGCCGTCCAAATTCGCGTTGACGAGGGCGGCTATCTTGTCAGTCATAGCTTGGTATCTCTCGTATTCCTCCATCGACTTCGCTTTGTCAAAGTAACCTTGAGCGCTTTGAATGGATCCTACGGTCTCCCCCTTCCGAATCATTCTTGGGTGATCGGTAGGATTCATGATTGGTACTTTGCGGAATTCGGGAGTCAGAAGAACATTTGGCGTAGCTAGATACAGTGACCCCTTCAGAGGTAGAAGACCTCGTTCCACGATCCACTCTTCGTTCTCGCCAAGATTTCCTTCAACTGACATTGACACAACTGTGTAGTTTGATCCGGTAATCTTGAGCGGCTCTCACTGTAGCGTTCCTCATGGCTTCAGTACTCTTCACTCGTCGTTTCCTAGTCTGCTGACGTCGATGTAGCTTCGCCTTCAAGAAATGGGCCAAACCGTAAGCGCTAGTTCTTAGGCTTTTCCAGTCCGTACTGCTGTCTACTGCCATGGCTCCCACCGAGAACTTCGTTTTGCCAAAATGAACAACGGTTCCTTTCTCGATGTCGCGAGTTACCGACAATTCATAGTTGATATGATAGTCTTCACCTAGAAGCAAGGGAACCGACATTCCTGGGACTATGAATACTTCGACGGAGGTCTCGAGAATCGATCCGTCGACGCATTCGGTGAAGATGGGTAGATCGCAGTAGCCTTGTATCGCTTTTGACTTGTCCGTGACTTGCCATAGCATCATCTTCTTCCCTTTCTTTATCGCGGGCTTCTTGATCATCGATTCATAGCACTCCGATGAGATTAGGCTGATGTTGGCGCACGAATCCAATCTTTGGTCGATGACCGGACCGTCAAGACTGCCAACAGGTCCTTTCATGGACAGGACCGATACTCCTACTGCTGAACACCCCGAGGATCTCTTACGACGCGGTCTGAGGAGGAAGGGAACGTCCGGAGAAGGAGGCTCTGTTTCGACTTCGACCTCAACTTCAGGACCCTCCGTTGGTACAGAGGTTGTCTCCGGCTGACCGTACTCCACGTTGAATCCTTCCTTGTGTTCCTTCTCGCTGTCCCCGGACTCGACTTGCTCTCCTTGTCAGGAGGTACCCCTTCCTTCGCAGGAAGGTGAGACTCGGGCGGCTTGTAAGCTTCATCTTCGAAGTTCCTACGATTCCGCTCATGCTCATGATCGTCTTTAGTCCAGAATTTCTCGATTTTCTCCAAGATGTGCTTCGGATTCAAGGGTGGTCGCGAGACGGCGTCCGTCACGTCCTTGTCTACCACTTCCTCAATTCGCCAACTGTTGTCCGCATAGGTCTTATTCCCTCTGACTTCGGTCGAGTTCAGGGATGCCTTTTCAAAATCCTGTTGGGTCTCTTCTGCCAGCCGGTCTAGATCGACCATTCTTTGCGAAAACAGGACTTGGTAAGCCATGTTATATGCTCTCTCGACGCGTTCCGGATCTCTAGCATAAGGACTGGTTTCGGACAGCTTGGCGGATTTCGCGTTCTTCCACTTGGAGTTCTGTCTGGCTAGGTACAACTGCCAATGAGGGCATTCACGATTCCAATGGTTTTTGCTACCACATGCGCGGCATGGAGAAGGAGGTAGATTTCCGAGTTTCGTCATGACGCTGTCGTCCTTCTCGAAGAGGGTACGTGCGTTTAACTCCTTCGTTGAAAGCTTTCTTGACGACTTGACAAGCGCTCTTATAGACGAAATCATCTTTTGCTCCTACTTCGACATCGAATACTTCGTTTAGCTCTTCATCAATCGATTCAGAGCTCCCAACGAGGTCGTCTGTTGCCTCAGCGTCGTCCGCGTCAAATCCTTCTACGCTCATGCCTTCTTTCCCCGCTGATTGTCCAGGCTTCTTATCGGGTCGAGAGTAACGGAAACGTGGATTTATTGGTACACCTAGAGATTGCAGTATAGGCGCTAATGTGCTCGCTGATATAGCAGGTCCTCTGTCTTGGTTGGCTGCATAGACAAGGGTTCGACGGTGTTCAACCACTCGCGCTAGCAAAGCTCTCGTGGATTCAATGGTTTCTACATGCAAAATTGGTTTCCAGGCCGTAGGCGCTTTTAGCATGATCAAGTCCACTTCTTCGCGCGAGTCAACTTCCACTTTCGCCAATAGTCGAATGAATACTGTTCTCCTGCCTATGAAGCCCGCTGGAGATTCTACTTCAGAGCCTTTCTGTCTGAAGGATTGTAGTTCCATGACTCTTTGCATCTCCAGGACCCATTCCGAACCTAGCCAATCCTGCTTCACTGCTTCCACAAACTCCCGGTAGTCTCTTCTCATAGCTTCTCGGTCGGAGTCTGACAATAAAGTATACCATTGGTACACCTCACTGTCTTGTTCTAGCGTCTTCCACATCCATACTCCGAGAGTTGCTCTTACTTTTTCTCCAAGGGAGGCCAAATGTGAAATTTTCCAAAAGTATGGCATAGCCGAATCGTGATGACCATTCCATTTCGGTAAATCTTCGAATTTCAACTCGCTTTTGATATACGGCTCTGTCGAGTACGATTTAGCTCCTTCCTCGTCGTCTCCTCCTCCCCCGCCTGATCCTGCGGGTCCCCGAGGTCCCGGGGGACCTTCGCCGCCAGAGGGTCCCATTAGACCTTGCATTCCTCTTTCTCCCTTGTCTCCTTTGTCTCCTTTCTCGCCCTTCTCTCCTTTCAGTCCGCGTTCTCCTTTATCTCCTTTGCTACCTGGCGGGCCCGGGTCACCTTTCTCAGTCCGAGGCTTGAGTGAGAATGCTCCGAAAGCGGTTCGACTGGATGCGGGCGTAGAAGTAGCCGTCGGACCAGGAGTAGATCCGAATAGAGATATCCCCGGTTTGAGATCTGCGGGGTTGGATGATGAGGTTTGCGACGCAGGATATGGAGGGGGTCGAGTAGAACTGGGAGTCTCTGCAAATGAGGATTCCGGGAAGGATGACAGATTCATAGATTCCAATGGAGTAGGGGACTCGACTGGTTGTTTGCCCTTCCCTTTGTCAACGTCGGAAAATCTCACTTCTTTTTCGGGAGCAGTAATCGAGCTAGCTTCGCTGGAGAAAGCTGAAGGTATCGAGCTCGAAATAACCGGTCGTCTAGGAGACAGTGGAAGTCTCGACGATGAACTCGGTCTGCTAGAGTAAGGCTTGGAACGAACACCTCCCTCATCGCGTGACGCGTCCATATGAGCAAAGGGGTCGAGTTTGAATTCGGAGACAAATTTGGCTGGAGGAGGGGCTATGGCAGACCAGCGACCATTGACTACGGCTT
The DNA here is from genome assembly GCA_036872995.1 of Hymenopellis raphanipes. Classification (NCBI taxonomy): domain Eukaryota; kingdom Fungi; phylum Basidiomycota; class Agaricomycetes; order Agaricales; family Physalacriaceae; genus Hymenopellis; species Hymenopellis raphanipes. The sequence goes on from JAYMDG010000013.1 coordinate 1,155,418, forward strand.
TTCGTCCCGGAGACGATAGTTGTTCGTTGTGATGCGGAATATTGGCGTATAAAGCTCGCATTTTTGAGGCGGGAGACTCAGCTAGGATAAACGGAGCGTATAGATCCGATTCTGTGGAGGCGGGCGACGATGGATTGTAAGTAAGCTTGAATTGCTGCACGTATTTCGAGAAGTAGAGATGTCTTAAAGCTAGCCGTCTGGATAGAGCAGTCCAGGTAGCGTGTAGCAACGCGAAATCATTGGTTCCTTCATACGCCAAAATTCCCAACATCGTCTCCTCAGGATCCACTGTATAACAGCGTTTCTCTGTTCTTTCGTCAATCAGACGAGCCGCTCGGGAGAGAAAGGTTTGCAGCTCGTCCACTGTCAGGACTAAGGGTTCCCACATCTCCCGTTTCAATCGAAATCATCCGTTCTTTGGGTCAACGCGGTTGTATCCTCTGTCCTCGATGTCCTCTATTTTTAATTCCGTCTTGCTATATTGCACGGCTCGGGTTTGAGTAGAACCGTACGAGGTGTTGCCGAAGTGATACTCCTCGACAATCTTCGCCATCGGAGAGCTACCAATCCGTATTCCATGCCTGGGCGAACTAGCCTGGCGGAGTCGGACTCGGGGTTTCCGGAATAGGAAAACGAGGTTGGCGTGTGTTCGACTGGCGAACGCGGCGTGGTGGTGGAATCGCCTTCGGCGGGATTCGTGGTGCCCATGGAAAAAGACATGTTTGAGTCGGGCAGGAGGACGAGTGGATGGGTGTGATCAGAAGGTGAATGGAATAGCCTAGTAAACGCCTGTAACGTCGAAGGTAGAATGTACGGATTACACTGGGAAGTTTCCCAATGTGTCCACCTTTGTAGAGTCTCGCCGGAGCGAGGCGCTACGCGAGGGTACTTCCGTCAGAGTAATCCGAGCGAGTCAAAGGTGTACGCGTTCGCGTACGGGTTCACGTAGGAGCAGAGCGAGTACGGGAAAGAACCAAGTCAGATATTCAAGTTGTCTAAAGAAAATGTAGTTAAAATGCGGGTAAAATGCAGGTTATACCGGTCACTACTCGTCGCGAGTCTTACGACACGAAGAGTGGTGGTGGTAAAAAGGTAAGTAGATTCACGCGTGTACGTATCGTGTATATACAGGGGTGCTACATAAATACTATGACGTGATCGTAAAGCTAATCTAATCTAATAATACAATCCAACGAGGCGAAGCTCGCGGATATTCACCGTGCCATCTTACATGTACTATCACACTCTAAAATGCCTCCGAGCATTTCTTCCACTTATACTGCTCTCACCTCCTGAACACATTCTCAATGACTCTACCATTCAGCAGTCTCTTGCTGCTGTTGAGGTCAGCACACCCATCCAGGTTGACCGCTTTGAGCAACTTTCGGCCAAACATCCTAACCAACCCTTTGTGGAGTCGATCTGTCGTTCGCTCCATAAAGGGTTCTGGCCTCTGCATGACGGCGAGTGGGAAGCGCACCTCAAAGACAACATCAGAGACAACTACTCTACTGAGGAGCGCGATCTCGCTGAGCTGCACAAACACCGAGATCAAGAAGTCGCTGCTGGTCGCTGGTCTCCTGCGCTTCCGGAAGGGTTTAAACTCCTTCCGGGAATGCGTCTGTCACCCATGTTTATGGTATGGCAGAGAGGCAAACCGCGTGTTGTTATGGACTAGACTGGGAGTGGTCTTGATGACGGCATTGCAAGGGAAGACGCAAAAGTGAAGTACGACAACATGCACTCTTTTGAGTAGGTACTGCATGAAGTCCTCGATGTAAACGCGGATTCCGGGGGTAGGGAGCGTTTTCAGAGGCCTCTGCACGCCCCACACCTCTCCTCCATCCTTCTCCCACCTTCCTGCACAAGGAAGTTAAATCAGCTAGCTTTATTTGACTCAAACCGAGTCAAACCGTCATCTGGTCAAAGAATTGCCTTATTTGATCAAAGACTCACTCCCTGCTGCTGCCACTGCAGCCTACCTCCCTTCCAGTCATTGGCCTACACTTACCTAGCCTGTGTTTGGTGTTGCAGTAGCAACAGAGGCCACTCCCAGGGTGCTCTAGGATGTGTAATCCTGATGACTAATACTCTGCTCCTTTGCCTTTTACCATCATCTTCTCTCTGAGGCAAGCAGATTATTATCCCTCCAGTCCTCTTGCTCAGGACTGATGCCACACCCTCTAGAGCACTGTCTGAAGCCCCTAGCCAGCCCAAAACCAGTCCAGACAGGCCCAAAGTGCCCAATTTGTGGGAATTGCACACTTTTGCTCTACCAGGCAAGCACTACTCTCTCTACTCAGTCCTCCTGCTCAGGGCTGATGGATAGACCCACTAGGAGCCTATTGCCACCATTTGCTACACCCCAAACTCGCAAATCCTGCCCCTGCTCCCAGTATGTGCTTATGTCTCATATCCAGCCATTCAATTCTGATGGCTTCTGTGCCCAGATACCCATTCCTTTTCAAGGACTCCTTATCAAGGACATCTCTGTGGGCTATCTGGTCACAGTTAGCTCCGCTTTTTTGCGTCCTTTTCCTGTGGTTTAACCACACATCCCTCTCCCAAGCGGTGCTCTGCCGCTTTATCGATCTCATTTATCCGCTCAGCGTGCTATACCTGCCAGGGTCGGCCATCCTCCCAGTACTTCCTTGTCATCATCAATCAGTGGTACGGCTCAACCCGTGCTTGCGACCGGATTCAACACCTGGTTGTACAGCGTGTGCCTGACTCCTACCAAGGAGTGTAAATCAGGGCGCTGATTGAACGACGAGTTCGCTCTCTGAGTGCGCTGTAACAGGCTCGCTCTTTGGGTGTTCGATAGGCTTGGTCAAGGACCGGTCGGTGTCCTATTCTGGTGACTCTCTGGTTCTCCTAGCGAGGGTGTTTCGCTTCGGGCGGGCATTCTTTCTCTGAGGGCTAGACTAGCCAAAAGGCAGCAAGAGGGCGAGGAGCCTGCGCAAACAGCCTTAGGTGCACATCTGCTGAGAACGTTCCTGAATCAGGAAGCGGACTATGTCATCCGAGTCGGGCTCGTCTGACGAACTCGATTTCAATCACAAATCTCATTCTCCATCCCATGCTCCTTCCTATGTTGTTCCCGACGATGATAGTACGAACGCCCGTGAGGACGTTCGCCGTCGTGCGGAACAGCTCCAGCAGCTGGTCTCCGACTTTGCGGATGGCACCATCGCTACCCCCGAAGTCTTCTTGGAACGCGCTCATGAGACCGGCGCCTCCGCTGGAGAACTGGCTGACTATGTCGACCAGGTCGAGCAAATCATTAACGCTCGAAAGGAGCATCACCACAAATCTCCTCCACCCGATCCAGATGCAGCAGCACAACAAGCTGAGCAAGAAGCTGAGCGTAAGCGCGCTGTTGAGGAGGCGGCATGGGCAGCACTCTATGACCGCCTCGCTTCCGCTGGACAGCAAGTGCCCGCCTCCGGTCCAGATCCTATTCCTGAACCGGTATCGGCTGCGCTGCTCTCTAAGCTCCTCGGAGCGGAGCCTACTCCGTCAGGCATCTCTGCCTCAGTCCTCTCCTCCGCTCCGCATCTCACACAGTTGGCCTCACCAACCAACCTCTCTCCCCATCTCCAAGAGACTCAGCGTCTCCGCCGACTCTTTACCAATGACAAGGATGTCGACGCCATCATCACGACGTGTCAGATGCAGTCCCTCCATGACCCATTTGCACGTTCTCTCTGGCGCTGCATTGTGCTCGACCAGTATGTGGATTTTGAGAAGCTTTACGCCTCGATCCACTCGAGCACAAATCAGCAAGAGGATGCGAAGGACTTTGCTGGAGGCTATGTGCTTCTGCGCAAGGACCACGCCACCGCTCGTCGAACTCTTACTCAAGAGTCCGAGTGGACTCGCGTCTTCGATGCTTACGCCACCGGTGTTGGGCTTATCTACCCACACCGCAAAGACGAGCTTGCGGGATATCGCCGACTCATCATCGAGCTGTTCCGCGCTTCCCCTCAAATCCAGTGTTCCCTATTCGCTGTGATAAGGAGACTCGCACTCGCTATGCTAACTCTCCTTTCAATCTCAATGACCGTGACGCGCTCCAGCTACCGCTTCTCACAGAGATGTTACGCAACTCTGAGGCGGCTAACCCGCGCAAGAACTCTGTGTGAACTAAAAGCATAGGTACAAGCTCACCCTCATAAGAAGATTGTGCTCTTCAAGAGTGATATCTCAAAGGCATTTCTCAATCTCCCCGTTCATCCCATCTGGCAGCTACAACAGGTTGTCATCGTTGACGGTCGCTATCACATTGTTCGTCGTCTCATCTCTGGCAGTCGTGCATCTCCATACTGCTGGTGCTCGTTCTCCGGTCTAGTCAACTGGATTGCTTGGGAACTTGACGTTCTCGATCTGCATGACTACATGGATGACTACTATGGCTGGGATTCCAATCACAATCTTGTGCTCTTCCATGGACAGCGACGTCCACGATGTCAAGTCCAGCTTCTTATTCTATGGGACTTTTTGGGCATTCCCTATGAAGACAGAAAGCAAGAGCACAGTCGCCAGCTTAAAATCATTGGATTCTGGCTTGACACCATCTACGGGTCAATCTCCCTCACTCCAAACTCCATCGCTGACATGATTACGATAATCGAGTCGTTCTTATCTCAGCGCAACCCAATACTCAAGGAATGGCAATCTTTGGGTGGGTACCTCAACTGGGCTCTGAATGTGCTGCCTTGGGCACGGCCAGCACTTACGGAGCTCTACCGCAAGATGAGCGGCAAAACACTGCAGTACAAAGGCATGCCATTAAACGTCGAGGTCAGATCTGACCTCACATGGTTTGCTAATGCATTGCGACACTGTATCGGAGTGCGCTTCGTTGATGCGCAAGCCTGGGACGACACAGAGGCTGATATGGTCTATTGGACAGATGCGAGTAATCTGGGCCTTTCCTTTGTATATGCTGGGAATGGCTTTAGCTACCAACTCCGAACCACTACTGGAGTTGATACCTTCTTCAGAGAACTACTTGCTATGTTTTGCGCTGTCCACGATGCTGCGTCTCACCCTACTCCGCCTCGCAGACTGTTAATCCATTCTGACAGTCTCGACTCTGTTTCAGTGTTCGATACCTTGGCTGCTTCACAGTCAAGTCACAATGCTATCCTACTTGCTATTGCAGACATCATCATGCGTACAGGTATTGACGTACGTGTGAGGCACATCTGCGGGGTCGACAACGTGATGGCAGACATGTTGTCCCGCTTGCTGTTCTCTGACTTCCAGAGGCAGTTTCCCTCCTACCGCGTCCGCACTATGGAGCCACCTCGAGAGCTCCTGCCGGCGCGATGGAGAGAGTGCTTTTAGAGGCTCTGGGTGAGGGGAGATGCACTCGTCCCCCTCGCCCAACCGTGGACTTGCAGAAGCTAGACGAACTTGTCTTATACTTGCAGGCCCATGCCATTGAGACGTCTACACGTCTTAATTACTCTACTGGTGCTAGAGACTACGCATACTTTTATAAATCACACAACCTGTCTTTAGAACCTACCCCAGAGACTCTAACTCGATACATTGCGTACACATCCCAATTCATTGCTTCTGCTCCAAAATACTTGTCTGGTGCAAAACACTTTCTCAAAGAGTTTTATCCTCATTTTTTGGACGCTCGCGCATCAGCGCTGGTCCAAGCCACTATTCGAGGTGCCAAGAAGGTGAGAGCGGATCCTATACATAGGAAACCTCCTCTGCGCATTCACCATCTTCAACTCTTTGTACTTGCTGCACACCAGACTCAGAAGTACGATGATCTTCTCTTTGCCACCATCATGTCATGTGCCTTCTATGCTGTTCACCGGATAGGAGAACTGGTGCAGCCTAATCAGAAGAAGCTTCGTGACTGGAGGAAGATCATCAAGCGATCCAGTCTCAAATTCGAGCCTGGGTATGCTGGCTATCGCTTGCCTTATCATAAAAGCGATCCATTCTATCAGGGCACTGATATACTGTTTACTACTCAGAAAGAAGCTGATCCTATCGCTCTTCTGAAGCAGTATGTCTCCCGCAGAGACAAGCTGCATGGTGCTCGAGCGGCACTCTTCATACGTGAAGATGGCATGGTTCCAACTAGATCTTGGTTTGAATCCAAATTCTTTGCGCTGGTGAGCAGAGAGTTTGGCGGACATTCAGTTCGTTCTGGAGGTATAACATTCTATGCATCTCTGGGACTTGCCGAGTCCATTCTTCAAGCCTTGGGTTGTTGGTCGTCATCTGCTTGGAAGATCTATATACGCGATCACCCAGCAGTCCGTGCCGCTCAGCAATTAGCAGCTTAAAATAAATCATCTCATTGAAAACCTCTTTTTCCTCCCCTCATCTCGCGTCTCGTAAACATCTTTCTTCACCTCCTAGCCACCCCTCCACTACACCATACATAGCATAGTAGGCACTTTACGATACGCTGAATTGATGAGGCCCCTTGAGGTCCGTTTTGGCCTAACTCTGTGTGAACTAAAAGCATAGGCCCCATATCAGCACTCTCCTGCTTTCTCTTGGGTTCTGATCTTACATACACCTCTCTTATCTCAAGTGTTCATCATTGTAATGGTCCCAAGTTCTTGATGTTCTTGTGACTAGGATCGAACTCCAGTGCACAAGTGGACACCGAGAGTATAACGGGAATCCTAATCTCGCCTTACAACAAACAAGCCAACGGCAAAGTTGAAAGAGGACACTGGGACATCCGCCAGTCGCTCTTCAAGGTGTGTAAAGAAGACCCTTCAGTATGGCCAGTATACTTATATGAAGTACTATGGGCGGAGAGGATCACTGTGAAATGAGGATTAGAGTGTTTGATGTAAGCAGATTTCGAGGGTAGGGAGCGTTTTCAGAGGCCTCTGCATGCCTCACACCTCTCCTCCATCCTTCTCCCACCTTCCTGCATAAGGAAGTTAAATCAGCTAGCCTTATTTGAGTCAAACCGAGTCAAACCGTCATCTGGTCAAAGAATTGCCTTTTTTTAATCAAAGGCTCACTCCCTGCTGCTTCTACTGCAGCCTACCTCCCTTCCAGTCATTGACCTACACTTACCTAGCCTGTGTTTGGTGTTGCAGTAGCAACAGAGGCCACTCCCAGGGTGCTCTAGGATGTGTAAGCTTGATGACTAATACTCTGCTCCTTTGTCTTTTACCATCATCTTCTCTCTGAGGCAAGCAGATTATTATCCCTCCAGTCCTCTTATTCAGGACTGATGCCACACCCCTCTAGAGCACTGTCTGAAGCCCCCTAGCTAGCCCAAAACCAGTCCAGACAGGCCCAAAGTGCCCAATTTGTGGGAATTGCACACTTTTGCTCTACCAGGCAAGCACTACTCTCTCTACTCAGTCCTCCTGCTCAGGGCTGATGGATAGACCCAGTAGGAGCCTATTGCCACCATTTGCTACACCCCAAACTCGCAAATCCTGCCCCTGCTCCCAGTATGTGCTTATGTCTCATATCCAGCCATTCAATTCTGATGGCTTCTGTGCCCAGATACCCATTCCTTTTCAAGGACTCCTTATCAAGGACATCTCTGTGGGCTATCTGGTCACAGGTGTGCTCTCTGCACTGTCTCACTCCCATCTCTGCTAACCTGTGTTATCTGGTCACAGTTAGCTTCGCTTTTTTGCGTCCTTTTCCTGTGGTTTAACCACACATCCCTCTCCCAAGCGGTGTCCTACCGCTCTATCGATCTCATTTGTCCGCTCAGCGTGCTATACCTGCCAGGGTCGGCCATCCTCCCAGTACTTCCTTGTCATCATCAATCAGTGGTACGGCTCAACCCGTGCTTGCGACCGGATTCAACACCTGGTTGTACAGCGTGTGCCTGACTCCTACCAAGGAGTGTAAATCAGGGCGCTGATTGAACGACGAGTTCGCTCTCTGAGTGCGCTGTAACAGGTTCGCTCTTTGGGTGTTCGATAGGCTTGGTCAAGGACCGGTCGGTGTCTTATTCTGGTGACTCTCTGGTTCTCCTAGCGAGGGTGTTTCGCTTTGGGCGGGCATTCTTCTCTGAGGGCTAGACTAGCCAAAAGGCAGCAAGAGGGCGAGAAGCCTGCGCAAACAGCCTTAGGTGCACATCTGCTGAGAACATTCCTGAATCAGGAAGCGGACTATGTCATCCGAGTCGGGCTCGTCTGACGAACTCGATTTCAATCACAAATCTCATTCTCCATCCCGTGCTCCTTCCTATGTTGTTCCTGACGACGATGATACGAACGCCCGTGAGGACGTTCGCCGTCGTGCGGAACAGCTCCAGCAGCTGGTCTCCGACTTTGCGGATGGCACCATCGCCACCCCCGAAGTCTTCTTGGAACGCGCTCATGAGACCGGCGCCTCCGCTGGAGAACTGGCTGACTATGTCGACCAGGTCAAGCAAATCATTAACGCTCGAAAGGAGCATCACCACAAATCTCCTCCACCCGATCCAGATGCAGCAGCGCAACAAGCTGAGCAAGAAGCTGAGCGTAAGCGCGCTGTTGAGGAGGCAGCATGGGCAGCACTCTATGACCGCCTCGCTTCCGCTGGACAGCAAGTGCCCGCCTCCGGTCCAGATCCTATCCCTGAACCGGTATCGGCTGCGCTGCTCTCTAAGCTCCTCGGAGCGGAGCCTACTCCGTCGGGCATCTCTGCCTCGGTCCTCTCCTCCGCTCCGCATCTCGCACAGTTGGCCTCACCAACCAACCTCTCTCCCCATCTCCAAGAGACTCAGCGTCTCCGCCGACTCTTTACCAATGACAAGGACGTCGACGCCATTATCACGACGTGTCAGATGCAGTCCCTCCATGACCCATTTGCACGTTCTCTCTGGCGCTGCATTGTGCTCGACCAGTATGTGGATTTTGAGAAGCTTTACGCCTCGATCCACTCGGGCACAAATCAGCAAGAGGATGCGAAGGACTTTGCTGGAGGCTATGTGCTTCTGCGCAAGGACCACGCCACCGCTCGTCGAACTCTTACTCAAGAGTCCGAGTGGACTCGCGTCTTCGATGCTTACGCCACCGGTGTTGGGCTTATCTACCCACACCGCAAAGACGAGCTCGCGGGATATCGCTGACTCATCATCGAGCTGTTCCGCGCTTCCCCCTCGAATCCAGCGTTTCCTATTCGCTGTGATAAGGAGACTCGCACTCGCTATGCTAACTCTCCTTTCAATCTCAATGACCGTGACGTGCTCCAGCTGCCGCTTCTCACAGAGATGTTACGCAACTTTGAGGCGGCTAACCCGCGCAAGCGGTCTTCTGATTCTGGCAGCTCCCAGCCTGCGACGCGTCGTCGCGTTATCTGTCAGGATTGGAATCTGGGCAAGTGCTCTTCTCCGTGCCCAGGTAGCCGTCTACACGGTACTTGCAGTGAGTGCGGAGGAAAACACACAGCCAAAAGCCAACCAGCCTGCCTCATCCAACTCGAAGCCCGACGAGCAGTCAATCGTGCAGGACCGAGTTCAGGCAGCAATAAGCAAGCCTAAATCGTTGAAGCATAAAGCTGACACTGTACCACCACCTCCAGGCTTTAAGTGTGGCTATGTATTTACTTCCAATGTACTGTAGAGTCTCGCCGGAGCGAGGCGCTACGCGAGGGTACTTCCGTCAGAGTAATCCGAGCGAGTCAAAGGTGTACGCGTTCGCGTACGGGTTCACGTAGGAGCAGAGCGAGTACGGGAAAGAACCAAGTCAGATATTCAAGTTGTCTAAAGAAAATGTAGTTAAAATGCGGGTAAAATGCAGGTTATACCGGTCACTACTCGTCGCGAGTCTTACGACACGAAGAGTGGTGGTGGTAAAAAAGGTAAGTAGATTCATGCGTGTACGTATCGTGTATATACAGGGGTGCTACATAAATACTATGACGTGATGATAAAGCTAATCTAATCTAATAATACAATCCAACGAGGCGAAGCTCGCGGATATTCACCATGCCATCTTACAGAGTCCCCTAGCCGCGTACTTCGCCTTCGAACTTCTCCGGGATCCTGATATTGATAATCCGAGTCCCATTCCAATCATGAGGATACGCATGTTGGATGAGGCTAACCCCGTATGCCAGGTCGTTCTCTGTGGGCACATACTCCATCTGGTATCTTTCTTGCCGACTCATGGACTGGAAAAGACGCATCCATTCCCTCTTGTTCCTAGCTTCCCAAGTACCTGCTTCGATTCGTTCCGTCACGTAGGACATAAGACGGTCACACGAGCGGTTCCAGATTTTGGCTTGAAGGAACCAGGATTTCTCCAGCAGATCTTGCGGCGGATACAAGCTTCTGAGCTCCCTAGTGCCGTTCAACAGGACCGTTCCCAGCAAGAGATTCTTCTCACTCTCGGTGATCTGTTCCCATCGATTGGGTATGTTGCGTGTAATTTCGCGGGAGTTACTGGCGCCAAACATGTGGTGAGTCAGTAGAGAGCGGAAGGTCCGGACATGTAGTCGTCGAAAAAGGAGTACCCTGTCCACTGGGCCATGATCCACGTATAAACGCCGCTTTCTTGTACCACCGCGCGCATGTGCAACCTTTTCGCAATGTCGTTGATACACTGCATCCAGGAATTAAGGAAGTCTCGTCCAACGACATCCTTTGGGAGCGAAATCTCTTGGTATCCCTCTTGGAGATTATGACCTTCTAGGAAGCGAGTACGCTTATCGACTTCTTTGTTCAAAGAAGGATCGGCTGCGTGACGAACTAGGAACGCGGTCTCCCAGCTAAGGCCAAACTTCAAGTTATGACGGAGAGCCATGGTGAGGAGGGAGGCCATAGTGAAGCGAGTAGGGAAAACGTTCGCCCAGATCTTGAGTACGGTGGTAGTGCTCGGAGGACATCGAAGAACGGCGTTGTCCAACCAATATTTGTTCCAAGTCACGTCTCCCGAAGCAGCTAGAAGCATCAAGGGGGACTCCGACGTGCAGAACGCCATCCAGTTCCTGGTGAGGTTCGGAAACTCTGGAAATTTGTTGAAGACGGATAGGTCAAAAATTCCGGGAGGAGTAGGAGGGGGCATGACTCGAACGGTGAAGTCGGGTCGATAACCATCCATGATGGGAGGGAGTTTGGCTACGGGATCCTCTTCCCAGTCAGGTCGACCGGGCAAAGTACCTTCTGGAGGGTCTTCTAAGGCCGGCGAACGAAGCTCTTCTTCATCCGTGTCAGCCTCGGCCTCTTCCGTAGGGATTTCTAAGGAAGCTCTCTTGCGACTCGGCTTTGAGGAGCTGGGAAGATTGACGTCGCCTTGAGTGCGCTTTCCTAATCCCATGCGTTCGATTAACGAGAGAGGACTGACTTCGAATGGATCAATCTTCTGTTGGGACGAAGATGCGCTGACGTCCATGGATCCTTCCGCGTGAGCTTCATCTTCATTCTCGGCTTGGTCTAGCGAGTCCTTCTCTCGTTCCCACATGAAAGTGAAATCGTTGGACGGGTTGTCCGAGTCGATCGGCTCAGGTCCCATGGGAGAATATCCAAAGCTTTCCCAGTCAAGAATTTGGGAAACGGCGGGATCAAGGTATAGCTTCCCTTCGTCGTCGGAGACGTAAAATACCCAAGGAATAGGCAATTCTGTAGCGGAGGACTCAACGGGCTGGGAAGTATGCACGTTGTTACGTGCATGTATAACTTCGCCTTCCCGCGGACCGTAATGGAACCGGTAGATCTCCCGAATCTCGTCAACGAAGTCCGTCTTCTGCAATGAAGTCAATTTCTTCAGCCAGTTGTCTCGAAGACGGATCGTGTCTTGCTGTGTCTCTCCGTCGTACTCGATTCTGTCGTATGCCCAGAACCTAAAAAGCTTCCCACCCGTGGTATTCTTCCCCACGCGCTCGTGATTGTAGAGGGTTTTGAACACCATAGCTAACTCCTTGTTGATAGGTCGATGCCCCCATTCCTCGAAATATTGGATCGTGAAAGAATCCTTATCCCCGAGGAAGGGGCTAGTCTTGTTCTTCCAGAAACTCGTTCGAACTAGTTGGAAGTTCTCGTCAAACTTCTCAAAGGCTTGCTTCTGCGCATCGGACAGGGGAAGATCGCGAAGAAGAACTGGTCGATTCGTATTACGCCGATGAACATGATACTTTGCCAAAACTTCAGGATCTAAACGTATCCAACGCCCTTCGTCCCTCATCTCGTCATCCCACAATGCAAAGAAGGGGACGCCCGATGCGATCCAAAACTTGACGTTGCTGAGCCTACCATCGACGCGTGGAATGGAGAGGACGCCCTTCTTCTCGTAAAGCTTGAATCGAAAGTTTTCTACGCGAGTGACAACGTCGGAGGATAGGTAGGATCGCCAGTTAACGAAAACCATGGTGCACCAGTGGACGAAAGCGAGGTAATCTCCAGTCAACCACTTTGCAAAGCCGGCGGCGACTTCCGCATCAAAGCGCGATCCGAAGACGCCGGAAAGGGTGTCGCTGTAGAGGGCTGGAGGATGAGGATGACCCTCGGGGAATGGAAGGGCGTCCTTGAAGGTCCTGACAAGGCTGAGCGCTTGGTACATATCTGCGTCCGCCTGTGTAACCCATTTCTCCGGCAAAATCCAGTTTCCTTCTTCTCCCGCTTGCAGAGCGCCAGCCGATCCTGCGAAATCTTGGAATCAAACGACCCGGTTGGACTTTGCGTTGTGGAATACTCGCCAGGGTGCTGCTGGATTCAGTAGCTCGGGTTTGGCGATTGAACTGATGTCAAAGGAGGGAGTGTCGGCGCCTCGTTCTGAGATCTTCTGGAAGCTTTGGGGGTAGATCTGTGTCGGCCGTTGAGCGAAGAGATTGTAGCCAACGCATCGTTTATCCTCCAAAGTGAACTGGTGGATGCTAGGCACTCGGCCGGCAGCGTCGTGGTACAGAGGCAGCATTTCAGAAAAGTCAAGAAGTGGGCTCCTCGACTTCCAGATGCGCGAATGAGAGAGAATACGGTGGGCCGCTCTTCTCCAACAAGTCGACCGCGTAAGCTTGCAAGTACAGTGACTGTAGCCGTCTGAGTGGGGAACGAGTGATGATGGGAGAAAGCAAGGGAGCAAAGAAATGAATCCGCACCGGACGTTCAACATGTGTTCGACATGTGTCCTGAACATGCGCACAAGTAGATAAGATCTAGGCAGGGTATAGTCCGGAAAGAGTTTAAGTTTACCGTTAAAGACCGATTGAACCGCATGAGTGAGAAGAAGTCGACGAATAGATACAAGCCAAGGCCCTAGACTGTGGGGTCCATATAGTCATAAACCGGCCTTTCGTTTGTATTCTCGAAGGAGCTCGGGAGCATTTCGGAGATCCCGGGCCGAACGCCAAGAATCGTGTTGAGGGCCGTATCCTTCCCATCTTGTCAGGAAAAGTAAACTCTTTCCTTGTCTTTTGTGCCCCACGATCCCTTCTACTTCGTATTCTTTCGACGGCGGCTTCGAGCGAGTCTCCGGCATAGTCGTCCTTTGACCCCATTCAGGAGAACTCTCGACATACGGCTTTAGGTGATCGACGTTAAAGATAGGCAACCCAGGATAGTTGTCCCCCATTCGTAGTCGATATACCTTCGGATTGATCTTCTCTAGTACTTGAAAGGCCCAATTCCTCGTTGAGTCAACTTGGCTCCCTTGCCTCGACTTTCGATCCATTCCAACGAGTGCGGATTTACTAGTACTTTCGATCCTATCGGTAAGTCTGGAAAAGCTCTCCTGCCTTTGTTGTAATAGCGGCGTTGTTGGTCTTGAGCTTTGGCTATAGCTCTCGCGCGCTATCGCGAAGTACGTCTAGCTTTTCCAGATACGCTTCTCCTTCCTTCGAAAAAGAATATATACGCTGACCGTTCTTGTCGATAGGATACTTGACATCCAGAGGTGACGTTGGACGGTATCCCAGAAGTAGGTCAAAAGGGGCACTTCCTGTCGAATGGCTGACATGAGAGTTGTAGGCAAACTCAAGGAGCTTCAACCACTCCGACCAGCTTTCCTTGTTCTCGGCTACGAATGCTCTCAGAGTTGTCTCTAGCCACTTGTTCACGATCTCGGTCTGACCGTCGTGCTGAGGGTGATGCGAGGAGGAGTATGCCATGTCGATCTTAAGGAATTTCGCTATTTCTTTCCAAAAGTCAGCTGTCCATTTCGGGTCCCGGTCGCAAAATATGCTGGATGGTAAACCAAATTTACAGATGATCTCTTTTACGAACAGATGCGCGAACTCCTCCGCTCCTAATCCCGTGGTTGTAGGAGTGAAGGTAGCATGTTTCGTGAGTCGGTCCACCGTGACGTGTATGGCATTGAACCCATTGGACCACGGCAGGTCTACTACGAAGTCCATCGAGACAGATTCAAAAGGTCGAGTGGGTATCGGACTTGGAATCAGGAATCCGTATCGATTGAAAGACCTCCCCTTGATCTTCTGACAGACGTCACACGAATCCACAAAGGCTCGTAGGTCTACCTTCATTCTGTGCCAGTAGAACTTCGCTGATACCTTCCACCAGAGCTGCTCGGCGTTCATGTGTACGGCTTCTAGAGGATTCTCGTGAGCGTCCATCATGACCTCCGCTTGTAATGCTTTCGGAACACATAGTCTGGCCATGTAGTCGGCGTCGCGGAAGTACAGCAATCCATTCGATTCCTTGAAGAATCGTTGGTTTGGATCCCATCTCTCTGGAGAAAAGGGAGAGTTCAGGTATATTTTCGAAAACTGTGAGTCCGTCTTATAGCCCTCGATAAACCTTTGGATCAATTCTTTGCTGAAAGAAACGTGTAGGGCTGGAATGGGGGCTTCTGCCTTGCGATACGCGTCATGTATATCCTCCTTACTCCCAGGTTCGCTCTCCAGATTGCGTTTTTGATCGTCGTCCAAGCTCTCTTCTAGGTCCGCTTGCGTCGGAATAGCAGTAACTGTTGGTGATGAATCACTCTTCTCCGTCCCCCCTTCACCAGCAGCTGCTCGTCTTTGCGCTCGAGTGGCGACCGCCGCCATCTTCACGGCTGGAGGTCGCACCCATGCTGCTTCTTGTGAGTCCACGAGGTCGATGTTCGGTGCCAGTGATTTCAGGCTACTATCCTTCGTTGGCGATATGTTTTCCGGAGCCTCTCGCGGGATTCGACTGAGAGGATCCACATTGCTGTGTTTCCTACCAGGGCGGTGTATTATGCTGAGCTTTGGGGCGTAGGCAGAGAATACAGTCCCCCAAGCTGCTAGACGTCTGTTCGTGTTCTCATACGTCTTTGCCCACTGAAGAGCGGAATGGTCGGTGATGAGGTAAATTTGTTCTCCTTCAATGAACGGCTGAAATCGCACTAAGCCTTCCTTCGCTCCTAGGGCTTCTCTTTCTGTCGTTGAATACCTCGTCTCCGCACTCTTGAATCTACGCGAGTAATAGCCGATTACTCGCTCTACCCAGACCTCTGACTCTTGAAGTTTTCACCCCATTCCTGCTCGTATATGCCACTCTCGTCTTTGTCCCCCAGCTTCGAGTACATTCTTGGCATCGGTAAGCTGTTGTCCCAGGCCTCTTTCAGTACATCATATGCCTTAGTTCCTTGTAGATCTCTAATCCGCATCCGTTGTACTTGCTGCAATCGCGCAGCCCAACGCTTCGTCCGAGGCGTCGGTGTAAAGCCTGTAGGGCAAACCTTCTTGAGGGTGTCCTAGTACTGGAGCTTCCTGTAAAACCTTCTTCGCTTCTTGGAATGCATACTCTTCGTCTTCCTCCCATTTCCATGGCTTGCCTTTCTTCAGGAGTTCGAACAGAGGCCCGCAAATGTCGGAGAAATATGGGATGAATAATGTAAAGTACACGACCATTCCGATAAAGGTTTGTAGCTCTGATACTTTCGTCGGTCTTTTCAGCTCAGCGATCGCCTTGACTTTTTCTTCGTGCGTAGATAGTCCAAGTCGAGACACTTGGTGATCGAGTAAAAGGATTGAATTGTAGAAGAAATGGCACGCCGTGGGTGACAGCGTTATGCCCGCTTCTTCAATAGCTCCTAACACGACGTCCAGGTGTTTCAAATGTTCCTCGTACGATCGCGAGTATACCACAATGTCGTCTATATACACCAGCGCGAAAGTCCAAAGATAAGGGGAAAGCACGGATTGCATCAGTCTTTGAAAGATTGACGGTCCGTTTCGCAACCCGAAGGGCATTCTTAAAAAGTGGAATAGTCCTCAATGAGTCCTGAACGCAGTTTTCTCGACGTCCTCATCGAACAGATCCATCTGAGTGAAACCGGACAGCGCGTCTAAGGCAGAGAAGACTTGAGCGCCCGACAGAGCGGCCAAAATATCGGATTGTCGTGGAATAGGAAATTCATCCGGGATGGTTGCTGCGTTTATTCTTCGATAGTCAACGCAGAATCTGGGCTTCCCATTGCGATAAGCGATTACCACCGGAGCGGACCATGGAGACTTCGAGGGCTCGATCACGCGTTGTTGAATCCATACGTCGAGCTGTTTATCGATGACCTCTCTCTTGGCCGGCGAGGTACTGTACATCGGCAAACTGATAGGCTCCGTTCCCTCTTTTAGCCGGATCTTTGCCGTGGTCTTGACGTTACCTAGCCTTCCATCGAATCCAAATGCTCTTTCATGTTTCTCTAGCATCTTCCAAGCTTCTTCCTCCAAATGCTCCGGAATCGTGCCAATATCCATGAGGTCCCGTAGGTTGTGTGCGGGGTACACCGTCGGATCCGGCATGGCCGCTGTCTTAGGACTGACGTCTTCATCTTCTTTTCCCTCACCTTGGTCTTCGCTCGCGTCATCCCTTGCATTCATGCCGTCCAAATTCGCGTTGACGAGGGCGGCTATCTTGTCAGTCATAGCTTGGTATCTCTCGTATTCCTCCATCGACTTCGCTTTGTCAAAGTAACCTTGAGCGCTTTGAATGGATCCTACGGTCTCCCCCTTCCGAATCATTCTTGGGTGATCGGTAGGATTCATGATTGGTACTTTGCGGAATTCGGGAGTCAGAAGAACATTTGGCGTAGCTAGATACAGTGACCCCTTCAGAGGTAGAAGACCTCGTTCCACGATCCACTCTTCGTTCTCGCCAAGATTTCCTTCAACTGTCACATTGACACAACTGTGTAGTTTGATCCGGTAATCTTGAGCGGCTCTCACTGTAGCGTTCCTCATGGCTTCAGTACTCTTCACTCGTCGTTTCCTAGTCTGCTGACGTCGATGTAGCTTCGCCTTCAAGAAATGGGCCAAACCGTAAGCGCTAGTTCTTAGGCTTTTCCAGTCCGTACTGCTGTCTACTGCCATGGCTCCCACCGAGAACTTCGTTTTGCCAAAATGAACAACGGTTCCTTTCTCGATGTCGCGAGTTACCGACAATTCATAGTTGATATGATAGTCTTCACCTAGAAGCAAGGGAACCGACATTCCTGGGACTATGAATACTTCGACGGAGGTCTCGAGAATCGATCCGTCGACGCATTCGGTGAAGATGGGTAGATCGCAGTAGCCTTGTATCGCTTTTGACTTGTCCGTGACTTGCCATAGCATCATCTTCTTCCCTTTCTTTATCGCGGGCTTCTTGATCATCGATTCATAGCACTCCGATGAGATTAGGCTGATGTTGGCGCACGAATCCAATCTTTGGTCGATGACCGGACCGTCAAGACTGCCAACAGGTCCTTTCATGGACAGGACCGATACTCCTACTGCTGAACACCCCGAGGATCTCTTACGACGCGGTCTGAGGAGGAAGGGAACGTCCGGAGAAGGAGGCTCTGTTTCGACTTCGACCTCAACTTCAGGACCCTCCGTTGGTACAGAGGTTGTCTCCGGCTGACCGTACTCCACGTTGAATCCTTCCTTGTGTTCCTTCTCGCTGTCCCCGGACTCGACTTGCTCTCCTTGTCAGGAGGTACCCCTTCCTTCGCAGGAAGGTGAGACTCGGGCGGCTTGTAAGCTTCATCTTCGAAGTTCCTACGATTCCGCTCATGCTCATGATCGTCTTTAGTCCAGAATTTCTCGATTTTCTCCAAGATGTGCTTCGGATTCAAGGGTGGTCGCGAGACGGCGTCCGTCACGTCCTTGTCTACCACTTCCTCAATTCGCCAACTGTTGTCCGCATAGGTCTTATTCCCTCTGACTTCGGTCGAGTTCAGGGATGCCTTTTCAAAATCCTGTTGGGTCTCTTCTGCCAGCCGGTCTAGATCGACCATTCTTTGCGAAAACAGGACTTGGTAAGCCATGTTATATGCTCTCTCGACGCGTTCCGGATCTCTAGCATAAGGACTGGTTTCGGACAGCTTGGCGGATTTCGCGTTCTTCCACTTGGAGTTCTGTCTGGCTAGGTACAACTGCCAATGAGGGCATTCACGATTCCAATGGTTTTTGCTACCACATGCGCGGCATGGAGAAGGAGGTAGATTTCCGAGTTTCGTCATGACGCTGTCGTCCTTCTCGAAGGGGTACGTGCGTTTAACTCCTTCGTTGAAAGCTTTCTTGACGACTTGACAAGCGCTCTTATAGACGAAATCATCTTTTGCTCCTACTTCGACATCGAATACTTCGTTTAGCTCTTCATCAATCGATTCAGAGCTCCCAACGAGGTCGTCTGTTGCCTCAGCGTCGTCCGCGTCAAATCCTTCTACGCTCATGCTTCTTCTTTCCCGCTGATTGTCCAGGCTTCTTATCGGGTCGAGAGTAACGGAAACGTGGATTTATTGGTACACCTAGAGATTGCAGTATAGGCGCTAATGTGCTCGCTGATATAGCAGGTCCTCTGTCTTGGTTGGCTGCATAGACAAGGGTTCGACGGTGTTCAACCACTCGCGCTAGCAAAGCTCTCGTGGATTCAATGGTTTCTACATGCAAAATTGGTTTCCAGGCCGTAGGCGCTTTTAGCATGATCAAGTCCACTTCTTCGCGCGAGTCAACTTCCACTTTCGCCAATAGTCGAATGAATACTGTTCTCCTGCCTATGAAGCCCGCTGGAGATTCTACTTCAGAGCCTTTCTGTCTGAAGGATTGTAGTTCCATGACTCTTTGCATCTCCAGGACCCATTCCGAACCTAGCCAATCCTGCTTCACTGCTTCCACAAACTCCCGGTAGTCTCTTCTCATAGCTTCTCGGTCGGAGTCTGACAATAAAGTATACCATTGGTACACCTCACTGTCTTGTTCTAGCGTCTTCCACATCCATACTCCGAGAGTTGCTCTTACTTTTCTCCAAGGGAGGCCAAATGTGAAATTTTCCAAAAGTATGGCATAGCCGAATCGTGATGACCATTCCATTTCGGTAAATCTTCGAATTTCAACTCGCTTTTGATATACGGCTCTGTCGAGTACGATTTAGCTCCTTCCTCGTCGTCTCCTCCTCCCCCGCCTGATCCTGCGGGTCCCCGAGGTCCCGGGGGGACCTTCGCCGCCAGAGGGTCCCATTAGACCTTGCATTCCTCTTTCTCCCTTGTCTCCTTTGTCTCCTTTCTCGCCCTTCTCTCCTTTCAGTCCGCGTTCTCCTTTATCTCCTTTGCTACCTGGCGGGCCCGGGTCACCTTTCTCAGTCCGAGGCTTGAGTGAGAATGCTCCGAAAGCGGTTCGACTGGATGCGGGCGTAGAAGTAGCCGTCGGACCAGGAGTAGATCCGAATAGAGATATCCCCGGTTTGAGATCTGCGGGGTTGGATGATGAGGTTTGCGACGCAGGATATGGAGGGGGTCGAGTAGAACTGGGAGTCTCTGCAAATGAGGATTCCGGGAAGGATGACAGATTCATAGATTCCAATGGAGTAGGGGACTCGACTGGTTGTTTGCCCTTCCCTTTGTCAACGTCGGAAAATCTCACTTCTTTTTCGGGAGCAGTAATCGAGCTAGCTTCGCTGGAGAAAGCTGAAGGTATCGAGCTCGAAATAACCGGTCGTCTAGGAGACAGTGGAAGTCTCGACGATGAACTCGGTCTGCTAGAGTAAGGCTTGGAACGAACACCTCCCTCATCGCGTGACGCGTCCATATGAGCAAAGGGGTCGAGTTTGAATTCGGAGACAAATTTGGCTGGAGGAGGGGCTATGGCAGACCAGCGACCATTGACTACGGCTTTTCGTCCCGGAGACGATAGTTGTTCGTTGTGATGCGGAATATTGGCGTATAAAGCTCGCATTTTTGAGGCGGGAGACTCAGCTAGGATAAACGGAGCGTATAGATCCGATTCTGTGGAGGCGGGCGACGATGGATTGTAAGTAAGCTTGAATTGCTGCACGTATTTCGAGAAGTAGAGATGTCTTAAAGCTAGCCGTCTGGATAGAGCAGTCCAGGTAGCGTGTAGCAACGCGAAATCATTGGTTCCTTCATACGCCAAAATTCCCAACATCGTCTCCTCAGGATCCACTGTATAACAGCGTTTCTCTGTTCTTTCGTCAATCAGACGAGCCGCTCGGGAGAGAAAGGTTTGCAGCTCGTCCACTGTCAGGACTAAGGGTTCCCACATCTCCCGTTTCAATCGAAATCATCCGTTCTTTGGGTCAACGCGGTTGTATCCTCTGTCCTCGATGTCCTCTATTTTTAATTCCGTCTTGCTATATTGCACGGCTCGGGTTTGAGTAGAACCGTACGAGGTGTTGCCGAAGTGATACTCCTCGACAATCTTCGCCATCGGAGAGCTACCAAATCCGTATTCCATGCCTGGGCGAACTAGCCTGGCGGAGTCGGACTCGGGGTTTCCGGAATAGGAAAACGAGGTTGGCGCGTGTTCGACTGGCGAACGCGGCGTGGTGGTGGAATCGCCTTCGGCGGGATTCGTGGTGCCCATGGAAAAAGACATGTTTGAGTCGGGCAGGAGGACGAGTGGATGGGTGTGATCAGAAGGTGAATGGAATAGCCTAGTAAACGCCTGTAACGTCGAAGGTAGAATGTACGGATTACACTGGGAAGTTTCCCAATGTGTCCACCTTTGTAGAGTCTCGCCGGAGCGAGGCGCTACGCGAGGGTACTTCCGTCAGAGTAATCCGAGCGAGTCAAAGGTGTACGCGTTCGCGTACGGGTTCACGTAGGAGCAGCAGAGTACGGGAAAGAACCAAGTCAGATATTCAAGTTGTCTAAAGAAAATGTAGTTAAAATGCGGGTAAAATGCAGGTTATACCGGTCACTACTCGTCGCGAGTCTTACGACACGAAGAGTGGTGGTGGTAAAAAAGGTAAGTAGATTCACGCGTGTACGTATCGTGTATATACAGGGGTGCTACATAAATACTATGACGTGATCGTAAAGCTAATCTAATCTAATAATACAATCCAACGAGGCGAAGCTCGCGGATATTCACCGTGCCATCTTACATGTACTATCACACTCTAAAATGCCTCCGAGCATTTCTTCCACTTATACTGCTCTCACCTCCTGAACACATTCTCAATGACTCTACCATTCAGCAGTCTCTTGCTGCTGTTGAGGTCAGCACACCCATCCAGGTTGACCGCTTTGAGCAACTTTCGGCCAAACATCCTAACCAACCCTTTGTGGAGTCGATCTGTCGTTCGCTCCATAAAGGGTTCTGGCCTCTGCATGACGGCGAGTGGGAAGCGCACCTCAAAGACAACATCAGAGACAACTACTCTACTGAGGAGCACGATCTCGCTGAGCTGCACAAACACCGAGATCAAGAAGTCGCTGCTGGTCGCTGGTCTCCTGCGCTTCCGGAAGGGTTTAAACTCCTTCCGGGAATGCGTCTGTCACCCATGTTTATGGTATGGCAGAGAGAGGCAAACCGCGTGTTGTTATGGACTAGACTGGGAGTGGTCTTGATGACGGCATTGCAAGGGAAGACGCAAAAGTGAAGTACGACAACATGCACTCTTTTGAGTAGGTACTGCATGAAGTCCTCGATGTAAACGCGGATTCCGGGGGTAGGGAGCGTTTTCAGAGGCCTCTGCACGCCCCACACCTCTCCTCCATCCTTCTCCCACCTTCCTGCACAAGGAAGTTAAATCAGCTAGCTTTATTTGACTCAAACCGAGTCAAACCGTCATCTGGTCAAAGAATTGCCTTATTTGATCAAAGACTCACTCCCTGCTGCTGCCACTGCAGCCTACCTCCCTTCCAGTCATTGGCCTACACTTACCTAGCCTGTGTTTGGTGTTGCAGTAGCAACAGAGGCCACTCCCAGGGTGCTCTAGGATGTGTAATCCTGATGACTAATACTCTGCTCCTTTGCCTTTTACCATCATCTTCTCTCTGAGGCAAGCAGATTATTATCCCTCCAGTCCTCTTGCTCAGGACTGATGCCACACCCTCTAGAGCACTGTCTGAAGCCCCTAGCCAGCCCAAAACCAGTCCAGACAGGCCCAAAGTGCCCAATTTGTGGGAATTGCACACTTTTGCTCTACCAGGCAAGCACTACTCTCTCTACTCAGTCCTCCTGCTCAGGGCTGATGGATAGACCCACTAGGAGCCTATTGCCACCATTTGCTACACCCCAAACTCGCAAATCCTGCCCCTGCTCCCAGTATGTGCTTATGTCTCATATCCAGCCATTCAATTCTGATGGCTTCTGTGCCCAGATACCCATTCCTTTTCAAGGACTCCTTATCAAGGACATCTCTGTGGGCTATCTGGTCACAGTTAGCTCCGCTTTTTGCGTCCTTTTCCTGTGGTTTAACCACACATCCCTCTCCCAAGCGGTGCTCTGCCGCTTTATCGATCTCATTTATCCGCTCAGCGTGCTATACCTGCCAGGGTCGGCCATCCTCCCAGTACTTCCTTGTCATCATCAATCAGTGGTACGGCTCAACCCGTGCTTGCGACCGGATTCAACACCTGGTTGTACAGCGTGTGCCTGACTCCTACCAAGGAGTGTAAATCAGGGCGCTGATTGAACGACGAGTTCGCTCTCTGAGTGCGCTGTAACAGGCTCGCTCTTTGGGTGTTCGATAGGCTTGGTCAAGGACCGGTCGGTGTCCTATTCTGGTGACTCTCTGGTTCTCCTAGCGAGGGTGTTTCGCTTCGGGCGGGCATTCTTTCTCTGAGGGCTAGACTAGCCAAAAGGCAGCAAGAGGGCGAGGAGCCTGCGCAAACAGCCTTAGGTGCACATCTGCTGAGAACGTTCCTGAATCAGGAAGCGGACTATGTCATCCGAGTCGGGCTCGTCTGACGAACTCGATTTCAATCACAAATCTCATTCTCCATCCCATGCTCCTTCCTATGTTGTTCCCGACGATGATAGTACGAACGCCCGTGAGGACGTTCGCCGTCGTGCGGAACAGCTCCAGCAGCTGGTCTCCGACTTTGCGGATGGCACCATCGCTACCCCCGAAGTCTTCTTGGAACGCGCTCATGAGACCGGCGCCTCCGCTGGAGAACTGGCTGACTATGTCGACCAGGTCGAGCAAATCATTAACGCTCGAAAGGAGCATCACCACAAATCTCCTCCACCCGATCCAGATGCAGCAGCACAACAAGCTGAGCAAGAAGCTGAGCGTAAGCGCGCTGTTGAGGAGGCGGCATGGGCAGCACTCTATGACCGCCTCGCTTCCGCTGGACAGCAAGTGCCCGCCTCCGGTCCAGATCCTATTCCTGAACCGGTATCGGCTGCGCTGCTCTCTAAGCTCCTCGGAGCGGAGCCTACTCCGTCAGGCATCTCTGCCTCAGTCCTCTCCTCCGCTCCGCATCTCACACAGTTGGCCTCACCAACCAACCTCTCTCCCCATCTCCAAGAGACTCAGCGTCTCCGCCGACTCTTTACCAATGACAAGGATGTCGACGCCATCATCACGACGTGTCAGATGCAGTCCCTCCATGACCCATTTGCACGTTCTCTCTGGCGCTGCATTGTGCTCGACCAGTATGTGGATTTTGAGAAGCTTTACGCCTCGATCCACTCGAGCACAAATCAGCAAGAGGATGCGAAGGACTTTGCTGGAGGCTATGTGCTTCTGCGCAAGGACCACGCCACCGCTCGTCGAACTCTTACTCAAGAGTCCGAGTGGACTCGCGTCTTCGATGCTTACGCCACCGGTGTTGGGCTTATCTACCCACACCGCAAAGACGAGCTTGCGGGATATCGCCGACTCATCATCGAGCTGTTCCGCGCTTCCCCCTCAAATCCAGTGTTCCCTATTCGCTGTGATAAGGAGACTCGCACTCGCTATGCTAACTCTCCTTTCAATCTCAATGACCGTGACGCGCTCCAGCTACCGCTTCTCACAGAGATGTTACGCAACTCTGAGGCGGCTAACCCGCGCAAGAACTCTGTGTGAACTAAAAGCATAGGTACAAGCTCACCCTCATAAGAAGATTGTGCTCTTCAAGAGTGATATCTCAAAGGCATTTCTCAATCTCCCCGTTCATCCCATCTGGCAGCTACAACAGGTTGTCATCGTTGACGGTCGCTATCACATTGTTCGTCGTCTCATCTCTGGCAGTCGTGCATCTCCATACTGCTGGTGCTCGTTCTCCGGTCTAGTCAACTGGATTGCTTGGGAACTTGACGTTCTCGATCTGCATGACTACATGGATGACTACTATGGCTGGGATTCCAATCACAATCTTGTGCTCTTCCATGGACAGCGACGTCCACGATGTCAAGTCCAGCTTCTTATTCTATGGGACTTTTGGGCATTCCCTATGAAGACAGAAAGCAAGAGCACAGTCGCCAGCTTAAAATCATTGGATTCTGGCTTGACACCATCTACGGGTCAATCTCCCTCACTCCAAACTCCATCGCTGACATGATTACGATAATCGAGTCGTTCTTATCTCAGCGCAACCCAATACTCAAGGAATGGCAATCTTTGGGTGGGTACCTCAACTGGGCTCTGAATGTGCTGCCTTGGGCACGGCCAGCACTTACGGAGCTCTACCGCAAGATGAGCGGCAAAACACTGCAGTACAAAGGCATGCCATTAAACGTCGAGGTCAGATCTGACCTCACATGGTTTGCTAATGCATTGCGACACTGTATCGGAGTGCGCTTCGTTGATGCGCAAGCCTGGGACGACACAGAGGCTGATATGGTCTATTGGACAGATGCGAGTAATCTGGGCCTTTCCTTTGTATATGCTGGGAATGGCTTTAGCTACCAACTCCGAACCACTACTGGAGTTGATACCTTCTTCAGAGAACTACTTGCTATGTTTTGCGCTGTCCACGATGCTGCGTCTCACCCTACTCCGCCTCGCAGACTGTTAATCCATTCTGACAGTCTCGACTCTGTTTCAGTGTTCGATACCTTGGCTGCTTCACAGTCAAGTCACAATGCTATCCTACTTGCTATTGCAGACATCATCATGCGTACAGGTATTGACGTACGTGTGAGGCACATCTGCGGGGTCGACAACGTGATGGCAGACATGTTGTCCCGCTTGCTGTTCTCTGACTTCCAGAGGCAGTTTCCCTCCTACCGCGTCCGCACTATGGAGCCACCTCGAGAGCTCCTGCCGGCGCGATGGAGAGAGTGCTTTTAGAGGCTCTGGGTGAGGGGAGATGCACTCGTCCCCCTCGCCCAACCGTGGACTTGCAGAAGCTAGACGAACTTGTCTTATACTTGCAGGCCCATGCCATTGAGACGTCTACACGTCTTAATTACTCTACTGGTGCTAGAGACTACGCATACTTTTATAAATCACACAACCTGTCTTTAGAACCTACCCCAGAGACTCTAACTCGATACATTGCGTACACATCCCAATTCATTGCTTCTGCTCCAAAATACTTGTCTGGTGCAAAACACTTTCTCAAAGAGTTTTATCCTCATTTTGGCGACGCTCGCGCATCAGCGCTGGTCCAAGCCACTATTCGAGGTGCCAAGAAGGTGAGAGCGGATCCTATACATAGGAAACCTCCTCTGCGCATTCACCATCTTCAACTCTTTGTACTTGCTGCACACCAGACTCAGAAGTACGATGATCTTCTCTTTGCCACCATCATGTCATGTGCCTTCTATGCTGTTCACCGGATAGGAGAACTGGTGCAGCCTAATCAGAAGAAGCTTCGTGACTGGAGGAAGATCATCAAGCGATCCAGTCTCAAATTCGAGCCTGGGTATGCTGGCTATCGCTTGCCTTATCATAAAAGCGATCCATTCTATCAGGGCACTGATATACTGTTTACTACTCAGAAAGAAGCTGATCCTATTGCTCTTCTGAAGCAGTATGTCTCCCGCAGAGACAAGCTGCATGGTGCTCGAGCGGCACTCTTCATACGTGAAGATGGCATGGTTCCAACTAGATCTTGGTTTGAATCCAAATTCTTTGCGCTGGTGAGCAGAGAGTTTGGCGGACATTCAGTTCGTTCTGGAGGTATAACATTCTATGCATCTCTGGGACTTGCCGAGTCCATTCTTCAAGCCTTGGGTTGTTGGTCGTCATCTGCTTGGAAGATCTATATACGCGATCACCCAGCAGTCCGTGCCGCTCAGCAATTAGCAGCTTAAAATAAATCATCTCATTGAAAACCTCTTTTTCCTCCCCTCATCTCGCGTCTCGTAAACATCTTTCTTCACCTCCTAGCCACCCCTCCACTACACCATACATAGCATAGTAGGCACTTTACGATACGCTGAATTGATGAGGCCCCTTGAGGTCCGTTTTGGCCTAACTCTGTGTGAACTAAAAGCATAGGCCCCATATCAGCACTCTCCTGCTTTCTCTTGGGTTCTGATCTTACATACACCTCTCTTATCTCAAGTGTTCATCATTGTAATGGTCCCAAGTTCTTGATGTTCTTGTGACTAGGATCGAACTCCAGTGCACAAGTGGACACCGAGAGTATAACGGGAATCCTAATCTCGCCTTACAACAAACAAGCCAACGGCAAAGTTGAAAGAGGACACTGGGACATCCGCCAGTCGCTCTTCAAGGTGTGTAAAGAAGACCCTTCAGTATGGCCAGTATACTTATATGAAGTACTATGGGCGGAGAGGATCACTGTGAAATGAGGATTAGAGTGTTTGATGTAAGCAGATTTCGAGGGTAGGGAGCGTTTTCAGAGAGCCTCTCTGCATGCCTCACACTCTCTCCTCCATCCTTCTCCCACCTTCCTGCATAAGGAAGTTAAATCAGCTAGCCTTATTTGAGTCAAACCGAGTCAAACCGTCATCTGGTCAAAGAATTGCCTTTTTTGATCAAAGGCTCACTCCCTGCTGCTTCTACTGCAGCCTACCTCCCTTCCAGTCATTGACCACACACTTACCTAGCCTGTGTTTGGTGTTGCAGTAGCAACAGAGGCCACTCCCAGGGTGCTCTAGGATGTGTAAGCTTGATGACTAATACTCTCTCCTTTGTCTTTTACCATCATCTTCTCTCTGAGGCAAGCAGATTATTATCCCTCCAGTCCTCTTATTCAGGACTGATGCCACACCCCTCTAGAGCACTGTCTGAAGCCCCCTAGCTAGCCCAAAACCAGTCCAGACAGGCCCAAAGTGCCCAATTTGTGGGAATTGCACACTTTTGCTCTCCCAAGCAAGCACTACTCTCTCTACTCAGTCCTCCTGCTCAGGGCTGATGGATAGACCCAGTAGGAGCCTATTGCCACCATTTGCTACACCCCAAACTCGCAAATCCTGCCCCTGCTCCCAGTATGTGCTTATGTCTCATATCCAGCCATTCAATTCTGATGGCTTCTGTGCCCAGATACCCATTCCTTTTCAAGGACTCCTTATCAAGGACATCTCTGTGGGCTATCTGGTCACAGGTGTGCTCTCTGCACTGTCTCACTCCCATCTCTGCTAACCTGTGTTATCTGGTCACAGTTAGCTTCGCTTTTTTGCGTCCTTTTCCTGTGGTTTAACCACACATCCCTCTCCCAAGCGGTGTCCTACCGCTCTATCGATCTCATTTGTCCGCTCAGCGTGCTATACCTGCCAGGGTCGGCCATCCTCCCAGTACTTCCTTGTCATCATCAATCAGTGGTACGGCTCAACCCGTGCTTGCGACCGGATTCAACACCTGGTTGTACAGCGTGTGCCTGACTCCTACCAAGGAGTGTAAATCAGGGCGCTGATTGAACGACGAGTTCGCTCTCTGAGTGCGCTGTAACAGGTTCGCTCTTTGGGTGTTCGATAGGCTTGGTCAAGGACCGGTCGGTGTCTTATTCTGGTGACTCTCTGGTTCTCCTAGCGAGGGTGTTTCGCTTTGGGCGGGCATTCTTCTCTGAGGGCTAGACTAGCCAAAAGGCAGCAAGAGGGCGAGAAGCCTGCGCAAACAGCCTTAGGTGCACATCTGCTGAGAACATTCCTGAATCAGGAAGCGGACTATGTCATCCGAGTCGGGCTCGTCTGACGAACTCGATTTCAATCACAAATCTCATTCTCCATCCCGTGCTCCTTCCTATGTTGTTCCTGACGACGATGATACGAACGCCCGTGAGGACGTTCGCCGTCGTGCGGAACAGCTCCAGCAGCTGGTCTCCGACTTTGCGGATGGCACCATCGCCACCCCCGAAGTCTTCTTGGAACGCGCTCATGAGACCGGCGCCTCCGCTGGAGAACTGGCTGACTATGTCGACCAGGTCAAGCAAATCATTAACGCTCGAAAGGAGCATCACCACAAATCTCCTCCACCCGATCCAGATGCAGCAGCGCAACAAGCTGAGCAAGAAGCTGAGCGTAAGCGCGCTGTTGAGGAGGCAGCATGGGCACTCTATGACCGCCTCGCTTCCGCTGGACAGCAAGTGCCCGCCTCCGGTCCAGATCCTATCCCTGAACCGGTATCGGCTGCGCTGCTCTCTAAGCTCCTCGGAGCGGAGCCTACTCCGTCGGGCATCTCTGCCTCGGTCCTCTCCTCCGCTCCGCATCTCGCACAGTTGGCCTCACCAACCAACCTCTCTCCCCATCTCCAAGAGACTCAGCGTCTCCGCCGACTCTTTACCAATGACAAGGACGTCGACCCACTGCTTAAGTTTCACACGAGGTTAGTTAGCAACTTCTGGCACGTGACCAATTCTATTCAAGCGGATCAAGACGGGCTACCTACGTAGAGTAGTCTACTTAATATATAATAAGGGTAGAGGCGGGAGGGAGAGCGAAAATTAGCGAAGCTAATAACACACAGCATCAGATCAGACAAGATCTGGACTCATCAGAGCATAAGAGCGCACCTAATACACACAGCAGGGCTCCTAGTGCGATGCACAGGCTTCAGATCTGAGAGATCTAACAAGGAGCTGTGTGTATCATGAGATCAGGCAGTAGACAGTGTCTATGGTGGACTCACAGCTTTGCAGAGTCAGGAATCAAAAGAGCGACGCTCTCAGGGCTAGAGAAACACTGCAAAGACTGGTAGAAAGTAAGTCCAAGGCAAAGAACTGGAGGAGCAAGGCTGCAGACCTCAAAATGCGAAGATGATGAGAGTAAGAGGGCAAGAGAGCGACGACTCTGATGGGCCCTGGGGCTCCCTGGTAGGCTGCATCAGCTGTCAATCAACAGCACAGCCAACAGGCCAGGTGTCCATCAAAGGGGGTCTCAAAACTCCGAAGCTGTTAAGAGAAGCATTACAGCTGTTAAAGACTCGCTTCTTGGAGTGGAAATCAGCCGATTCTATCGCAGAATCTGTCTATAACGTTTCCGAAGCACTCCGGATCAAGCTACACCGGTAGGAGGATCCAAAACAGCGAAGTCTCAAATCAAAGAGTTGGTGATGTGTCACTGATAAGGGCGCAGCGCGCTCAAATCGCAACCGTTTTACTCGCGGATAGAAGCGTTGGAAAGCTGGCGAGAATCCGCTCAAGATGACACCCAACACGATAGGGTAGCGGCGTGGCGAAGCTCACACCAAAGCGGAATCTGCTCTCAGCGAGTTGAGCACTTGGTACAAAATAGTGAATATCTCGACGAGTTGTACACGGATTTGGGCGCGGATAGAAGCGTTGGATTCCTCGCATTTGAGAGCACCTATTGCGTAACAGCTACCTGTGCTAGGCCTTGTGTACAAGCCACAGGAAAATAAAAACTATTAAAGCTCAATTATGCGAAATGTGAACTTATTGAATATCTCAGCGAGTTGTACACCAATTGGATCGCGGATATGACCATTGGATTGGGCATGCTTGAAAGCACTTATTGCACTATGAACAGACCTAGGAAACAGGCTGTGAAAGCATCAGCAAAGCGAAGTCTGCTGGAGCAAAGTTGAGAACTTTGGAGAAGTAAGACTGTAGCGAGCTTGGCTACTAGTGTTAGAGTGTAGTGAGCATGACTATATAAAGGAAACATGCTGACGAAGCCAGCATGCATTTAGAGGAGGTGTAGGAGGGCAGAGGCCTCTGAAAACGCTCCTTACCCTTGGAACCCGCTTTTACTTCGACCACTGCTTAAGTTTCACACGAGGTTAGTTAGCAACTTCTGGCACGTGACCAATTCTATTCAAGCGGATCAAGACGGGCTATAGATGGCTATGTAATGTTGTGTGTGGGGGATGGTGGTGGTGAGAGAAAATGAGATTGAGACGCGAGGAGAAAGATGAAGAGAATAAAAGAAATTATGAATGAGCAGCTCGTTTCGCTGCTAACTCCTCTGCTGCTCTCACAGTAGGATTATCTCGAATATAGATCTTCCATGCAGCAGATGACCATCGACCTAAAGCTTGAAGTACAGCTTCAGACAGTCCTAGACTAGCATAGAATGTGGCTCCTCCAGCACGCATTGAATGACCTCCAAACTCTTTGCCAAATAATGCTGTGAGTCTAGCATCAAACCAGGACCTTGTTGGTCTAGATCCATCCTCTTTGACGAATAAAGCAGCTCGAGCTCCATGAAGCTTGTCACGACGACGTGTATAGCGCTTCAAAAGCTTCAAAGGAGATGCAACCTCTTGATCCATGAATAAAATGGCGGTGCCATGATATAAAGGATCACCTTTATGATAGGGTAAGGTATAGCCTGCAGAATCCTTGGTGAAATGCAATGAAGCTCTTTTAATGACTTTACGCCAATCACGAAGAGACTTATCATTCGACATGGTAAGCTCTCCAGCTCTGTGACAGCCATAAAATCCGCAAGATAGTAAGGTTGCGAAGAGAAGATCATCAAAGGTATTGGTAGAGTTAGCTTGGTTTAGAGCAGATTGAAGGTGATGAGTGCGAAGAGGAGGTCTGCGCTGAATAGGATCAGCTCGCATTTTGTTGGCCCCTCGAATTGTAGCTTGTACTGCAGCGGTGGCTCGATTTGCAGCAAAGTCAGGATAGAATTCTTCGATGAAGTGTTTGGCACCAGTGAGATACTTGGGTGCAGATTTGATATAGCGAGATGTATAGGCAATATAGCGTGATAGAGTTTCTGGAGTTGGATCCAGAGGAAGATGATGATTCTTGCAGAAGCGTGCATAGTCACGTGTATCAGTAGCATATCCTTTTCGAGTTGATTTCTCAATAGCATGGACTTGAAGAAAGTGAACCAGATCATCCAACTTTTTCAAATCCATTGTAGGGCGAGAGGAGGTGTTCTTTCTCCCCTCGCCCAAGGCATTTAAAAGCACTCTCTCCATCGCGCCGGTAAGAGCTCTCTTGGAGGCTCAAATGTGCGGACGCGGTCGGAGGGAAATTGCTTGTGGTAATCATCAAGCAATAGGCGTGACAACAGATCGGCTCTGATGTTCACTTTGCCTGCAATGTGCCTAACTCGAATATCAATGCCAGTCTGAAGAACAATAGAAGCTACTGCAAGGAGAATGGAATTGTGAGAGGATTCAGATGCAGACATGGTGTTGAAGACAGCTACAGAATCAAGACTGTCTGTATGAATCAAGATGCGACGAGGAGGAGATGACATAGATGCAGCGTGGTGGATAAGAGACAAGATCGCAAGCAGCTCTCTGAAGAAGATATCGGTTGCTGGAGCTTTTGGATCACCTTGAAGCTGATAGAGGAATCCATTTCCAGCATAGACAAAAGACAAACCAGTATTGCTGGCATCTGTCCAGCCAACAAAGTCTGCTTCAATATCGTCCCATGCTTGAGCATCTGCAAATCGTACTCCAATGCATTCTTTAGCCATCTTGGCAAACCATGTCAGATTCTCTGTAACTTCAGCATTGATAGGAATGCCTTTGTATGCCACAGATTTTCCTCGAGTTTTACGATAAAGCTCGGTTAAGGCAGGCTTTGCCCAAGGTAAGACATTGAGTGCCCAATTCAAATGTCCTCCAAGCCTCAACCAAAGCTGTAGAGATGGCTTATGATTGGGAGTGCTCAGGAATCCAGAGATGTTGTCTTGTAAGTCTTGCAAAGACCTTGCAGACAGAGACATAGATCCTGTGCAGATATCAACCCAAAAGCTAATAATGACTAGAGTGGCTCCATGCTCTTGCTTCTTGTCATCCCAAGGACAGGAGATGTGGTCCCAGAAGATCAGAAGCTGCACTTGACGTCGAGGTCGCAGTTTGCCATGAAAATGAATAAGGTTGCGATTGAAGTCCCAACCAAAGAAATCATCCATATAGTCATGTAGATCCTCGATGCCTAACTGCCAAGCAATCCAGTTTAACAGTCCAGAAAGCGAACACCAACAACGTGGTGAAGCTCGAGTGCCAAGAATCATTCTGCGTACAATATGCAGAAGTCCATCAACTGTGACTACTTGATGCAGCTGCCAAATGGGATGAGCAGGTAGGTTGAGGAATGCTTTGGAGACGTCGCTTTTGAAGAGAAGAAGATCTTCGTGTGGATGAGCACGTCTCACATCATGTATGACTTGCGCAAAAGAGTGCATGTCATCGTAGCGTACTTTAGCATCCTCCTTCAGAATGCCCTCATTTAAGCCATTGCCGGTGTGATCCATGACAATGCGTGGCTTCTCTTTATCTCCATCCTTTTGCCATACAACAAACATAGGAGAGATGCGCATACCAGGCAGCATCTTGAAATCCTTTGGTAAAGCAGGACTCCAACGTCCGGCAGCTACCTCTTGATCTCGATATTTGCGTATCTCGACCAAATCCTTAGGATCATCCGTGTAGTTGTCATAGCGCTCAGCTAGATGCTGTTCCCACTCGCCATCATGAAAGGGCCAGAAGCCTTGATGTAAGGAGTGAATGACTGAATCGACAAAAGGACGATTGGGATGTTTGGCTAACAAGTGCTCAAGACGCTGAATGTTGAACGGAGTTCCAACATGAATGTAGTTAGCTACTGCAGCCAAAGATTGTTGAATGTGAGGATCATTCAGAATACGCTCAGGAGGAGTTGGGAGAGGAGGAGCAGAATAAGTAGATAAAATGCTCGGAGGCTCTCTTGTTTTTGTAGTAGATACACGCTCTGTAAATATATAACCACGTCTAAAGCGTGGGGTACACTGTTCCATAGATGACTTGCGCTTTAAAGAAGAAAGGGAATTAGGACGTTCCTGTGCTCTTGCTACTCGCTCCGCTACCAGCAATGCTTCTTCTGGCTTGGAAGCGGATCCAGCAGGTGGGACTGGACTTGGCTGAGTGATTGGCAAAACACTCAGAGCAAGTCCCATGCTGCCTGCGACCTGGACACTTCTTACTACATCTCTCAGCATTCCAATTGTCGCAGATGACATCCTTGCGACGCTTAGACCCACTCTCCAAACGCTCCTCCAAGCTGCGTTTTGTAGAAGTCGAAGGCGCTGAGAGTGGCCGAAGCAACTGAGAAAGAAGTGGAAGCTGAACAGCCTCTCGACTATCCAGTCTGAAAGGTGTCTGGTCATAGCGCAGACGAGTCTCCCGGTCGATTTGAATAGGAACAAGAGATGTGCTACTAGTAGCACGGAAAAAGTCCACAATGCTTTGTCGATAGCTTTGCAGCTCAGACTGGCGATGAGGGTAGACAATGATGACACCCTCATACCAAGCATCGAAAACCCGACTCCAGTCAGACTCAGATTGAAGAGTCCGGCGAGCTGAGTACTGGTCCTTCTTAACCAGTATATAATTTGCAGCAAAAGGCTGCGAGTCGTCATGATGATTGACTGTCCCAGAAAGCGAAGCGAAAAGCTTCTCAAAGTCAACATAACGGTCTTGCACAATAAGCTTCCAGAAAGCTCGTGCAAAGGGATCCTTGATCCGACGCGCTTGCAAGAGCTCAACAAGAATGTCGACATCCTTCTCAGCCGCCAAAGCACGTCGAAGCTCGATTGTCTGTTGAATGTGTTTGTCAACTGACGCTGGAGAGCTGAGTTGTGCGAGATGGGGAGCGGCAGCAAGAACCGCGGCTGAAAGCCCGGTAGAAGGTGTACTGGAGGTGGAAGGACCGGAGCGCAAGAGACGTTCAAGGAGTGAGAGACCAGGATCTGGAGCATGTTGTGATGGCTCAACATCTCTGATCTTGGCCTCGAGTTGAGCCCAAGCGGCCTCATCCAAAGCAGCACGAAGTCGGGCCTCTTGCTCATCCAAAGACTCAGACTGCTCATGCTCGGGTGTCCTAGCCCCAGCGGGGTCACGGTAGTCTCGGAGAGCAATGACCTGGTCGACGTAATCCTGAAGCTCGTGAGGAGAGGCTCCTGTAGCTCGAGCAGCGGTAAGGAAGGCGCGGAGCGAAGTGATCCTGCCTGCAGAAAAGTCATTGACGAGTTCTTGAAGAAGCTCGGCACGCTCTTGCACAGAAGGATCGACTTCAGGAGAGGAATGGCGTGATGAGGGGACAGAATGATGGGAGTGGGAACGACTCTGAGGGTTCTGGAGACCATCCAGAGGATCTGGGGACATAGTAGAGGCATGGGTGGACATGGAGTGAAGAATAGAGGATGATGGTGGCAGAGGAACAGTGATGACACAGAGATAGAGCGAAAATTAGCGAAGCTAATAACACACAGCATCAGATCAGACAAGATCTGGACTCATCAGAGCATAAGAGCGCACCTAATACACACAGCAGGGCTCCTAGTGCGATGCACAAGCTTCAGATCTGAGAGATCTAACAAGGAGCTGTGTGTATCATGAGATCAGGCAGTAGACAGTGTCTATGGTGGACTCACAGCTTTGCAGAGTCAGGAATCAAAAGAGCGACGCTCTCAGGGCTAGAGAAACACTGCAAAGACTGGTAGAAAGTAAGTCCAAGGCAAAGAACTGGAGGAGCAAGGCTGCAGACCTCAAAATGCGAAGATGATGAGAGTAAGAGGGCAAGAGAGCGACGACTCTGATGGGCCCTGGGGCTCCCTGGTAGGCTGCATCAGCTGTCAATCAACAGCACAGCCAACAGGCCAGGTGTCCATCAAAGGGGGTCTCAAAACTCCGAAGCTGTTAAGAGAAGCATTACAGCTGTTAAAGACTCGCTTCTTGGAGTGGAAATCAGCCGATTCTATCGCAGAATCTGTCTATAACGTTTCCGAAGCACTCCGGATCAAGCTACACCGGTAGGAGGATCCAAAACAGCGAAGTCTCAAATCAAAGAGTTGGTGATGTGTCACTGATAAGGGCGCAGGGCGCTCAAATCGCAACCGTTTTACTCGCGGATAGAAGCGTTGGAAAGCTGGCGAGAATCCGCTCAAGATGACACCCAACACGATAGGGTAGCGGCGTGGCGAAGCTCACACCAAAGCGGAATCTGCTCTCAGCGAGTTGAGCACTTGGTACAAAATAGTGAATATCTCGACGAGTTGTACACGGATTTGGGCGCGGATAGAAGCGTTGGATTCCTCGCATTTGAGAGCACCTATTGCGTAACAGCTACCTGTGCTAGGCCTTGTGTACAAGCCACAGGAAAATAAAAACTATTAAAGCTCAATTATGCGAAATGTGAACTTATTGAATATCTCAGCGAGTTGTACACCAATTGGATCGCGGATATGACCATTGGATTGGGCATGCTTGAAAGCACTTATTGCACTATGAACAGACCTAGGAAACAGGCTGTGAAAGCATCAGCAAAGCGAAGTCTGCTGGAGCAAAGTTGAGAACTTTGGAGAAGTAAGACTGTAGCGAGCTTGGCTACTAGTGTTAGAGTGTAGTGAGCATGACTATATAAAGGAAACATGCTGACGAAGCCAGCATGCATTTAGAGGAGGTGTAGGAGGGCAGAGGCCTCTGAAAACGCTCCTTACCCTTGGAACCCGCTTTTACTTCGAGCCATTATCACGACGTGTCAGATGCAGTCCCTCCATGACCCATTTGCACGTTCTCTCTGGCGCTGCATTGTGCTCGACCAGTATGTGGATTTTGAGAAGCTTTACGCCTCGATCCACTCGGGCACAAATCAGCAAGAGGATGCGAAGGACTTTGCTGGAGGCTATGTGCTTCTGCGGAAGGACCACGCCACCGCTCGTCGAACTCTTACTCAAGAGTCCGAGTGGACTCGCGTCTTCGATGCTTACGCCACCGGTGTTGGGCTTATCTACCCACACCGCAAAGACGAGCTCGCGGGATATCGCAGACTCATCATCGAGCTGTTCCGCGCTTCCCCCTCGAATCCAGCGTTTCCTATTCGCTGTGCTAAGGAGACTCGCACTCGCTATGCTAACTCTCCTTTCAATCTCAATGACCGTGACGCGCTCCAGCTGCCGCTTCTCACAGAGATGTTACGCAACTCTGAGGCGGCTAATCCGCGCAAGCGGTCTTCTGATTCTGGCAGCTCCCAGCCTGCGACGCGTCGTCGCGTTATCTGTCAGAATTGGAATCTGGGCAAGTGCTCTTCTCCGTGCCCGGGTAGCCGTCTACACGGTACTTGCAGTGAGTGCGGAGGAAAACACACAGCCAAAAGCCAACCAGCCTGCCTCATCCAACTCGAAGCCCGACGAGCAGTCAATCGTGCAGGACCGAGTTCAGGCAGCAATAAGCAAGCCTAAATCGTTGAAGCATAAAGCTGACACTGTACCACCACCTCCAGGCTTTAAGTGTGGCTATGTATTTACTTCCAATGTACTGTAGAGTCTCGCCGGAGCGAGGCGCTACGCGAGGGTACTTCCGTCAGAGTAATCCGAGCGAGTCAAAGGTGTACGCGTTCGCGTACGGGTTCACGTAGGAGCAGAGCGAGTACGGGAAAGAACCAAGTCAGATATTCAAGTTGTCTAAAGAAAATGTAGTTAAAATGCGGGTAAAATGCAGGTTATACCGGTCACTACTCGTCGCGAGTCTTACGACACGAAGAGTGGTGGTGGTAAAAAGGTAAGTAGATTCATGCGTGTACGTATCGTGTATATACAGGGGTGCTACATAAATACTATGACGTGATCGTAAAGCTAATCTAATCTAATAATACAATCCAACGAGGCGAAGCTCGCGGATATTCACCATGCCATCTTACAGAGTCCCCCTAGCCGCGTACTTCGCCTTCGAACTTCTCCGGGATCCTGATATTGATAATCCGAGTCCCATTCCAATCATGAGGATACGCATGTTGGATGAGGCTAACCCCGTATGCCAGGTCGTTCTCTGTGGGCACATACTCCATCTGGTATCTTTCTTGCCGACTCATGGACTGGAAAAGACGCATCCATTCCCTCTTGTTCCTAGCTTCCCAAGTACCTGCTTCGATTCGTTCCGTCACGTAGGACATAAGACGGTCACACGAGCGGTTCCAGATTTTGGCTTGAAGGAACCAGGATTTCTCCAGCAGATCTTGCGGCGGATACAAGCTTCTGAGCTCCCTAGTGCCGTTCAACAGGACCGTTCCCAGCAAGAGATTCTTCTCACTCTCGGTGATCTGTTCCCATCGATTGGGTATGTTGCGTGTAATTTCGCGGGAGTTACTGGCGCCAAACATGTGGTGAGTCAGTAGAGCGGAAGGTCCGGACATGTAGTCGTCGAAAAAGGAGTACCCTGTCCACTGGGCCATGATCCACGTATAAACGCCGCTTTCTTGTACCACCGCGCGCATGTGCAACCTTTTCGCAATGTCGTTGATACACTGCATCCAGGAATTAAGGAAGTCTCGTCCAACGACATCCTTTGGGAGCGAAATCTCTTGGTATCCCTCTTGGAGATTATGACCTTCTAGGAAGCGAGTACGCTTATCGACTTCTTTGTTCAAAGAAGGATCGGCTGCGTGACGAACTAGGAACGCGGTCTCCCAGCTAAGGCCAAACTTCAAGTTATGACGGAGAGCCATGGTGAGGAGGAGGCCATAGTGAAGCGAGTAGGGAAAACGTTCGCCCAGATCTTGAGTACGGTGGTAGTGCTCGGAGGACATCGAAGAACGGCGTTGTCCAACCAATATTTGTTCCAAGTCACGTCTCCCGAAGCAGCTAGAAGCATCAGGGGGGGACCGGACGTGCAGAACGCCATCCAGTTCCTGGTGAGGTTCGGAAACTCTGGAAATTTGTTGAAGACGGATAGGTCAAAAATTCCGGGAGGGAGGAGGAGAGGGGCATGACTCGAACGGTGAAGTCGGGTCGATAACCATCCATGATGGGAGGAGTTTGGCTACGGGATCCTCTTCCCAGTCAGGTCGAGGTCAAACCGGGCAAAGTACCTTCTGGAGGGTCTTCTAAGGCCTAAAGCACTGGGCGGCGAACGAAGCTCTTCTTCATCCGTGTCAGCCTCGGCCTCTTCCGTAGGGATTTCTAAGGAAGCTCTCTTGCGACTCGGCTTTGAGGAGCTGGGAAGATTGACGTCGCCTTGAGTGCGCTATATTTCCTAATCCCATGCGTTCGATTAACGAGAGAGAGGACTGACTGTGAATGGAATGGATCAATCTTCTGTTGGGACGAAGATGCGCTGACGTCCATGGATCCTTCCGCGTGAGCTTCATCTTCATTCTCGGCTTGGTCTAGCGAGTCCTTCTCTCGTTCCCACATGAAAGTGAAATCGTTGGACGGGTTGTCCGAGTCGATCGGCTCAGGTCCCATGGGAGAATATCCAAAGCTTTCCCAGTCAAGAATTTGGGAAACGGCGGGATCAAGGTATAGCTTCCCTTCGTCGTCGGAGACGTAAAATACCCAAGGAATAGGCAATTCTGTAGCGGAGGACTCAACGGGCTGGGAAGTATGCACGTTGTTACGTGCATGTATAACTTCGCCTTCCCGCGGACCGTAATGGAACCGGTAGATCTCCCGAATCTCGTCAACGAAGTCCGTCTTCTGCAATGAAGTCAATTTCTTCAGCCAGTTGTCTCGAAGACGGATCGTGTCTTGCTGTGTCTCTCCGTCGTACTCGATTCTGTCGTATGCCCAGAACCTAAAAAGCTTCCCACCCGTGGTATTCTTCCCCACGCGCTCGTGATTGTAGAGGGTTTTGAACACCATAGCTAACTCCTTGTTGATAGGTCGATGCCCCCATTCCTCGAAATATTGGATCGTGAAAGAATCCTTATCCCCGAGGAAGGGGCTAGTCTTGTTCTTCCAGAAACTCGTTCGAACTAGTTGGAAGTTCTCGTCAAACTTCTCAAAGGCTTGCTTCTGCGCATCGGACAGGGGAAGATCGCGAAGAAGAACTGGTCGATTCGTATTACGCCGATGAACATGATACTTTGCCAAAACTTCAGGATCTAAACGTATCCAACGCCCTTCGTCCCTCATCTCGTCATCCCACAATGCAAAGAAGGGGACGCCCGATGCGATCCAAAACTTGACGTTGCTGAGCCTACCATCGACGCGTGGAATGGAGAGGACACCCTTCTTCTCGTAAAGCTTGAATCGAAAGTTTTCTACGCGAGTGACAACGTCGGAGGATAGGTAGGATCGCCAGTTAATGAAAACCATGGTGCACCAGTGGACGAAAGCGAGGTAATCTCCAGTCAACCACTTTGCAAAGCCGGCGGCGACTTCCGCATCAAAGCGCGATCCGAAGACGCCGGAAAGGGCGTCGCTGTAGAGGGCTGGAGGATGAGGATGACCCTCGGGGAATGGAAGGGCGTTCTTGAAGGTCCTGACAAGGCTGAGCGCTTGGTACATATCTGCGTCCGCCTGTGTAACCCATTTCTCCGGCAAAATCCAGTTTCCTTCTTCTCCCGCTTGCAGAGCGCCAGCCGATCCTGCGAAATCTTGGAATCAAACGACCCGGTTGGACTTTGCGTTGTGGAATACTCGCCAGGGTGCTGCTGGATTCAGTAGCTCGGGTTTGGCGATTGAACTGATGTCAAAGGAGGGAGTGTCGGCGCCTCGTTCTGAGATCTTCTGGAAGCTTTGGGGGTAGATCTGTGTCGGCCGTTGAGCGAAGAGATTGTAGCCAACGCATCGTTTATCCTCCAAAGTGAACTGGTGGATGGATGCTAGGCACTCGGCCGGCAGCGTCGTGGTACAGAGGCAGCATTTCAGAAAAGTCAAGAAGTGGGCTCCTCGACTTCCAGATGCGCGAATGAGAGAGAATACGGTGGGCCGCTCTTCTCCAACAAGTCGACCGCGTAAGCTTGCAAGTACAGTGACTGTAGCCGTCTGAGTGGGGAACGAGTGATGATGGGAGAAAGCAAGGGAGCAAAGAAATGAATCCGCACCGGACGTTCAACATGTGTTCGACATGTGTCCTGAACATGCGCACAAGTAGATAAGATCTAGGCAGGGTATAGTCCGGAAAGAGTTTAAGTTTACCGTTAAAGACCGATTGAACCGCATGAGTGAGAAGAAGTCGACGAATAGATACAAGCCAAGGCCCTAGACTGTGGGGTCCATATAGTCATAAACCGGCCTTTCGTTTGTATTCTCGAAGGAGCTCGGGAGCATTTCGGAGATCCCGGGCCGAACGCCAAGAATCGTGTTGAGGGCCGTATCCTTCCCATCTTGTCAGGAAAAGTAAACTCTTTCCTTGTCTTTTGTGCCCCACGATCCCTTCTACTTCGTATTCTTTCGACGGCGGCTTCGAGCGAGTCTCCGGCATAGTCGTCCTTTGACCCCATTCAGGAGAACTCTCGACATACGGCTTTAGGTGATCGACGTTAAAGATAGGCAACCCAGGATAGTTGTCCCCCATTCGTAGTCGATATACCTTCGGATTGATCTTCTCTAGTACTTGAAAGGCCCAATTCCTCGTTGAGTCAACTTGGCTCCCTTGCCTCGACTTTCGATCCATTCCAACGAGTGCGGATTTACTAGTACTTTCGATCCTATCGGTAAGTCTGGAAAAGCTCTCCTGCCTTTGTTGTAATAGCGGCGTTGTTGGTCTTGAGCTTTGGCTA
Source organism: Hymenopellis raphanipes (assembly GCA_036872995.1). Taxonomy (NCBI): domain Eukaryota; kingdom Fungi; phylum Basidiomycota; class Agaricomycetes; order Agaricales; family Physalacriaceae; genus Hymenopellis; species Hymenopellis raphanipes. The sequence goes on from JAYMDG010000013.1 coordinate 1,196,322, forward strand.
TAGCTCTACGCGCGCTATCGCGAAGTACGTCTAGCTTTTCCAGATACGCTTCTCCTTCCTTCGAAAAAGAATATATACGCTGACCGTTCTTGTCGATAGGATACTTGACATCCAGAGGTGACGTTGGACGGTATCCCAGAAGTAGGTCAAAAGGGGCACTTCCTGTCGAATGGCTGACATGAGAGTTGTAGGCAAACTCAAGGAGCTTCAACCACTCCGACCAGCTTTCCTTGTTCTCGGCTACGAATGCTCTCAGAGTTGTCTCTAGCCACTTGTTCACGATCTCGGTCTGACCGTCGTGCTGAGGGTGATGCGAGGAGGAGTATGCCATGTCGATCTTAAGGAATTTCGCTATTTCTTTCCAAAAGTCAGCCGTCCATTTCGGGTCCCGGTCGCAAAATATGCTGGATGGTAAACCAAATTTACAGATGATCTCTTTTACGAACAGATGCGCGAACTCCTCCGCTCCTAATCCCGTGGTTGTAGGAGTGAAGGTAGCATGTTTCGTGAGTCGGTCCACCGTGACGTGTATGGCATTGAACCCATTGGACCACGGCAGGTCTACTACGAAGTCCATCGAGACAGATTCGAAAGGTCGAGTGGGTATCGGACTTGGAATCAGGAATCCGTATCGATTGAAAGACCTCCCCTTGATCTTCTGACAGACGTCACACGAATCCACAAAGGCTCGTAGGTCTACCTTCATTCTGTGCCAGTAGAACTTCGCTGATACCTTCCACCAGAGCTGCTCGGCGTTCATGTGTACGGCTTCTAGAGGATTCTCGTGAGCGTCCATCATGACCTCCGCTTGTAATGCTTTCGGAACACATAGTCTGGCCATGTAGTCGGCGTCGCGGAAGTACAGCAATCCATTCGATTCCTTGAAGAATCGTTGGTTTGGATCCCATCTCTCTGGAGAAAAGGGAGAGTTCAGGTATATTTTCGAAAACTGTGAGTCCGTCTTATAGCCCTCGATAAACCTTTGGATCAATTCTTTGCTGAAAGAAACGTGTAGGGCTGGAATGGGGGCTTCTGCCTTGCGATACGCGTCATGTATATCCTCCTTACTCCCAGGTTCGCTCTCCAGATTGCGTTTTTGATCGTCGTCCAAGCTCTCTTCTAGGTCCGCTTGCGTCGGAATAGCAGTAACTGTTGGTGATGAATCACTCTTCTCCGTCCCCCCTTCACCAGCAGCTGCTCGTCTTTGCGCTCGAGTGGCGACCGCCGCCATCTTCACGGCTGGAGGTCGCACCCATGCTGCTTCTTGTGAGTCCACGAGGTCGATGTTCGGTGCCAGTGATTTCAGGCTACTATCCTTCGTTGGCGATATGTTTTCCGGAGCCTCTCGCGGGATTCGACTGAGAGGATCCACATTGCTGTGTTTCCTACCAGGGCGGTGTATTATGCTGAGCTTTGGGGCGTAGGCAGAGAATACAGTCCCCCAAGCTGCTAGACGTCTGTTCGTGTTCTCATACGTCTTTGCCCACTGAAGAGCGGAATGGTCGGTGATGAGGTAAATTTGTTCTCCTTCAATGAACGGCTGAAATCGCACTAAGCCTTCCTTCGCTCCTAGGGCTTCTCTTTCTGTCGTTGAATACCTCGTCTCCGCACTCTTGAATCTACGCGAGTAATAGCCGATTACTCGCTCTACCCAGACCTCTGACTCTTCGAAGTTTTCACCCCATTCCTGCTCGTATATGCCACTCTCGTCTTTGTCCCCCAGCTTCGAGTACATTCTTGGCATCGGTAAGCTGTTGTCCCAGGCCTCTTTCAGTACATCATATGCCTTAGTTCCTTGTAGATCTCTAATCCGCATCCGTTGTACTTGCTGCAATGCGCAGCCCAACGCTTCGTCCGAGGCGTCGGTGTAAAGCCTGTAGGGCAAACCTTCTTGAGGGTGTCCTAGTACTGGAGCTTCCTGTAAAACCTTCTTCGCTTCTTGGAATGCATACTCTTCGTCTTCCTCCCATTTCCATGGCTTGCCTTTCTTCAGGAGTTCGAACAGAGGCCCGCAAATGTCGGAGAAATATGGGATGAATAATGTAAAGTACACGACCATTCCGATAAAGGTTTGTAGCTCTGATACTTTCGTCGGTCTTTTCAGCTCAGCGATCGCCTTGACTTTTTCTTCGTGCGTAGATAGTCCAAGTCGAGACACTTGGTGATCGAGTAAAAGGATTGAATTGTAGAAGAAATGGCACTTCGTGGGTGACAGCGTTATGCCCGCTTCTTCAATAGCTCCTAACACGACGTCCAGGTGTTTCAAATGTTCCTCGTACGATCGCGAGTATACCACAATGTCGTCTATATACACCAGCGCGAAAGTCCAAAGATAAGGGGAAAGCACGGATTGCATCAGTCTTTGAAAGATTGACGGTCCGTTTCGCAACCCGAAGGGCATTCTTAAAAAGTGGAATAGTCCTCAATGAGTCCTGAACGCAGTTTTCTCGACGTCCTCATCGAACAGATCCATCTGAGTGAAACCGGACAGCGCGTCTAAGGCAGAGAAGACTTGAGCGCCCGACAGAGCGGCCAAAATATCGGATTGTCGTGGAATAGGAAATTCATCCGGGATGGTTGCTGCGTTTATTCTTCGATAGTCAACGCAGAATCTGGGCTTCCCATTGCGATAAGCGATTACCACCGGAGCGGACCATGGAGACTTCGAGGGCTCGATCACGCGTTGTTGAATCCATACGTCGAGCTGTTTATCGATGACCTCTCTCTCTCTTGGCCGGCGAGGTACTGTACATCGGCAAACTGATAGGCTCCGTTCCCTCTTTTAGCCGGATCTTTGCCGTGGTCTTGACGTTACCTAGCCTTCCATCGAATCCAAATGCTCTTTCATGTTTCTCTAGCATCTTCCAAGCTTCTTCCTCCAAATGCTCCGGAATCGTGCCAATATCCATGAGGTCCCGTAGGTTGTGTGCGGGGTACACCGTCGGATCCGGCATGGCCGCTGTCTTAGGACTGACGTCTTCATCTTCTTTTCCCTCACCTTGGTCTTCGCTCGCGTCATCCCTTGCATTCATGCCGTCCAAATTCGCGTTGACGAGGGCGGCTATCTTGTCAGTCATAGCTTGGTATCTCTCGTATTCCTCCATCGACTTCGCTTTGTCAAAGTAACCTTGAGCGCTTTGAATGGATCCTACGGTCTCCCCCTTCCGAATCATTCTTGGGTGATCGGTAGGATTCATGATTGGTACTTTGCGGAATTCGGGAGTCAGAAGAACATTTGGCGTAGCTAGATACAGTGACCCCTTCAGAGGTAGAAGACCTCGTTCCACGATCCACTCTTCGTTCTCGCCAAGATTTCCTTCAACTGTCACATTGACACAACTGTGTAGTTTGATCCGGTAATCTTGAGCGGCTCTCACTGTAGCGTTCCTCATGGCTTCAGTACTCTTCACTCGTCGTTTCCTAGTCTGCTGACGTCGATGTAGCTTCGCCTTCAAGAAATGGGCCAAACCGTAAGCGCTAGTTCTTAGGCTTTTCCAGTCCGTACTGCTGTCTACTGCCATGGCTCCCACCGAGAACTTCGTTTTGCCAAAATGAACAACGGTTCCTTTCTCGATGTCGCGAGTTACCGACAATTCATAGTTGATATGATAGTCTTCACCTAGAAGCAAGGGAACCGACATTCCTGGGACTATGAATACTTCGACGGAGGTCTCGAGAA